>VONZ01000007.1:2617500-3817500 GCA_012976165.1 Labeo catla | reverse complement strand
TGAATTTTCACTCATAAGCAGATGGGTGCTGTACGCAAACATTTAGATGTTAGTGTTGGGACAGACGAATGGAAGATCATTGATATTAGGGCTCGACTAAAGATTTTCCTGGTTGACAAGTAGTCGGTCATTTTAAACGATCAGTCAACTAGCACATTTATTAAGAAACCATTTAAATCATAATAATGAGCCTTTAAATGCCTACATAGCCTAATAAGTGCTCAAGCGCACGCATATAGCTTGCCACAGCACACCGGCAGATGTAATAATTATGAATGTGTTAGAGAACAAGGAGGCTGCATTAACATTTTAATAACTAATGCTTTCTTTGTTTATGGCTTAAGAGATGAAGTCGCTGACACTGACTCGTCATCTCCACAGTAGTGATGCGCCTGTATGCATGTTTCATACGGATTACACAAACTGAGAATATGTGTTTTCCATTTGAATTGGTTCATTTGAAAGAAAACATTTTGCTCTCTATGGATATATGTGTCTGTAAGGCAAGTGTACACAGAAGTTTTGTTTTTTTTGACATGCTCAAGGTTACAGATCAAGACGGCAGAAAGCACATCCTGTTTGCTATCAAGATTTTTCTGGTCAACTAGTAGTTGTTCATTCAATAAGCATTAGTCGGCTATTAGACGCACGTTTATTAATAAACCATATAAATCATAATAATGAGCCTTTAACTGCCTACATAGCCTAATAAGCGCTCAAATGCAAGCAAAAAAAAGCTTGCCACAGCGCACCGTGAAGCGCTTATCATTGTAGCCAGTCACAGTCATGTCTGTTGAGCACATTAACACTATGGCCAATCAGCGATGTTTAAAAATCGGCTCAACAGCGCTCAAATGTGAGCGGGAAATGGACGGTTTTAAAATTTCAGTACCAAAAGTACCGAACCCGGTACCTTTTGACAACCCTAATCTGAGAATATTTGTTTTCTATTTGAATTGGTTCATTTAAAAGTAGACATTTCATTCTCTGTAGATATATTTTCATGTCTGTAAGGCAATTATACACAGAGTTTCAGAGTGATGCGCTCAAGTTCAAAGAGGCCAAGATGGCAGAAAGCGCATCCTGTTTGCTTTCATTATTTTACAATAGTGCAACGTTTTGTTGTTATTCTGAGTGCACACAAATAAGTCTTTTGAGTCTTTACAGATTCAAAAGATGTATTACTCTTATCTGTATGACCAAAAATGATGGAGTATTTTAAGAGCAAGTGACCGCTCCATCTGTCATGCAGTGAGCGCGCTACTGTTCCGCTTCCACACTCTGCACAGACACTTAAATAGCGCACATTTTTCTAGGTTTAAATTAGATTGAGCGGCCATGTGAAGTTGCTACCACTTACATATTTCAGATGAAAAGCCATATTTGAGGTTGATAAATAATAGGTGAGCGTTTGGAATGGATGTCCTGCCCGATGTACTATATTACCACATAGACCAGCCGTTAACGATCTGTCTTCAGCGAACTGCATGACTTCAGCACTTCCTGTGGAATTTGTTTCCTGCGACTAAGTGACTAATAAAATTTTGGTCGACCCAAACTAATGGTTAGTTGACTATTAGTGGGCAGCCCTAGTGGATTTTAACATTTTTAATAAAAGTTTGGTTGACCAAGCCTCTTCTCATCAACCCATAGGGGGCAGCCCTAATTGATATACAACGTGAAAAGCAATGGACCCAGAATAGATCCTTGGGGAACACCTGTGGATATACTTAAGGGGCAGACTTATAATTCTGTATTCTGACATACTGTGTGTGACCAGATAAATATGATTCAATCCATCTTAAAGTCTTTGGAGAAAAATTAAACCTAATAATTTGGACATATGAATTGTGATTTTACAGTGCCAAAAGAAACACTGCCCCAACAACCCTATCTTTGTCTAATAAAGACTTAAAGACTTTTCAGTGTAGTAACAGTTTGCCAACTCAGTTGAATAGTTTGCTGTGATGCCAAATTGCATTGGACGCAAAGCAAATGCAGTGATTTGTACAGCCATTAATTTCTCTGCAACCTTTGAGGCTACAGGCAAAATAGTAATAGGTCTGTAATTACTAGCAGAATGAGAATCTTCACTTTTGAATATAGGCACAACAACAGATGACTTGCAAGATTTGATATGTTAACAGGTAATATTTAGACCTATTATGCAAAAATCACTTTTATAAGGTGTTTGAACACAGTTGTGTGGCTGCAGTGTGTGAAAACAACCAGCCTATAATGGTAAAAATAATATAATGGTTATTTTTTTCATAATCCCAATAATCTCTCTGAACACATGATTCCAGATTTCTCCAGCCCATTTGTGATGATCTCTGCCCCATTAACATAGACATAGCCCTGAGTGAGAAGCAGCAGTCCACCATTACTGAAGATATAGTCTGAGCCTCAGACGTCACACGCACGGAACTTTGGCTAAACGTCTGATGCATAAGGCAAACTTATCTGGAAACACTTAAGGAGTTTTGAAGTTGTCTTCGGATTGGTTAGATTATACAGGACTTCCGGGAGAACAAAAAAATGCTGTGAGAACTAAATGCTGTGACACCAAACCACCTCACGACAAAAGAAAGCCGTCGTGTTTACAACTGTGATAATGAGTGCTTATCGGGATCAACTAAACGCTGGCTTTTCAAAAGTATGTGAAAAATGTAAAGTTCGTGGCACAGAATCTTTAAAATATGTCAGAGAGTTTTACACACGATCTGTTATTGTGGCGACATTAGGGGCCACGCCCCTAGACATGACACGGCACAAAACGAACCATTGGTTGCTGTACCTGTCAGTCATATGGCCTCTTGGGCGGGCCTTGGCCATTTAAAACGGCCAACGTTCCCAGAACTTCTGCCGTCAGTCTGAAGGTCTGGCTACGTAAGACTACTGGAGATATACAATGTCAGCGCCAAAGAGGCATTACAATTGTTGTTTGTTGGGATGCACCAACGGACATAAGACTCTCCATAGACTCCCTCCATCTGAGCTGCTGAGGACACTGAGACTAAATTTCCCGGAAAAAAATCAGTTAAGTCCTACATGTTTGTGCCAATAATTTTACGCTGGACTGCCTCACAAACAAGGGTCAATTCAACACTAGATTTTGGCAAAGGTTGATTCTGAAAGAGGGATCAATACCAACGCTTGTGCACGGACGTTGGCTCCTGACAAAGTAAGTATCACACGTCATATTTTGTTTTCCAAATTCCCTTCCTGAAAGAGTTTCTTGGCACTCTGTAAGGCTAATGTTGCTAAAGCTATAACTGTCTCTGCCTGTTTTTACTGATGCCTGCCTTCAGGTGCAACCAGAAAGATTGTAAATAGTAATAGTTAAAAATTGCACATGAAAGCAATGTGAAGTCGACTGTCGAGGTCATAATCACAATTGGGACTTATAAAATTTGTGATTGCATGCGAAGGCACCATGACAAAAGCTATGTCGTTATTTTTATTGTGCTGTGCTCACAAGATGCATAAAAACCCTTATACTCACTTCAGCTGTAGGTGAAGCTGCAACACGAACATAGATATATTTAGGTAGATTGCCGGGCACGTTTCCTTCTAAAATGAAAGTAATGTTAATCCTCTGTGTCTTCAGCGGCTCATATGTCGGGGGTAAATTATGACTGCTATGTTCATTACTACATCCACCAGAACACCTCAATCGGAGACATTCTTGTCTTCCCCTGCACCGGAGTCGACACAATGGAGTCAGACTGTTACAGCTCAGTCAGGACGGGTCTAAGGTAAGGCGGTCATGTCAATCAACTATCTTGGGAGTGGCCTTTATAAGAAATATCCCCTTTTTCAAATCAAGCCATTCTCAGCTTAATGTTCAAACAACATGTAAAAGTGAGTTTTGCATCCGATGACCCCTTTAACAAGCTATATTTTATTTTGGGCTAAAACTTCACATACACACTCTAGGGACATCAGAGACTTATTTTACATCTTGTAAAAAGGGGCATATTAGATCACCTTTAAAATGCAATTATAAAAATCTTATAAAATATAATTCCTAAAATAATAATACATTTGTATTAAATATGCTGTAGTATATGAGAGCTACGATAGATATGATAGCTATGATAGATCTGTGCTCTAGAATATAAGGATCAGTGATCCTTGACTGATTGAAAGGGAACGTCTCAGTTATGCATGCAACACTCACTTGGGTGCCCCTAATGTCAGTCGATGTAATGCCGAATGTGACTGACTGAAAGGGAACTAACCTTTTTTTTTTTCCGACTTGAAATACAGAGTCACAAAGAATTGCTTATTACACAGAATCTGTACCAATATCATGGACCATAAGCATCACTTGGCCACTACGCGTAGTTTGGGCTCCTCCTCCAAAGCTTGTTCATTAAAAGGTAAAAAAAAAAGCACAAAACTTACTGCGATTACTGGACAGCAAGTGCGCAACAAATAATACAAAGTCCACGCATTAACAGAACAACATAGACTAAGATAGACTATCTTGATAACAAGAAGCCATATTAGTAATGATTACAAATGAGAATTGTTAACGATATTTCTAATATCCACACAGCTGACAGCTTTACCTCCTGTAGTTTGTTCAAGTTGTGCAAAGAACAGACACTGTTTTTCCTCACTTTTACTTTGCATGTCTCCGCTATTTTCGATTTCTTTCACGCTGCACAACTGGAGCGGTGTTTAGCAGGTGTGCGTCAGTGCTGCTGTTCCTCAGAGATGAGGACTGTCTGAAAGTCTTTTTTTCTACTAAATCTTTGATGCGCATCATCTCAGTTTAATACGTCAACATAACAAAAGATGACTGCAAAGCAATCAGGAAAAAAGGTATTTCATGCAAAATAACGTAAATATATGTGGACCTGGACCACGAAAACAGGCTTATGTTGCACAGGTATATTTGTAGCAATAACCAAAAATAAATCGGATGGGTCAAATTTATCAGTTTTTCTTTTATGCCAAAAATCATTAGGATATTAAGTAAAGATCATGTTCCATGAAGATATTTTGTAAATTTTTTACCATAAATATATCAAAACTTATTTTTTGATTAGTAATATGCATTAGTAAGAACTTCATTTGGATCAGATTCCAGATTTTCCAATAGTTTTATCTCTGCCAAATATTGTCCTATCCTAAAAAACATACATCAATAAAAAGCTTATTTATTCAGCTTTCAAATGATAAATCTCAGTTTCGATAAATTTACACTTATGACTGGTTTTGTGGTCCAGGGTCACATAGATAGTCACCAAAACTTCACTCGCAAATGCGACCATTTTGGTCACAGTCTGGAGCCCTGCTGACCACAGATTTTAAAAATGCTACATGTGATCAGACTAACTGTGATCAGAGGATGCACATGCTTGTTTGTTTGTTAATGCAGGTGTTTTACCTCCTCCATAACAAGAACCCCGCAGCGCACCATGCTGTCCACCACATCAAGAGCAAAGCCATGAGCGGTTTGACATGGCTGAGAAAATGAGACAGACATACGGATGGACAGACAGACAGATACAGGCAGACAGACAGGAGGAGAGATAATTAGTTGTGTAGTGTTTTTGTTCTAGTTGACATTTCACAGCCTTTACAAGTGTTTATTTGCTGATGCAAGTGTAAAATGTGCCAGCAATAATTACACATGCTATTCCCGCCGCTGAAGAACCCTCGAATGGGAAACTAGATTTAAGAGACATCAAGAGAGAATAATAAAGGGAACAGATGGGGAGCGACTGATCGATTGGAAGTGTTTGAGAGAAATTTGAAGAACGTATGAAAAATAAACAAGTTTTTATCTGACTTACTGAGAAGAAAGACAGCTGTATGAATCACTACTAGCGTCAACATGATTATAGACGTCATAGTGAGATGCACTTGTGAGTGTTTGAACGAGACTCACCGGTATAAAGCCAGGTGACAGTAGATGTGTGAGTTGGAGGCTTTTCTCTGTCAGCTCCTCCTGGCCCAGAACAACATCAAACTCCAGGTCTCCACCACCTCCACAGCCTACAACCTCACTCAGCATGGCTGAGACAGCACACGCTACACACAAACATACACACGCCTTCAGGATTAGCACTGTCAATAAACCCTGCTGTGGTGCAAACATGACTCAACCCAAACACATCAACACCCTGAAGCGCAGGCCCATTCAAACTGGGCACGTGCCCCCTCAGATTATTGAGCCAAGTGATTTTTTTTTTCTAAAATGTTATTTGTATCTTGTTTTGTTAAAGAAATAGTTCCACAATTATTGCTGGTAAAATAAGTGTTTGTCTAAAACAATCACTGATTCATGTAAATTTTTGAGAGTCAAATCAATATAAATCTTCTGCAGATCTTTAAACTGAAAAAAGTTATTAAAATTGACTGGGTAATATTAAATAGTGAAAAAATATGAATTTTCTTATTTTGTGCAATCTTCATTTGAATTATCTCAATATTGATTTTTATAATCCCAATTTATTTTATTTTTATTTTAATCAGCAAGGAAAAATGATAATAAAGACATCTGTAATGCTACGAAAGACTTCAAATAAATGCTGTTTAAAGAGAAGTGAAAAAAGTATCACAGTTATAACAAGAAATGTTTGTTGAGCATGAAATCAGCACATTAGAATGATTTCTGAAGGATCATGTGACACTGAAGACTGAAGTAATGATGCTGACTTTTTAGCTTTACCATCACAGGAATAAATTACATTCTTAAATATATTAAAATATAAAACTGTTAATTTCAATTGTAATAATATTTCAATTTGTTATATGTTATAGGCAAAAAAGTAAATGTAATAAAATTATTATTAGGGACTGAGCACCGAAGGTCTTGTCTTGAAATCTTGTTCGATTCGGAGTGGCATACCAAATCAAATCATACCCAATTTTCCTATGTCAGCGCGGACCACTTCGAATTTCGTAGTACAATGATATATTTTACAAATGGGTTAGCATATTGTTATGAATCTTATGATCAGTTATGTGACATTTGACACACAGATAGAGGACAATCTCATCATTAACCACAGCAAATTTGGAGTCTCTAACTCAAACTCTCTAGCGCCACCAACAGGCCAAATTTGCAATCATGTTTCTGTGGATAACCTTTAAACTGTAAGGCCTAAATGCAAAATTTTGCACTGAAGAAAGCCTAGTGGGCTCCCTGGTGAAAAAAAACAGCATATGCTGGTAGGTATGTTTTGATTCTGGTTTAAGCTAGTCCTTTGCTGGTTTATGCTGGTCCTTGACCAGCAACATGACCAGCATAAACCAGCAAAGGACCAGCTTAAACCAGCATCAAAACATACCTACCAGCACATGCTGTTTTTTTCACCAGGGCAGCGTGTCGACATGTAGCGCTGTTGCATTTTGGGCGTCCCTTTTTCGAGTCCCGGCTCGCAGACCCTTACCGATCTCATCCCCCTCTCTCCCTCCCACCTCGCTTCCTGACTAAATACTGTCCTATCAAATAAAGGCAAAAATGTCAAAAAAAAAAACAAAAAAAACAAAAGCCAACGCAAGAGCGAGCTTTCTCTTTTCTCAGCATTCTTACTGTTGCAGCTGTTGTCATAGCAACAAAAGACGCCCTCAGCTAGAAACGCTGGCAGATTTTATTTTAACTAAAAAAGCGCCCTTGGCAACTTTTTCTTGTCAAAAAAGACGGCAAGTGTGAACATAGCCTTAGCTTTGGAACGGCAGACCAAATCAAACAATACCTAATTTACCTACATCAGTCTTTTTGGGCATCGGCTGTATCAACAAATGTCTTTAACAGGGGTTTCCATCTCTGCCCCTGGAAAGCTACCATACTGCAGAGTTCAGTTTCAACCCTAATCCAACACACCTGAACCAGCTTATCAAGGTAGCTCTCCAGGAGCAGGGTTGGAAAACCCTGCTATTTACTGAGTAATTAAAGAAAGTCTGTTATGCTTGGCCCCTTAAAGGAGAAGTCCACTTACAAAACAAAGATTCACATATAATGTCATCCAAGATGTTCATGTCTTTCTTTCTTCAGTCATAAAAAATTATGTTTTTTGAGGAAAACATTTCAGGATTTTTCTCCATATAATGGACTGATATGCTGCCCCGATTTTGAACTTCCAAAATGCAGTTTAAATGCGGCTTCAAACGATCCCAAATGCGGTTGTAAACGATCCCAACCGAGGAAGAAGGGTCTTATCTAGCGTAACGATCGGTTATTTTCATCAAAAAATACAACTGAAATACTTTTTAATCGTCCAGTCCAGGCAGAGTAAGACAGGACGAGTGTTTGACATTAAAAAGTATATAAATTCTATTATTTTTATGAAAATAACCAATCATTACGCTAGATAAGACCCTTCTTTCTCGTGGGGATCATTTACAACCGCAAAAAGGTAAAAGTACGTTTTTAAACAAAAAAGTAATTTCTTTACGACAGAAAAGAAAGACATGAACATCTTGGATGACAAAGGGGTGAGTACATTATATGTGAATCTTTGTTTTGGAAGTGGACTTCTCCTTTAATTGTTGTTTTTAATCTATTATTGTTTTTGTCACTATACTGCATTTTTGTCACTTCACTTTTTTTTTTAGCATTTAAATGAATGCTGCCTTGGTGAGCATAAAAGACTTCTTTCAAAAAATATTTAAATATCTTTCTTACTCCAAGCTTTTCAGCAGGAATGTAAATATGAAATGGACATTATAACAAACATATCCAAAAGTATCAGATTCAACTTGGGAAATCTAGTATCAACACTAAGCCTCAACATTAGGTCACGATTTGACCTTGCTTGCTAACAAAAATGCAGCAATAGACTAACAGTCTAAGTTTTGTTTTTCTTTAGTCATCATTATGGCATCTTATCTCGCCAACGCATACTAAATAAGCCAGGACTCCCACTGATGCCCCCTCAAATAAATGACGACTGCCAATGGCAAGTTTCCTTGCCTCCACCCAATCTTCAACACACTCTGCCCACCTCCTACAGCCTCGTGTATGAAGACATGAATAAGCAAATCGCAATGCTGGCTCAGTATGAGCAGAGAGTCTGGATCAGGCCGGGGTGCGATGATGGGTTCTCCTGTAGGCGGAGCTGCAGCCAGGAGCAGATACGGGCGGAGCAGAGAGAGCGCGTGATGCACCAGACCAACTAGAGAGCCACCGTAACCCACGTCTGTGTTTCTAAACAACACCTCCTCCAACAGCCAACAGATGTCCCTGCACAGCACGGATACACGCACACCCTAAGAAAGAAGGAGGCGATCGTCACAATCATTAGCAACATCTTTAAAGCAAGCAGAATCATGTTTGATGCTTGTATGAATCATCTACAACCAGTGGATGACTAATAAACCAATTCAAAATCAGAGAACAATCTATAAATACTTGATTTTTTCTGAAATATTGTAATTAGTAGGAAGTGTAGAGGCCCTTGCTTTAAATGATTTCAGCACATCTGCAGCCACAGGACATCATTAGTTTCTCACACTGCCCTGGTGTGATCTTGGTCCACTCTTTTCTTCCACTCTTTCATAGTGTGGTAACTCTAGTGGACTTCTTAGCCATAACTTTGTTTGCAAGGATTTTCCAGAGATATTTAGATCAGGACTGTGGCCTGGCTATTTCAGTATTTCAATGTTCCTAGCTTCAAGGAACCGCTTTACCCAGTTTGCAGTGTGACGGGGGCACTGTTTTGCATGAAAATTGCAGGTTGATTGGAAGATGCTTGCAGGAAAGGAACTGCATGTTGCCACAGGAGGTTCTGATAAACATTTGCATTCACCCTGCCATGTATCTGTATAAGAGGCCCAACTCCTGCTGTACAAAACATCCCTCAAACCATGACACTTCCTCCTCGACCTTTCACTGACTTCTTCACGCACTTGGGCTTCAATTTTTTACTCAGTTTGATGCCAAACAAAATGTTTTTCATCAGACTGAAATAAATTAAACTTGCTGTCATCACTAAAGTGAACTTTGGACCAGTTCCTCTCTCTCCAGTTGTCCTTCTCTTTAACATGTCAAGATCCTAACCCTGTTCAGCACTCAACTGGCAAGCAATTCCAGCTGCAGTGTTGAACCCATTCCCAATTAAGAGTCTTCTCATGCATTTGTCTTTAATGGATGACCAGCCTTTTAGAATTAGTGCCATTAACCTGCAATTTTTGAGAAATCACAGATTTGGAATGAGCAACTTCTCTTGCAATGGCTGAAAGAGTCATCCTTTCAGCTTTCATCTGGACAACCTCCTGTCGCAGGGTTTCAGTCAACTTGAGCAGCCCACAATGTTACAATCTCAGTGAAAATTGGAGGAATGCTGCCAGTTAAATAGGGTCTGTCATATAATTAAGGAAATTAGCACCACGTCACAAATTAAGACCAATAATTGGAGGTATATGTAAGTGTTCTCTAATTTTGATAATTTGATCATTTAAATTTTGAGTTCTTTTTCAAATATTTTAAGTTTTTTATACTGTGCCTAAGAATACAATTAGTTTATGAAATATGCTTAAAAACTATCCTTCTACCCCTGTTAGGATAACTTTAAAGAGGACTACGCGGTGATCTTGAAATTTAGGAAATTGTAAGTTGTTATAATGCACACATTTTTAATTCATTATCCTGCATCTGTTTTATAAAACCAAAACGGAGGTCAAATATATTCTTTCTTAACAGCATACAGTGGTATGTGAAAGTTTGGGAATCCCTTGCAGAATCTGTGAAAATGTAAATAATTTTAACAAAATAAGACAGATCATACAAATCATGTTATTTTTTATTTAGTACTGTCCTGAGAAAGATATCTTACATTAAAGATGTTTACATGTAGACAAAAAACAAAGCTGAAATTATTAATAACCCCTTCAAAATTTTGGGAACCCTTAGTTCTTAATACAGTGTGTGGTTACCTGGATGATCTACTACTTTTTTTTTTGTTTTGTAATGTTGTTCATGAGTCCGTTCTTTGTTCTGAACAGTTAAACTTAGCACTGTTCTTCAGCAAAATCCTCCAGGCCCTGCAGATTCTTCAGTTTTCCAGCATCTTTTGTATACCTAAATCCTTTCCATCAGTGACTGTACGGTTTTGAGATCCATCTTTTCACACTGAGGACAATTGAAAGACTCAAACACAACTATTAAAAAAATATTCAAATATTCACTGATGCTTCATTAGAAAACATGATGCATTAAGAGCCGGGGGTGAAAACTTACTGAATTTGAAGATTAAGGTAAATTGTACTTAATTTGTCTTCCGGGAATCATCTTCTGGTGCTTTCAAAGAGCAGTACTACATGTAAAAAAATTATATTTCAACAAAATAAGAAACATTGGAACATCTTCCTGTTCAAAAGTTTTCACCCCCCAGCATTGTGTTTCCTTCTGGAGCATCAGTGAATGTTTGAACTTTTTTTTCAGGTAGCCACACACAGTATTAAAAACCAAGGGTTCCCAAACTTTTGAAGGGGGTTATTTTAATAATTCTAGCTATTTTTTTTGTCTTTTGGCAATATGTAAACATCTTTTATGTAAAATATCTTACTCAGGACAGTACTACATAAAAAAAATAACATGCAATTTGTATGATGGCTCTTATTTTTTTAAAATTATTCACATTTTCACAGATTCTGCAAGGGGTTCCCAAACTTTTGCATGCCACTGTATTGTCTTTGTAATAGTAAAAGTGATACACAAATGTGATGTAAAGTATGAGCGGAGTTTTTAAAACACCTTGCGATGCTTGTGGAGCAGCAAACAGGACACCAGACTGGTAGACATGACGGCCATACTTGCAGTTGAAGCTAAAACAAAACACACACGCAGAAAGCTTAGCCTCATACATAGAGTAACAATTATTAAAGTGCAAGGGTTTGATCTTTGGGAGCTTGCGTGTGTCGAACAGACTCACAGTACATCAAATGAAGCGTCAGTGCGATAGTCTGCTGTCTATCAGCGGGAGACAGTTCAGGCATGACAGCGGGCGGGAGGAGCCAGGAAACATCCTTCTGGCTGAAGATAGAGTCCATCCTGATGAAATCAATCACATTTCATTTTATTACAACATGTCCCAATATACATGCATATAGGGGTTTTATTCTCTGAAGCTGCCTCACTACCTTCATCTCAGCATTAAATGTACATTACAGTCTTCCGCAAACCTCTCGTGACTGTGTAACCTGACTGTTCATTGTTCTCGCTCCCTAACGTGCACAACAAAAGGCTTTACAACAATACATTATTACCAGCTGTCAAAATGCAAATGCCAAACCGGCAGAGCTGAGTCTTCATGATAAGGCCTCCCGCTGTGGATTTACTGCTTTAAAATATATAACAACCCCTGAGGCTGTCGAAACAGAGTGAACAGCGGATGAGAAGCTCTTTGTAGATTTTCCAGGATATTCCAGCTCATTACGAGTCAGAGTTGGAATAACTGACTTCTCCCAAAAAGCTGAATTGCTTAAAACGAGTGAACTGCAAAAACATCTCAGAACTGGTTGAAGTGGACTGAATCGTCCATCATTCTCAAACCAGCATCTTTCTGTCACTGTTTGTTCTTTCTGTTGTTTGTCTTGCTTTTTTAGTCTTAACAATTTGGCACGTCAGATACTGTAAATAACGCAAAGGTTAAGAAGAACTGAACTGGAGGTTCAGCCCTCCAGGGGCCTTCATGACTGATGAGAAAATCTACAATGAAGGATGCAGGAAGAATGAATGGTTTGAAGTGAAACGCCTGAGCTTTTTCATCTTTGTCCATATGGGCGGACAGATGCTGCGGGGGCAAATAGGACAAGATGGATGAAGAGTGGAATGCTGCAGATAGGATACAGGAACAGAGGGATTGAAGAGACCTGTCATGCAGTATAGCGGTCAACAGCAGGTCCTGTAGGGGGCGCCCTCCATCCACACGGCACTTTCCGCTCTCGCACATCTCCTGAGAGAGAGAGAGAGAGAGAAAACTTTTCCACAGTGCTCATACATAAGCCTAAAATATTAAGATGTTGCATTAAGGAGGTGGTTCTCAACTAGTTTTGATTCAAGACCAAGATTTCGGGCGTCAAATGGCAGTACTACATTGATTTACCACACAAAAGTAAACAAATTTGTACTTAAAACTGCACATGAAATTATTAACAAACAATATAGCTTTCACAACAAAAACATGAGATTTGTGCCTGTAATGCTTTAGTAACAGGACACCAAAGTGTATCATATATACCATCTCAATTTAATGCTGACATGTGGCTACTTACATCTGTATTCCTGCTCTGAAAAATGCTCAAAATACTGTATCTGTACTTTAGGTGTTGCAGCGTAAATGCAGTCTAACAGCGGCCATTCCCATAGGTATTCAATATGAATCAAACAGTATTATTATTTGTTTCATTTCTTGATTTTTTGTCCCTAATTCGTTATCACTGAATGTTCACTTTTTAAGCAACTACAACTATCGGAGAAATTGAATGTTTACTTGGTTTAGGGTTGGTGAGATTTAAAATGTTTAAATGTTGTTGGAAAAGCCTCTTGTGCTCACCAAGGCTGCATTTATTTAATTAATGCTACAGAAATATTATTTAAAATAAATAAGAAATAAATTTAAATTTGCTGTTTTCTATTTGAATATATTTAAAAATGTAATTTATTCCAGTGATGCAAAGCTGAATTTTCAGCATCATTACTTCAGTTTATGCTCACCAAGGCTGCATTTATTTGATCAAAAAATAAATAATAATAATAATAATAATATTGTGAAATATTATTACTATATTACAATTTCAGTATTATTATTACTATTTTAATATATTTAATAATGTAGTTTATTCCTGTGATGTCAAAGCTGAATTTTCAGCATCATTAATTCAGTCTTCAGTGTCACATAATCCTTCAGAAATCATTGTAATATACTGATTTGCTGCTCAAGAAAGTATTATTATTATTGTTATCGGTTAAAATTAATATTTATGTGGAAACAGTAAGCATTTTTTTCAGTATGTTTGATGAACAAAGTTCAAAGCAATAGCATTTATTTTGCATCTTTTGTATTAAAAAAAAAAAGTAGTAATTACCAACCCCAAACATTTGAACAACAGTCTAAGTATTTAAAGCCTATTTTCCATTGTTTTACATACGCTAACAGTCAAAAGTTTTTGAACAGTAAGATTTTTCATGTTTTTTAATGAAGCCGCTTCTGCTTACCAAGCCTGCATTTATATGATCCGAAATACAGCAAAAGAAGTAACATTGGGAAATATTTTTACTATTTAAAATAACTCCTTTCTATTTAAATATATTGATAAAATTTTTTTGATGAAGTTTTTTTTAGCATCATTAATCTCATTACAGTCTTCAGTGTCACATGATCCTTCAGAAATCATTATAATATGCGGATTTGCTGTTCAAGAAACATTTTTAACACTTTGTTCAGGTTTAAAATGATCAAAAGTAATGATAAAAGCATGCACAATCATACAAAGATTTTAGATAAATGCTGTTCTTTTGAACTTACTATTCATCAAAGAAACTTGAAAATTATTCTCTTATTATTGTTTTTTTAGAAAATCAGAATATTAGAATGATTTCTGAATGATCATGTAACTGGAGTAATGATGCTAAAATCATACAAATAAATTACACTTTAAAATATATTCAAATAGAAAAGAGTTATTTTATACTTTTAACTGTTTTTGCGCTACTTTGGACCAAATAAATGCAGGCTTGGTGAGCAAAAAATACTTCTTTAAAAAACATAAATCTTACTGTTCAAAAACTTTTGACTGGTAGTGTGATTTGTAATTATATTGATATTTAACTTTTTTTTTAAAGAGATTTCAGTAGCTAATTAGCTGTGGTATACAGAAAGAGAAAATGTATGTATTGGTTTCAACTACTGAAATTTTCAATTAAAAAAAACTCTAATGTTAGCCTTATTACCAAGCACTGGATGAATATGCAAATTACAAATTATTCTCCTATTTTTATGTTTACTAGCCCATTTGTTTTGCTACACTTAATATGCACAATTATATGGCTAGATGCATTGTATTATTTGCATTTATTATTTCTCCTGCTTTTTGTGACCCTATCAGAAGAGTCTGGCCACCCACCAGCAGAGAACCACCGCATGAAGGTTCTGCATTAGTATAAAATGATTATTTTTGATTTGTTGAGAGCATGTATGTATGAGCGAGTGTGTGTAATTCCTCGTGCCTGAGTCATACCTTCAGAGAGAAAGCCTGTGCAAAATGGATCCTAACACTTCCTCTGTGATCACCCTTCAGCAAGGAGACGGCAAACCGCACAGCAGACATCACGCCGGCCTCCAGACCACACAAAACAAATGAAAAAACACTCACTCAAACACTGCCACTCACACACACAGGCTGATCAAATGACTTGGATCTAATTCGAGAAAACTGTTCCGATCTTCACAGTGCTTCTAATGGTGAAGAGCCATTAGAGGAGAAATTAGTGGTTGTAATCACTTTAATAACTGTGGTCTGTTTGAGATGGATGCATGCAATAATATGGATTTCTCTTTATCCCTCTATTTTTCTCTAATTGTGAGTCGACACATTCTAGCTGAGTCTTGCTCAGTTAGAAAACACATTTCACAAGCTGCATATTAAAATCATCAAATCAAAATGAAAAAACACACCATCTGATTTTAATTATTGGAATATTGCTGCTTATTACTATGTAATGAATCAGTTCACTTCAGGAATTACAAACACAAAACTATACAACTGCAATTCCTGTGCAAGACCTCTGAGTGCTCAATAGCACACTTCTGTACAGTTACTAGGGTGTTCTAGGCTGTCGTTATGGAGTTTCTTAATGACTTGTATACATGGCTGGATGCCCCACACCAGTGTTGCCAAGTCCGCAGTTTTCCCGCGGATTGAAGCAACCCCAATACGTGACATTTAGCCCTTGCATTGTGAATTGTACCAGGGGAACCCCGCTGAAAAATGTCTATTTTACCCTTCAGAACACGATTTTTATGCGATTGGGCTAGTTTTGAGTGGCAATTGGGAGGGTTTTTTGCGAACATCTGGCAACCCTGCTCCACACAATGCACCTGACCTTGTTCAAAAGCTTGTTTTGAGTGGCTGCCAGGTTGTTGCTATGGTGTTGCTAAGCTGTTGCTCAGACAATGTTAGGTGGTTGCTAGGACATGATAGGTGGTCAGTAGAGTGATCTGGGTGGTTGCTAAGACACTGCTATTTCACATTTCAAAAGCTTGTTTTGGGTGGCTGCCAGGGTGTTGCTATGCTGTTGCTACGAAAATGTTAGGTGGTTGCTAGGACATTGATAGGTGGTCGCTAGAGAGATCATAGTGGTAGCTAAGACACTGCTATTTTACAATTTAAAAGCTTGCTTTGGGTGGCTGCCAGGGTGTTGCTATGCTGTTGCTAAGATGTTGCTAAGACAATGTTAGGTGGTTGCTAGGACAATGTCTTAGCAACAGCATAGCAACACCCTGGCAGTCACCCAAAACAAGCTGTTGAATTGTGAAATAACAATATTAGGTGGTCGCTAGAATATTGATAGGTGGTTGGTAGAATGATTGAGGTGGTTGCTAATACACTGCTGTTTGATTGGTTGCTGTGGTGCTTTGTGTGGTTACTAGGACAATGCTGAATGTTTGGTAGGCCATTGCTAGGTAATCGCTGGAGTGCTTTGGGTAGTTGCTAGGATAATGCTAGATGGCTGCTAAGGAGTTCTGGTAGTGGCAAAGGTGTTCTGATTAGTTGCTGGGGTGTTCTGCTAGGTTGCTAAAATAATGTTGTTTTCTAAGATTTTGCTAGAGTATTTTGGGTGGTTGCTAAAAAGTTGTGATTGTTAAGATATTTCTAGGTGGTTGCTAGGACATTGATAGGTGGTCGCTAGAGTGATCTGTGTGGTTGCTAAGACACTGCTATTTCACAATTCAAAACCTAATTTTAAGCAGCTGCCAAGGTGTCGCTATGCTGTTGCTAAGACAATGTTAGGTGGTTCCTAGGACACTGATAGGTGGTCACTAGCGTGACCGGGGTGGTTGCTAAGACACTGTTATTTCGCAATTTAACAGCTTGTTTTGGGTGGCTGCGAGGGTGTCGCTATGCTGTTGGTAAGGTGTTGCTAAGACAATGCTAGGTGGTTGCTAGGACAATGATAGGTAGTCGCTTAAGTGATCTGGGTGGTTGCTAAGGCACTGCTATTACACAATACAAAAGCATGTTTTGGGTGACTGCCAGTGTGTTGTTATGCTGTTGCTAAGACAATGTTAGGTGGTTGTTAGGACATTTATAAGTGGTCGCTAGAGTGTTCTAAATGGTTGTTAAGACACTGCTATTTGGTTGGTTGCTGTGGTGTCCTGTGTGGTTGCTAGGACAATGCTGGATGTTTGGTAGGACACTGCTAGGTAGTCGCTGGGGTGCTCTGGGTAGTTTCCAGGATAATGTTAGATGGTTGCTAGGAGTTCTAGTGCTGGATGGTTGCTGGGGTATTCTTTGAAGTTGCTAGAATAATTTTGTTTCCTAGAATGTTGATTGGTGGTTGCTAGAGTGTTTTGAGTGGTTGCTAAAAAAGTTCTGGGTGGTTGTTAAGACAGTTAAGAGCAACTGAATACAGCGCATCTGGAAAACATTCACAGCGCTTCACTTTTTCCATATTTTTTATGTTACAGCCTTATTCCAAAATGGATTAATTTCATTATTTTTCTTAACATTCTATAAACAATACCGTATAATGACAACATGAAAGAGGTTTGTTTGAAATCTTTGCAAATGTTTTTTTTTTTTTTTTTTTAATCACATGTATATAAAGTATTCACAGCCTTTGCTCAGTACTTTGGTTGAAGCACCTTTGGCACCAATTACAGCCTCAATCACAGTCAATCCAAATTACAGTCAATCCAGAGGTCTACAGAAAATTCCTTGGACTCAATGGCTTGGTTTGTGCTCTGACTTGCACTGTTAACTGTAGGACCTTATATAGACAGGTGTGTGTCTTTCCAAATCATGTCCAATCAACTGAATTTATCACAGGTGGACTCCAATCAAGTTGTAGAAACATCTCAAGGATGATCAGTGGAAGCAGGATGCACCGGAGTGTTTTGAGTGTCATGGCAAAAGCTGTAAATGCTTCTGCACGTGATTTTTTTGTTTTTTGTTTTTAATACATTTGCAAAGATTTCAAACAAAATTCTTTCATGTTGTCATTATGGGGTTTTGTTTGTAGAATTTTGAGGAAAATAATGAATTCAATCCATTTTGGAAAAAGGCTGTAAGTAACAGTGTGGAAAAAGTGAAGCGCTGTGAATACTTTCTGGATGCACTGAAGACACTTCTAGGTGGTCACTAGGGTGTTTTGGGTGGTTGTTGGGTGTTTGATATAGTTGCTTAGTGCTAGGTTGTTGCTGGGGTGTTCTGTGTGTTTGCTTGGATAATGTTTCTAGAACATTGGTAGGTGGTCATTAGAGTGTTTTGGGTGGTCGCTCAAGAGATCTGGGTGGTCATTAGGACACTGCTAAATGGTCACTAGGATGTTCTGGGCAGTTGCTAGGGTGTTTTGAATGGTAGGTTGTTGCTAATGAGTTCTGTGTGGTTCCTAAGATGTCTTGGGTGGCTGTTCTGTGGTTGCTAAGACAATAAGTGGTTGCTGAGGTTTTCTGTGTGCTTGCTACAATGTTTTGGTCACTAGAGTGTTCTGTGTGATTGCTAGGGTGTTCTGTGTGGTTAACAGGACCCTTTTATAACTATAACTAATGACTTTCTAGTTTCTGTGGGGTTTGTTGCAACTATGATGACACAGGTTTTAATTTTTTTTGTAATTGTTTCATTGTTTGCCAGGTGAAAATATTCAGATCACCTTTCCAAAACAAACTGCATATTTTTAGGCATCACTCATGTCAGTAGCAAGTGCAGACTGTCACATGACAATTTTGTTACCTGAGTTAAGAGTTTCGCAAAGTTTTTAATCAATGGGCCTCATTCATGAAACTTGCGTAAATATATGAGTAAATTCGGAGTAATTTGCGTGTAAAACAGACCTTCCCGAAAACTCTCCTCCGGATTCACAAACGCTTCGTAAACGTCCGATTTGATAGTTAAACATGTATGTTAATGAATTCCAATCATTCATAAATAGGGCGTTGTGCACGCTCATTCACAATTAGCATAATCCCTGCCTATGAATTACAGCTACACAAATTGTGTGTCCAGGAACGCAGTGGAATATTCCGGTCTGCTTTCTCAGGTTTGGCTCCAGTATAATGCATAAATGCAAAAAAGACTAACAGACCATATGCCTAACAATAAATATTCAATAACGTGTGTCCACCAAAGAGTTTTTAGCCAGCTGAAAAAATGTCAGGCGCTCTTCTGAAAACAACCAGCTGGTGGCGCTTGAGAATGCTTTGGTGGTGGCACAGCGTTTTTCTATCTGAGATGCTTTAGTTGCTATGATTTGGAATAACCATAGCGGCAACATATTACTAGTATCTTATTTTTAAGAATTGTATTAAATATAAAAAAGCAGTAACCAGTAATATTGACTTCTCCATTGTTATAGGCAGTAAGTTAGTTGTACAAGTGGGATGGTTGGGTTGGTCGGTATTTGTCCCACCCCTCTTCTTTTCACGGCTGGGTGAATAGTGACAGTGACAAGCGCTAAAAAATATTATTAAAAAAAAAAAATTTAAAAAGAAGTCAAATGAACTTGTAATTATTATAACAGTGCATCAAAATTCAGTGTCATCAGTCTGCCAAAAAAAACACAGAACGTTTTACGCACAATTTACACGGGGTAGGGAGCAGGTGTACATTTCTTTCGTACGAACTAACATTTTGAAAATACAAACATTTTCATGAATTCGGAAATTTACGCCAGAACGGCTTTCCAAATGATTTACACAAAAATTCATTCTGCTCGTGTTTCTTGCATGTGGCCCATTGTGTTTATGAGCACCATTATCGTGTTTGCCTTTGTCAGGTAAATGTGACTGTACTTGTGTTTGTAATTTGTTTATTGGTTTGTTTAATAGCCCTGTGCGCTGATGGTGTTTGTCTGATAGAGGTCATTATGGAATGGAGTGCATGCTGTTAATACTAAGGTCGTCACCTGTGGATGTGTAAAGTACCGTGGCAGGCAATCGTAGGAAATGCCCACTGGCACGACGCTAACATCAGGCACTAGACCGTCACTGATGGCCTGATGTACACGCGCCAACCACTGTCCGCCGTGACCTCTGGACGCACAGATGCCCACGTTGAGAGCGGCCCCCTCTCGTAACAGCTCGGCAATGAACTGTGGAGTGGAATACAAGAGGAGAAATAATGGATAAAAATGTTTGTGGGAAAATAGAGAGGCTGGACAGTTTTATGATGAGGAAGAGATATGAAGCAGAAAAAATGAACTGCAATATCTGCAAAATCAAGCCAATAAAAATCAAATTGAAAGTCTGTATGTTCGAGGCAAGGGTCTGTGTGACGAGAGACAGATAAAATGTGCTATAGCAAGAGAGATAGTGGCAAGATGACACTTCTATAGAATCAAATGGTACTTTTTTCATGTTTGGACAAATCATGATGATTCTGTCAACATTTACCCATGCTTGCATACTTCCAAACTGTTAACTAAATAGTTAGCATTTTGTTTTTGTTCGTGATTCAGTAGTACGTAGCGTCGTAGACGTGCATCCCAGAGCCAGTGCAACACAAGCTTTTGTGCTTAAAAAGTATACAAACTTTTATTTTCCGAAAAAAATGACAGATCGTTTCGCTAGATAAGACCGTTCATCCTTGGCTGGGATAATTTAGAGCCCTTTGAAGCTGCATTTTGGAAATTCAAAATCGGGGCACCAATGAAGTCCATTATATGGAGAAAAATCCTGAAATGTTTTCCTTGAAAACCATAATTTATTTACGACTGAAGAAAGAAAGAAGCCCACTTCCAGAACAACAATTTACAAATAATTTACTCACACCCTTGTCATCCAAGATGTTCATGTCTTTCTCAAAAGACTCAAAAAGAGTTGGACCCTAGTTTGAAAACTCTTGGACTAGCTGGTTGGCTGCTTGAAACATCAGTCTTAAAGGAGAAGTCCACTTACAAAGAAAATATTCACGTATAATGTACTCACCCCCTTGTCATCCAACATGTTCATGTCTTTCTTTCTTCAGTCGTAAATAAATTGTTTTTTGAAGAAAACATTTCAGGATTTCTCTCTATATAGTGGACTTCTATGTTGCCCCTGAGTTTGAACTTCCAGAATGCAGTTTAAATGCAGCTTCAAAGGGCTCTAAAAGTAGGAAGAAGGGTCTTATCTAGCAAAACGATCAGTTCCCTATCTGTCGTACACTCCGAGTTGTGTCGAGTAGTGTACGACACTAGGGGTCGCTCTTGGGAGCCCAAACACCTCTGACAGTATTGAAAAAGGCCAATGAAATTGGGTGTGCAGAATTTGCATACCTGGCCACGCCCCGGGCATCCGGGTATAATAGGGCAGCCTGTGCATCTGCTCACTCGTTCTGTTTTTCGGAGCCGAATGCAGCGTCTCTGCGTGAGAAGCAGCAACATTCACCTTTCTCGTCGTTGGATCTGCGGCACCGACAGCAGTCTCTCCCTCTCTAACACAGCTAGTGTTGTGAGAGTCCCCTGGGTGCGTCGACGGCGATCTTGAAGAGCAATCTTCCTTCTAAAAGAGTGATTTCTCTGAAAGAGCTGACACGGTAGGATTGTGTGTTGGTTAACATATATAGTCATCCTGGTTGTGGCTTACCTTCCCAAGAACGATCAACACAACCGTTGTGTTCAGTGTTGAGTAATGCTCACGCTGATGCAGCGTTTGTTGTTGATTCATGTTTTGCTTGCGAGAACTCATGGGCACGCTTTGCTCATGAGCCGCGTGCTTTACGTGAAGCCGCGGCTCACTCCGACTGCTTTCCGCTTCGGTCCTTCTACTTTCGGGTACGAGGCCGTTGTGATGTGCGTCGGTGGCGAGCATTAGGAAGCAGGGAAGGCTCTGCCGGGTGGAAACCCCGCAAACCTCTCGCTCCTCGTGTTCCTCGATCCAAACGATCGACACGACCGTTGTATTCAGTGTTGAGATTCTCACGCCGATGCAGCGCTTGTTGTTGATTCATGTTTTGCCGGCGAAAACATGACCCGGGCGCATTCTGCTCACGAGCCGTGTGCTTTACGTCAAGCCGCGGCTCACCCCGACTGCTTCCCGCTCCGGTCCTTCTACTTCCAGGTACGAGGCCGTTGCGATGTGCGTTGGTGATGAGTATTAGAAAGCAAGGAAGGTTTTGCCGGGTCAAAACCCCGCAAACCCCTCGCTCCTCGCGTCCCTCGATCGAGCTTCCGGACAAGTTTGTTAGTCTGTCTTAGTACAGCTGACTTTCTTATTTGGAGCTCCTAATTGGGCGAAAATGGTTAGCGGCAGCATCGCTAGGAGGGCGTAACCTGTTAAAGCTGAAGCTTCAGCTGAGCAAACCTCTACGGGGGACCGATTCTCAGTTTGAGGCGGACGCTGAAAATGGCGGCCGTGCCTGAAATGGGCAGCCTAGGAGGGGCTGATTAATAGACATCTGGGTAACGACCTGTACGCTCGTTTCCAGTGTCTGTTTCCCGGAGGTGCGCGAGAAGAAAAATAAAAAATGGTCGGAACGCGATATACCAACTTCTCCTCCTTCACCACCCTCGATGGGGGTCCAGCGAGGGGTTTCAGAGGGGGCGATTGCGGTGTACTCCCTGCTAATCGCCGCCGTCTGTGGGATTCCTCCCAGAACTCCCGTTCAGGGCCTGTAAGTTCCTTCCGGGCAAGGCTTACATGGCCTCTGGACAAGCTGCGTCCGCCTTACATACCACGGCTATCCTTTGGGCTTTCAGGCCATGGCGTTGCGGGTTCAGTACGAGGGTGGTTCCAGCCTAGAGCTATGAGTCGTGGCGCACGCTCTAGGAAGGGCGATGTCCACTTGTTGGTCCAGGAGCGCCACCTGTGGCTTCACCTGTCAGAAATGCGGAAAATTTGAGGTCTCGCCTCTCACCCCCATTTCCCAGGTCGGTCCTTCTGGCGACACCGTGATAGAATTTGCACGCAAGTCTTTCACGGTAGGAGCAGACAGAACCGCGGGTCGGGCTTCGGCCCTCTACCCCCGCCTACTCCTGTCTGTTTATCACCACGGACGGCCCCCTATAGATCTCCTGAGGCCCCGCGACAGCCGGGCCTCCGGCCAGACCGCCCAGTCGTCAGAGTTCTTGTGGAAAGGTGGCAACACAAGCTTGTCAGTAGGCTTGCTAAGAACCCTTGTTAGGCTTCTAGTTTTTCTTCAGACAAGCAATCCAGAGCAGGCGGGCTAACTGACCCACCCAGATCCACTCTTGACCCGGGGATGAGAGACGGATTCGGCACAAAACCATTCTGACTGTCTGTCTTCCCGCAGATAGTCACTGCCTGGTCAGAATATAGGCCCCCCCCCTCTCGGTTATCTTGCAGCAATAGCCCTCCATATGACGGCTAGATGCTGAATCTGCAGACCAGGGTGTGTGGGCACTTACCTGGTTCTCTGCATATTGGCAAAGATACACCGCGTTCTTGGGGCTTCATCTTCAAGCACGGCGTTCTTTGCTTTATTCAGCCACGACATCCCCATTCTAGGTACGTCAGGTATAGTTCCCTGAGACCTTAAACTTCTCAGAACTACCTGACTTGGCTATGCGACTCAGGTTGCAAGGCATCCGCTAAGGTCTACGGCATTCTCTTACAAATCGACTCAGGGCGAGAATGCTGCGGTCTCTAAAAGCAGAAATCGCAGCCCCCCGGGAAGGGTGCGATAAAGCCTATGCCCTCAGCCAAAATGAAGGAAAGGGTTTTGCCAGCCCCTACTTCATTGTACCAAGATGGGTGGTCGACTCATGCCAATCTTAAACAGAGGTTTTTGAATCGGGCCCTTTCTCAAGCTCCCGTTCAAACATTAGCCCTTGAACACACACCCCTTGTGGGTTGCTTTTTTCACTATATGGACTCGGTCACTGTTCTTCGCGTCTTGCCTAGGACTGTGCATAGTCAGTGCTGTAGTGCGTGAGTGCACTCCTTCATGTACCAGGACTTTGCGGCATAGGGCATCTTCAGCCGCGGTCACGCTGCTGGACCCGATGCATGTGGAACCACTGTAGCACTGACTTCATACCGAGTCCCGAGATGGGTGTGGCGTCAGGCTCACATCATGTGTACATCACACTTTGTGTTGCAAACCTTCAGCTCTTGGGGACACATTAGTTCTGCTTCTTTCGCATATCATAACTCACCCGCCATCTCTTGCCCTGGAGCCAGCACAGACTCGGGCTTCTGTGTGCCACTCACTTTCCAGGTGACAGGTTCGCTCTGAGGTGAATGGAGGCTCCACCCTCAGACGGTTCGGCTGTTTTTGGAGTCGATTCGTCATTCGACATGGTAAGCGTGGCATGTCCTGAGAAGGACGCAGGTGTTCTTCCTAAGGGTAGAACCCATGGAGTTGCGGCATCAAATCTGTGCTATCCCTCCTCCAAGGAGGCCTGGGTAGGCACCTTTCTGCTTCTACATCAAGGTCCGTGTACAGCCACCATGACCTGGTAGAAGCCAGATCGGTGGGGCACGATTTGTTAAAAGGTACCAGAAGGTGAACCCTCCCTGGTAACACCACATCCCCTCTTGATCTGTCTGTGGTCCTTCGGGCCTACAGTAAGATCCGTTGAGCCCCTCAGTCGGTTAATTCTGTGCCCTCTCCATGGAGACGGCCTCCCCGACTGCGCTCACTTTTGTTAAGAGCGGGAAACCTTCAAGCCCTCCTCCGTCAACATTCGTTGGGCTACACCTAATACACTTGCCAATTTGCGCATGGAACCAGTGTCAGCTAGAGTCTTGAACGCAAGCTCTTGACTCAGCACACGGGTTGGTGTAGAGCTTGCCTAAAGCGCTTCCCCTAAATGGTGATTACGCTTCTAAAGTCTCAGTAGGTTTCCTGACGTGGACCCTGGACACTATTCCATCATTGGCACTTCTGGACGTAGCAGAGTTTTGGCGCAGGAACTCGCTGCAAAATCCCAACACAAGGTATGGTTACTTTTCTAACTCTTGGTTGGATTTGTGCCCCATATGTAGTGGCTCCTTTTGTGGTCCCATATGTGTAATTTCCACCTATAACTCTCTGTGGTGCGGTGTTTCCCATGAAGACAGGTTTGTCTCTAAGGTCTGAGTTTGGTTGTCTCCCCTAGCGTGAGACCCACATCAGGTCCCATATCTAATGATGTTCACTTTATACCCCCCCTCTGGGCAGGTTGTGATCTCCGTAGTGCCTTTTTCCTACGGGAAACAGGCACTTTCCCAACGTTCTCAAGACACTCAGCCGCTCCACTAGGAAGGCCCGGCTGCAGGACACTGCTGTAACAGGTCAGTCCTTGGACGTTGGATGGTCACGAAGAGGTGAGCTGCACTTATGCTAACACGTTGGCTTGTTACTATCTGCGCTTATCACTCGTGACGCGGTCAGATTTGTGGCGTTTTTTTATAGGGACCCCTAGTGTCGTACACTACTCGACACAACTCGGATTGTACGACAGATAGAGAACGTCTCGGTTACGTATGGTAGCCCTCGTTCCCTGATGGAGGGAACGGAGACGTTGTGTCGTCCCTGCCACAACTCTGGACCGCCTCTGAGTGAGTTGAGACGCTCGGAACGAGTGAGCAGATGCACAGGCTGCCCTATTATACTCGGATGCCCGGGGCGTGGCCAGCTATGCAAATTCTGCACACCCAATTTCATTGGCCTTTTCAATACTGTCAGGGGTTGTTGGGGCTCCCAAGGGCGACCCCTAGTGTCGTACACTACTTGACACAACGTCTCCATTCCCTCCATCAGGGAACGAGGGTTACCATACGTAACAGAGACGTTATTTTCTAAAAAAATCTTTATATACCTTTTAACTTTAAATCCTTGTCTTGTCTAGCTCTTCGTGAACTCATCCGACATCGCTGCAGAAGTACCGACCCAGTGTTTACAAAGTGAACATGCAAAGATGATCAAACACCCTTTACAAAAAAAAAAGGTAAAACAGCGATGTAGGATGATTTTGAAGTTGGAAGAGAAAATGAGACGGGGGGTTTTCAACATACCCTAACTTTCATGAACTGGAATACACAGAGTTCAAGCAGAGCTAGTGGTTAAGAGACTAGCATTTGAGATTAAAAAGTATAAATTTGTAATTTTTTTTAGAAAATAACTGATCGTTTTGCTAGATAAGACTCTTTTTCCTTGGCTGGGATCATTTAGAGCCCTCTGAATCTGCATTTAATGTTATGAAGCTATGAGAATACTTTTTGTGTGCAGAGAAACTAAAAATAATGAATTTATTCAATTTCTTCACTTCTGTGTCAGTCTTTAACAACATACTTACTACCTTTCTGGGCCTCAAACATATCAGTTGCGTTGCTGTGTATGCATGGTCAGAAAGCTCTCGGATTTCATCAAAAACATCTTAATATTGTTCCCAAGATGAACGAATGTCTTACAGGTTTGGAACCACATGAGGGTGAGTAATAAATGACAGAATTTCCAATTTTTGGTTAACTATCCCTTTAACAACCCCTGCTCACTGTCTGTTTTCAAATATGAGAAAGAACAGCATCAATGCTCTGCAAAATTTCTCCTTGTGATTCATGCATGAAAGTACGTCATATGAGTTCTGAATTATATAAGTGTGAGTAAATGACAAAATTGTGATTTTGAGTGAACTTTCTCTTTAACTCTCTCTCTGTCACACACGCACTGAGTCAGATCTCGCCAAAATCCATCTTGAGAAGCCTGATAAGCTCATATGCTATTCCAAGCATGACAGATTATTTCCTCTGTTCATTTACGCCAGTCAGAAGTCGTACATATGCACATAGCTAATCAAAACCCTTCATATTAATACTAATATCAGCTCTTCTTGCAATCAAGATCCTAATCCAGATTATGCCAAATCCTGTTTAAAACCGTTTTTACAATCACAACATCCAAATTCTTGTAAATATTTATTTTAAAAAACGGCTAATAAGACGTTCCTTCAAAAAATTCAGATAACAGTATGATTCTGACAGTAAATCTGGAGGCTGAAGAGATTTATTATCCACCTCCAGGCATCAGTGAGGCAGAGTAATGGGTTCAGTGGCTCATGCAACCTCCCAATGAAACATCTGCAGTCCGCAGGTGCCCCATCGTCATGGGAACCACTGTGCCCATCAAGGGCAGGTTACTAATGCAGCCTCACCCGCCCTAAAAATGTGGGTGACTGTCCGTCTCGAGACTAAACCTTGTATCGATGGAATTCAAAAGTGGTGTGTCTGGGGAAATGTCTTAAGTAGGGTCCGGCAGCTCAGCGCCTGAAGCGACACACTGTTTCACTTGTCTTATCGTGTGCTGAATCTTAGCAATTCAAGCAGAACAGCACACTCAGCCTTTGTGGGGGCTTACAGAGGTCATGACTGGAGAATAGAGGCTGTCCATCTCAGCGTCTCGCTCTGAGCCACTGCCTTCTGGGAGCAAGACGACACCCAGCTTCTGAAGGATGGACCTGAGAAGACAAAACGGCCTCAATTAACAGTGACTAATGGGACATTCCTTTAGGTTATTCATCCAGCAAATAACAACATAGATGTGACTTTCAATCTGTTCTGTAGTAAGAGCACTGCCAGGGAATTCAGTCATTTCTAGTACAAGTTTCTATCAAAACAGTTCCAAAACTGCAATGTTTCTTGCCTAGAAATGACCAGAATGCAGCATGACAACATGGAAGGCTACTGACTATATTGACTTTGTAGAAATGTTATCATCATAAAGTCTTTTAAGTCACAGGACGAGTAAGCCTTATTTTTATGTTTCTAATTAACACTACCATTCAAAGCTTAGGGGTCAACATGGAGTAAAAACTGTAATACTGTGAAATATTAATGCAATTTGAAGTAACTGTTTTTTACTTGAATATATTTAAAAATGTAACTTTATTGTAGTGATGCCAAGCTGTATTTTCAGCATCATTACTCCAGTCTTCAGTGTCACATGATCCTTCAGAAATCATTCTAATATATATATATATATATATATATATACACACAGTTAGGTCCATAAATATTTGGACACTGACAAAAGTTTTTAGTTGTTTACTGAAACATATTCCAGTTATAGTTACATAAAGGACATGGACACAATGTGTAGACTCTCAGCTTTCATTTGAGGGTATCCACATTCAAATTTGGATGAAGGATTTAGGAGTTTCAGCTCGTTAACATGTGCCACCCTCTTTATAAAGGGACCAAAAGTAATTGGACAATTGACTCAAAGGCTATTGCATGGGCAGGTGTGGGCAATTCCTTTGTAATATCATTGTCAATTAAGCAGATAAAAGGCCTGGAGTTGGTTTGAGGTGTGGTGCTTGCATGTGGAAGATTTTGCTGTGAACAAACAACATGCGGTCAAAGGAGCTCTCCATGCAGGTGAAAGAAGCCATCCTTAAGATGCGAAAGCAGAAAAAAACCCATCTGAGAAATTGCTACAATATTAGGAGTGGCAAAATCTACAGTGTGGTATATCCTGAGAAAGAAAGCAAGCACTGGTGAACTCAGCAACGCAAAAAGACCTGGACATCCACGGAAGACAACAGTGGTGGATGATCGCAGAATCATTTCCATGGTGAAGAGAAACCACTTCACAACAGCCAACCAAGTGAACAACACTCTCCAGGAGGTAGGCGTATCAATATCCAAGTCTACCATAAAGAGAAGACTGCATGAGAGTAAATACAGAGGGTACACGGCAAGGTGCAAGCCACTCATAAGCCCCAAGAATAGAAAGGCTAGATTGGACTTTGCTAAAAAACATCTAAAAAAGCCAGCACAGTTCTGGAAAAACATTCTTTGGACAGATGAAACCAAGATCAACCTCTACCAGAATGATGGCAAGAAAAAAGTATGGAGAAGGCGTGGAACAGCTCATGATCCAAAGTATACCACATCATGTGTAAAACACTGTGGAGGCAGTGTGATGGCTTGGGCATGCATGGCTGCCAGTGGCACTGGGACACTAGTGTTCATTGATGATGTGACACAGGACAGAAGCCGAATGAATTCTGAGGTGTTCAGAGACATACTGTCTGCTCAGATCCAGCTAAATGCAGTCAAATTGATTGGGAGAAGGTTCATAATAGAGATGGACAATGACCCAAAACATACAGCCAAAGCAACCCAGGACTTTATTAAAGCAAAGAAGTGGCGTATTCTTGAATGACCAAGTCAGTCACCTGATCTTAACCCAGTTGAGCATGCATTTCACTTGTTAAAGACTAAACTTCGGACAGAAAGGCCCACAAACAAACAGCAAATGAAAGCCGCTACAGTAAAGGCCTGGCAGAGCATTAAAAAGGAGAAAACCCAGCATCTGGTGATGTCCATGAGTTCAAGACTTCAGGCTGTCATTGCCACCAAAGGGTTTTCAACTAAGTATTAGAAATGAACATTTTATTTTCAGTTATTTAATTTGTCCAATTATTTTCGAGCCCATGAAATGAAGGGACTGTGTTTAAAAAAATTTAATTAAACAAATTTAAAAAAACATATTATATTGTTAAAAGATGTGTTAAAAATCTTGATAAAAGAGTTATTAAAAGATAATTAGCCCCACCGTAATATTTATTTGTTTATTTATGCATGTTATGCAATATTGTACTGACATACTAATGTTTATCTTTTTTGTTTAATGTCTGAATTCCATTATATATGCGCATTTTCTGCTTTGTTTAATATACAAAATGCAGAAAAGTTTCTAACAGCTACAACAAAAGTGTCATACAGCGATGTCAATAAATACCAGCTATGTTTTAATGCACAACCCTCATAATCATGTCGCCGGCTGATCGCAGGTAATTGAGTCAGCTGTTTAGTGGATAAGGCCTTTGCTAGTGCTTGAAATTGCGTTTTAGATACACTAATTCATCCACGTAACATTACCATTTACCACAATTAATTTAGCATAACTCACACTGTCAATAAGTCTGGGGAAGCAACTTTGCACTGTGAAACAAGGATGGGAATCACAACACAATCAAGTCTTTATCCAGTTCCTCTTACTCTTTCTGGTTCTTTAATTCCATTAACAACTATGTTAATACTTCTGAAAAAAGTCAGTTAGTGGGGTTCATTAAGTAAGCCAATAACAGCACCAAATTATTCAGTGATTGAGTGTGCTGTTAGACTAATTCAAACCAACAAGTCTTCTAATTAGTTCACTACTTTTATTAATTCAGACAGCACAGCTAAAATAAAAATCCAGTAGCAGCACTGACAATGAATAACACAACTGCAGGAAACACTGTCAGAGTGGTTTAGTACGATGATCCATCCACATCACCGGAAAAAGTGCACGTTTGAGAAGTGTATTTTTCAACCAGTGGACCTGGGCCCACTAGGCAGTCTCAGCAAATTTCCAAAAGGGCCAAAAGATGATGTAGATGTTTTTAAATTAATAAGTCAATTTAAGTTAACTGGGGGGCTCTAGGGATCATAGGTGGAGGGACTCAGGTGCTGCAACAATATGTCTGCCCACTACACTGGGTGTGAGTTCATGCTGTGTGTGTGTGTGCACTTGGATGGGTAAAATGCAGAGCACAAATTCTTCACTATTTTTATATATTAAAATAATCTACCAATCAAATACCCATGACCCTACATAGGATGAGGTTTGGAGAACAGATGGATGAATCACTATTGTTTCGTTTAAAAATGTGAAATGAGAAATCATCTGAAAATCACTAATAAAATGTAACAAATTACTTCCACTTTCTGTTAACATAAAAACATGCATAAAAACAGTTTAAAAACAGGCAAATCATAAACAGTTGTCATAATTACAGTAGTAAATTATCTATTGAAATGCTGAAAATATATCTTACTGTTTTTGATAACGGGAGGCCTTCAATTAAAAAAAAAAAAAAAAAAAACACTAATTGTCAAACACTGTTCTACATAATATTATTTAAAGGGATAGTTCACCCAAAAATGAAAATTAACTTAATTCCATGTAATTCCAGAATGCTTTACAGACCTAAGGTTGGTCTCTTTTTAAAGAGGACACATTGCATATTATTGCTGAAGTGAAAGCATTTAAAAAAAGAAAGTATAAAAGTTACTGAAGTTTAAATTTACAGTAAAGATAATGTAGTATACATATTTATATAAAATAAGTATTTTATAAAATACATTGCACTCTAAAATTGTTATAAAATCAAAGCCATATGTCTAACTATGTCATGTTTCAAATTTGAAGTTGATATCGCAAAAATTGTGGTTCCTGTGAGATTTTGTTTATACATTTTTAAATATGGATATTTTTCTTACACAATGCATTGATTCACTTCAGAAGGCCTTAATTATCTCCCAAAGCCATGTGGAGCACTTTTTATGATGGATGAATGAACTTTATTGGACTTCAAGATCTCAACAGCCATTCACTGCCATTATAAAGCTTGGAAGAGCCAGGACATTTTTAAACATAACTCCAACTGTATTCATCTGAAAGAAGAAAATCATATACATGATGGCTTGAGGGTGAGTAAATCATGGGGTAATTTTCATTTTGGGTAAACTATCCCTTTAACTCTTCTTTTAAAAGTTTAAGCTTTTTCCAGTGAATTCATGGCATTTGAAACTTGGACAAAACACACTGCTAATTTTGTTTCAGAAAATGACAAAACTTTAAATTGTTTAAGCTCATATACACTAGAAATTTTGTATTCATATATGCTCCACATCTAGTGACACTCAATCAAGCACTGCGCCATACCTTTGATGCATATCATGAATATATTAACAATTACTGACACAGCAATTTGTATAAACAGCTATTAAGTAATTATTGATGTAGCCTTGTAAACAAAGCATAAACTTCCCCGCGGCCTGGAGTCTAAGTCTTCCGTTACCTGCAGGAGGAAACTATTTACCCCCACTAATCCCTTGCCGCGGTCGACTGCCGTTTCCAGTACTCTCTGCCATGATTCTTCAAGAATTGTACGTTTCATTACTTACCAAACCATTACACCCTGTTAAATGTGTACAGGTGCTTCTGTTGGCCGTATAACACACTGAATAAGTGCACTGCGCTTTACAAACTGCTGTGTTTGCATCAAACTAGTACGAAACTAATGGACAAGAACATTCTTCTTAACAAAACCAGAGCTACTGACACAAAGCTGTGATGTAAATTTACACTGGTAGAGGGCAGGAAAGGATGTGAACTGTGGGGGTATGTGCTAAGAAGGTTTCTAAGCAAACCGCCTACAAGGTAAGTGCTTTTGTGGTTTTGGTGTGTGTATATATATATATACCTTAGCAAGGTTTGTCGGACGTAGGCTGGGTAAATGGTGTAGGGAACCCTCAAGTTGTGGCAGAAAAGAGTCAGACAAATGAGAATGTGATCGATGCTGCTCTGCTGAACACACACATAGACCAGTGGAGATTTCTACAAAACACACACACACAGACAAAATGAGAGGACACTTGAGCGCAGTTTGAAATACAGTTCAGCGGTAAGTGCACACTTGAAAATTAACCTGTAAATGAACTGTTTTTGTACTTCAGAAACCAATATCCCCATTATATCCCCGAACTTCTGGTGCCTCTTTATTCAACATAAACACTGAGACCCAAAAGCACATTAAAGACTATAATAACCCTATTAAAGCTAACACAACACACATTGTTCATCTTAATTCTAATCAAGTACTCTACCCATAACATTCTATCTATAAAGCAATCATAAATTATGTAAACCTAGAGTCTACACTGCACAGTTCACAAGAAGTATTTAGATAGACACAACTAATAATAAAGAATATAGTAAATTGTGCAAAATGTGACTTTAAAGTGTATAAATCACTACATTTCCTTAAAGGAACAGTTCACACAAAAATGAAAACTTTGTAATCATTTACTCAACCTCATGTCCTAAACCTGTATTAGTTTCTTTCTTCTGTTGAGCACAAAATTAGAATGTTCCAATCACTGACCTCTGTAGTATGGAATATGGAAAAAAAAAATACTATGGAAGTCAATAGCTACCAGCAACTGCTGGCTACTAGAGCAATTTGAGGATGAGTAAATCGACAGAATTTTTATTTTTGGGTGAATTTAACCTATAAGTGACAGGGTTTAACAGGGCTCTACACTTGCTTTACTTATCAGGAGCATTCGTGCTGCTAACTTAAAAAAATTACGAGCACAGTCAAAATTTTAGGAGCATCTTCCAATTAATAATCAAAAAAATCAGATAAAAAATTAGCCTTCCCATTACGAGGTGACATTTGACTGCTTAAAGCAGGGGTCATCACACTCGGTCCTGGAGGGTCTGTGTCCTACAGAGTTTAGCTCTAACTAGTGTTGGGCGATATGGCCAATTTTCATATCGCCCTATGGTCAGCCTGTGAGATCGCAGATACATGATATTATCGTGCTAACTTATTTCATTATTTATTTAACTAGTTTCATTGCCAGCAAATATACCAACACCAGCATAAGGCTATTTCTTGGGGCCGTACTCCCCTTTTCCATCTTCCCCCCTCCTTGCTGAACGGGATCGATTTCAAAAGTTAAAATTAAACAGGAAAAACAGCGCGCATAAGAAAGCGAGCATCAGCAACTGCATGCTTCCCACCCAAAACACCCCCTTCCACTCACCGTGATTGAGGAGAGGGATATAACTGCAGCCTGGAGATCTCCAAATGGGGCGGGAACTCCAAAACGGGGTGGGCGCTCCAAAATAGGGCATGGCTTCCTCCCTTTGACAAACAGGCACGACACGCATGTGCAATTTTTCCCCCCAATCCACTTCAGCGCAAACTCCACACCACAGCTGATTTTAAAGATTTTATTGGATGTGTCAATCACAGTGTTGATTTCCTACACTATGCTACACAAATGTTAACCCCTAAACCTACCCCACACCTGACCCTAACCTTAACCAGTGAAAGTGACTGCACGGTGGGATTGGTGCTGAATAACGTGGCAGATAAACCGATCGTCGGGCTGTTCTGTAACTCCCCAACCAGACCTCACCGAAAAACTGGATCTTTTTAATTACTTCCAGCGTCACTACCCCCTCCTACCCTGCAAATTTCAAGCCCTGGGATGCCCCGTTGCTTTAAACAAAGCGATAGAGTAAAATCTTTCCCCTGCGCTTCACTGGAACGGTATGCGGGAGAGCTCGAGTGATTCCCGTTTATATCATTAACCATTTTATATCTTTGTGCGACGAGACCCCGCCCCATTTTGGAGGTTCTGCCCACTTTTGGAGTTCCAGCCCCATTTTGGAGATCTCTGGTCTGCAGTTATATATACTTGCCGTGATTTGTGCCTTCGTGTTTATACCAGCCACCTCGCGGCAAGTTTCTAAAGCACCCCAGGTGCGGCTCTCTGCACTGTAGTGCTAAAGTTAGGCGCCTAGTCTATTTTTGACAGATAATAATAACAATCGTCTTGCTATCGTCAAAGGCATCAGCAACAGGCGATATCTCTGACTATCGTCGATACACAATACTATCGTCTATCGGCACAACCCTAGCTCCAACCTTAATCAAACACACCTAAACCAGCTAATCAAGGTCTTAATAGGTATCCTTGAAACTTCCAGGCAGGTGTGTTGAGGCAAGTTGGAGCAAAACTCTGCAGGACAGTCACATCCAGTGACCGTAACTGTTGGTTCTGGAAGCCTAGACAAAAATATTTTAAACCTGGAAAGCTTTAGGCATGTAATGTTGTTTTCATGCTTATTAATGTTAATTCATGTAATACAGAGATTCCCAAACATTTTTTGTCAATCAAACTCATTTGACATAATTTATTTTCTTAAAAAGTCTCTAAAGAAGGTTATATTTCAATAATTTAACAACACATTTGCATGTTTATATTTTGATGTTGCTTAATGGTCACACTGACATGCAGGTAAACAATTGTTCTGTTCCAGTGTTTAAATAATTAATTTGAATTTTTCATGAATCAATTAATTATTAATTATTTATTATTTTTTATAACTCACAAACCCACTGCACCCACTCCTGGTGTAATGTACTGTTTAATGCATTTTATGATGTCTATATCTGTGTCAGAACAAATTCATCTTGATAATGTCAGATAACTTATGTAGGGTATGTACTGGACAACAACTAACAACTGTTAGTATGACAATATTTACACAACTATCAAAACTTTGTTGACCAACTACCAAGCAAGGCTTACTTTTGTTCAGTCTGTGGTGTAAAAAGGTTATGTTAGCAATTAAAGAAAAAAAAACACTTAAGCAAAACATGGTCGGGTCATTTTTGGTCCAAAATATTTATCAATTTTACTGGTAGCCCACTTTATGAAGTGTTTTTGTGTATAATATGTCAGAGTTTATTTTGCTATCATCACTTACATAAATTAACTATAGTGTCCTGCACCCACTAATAAAAAAAACAACATTAAAAAATTATATCTGGTGTCTGAATAATTTCATGCAGTTTTGACTGCATATGCATGCATGAAATATTAATAAATGTATCTACACCATCTACTATAAGTACTACTAGTATTAAATTATCACAAGATAGAGCCTCATATCAGCCCAAAAAAAAAATAAAAACATTAATATTTAAATATAACTAAAAACACTTTACCAATTATATTTCAATATCCAGTAACACTTCACAATAAGGTTCCATCAGTTAATGTTAATGTATTAACTAATATGAATAAACAATGAACAACACATATATTATAATATTTGTTCATCTTTGTTAATGTTAGTTAATAAAAATACAGTCATTCATTTTTTTTTCAAATTAATTCACAGTACATTAACTAATGTTAACAAACACTACTAATAATGCATTAGTAAATGTCGAAATTACCAATAAAATGAATATATGCTGTAGAAGTATTGTTCAGTCTAGGTTCATGTTAACTAAAGTAGTTAACTAATGTTAACAAATGAACCTTATTGTAAAGTGTTACCCAATATTCCTGCTGGAAAACAAGAAAACAAAGCTGAAAATAAATAGTACTGAATTGTCTTTTTGTGGAGTTACACTGAGTGGGCGGTGAGTATTTGATCTGCAGGTGAGCTCAATATTTTCAGGAGCGATGCGCATGGACTGAGGCCAAACAGATGATTTCTGGTTGTGTTGTGGGATGGATGTTTAATTGGTTATAAAATCCAACAGCGGATGAGACAGCGGATGAGGTCTAATCGGTTGTGTGATGTTTTGTTTCACATTGCACTTGCCCCAGTCGAACGCTACAAAAAAGCTTTCAAAGTGTGCTTTTACTTCCATATAAAGGGTTATGTGTGACCAAAGGCCTGAGGTGGAAAACCTGACTGCAATAAAAATAAATGTGTAAACAGGATAAATGCAGCAATAGTTTGAGAGAAGGAGAAAGAGAGAGGCACACACAAAAGAGCATTTTGATATAGAGAGCAGCCTTCAGCTTCATATATTTAAATCGCAATATCATACAGCGAAATCGAGAATAATTGAGTTTGGCTCAGAAAAATGCTGCAAATGTGAAAAGCAAATATATAAGAAAGAAGAAACTTGAAGAAAAACAGCCCTGAAAGAAGAAAAGCAGTAAAGGCTAATAAGATATAGGAAGAACGGAAGAATGATAGCATGCAATGCATGAAGCACAGGATGCCTACAGGGAGGAAAACAGTTGATATGAGAGAACGGGGTGAAGAAATAAAGGCTGAATGGGAGGTTACCAGTTGTGTGGCGCGATGTAAAGCTGCCAGCTGGTTGAGGTTAACCTGCACACTGCAGAACATTAAACTAAAGACCTTCAGCAGCATCCAGCTCACCAGCCTGAAAGAGAGTTTGGTGAGAAATCAGTTGATAAGTTCAAATATGTCAAACAGCAGTGACATTCTGCCCTTCATTTTAAGCGCTTAACAATTATCTAGTGCACTTAAGCAGCTTTCCCGACCTCATATTAATTGAAAGGCTGTGTGGAGTACTAAAAAGATTAAAATAGCGAACAATAATTGTGACACTGACCATCTGAACTCATTTGTACAAGTTTCCTTATTTAATTAGTGACCAAGCAATGCATGAGGTGAACTATTTCTTCTTTTGACATTTCCTGAAACTTCAATTTCAGGTTTAAATTGGATTTTAAATCTCAGATTTTCGACGTGGGCTTTTCGACCCTACCCTTCTTTTTTAAACCTAATGAAATGTGAATATTTTAAATTCTGTTACATTTTGAATGCTGAACACTCTATTATTTAGGCTAGCAAAAACCAAAAATCCACCTCAAGCATTCATCGGTTCTGGATGAATTATTTGCACAAGAATAAACAGGTGATTTGCTTTCAAAATGAGAACTGCGTTCAGACCTGAGTAGGCAGGGGGAGATGAAGGTCTGTGTGAGGGCCAGAAGTCTGTCTAAAAAACCTCTGACTTCAGGCGTCACCAGCTCCATCGCCTTGGTCTCAGCTGGGGAACATGCCGTCACCAAAGCCTTCCTCACTCTGGGTAAAAACACACAGAGTCACAGGACAACAGACCACAGAGTAAACAAAGGGGATATTGTGTGATGGATCATCACATAAACACCACGCAAACACACCAAAGCCGCTTATGCCTCCAGAGTGAAAAACACACCAATGCTGTTTGGGGCTATAAAAGGTTATTTAAATGTTAGGGCCCAAATTGAGTTAGGAGAATGGACGGAGGGTGTGCTAACCGGGTTGAAGCAAGGTGAAAAGCGAAGAGAAAAATTAACACGTCATATGTGGCATATGGTTGACCGCAAAATTGAAATGGATGCCATTCCGGTAGTGATGGGTCACAATTGGTCAACAGTGCTCTGCTGAACTGTTTTTGAACACAAGAAGGCATCTTATGTAATTGCTCTCCTCAGATACACATTCAATCAAAGTCAGCTGATTCCAGCTCTATTCTACTGACCTCACACAGGGCTTCATCAAAGGATTAGTTCACTTTCAGAATAAAAACGTCCTGATAATTTACTCACCCTAATGTCCTCCAAGATGTTCATGTCTTTATTTCTTTAGTTGAAAGGAAATTAAGGTTTTTGAGGAAAACATTCCAGTGTTTTTCTCCATATAGTGGACTTCAATGGGGACCAATGGGTTGAAGGTCCAAAATAACAATTTCAATGCTTTTTTAAAAGGCTCTCCACAACCCCAGCTGAGGAATAAGAGTCTTATCTAGCGAAACAATTGGTCATTTTCTAAAAAAATAAAAATGTATATACACTTTTCAACCCCACTGAGGTCCACTATATGGAGAATAATCCTGGAATGTTTTCCTTAAAAATATTAATTTTTTTTTTCAACTGAAGAAAGAAAGACATGAACATCTTGGATGATATAGGAGTGAGTAAATTATCAGGAAATGTTTAATCTGGAAGTGAACTAATCCGTTAAAGGAGAAGTCCACCTCCAAAACAAAGATTCACACATAATTTACTCACCCCCTTGTCATCCAAGATGTTCATGTCTTTCTTTTTTCAGTCGTAAAGAAATTATGTTTTTTGAGGAAAACATTTCAGCATTTTTCTCCATATAATGGACTGATATGGTGCCCCAATTTTCAACTTCCAAAATGCAGTTTAAATGCGGCTTCAAACGATCCCAAATGCAGTTGTAAACGATCCCAGCCGAGAAAGAAGGGTCTTATCTAGCGTAACGATCGGTTATTTTAATAAAAATAATACAATTTATATACTTTTTAATGCCAAACGCTCGTCTTGTCTTACTCTGCCTGGACTGTTTTTTTCCAGTTCATGACAGTTAGTGTATGTCGAAAAACTCCCATCTCATGTTCTCCCTCAACTTTAAAATCAACCTATATAGCGGTTTTACCTTTTCTGTTAAGGGTGTTTGATCTTCTTTGCATGTTCACTTTGCAAAGACTGGGTCGGTACTTCTGTAGTGATGTAGGATGATTTTGAAATCATTTTTGAAGTTGAGGGAGAAAATATGATTGGAGTTTTTCAACATACCCTAACTGTCTTGAGGCAGATTACACAGAGTTGAGGGAGAGAAAGGCAAGATGAGAATTTGAAATTTTTTTTAAATGAAAATAACCGATCGTTTTGCTAGATAAGACCCTTCTTTCTTGGCTGGGATTGTTTACAACCGCATTTGGGATCATTTGAAGCTGCATTTAAACTGCATTTTGGAAGTTCAAAATCAGGGCACCATATCAGTCCACTATATGGCGAAAAATGCTGAAATGTTTTCCTCAAAAAACAATTTCTTTACAACTCAAGAAAGAAAGACATGAACATCTTGGATGACAAGGGGGTGAGTACATTATATGTGATTCTTTGTTTTGGAAGTGGACTTCTCCTTTAAGACTGATGTTTCAAGCAGCCAACCAGCTAGTCCAAGAGTTTTCAAACTAGGGTCCAACTCGAGTCCTTAGAAAAAAATTTTGGTTTCACAATTTTCACACCACCACCTGTCCAAAGTTTCACTCATGTTTATGCTAATAACCTTTGAACTGTAAGGTCTAGAAGGAAAATTTCTCCTGAATACTTGGCTCATGCCTCGTCGAATGAACACCAAAATTCAACAATAGCAAGGTTTAGTTTTTTCGCCAATTTTAATAGTTTGAAAAATCTACTTTTTTGAACTCATCCTAGATGGTTTGTCTGATTGTCACCAATATTGGCTCAGATCATCTTCAGACCATACTGTACCATAAGTAATGGAATTCAAGTTGATTAGTCAAACAGTTCTTGAATAACGCACAAACAAATTCTACGAAAAGCACGCAAAAATGGAGGCTATATCTCCACAACGGTTTGGCACACTGAGACCAAACTTGGCTTGCTACCTACACAGTTTCGGAGCTGCGCCACCTAGTGGTCAGGAGATATGAAAAATGGCTATTTTTGCTAATAACTTCTAAATGCTTTGGCCAAAAATCACATCAATTTTCCCATTTTGGGTGTTGGCCTTTTGGAATTTTGTCATAAAATGCTATATTTTACGAACGCATTGCCATATCGTTATAAAACTTGCTGTGTCTTCAGAATCATTCCCTGATGGTACTCAAAACGTTTTGTGGCAGCACCACCTTGTTATGAACAAAATTAGCAAAAATGCTTTTTGAATGTATTAGCCTACTGTAATGAAACTGGTCTCAATATATTCTTCAGGTTATGCCGAGAACAAAGATACCAATTTTGCCAGAGGCAACAGAACTTATTGTGATTTATGTTGATAATGTTCGAACTCCACCTAGACTGCTGGTCCAATTTTCAACAAATTTGTTTCAGATCATCTTCAGACCATGCTGGCAAAAAGTTATGGATTTCGTGTCCATATACAAAACGGTTTTCATTAACACATCAACAAATGTGCTGGAATCATGCTGAACTGTGTCTGAGGCTGTATCTCTGCAAAGCTTTGACATATTGACACCAAACTTTGTGTGTGCCATTGTCACCTCACACTGACCACATCACATCAATCTGGTAACAGCGCCACCTATTGGTCAAAACTAATAAACCATTCATTGTCCATTAATAGGGATGTGACGAGAAAATGTTTTGCCAGGATATTGTCACGAGATCTCGTGACAATATCCTGGCAAAACATTTTGCAGTGTTTACATTAGAACTGCACTATTAATCCTTAAAATATCGAGGTGTCGATTCAAACCCCCATGCTATCTTATTCCTGAATGACAACGATTTAGCTATGACTATTAGGACTGTTTCACATCGCGAGTGTCAGTGGAGCGTGAGAAGCACGTTTTGTTGCTGCCCATGTTAATGAATCAGAGGGTCGGGGTAAATGTGAACACAGAAAGAGCAACACAAACAGTCTTTTCAACCACATTATAATCACTATTTCTGTGTTACAGACATTTAAATTATAGAAGTACTTGGATAAAAGGTTATAGTTTGGGTATAAACACTTATTGTCTACAGTAGCGATCAAAACGAAAGTACTTTAACACTTGTGTGTCTTGTAACGCTCATCCTCTTCCGCCAGGAGGTGGCGACAACTGCCCGTTTAAAACATGTCATTGAATCTTTCATTCAGGAGATTTCAATAGTCAACCAAGTCTTAATGAAGTGAGAAACTGACTCCTTCATTTAATGTTTTTTTTTTATTTTGTTTAAATGAATATATGTTTTTAAAAGACTTAAGCAATGAACAGTTTGTCAGAACCATTAGTAAATCAGTAAAATTTTGTTTAGTTTTAGCTAATCTTTTTTCTCCAGAATCGTGAGAGAATCATGGTCTCCAATTTATTAAAAACAACTAGGATTCTCAATTTATCCAGAATCGTGAAGCTCTTGTTTAAATGTTGTTTATTACTGCATATAATTCATTAAAATGGAAGTTTAATTTCATAAAGTTCAAAATGCACCTTCATTTTTTTGCATTTTGTCTTTTTCAGTTGAATAAAAGACTATTTTCCCTATATATTTCATCATTGACGATTTCTTAAGAAAAGTTTAAAAATCTCGTCTCGTCTCGTTCTCATGAACCCAGTCTCGTGTCTCATCACGTGGGATAAGTGTCTCGTCACACCCCAGCCATTAATAATTTACAAAAATGCGAATAACTTTTGATTGCATTAGCCTATTGTAATTATTGTAAATATTGTAATTTGAGCTTGTCATAGACCGCTCTTCCGACTTTCACCAAAATCTAATCAGATCATCTTCAGATTGTGCTGACGTCGACAGACGAAACCATATTTGTACAGTACCACATCAAATGTGAGGCATGATGTCAAATTGACCCTGAAGCTGTATGTCTGAAAGTTTTCACATATTGGCACCAACATTTATTTGTGGCACTGTCACCTCACACTGACCACACCACATCAATTTTGTAACAGCAACACCCACTGGTCGACAGAGATAAATCTTTCAATCATATTAATAGGGACCGTATTTGATTTTTCAGCCGTTTTGCTTAAAATCATAAATAAGTCTTTAATTGCTCATTGATGCAGCAATTAATTGCTGCTTGCAGCTACATTTTTATTTTATTTTATTCTACTGACAATTGTTTAGTCTATTGCAATTATTTAACGCCACAGTTTTAACAGTAAGAAATAAAGACTAAATCAACACATAGTTTTGTGAGCTCACATAGTGTTTTGCTATACCTTTTAATTTTAATAATAAATAAAACAAAAAACACAATTATGTTTAATTACTTAATTTACTAAAACTATATATTAAAATTACAAATAATATTTTAATAATTTGCTTTCATTTTAGTGCAATGATAATATAAACTTTAACTCTGGATACAATATGTATTTATAATGTAACATGTTTGCTATTTTGCATCACATAGCATAAGCTGATCTCTGTGCTGCATTTATACAGTATTTTACACTAAAAAAAAAATGATCATGTGTTTATTTTTAATCATTGGCATCTATTTGATTTTATTTAAATAATCTTATTTTTAAAAATGAATTTATTCAAACTCCTTAGAATCAGCATCTGCCAATTATGAAAACTTTAATTAGTCAAGAAGCGTAAAAGCATTATTTATTCTTACTTGTGTTGTGATGCACATTTGCCAGTCATAAATAAAACATTAAGTTTATTAACTGGAGGAATATTTTATATGCAATAAAAAATACAGCAAATAATAAAATATCATCATATTTCAGATTCTCTGTTATTAAAAAAATTGAAACCCCCTGGTACTGGTCAGCATTGACAATATGCAGGTTTGCACATCTCTGCATGCAATCTAAAGTAATGTCAGATTAAGTGGCTACCAATCTTCTATATTAACCGAGGAGAGAGAAATCTGAATTTAATCTCAATGGTAGCCTCACAGGAGTGCCTCTCAATCCTCAAATGCATCTCTCTCTGCTCTCTCCCTCTCTCTACACGTGGCATGTCATCTAATCAGTGAAGAGTGCTCAAGCGAACCGCACCTCTCGCTGCCATGGACTCTGCGCCGTCTGTCTCCAGCAGGGCTGGGGTGAACTTCACAACCCCATACAAACAGCAAACAGCACACCCTTCTTACTAACCAGCCACGGTACCTGAAAACACACACACACAATACACTTACGTATGCCTACTCTCTTTTACCGGATTAGCAAAATAAAAAGGAGCCCTTGTGTAAATAGATATTGTCTCACTCACCTTGGGACAATGAAAACAATCACTGACCAATCTGCAGTAGGTGAATACATCATATTCTCCGCATAATCAGGCTCCAAAATGTTAATTAGCTCAGCCAATGAAAGGGCAGGCTCTGATCTGGGACTATTAATTCAATTCGAATTAAACGCTTCAGCAGGATTTGCAGCGCTTGGCTTCTGACACTTTCTAAAGTGGGAGGTGATTGAGAAGATAAACTGGGTGCTCACCGAGTTTGCCTCTGTGTGTTTTGATGCAGGAGAGACAAATCCCATTATTTGCTTTAATAAAGTGCTTTCTCAGAAGATAGAAACACTTCTTCATGAGAGTCTGCTTTCTTTTTAAAGAAACAATGACTGCATCACCACACGTCAGGTTCTATCAGCAATGGCCACAAGAGAGTTGTCTGCTTTTAAATGCAGGGATACACTAAATTATTATTCTGTTTGTGTGTACGGAATACAGAAGTCATTCCCATCTCAAGACGGATTACATACTAATAATCACAGAAACGTTTGGATAAATTGGGCCAGTTTAATTATGCTCGCATTTAAAGACAACAGTGATAAACACTGATAATTTAATGGAAAAAACACTAAAGCCGTTTTTTGTTTATCGAATAATGGAAAAAAAAAAATTGCTGCTCAAGTTTTTTCTGACGCATGTATTGTTGGGAGGAACTAAAAGTACATTTTAATTACATTTTCAGTAGCTCTATTTTTAAAATAATCCAGTAACTGGTTTTGCAGTAACAAGCTACTTTTTCCAACCAGCAGCACTGTGGCATGACAAAACGCTCCACTGCTGGTTTAATTATGTCACACTACATTTTGCACACAGTTTGAGAGACTATAATCGAACACAATCTCCGGAACTCTCTCTAGCATTAGGAAATCTAATTTATCGTAATGAATATTAGTTTCATAATTGCTGCTGTAAATCATGGTATTTTACTCAGTTATGGTATATACAAAAAAAAGTCCTAGTTTGCAGTATTTGGTGTAACTTATTGAAGAAATTTACAGACATTTTGGTAACACTTTTCCAATAAGGTTCATTAGTTAACATTAGTTCACTCTTTAACTAACACAAACTAAGAATAAACAATACTTTTACAGCATTTATTAATCATTTATTAATCATTTTCGAATTTCAAATGCTCATTTTGTCTAGCACTGCATTAACTCTCATTTTTTTCTGGTTCAAGACTAGATAGGACCCTTCTTCCTCGGCTGGGATTGTTTAGAGCCATTTGAAGCTGCATTTAAACTGCATTTTGGAAGTTCAAACTTGGGGGCACCATTTAAGTCCACTATTTGGAGATCATTCCTGAAATGTTTTCCTCAAGAAACATAATTTCTTTACGACTGAAGAACATTTTGGATGACAAAGGGGTGATTTTTGTTCTGGAAGTGAACTTCTCCTTTAACTAATGTTAACAAATGACATTGTAAAGTGTTACCAGTGTAAAGTTTTTTTTGGTCAATGAAAAAATGTAAGTAATTGGATAAAACAAAACTCCTATTAGTAATCAATACCACCCCAATATATTGTGACAGATGAACATACTAATAATAATTTATTATTATTAAGTCACTAAAAGTACACTACACTAAAGTCCAAAAGTTTGGGGTTGGGAAGTTTTTGTATTCGTGTGTTTTGAAAGAACAATCTTAACAAGGCTGCAATGCTTTGATTGATCAAAATACAGTAAAAACAGTAATAATGTGAAATACTATTACAATTTAAAACAGCTGTTTTCTATTTGAGTACATTTAAAAATGTAATTTGTGACCCTGGACCATAAAACTAGCCGTAGGGGTCCATTTTTTTTAACTGATCTGAATAAATAAGCTTTCCATTGATGTATGGTTTGTTAGGATAGGACAATACTTGGCAGAGATACAACTATTTTAAAATCTGAAATCTGAGAGTGCAAAAAAATCAAAATATAGAGAAAAACGTTTTGATATATTTACAGTAGAAAATTTAGAAAATACCTTCATGGAACGTGATCTTCACTTAATATCCTAATGATTTTTGGCATAAAAGAAAAATAAATAATTTGACCCATACAATCGATTGTTGCCTACTGCTACAAACATACCATGCTACTTCCAACTGGTTTTGTGGTCCAGGGTCATATTTATTGTTGTATTGCTGCATTACTCCAGTCTTCAGTGTCATATGGCAAGAAACTCAATTCTTCTTATTTTCACTGGTAAAAACAATGCTGCTTAATATTTTTGTAAAAAATGATTTTTTCAAGATTCTTTGATGCACAGAAAGTTCAAAAGAACAGCATGTATTTGTAGAACTCTTCTGTAACATTACAATTGTCTTTACTTTAACTTTTGAAGGGTTAAAGGAATAGTTCAGCCAAAAATGAAAATTCTGTCATTAATTAGTCACCCTCATGTTGTTCCAAAGCCATAAGATCTTTGTTCATCTTGAGATACTTTTGATACTTTTGATGAAATGAATGATGTCACGTGGACTAACATGGTAGTTGCACTGCTGTCTATGCAGGGTCAGAAAGCTCTTGGATTTCATCAAAAATATGTTAATTTGTGTTCTGAAGATGAAAAAAGGTCTGATGGGTTTGGAACGACATGAGGTTGATTAATTAATGACAGAATTTTCATTTTTGGCTGAACAAATCTTACTGACCCCAAACTTTTGAACAGCAGTGTATAAATGAAGACATAAAAAGCACTGAAGCCTTACGTAGTTCAAAGAAGTTACTTTTTTGTTAGTAGCTTGTAGTGAAGTGTAGTGACTTTTGCAAAACAGTAGTTTGACTGTAGCCAAACTACTTTAAATGACTAGCTTGTGCAAGGAAAGTTGGAGTTTCAAAGTATCTTCCCAACATTGGTGTGTGTGTGCGTGCATGCATGGCCGACGTAACTCAAAATTGTACAAAAAGGGTACCCTTTCACAAAAGGGTAGCAGGGTTGCGGAAACCATGCTCGATAGTGGGTCTGCGATGTAAAAAATGAGGAGAAAGTTATTCTAGGGCTCTTTACTTTTCGACTGAAGTGCATGTGCCAGGCGTGCGAGTCAGAAACGCAAACAGTAATTACACTCGAGCAGTTTGAAGCCGGAGTTGAGAGATGCATTGTTATTTTAATGGGCCGGATGGGGAGGGCTTGAGTCGAGTGAAGGATGTGCACTTACCCGGTGTGTGTCTCGTTCACACACGTCAGGTTCTGAAAGCCCAGAGGAGGAGTGTTACGCAGCAACTTCAGACCCTGAGAGTGGCAAGAGGATATTTGATCAAACTTGATGGAGAGCGCACTAACCAGCCTTCATCACAGTTCAGAGAGTCTGTTCTGCTGTCCTATATAGACTGAGATAATGACACACTTTAGGGAAGCCTTTTAGTGTTCAAAATAGCACCCTATTAGTTCCACTATAAATCACAGCCTGAAAGATGTTCAAGAATTGTGCCTAAACAAAACAAACTTCCAAAATAACATGTTTGTGGCAAATTCACTTAGGCCAGATGTAACCCTTAATTGCATATTTAAAATAAAATATCTATAAAATAAATAAATGATGGTTGTACAATGTAAAGCAAACAAAAAAGTGTCTTTTAATCTCAGTGACAGGGTTAGTTTAAGTGAGCTATACCGTACAATTAGTATTTTCAAGCATCTTTATCAGCTCCCAACAATTCATAGTTGGGAGTGCAGTAATAATATGCATTTTTCGTGCTGCCATTTAGGTCAACCATAACTAACAAGATCACAGCCCTTGCAGCATCAGCCCTCTTCAAAGCTCTCAAACAAACTAATTACTTCTAGAATTAAGATTCATTTACTTTTTTTTAGTAAAATGTAACAAATTAATAACTTTGGTGTGTTATCTTTTCTGTGTAACAGCATAGGAATCATTAAAGAGTTCCTCAAAAGTGAAAACCACCATCATTTTGAAAATAAACTCAATATTAGGTAATTATCTGCTGTGACTTTTGACTTTTTTTCTTTTTTTTTTTTTTTGAGGGGGATAATGATTGCACTAATGTTCAAAAGTTTGGTGTCAGAAAAGTTTTTCAATTTTATGAAAATAATTAGTATTCAAAAAAAAAACTGTTCTTTTGAACATTCTATTCATCAAAGAATCCTAAAATCAACAAAGCATAACTGTTTTCAACATTGATAATACGAAATGTTTCTTGAGCATATTGAGTATGTTAGAATGAGTTTTGTATTACTGTGAACACTGAAGACTGGAGTAATAATGTTGTTAATTCAGCTTTCCTAGTGAAAAACAAATGCACTAAAATGTATTTGAAAAACATTTATTTCATGCAGAGTATACTACAAATATATTAACGTACTTAAAAATACCCTGCAATTGTAGTTTACTTTTTGTTATACTTAAATTTTGCTAAATTAGAACAACTAATTGTGTACTTAATGCACTTTAATTGTGTTTAATTCTTTAATTCTGACTTTTTTTCTTAGAATTGCGTGATATAAACTCCCAAATTTGTTCCTTTTTCTCCCTCAGAACTGTGGTATAAAGTCAGAACTGTGAGATATAAAGTCCGAGTTATGGGATATAAGCTCGCAATTCTTTCTTTTTTTCTCAGAATTGTGAAACAAACACTCAGTTGTGAGGAATAAAGTCAAATTGCGAGAGCACAACGTTTTTAAAAAAAATCTAAAAAAGTGCCTGCAGGGAGCTCCAGGATCACACGTGGCAGCCCGCAATTGCGTGAAAAAAAACACGCATTCTTAGAGCCACATCTGCATAAACTCACAATTCTCTTTTTTTTTCCCAGAATTGCGTGATATAAACTCCCAATTTGTTCCTTTATTTTTCCTTAGAGTTGCATAGTATGAACTCACAATTGCAAGTTATACAGTCAGAATTGTGAAATATAGTGAAATAAGTCAGAATTATGGGACACAAGCACGCAATTCTTTTTTTTTCCTCAGAATTGTGAGATATACAGTACACTCGCAATTGCGAGAAATAAAGCCAAAATTGCGAAAACACAACATTTAAAAAAAACCTGAAAAAGCTCTGTGATCACGTGTGGCAAATTGCAGGCTGCCGCATGAAAAAAAGTGTGCATTCTTAGTGGCCACATCTGTATAAACTCTCAATTCTCGACTTAAATAAACTCGACTTATAAAAGCATGTCATAACTCGCAATTGTGTTTATATCCCACAATTCTGACAATAAAAGGGGGAAAAGGCAGAATTGTGAGATAAAAGTCGCAATTACCTTTTTATTTTTTTATGTAGTGCTGGAAACGGGAATCCATAAAAGATACACTAAAGTATATTTGATTGTGCTAAAGTGGAACTATTGCAAGTATGCTTTTTTTTAGGCTTAATATTAAGAAAAACATTTTAGGCTTAATATTAAGAAATATGCATTGTGCACAAGTATTACTCCAAATAAAGTTCAATGATATTTTTATATCAGTCAGATGTTAATATATTTGAACTATACTTTATATATATGAACTATTAAATAAATTTAAATATGTGACCCTGTCATAAGTAGAACGGGTATATTAGTAGCAACAGCCAACAGTACATTGTATGGGTCAAAATGATCGATTTTTCTTTTATATCAAAAACCATTAGGATATTAAGTAAAGATCATGTTCCATTAAGATATTTTGTACATTTCCTACCATAAATATATCAAAATGTAATTTTTGATGCATTGCTAAGAACTTCATTTGGACAACTTTAAAGGCGATTTTCTCAATATTTTTAATTCTTATATATATATATTTACCCTCAGGTTCCAGATTTTTAAACAGGCCAAAAAATACTGTTCTTTTGAACAGTACATTTGCATCACAAATATAGTAATTTTTACTTTTTTTGAATGTATTAAAATTGAAGTTGTGTTTTTTCTAAATATTACTGGTTTTACAAATAAACATTGCTGTTTTTTTTATTATTATCATTATTTTTTTTTTTTAGTTAAGATAAATGCAGCCTTGTTGAACAAAAGAGACTCTGTAAAATAATTAAAACAAAACCAAAAAAATTACTGACCCCAAACATTTGAACAGCAGCATATTTCAACATGGTGAGTTAAGACAGTGAACAATGAACTAAAAAAGTATTAATGTTTCTACTGCAGTAAAAAAGTTAAATTGCAACCACAGATCTAATTGCAAGGTCTTATCTCACAATGTGACTTTGTCTTATTTTAAAAATTCTTACACTTTGGATTCCATACAAAAGAGTTAAATTATTACCTCCTGCAAATCTTCTCCTTTTGCTCTCCACAGAACGACATCACTTTGAGTAAACAGCTATAAGGCACTTATTGTCAATAATTATCTACGTAAAACTAGGAGGACAGCAAATGCAGACATCGGAAAAAGTACAGTGGTTGCTACGCCCCTGGATCTGCTCGTTTTATTTGACATAGCTGTTAAATAAAATCCATGCATGCATTTTAAATGACTTTTAATACAAACACCAAATGGCTCAAATATGATTTATCTGGCTGGCTGGCTGGCTGGCCTGAGATGGTTTAGATTAATAGATTCGTTCAGGAGGAGTTCGATCCAATAACCCTCTGATTACTGCTCCATTAGCCCTGCTCTCCCAGCTCTCAGCGCGATGTGCCCACTGGGACCAGTGCTGCTGGAAACAAGCTTAGTCATCTGCAGTTTTCTAAAAAGCCCTTCATAGCACGGGAGGGAACTATGCTCTTGAGTGTTCATTATTTTTCTCTCCACTCCTAATCCCTTTTTTCGTGCTATTCCTACCGTAAGTAACATGTTCGCTTGCGCTCTGAAATCCCTTTGATCGTCCCTCATGATATGGGTTTGTGAAAGCAGTGTCTGAGGTTTTCAGGTGAGCCTAAATCTGTGTACTTCACCGTCTGCCTCTGGCTGTTTGTCCTTTTATTATCTTCAAATAATCCTTTCATCCCTCTCGTTTTCTCACCAGACTCTCCGGGGTGCATTGGTGACAACACTGTCCAACCAGCGGCCTGAACCTGCCCAGGAAAGGAGCCACGCTTTTCAACTTCCTCTTGATTTTCACACCCCACGACAGCTACCAAAAGAGAAAAACACACACACAGAAACATATAAAAGGCCTTACCGGGACACAAAGAAAAGAATAAACCGAGGATTCAAAACCAGCGCTGGACGTGATAAAAGCGTCAGCACTTTTTCCACATATTTCAAGCCGAGATAAGAAACAATGCTCCAGCCAATAGTGCCGGGATGCGACACGTTCCAATTTTATCGCTTTTGTCATCGCTCCATTTGTTTCACATTTTGCAACATCAAAGCTGGACAAATCAATGTTTGAATGCAAACTGTGCAGGAAGGAGAGGAATTCAAAGTCTATTCACGAGTGGTTACTACAACGCTGTCGCAATTGATGGCACAATTGAATCGCAATCGACAGAATGGCGTCCCCTGAAAGATTTCTACTGAAGATGACATCAATTTAAATTGATACTAATCATAATATTTTAGCACAGACGGATAAGAGACGTGGCTGGAGACAGTCGGACTGATTTATCATCTTTCAAAGCCGTCTCAACGACGGACGCTATTACAAAGTCTCTAATCATCATCTGTGTGGGAAATATCACTTACAGCAATCAATTATTAAATAAGACTGCATAATGGATAGGGGGATCCAGCACCCAGGTTAATTCTTTTAATCTCCTTTTCGACGGAAAATAATTTCTGCTGGTAATGTTTCATTAGCTCGGGCTCACAGACACCCCGTGTCTGTCTTTGGAGTAATAAAAGCACGGGAATATAGTCTGACATCCAGAGGAGCTGTATTAGGCTGTAATGTTTTTATTAAAATTTGCTACTGCTCATATTTCAGATTAAAAAATGCAGAAATTATACATTAAATCATTCAAAGAAGCTCACTAAATAATTAAACAATGAAGTGGAAAAATGGGATGCATTTAGACTGAGGGGCATTAATAAATACCTAATTTCACTTAGATTTTAAACCATATACGAAGGTGGTTGTGCTTGTACATGCTTGTAAAAAATTTAATTCATCTTATTTTTTTTCCTTGTTGTGTGGCCTGTCTATTGAAGACCGTTTCCACCACTGTATTAAAAAGGTAATGACTTTTTCCCACAATTCTGACAAATATTTTTTTCAGGATTGCAAAAAATAAAGTCAGAATTGTGAGATATAAACTTGGATTTGCAAGAAATAAAGTCAGAATCGCAAGATATAAGCTTGTAATTGCGAGATACAAACTCTGAGTTAAACTGGGATTTGGAAGGAATAGTTGGAATTGCAAGATATGAACTCAGACTTGTGAGAAAGTCAGAATTGCAAGATTTTAACCCAGAATTGTGAGATATAAACTTGGATTTGCACAAAAAAAAATCTCGTAATTGCCAGATATAGACTTACATTTGCAAGACAAACTGGGATTTGCAAGAAATAAACTCATACTTACAAGAAATAAACTCAGAATTGCGAGATATGAACTTGGATTTGCACAAAATAAAGTCAGTATTGCAAAATATAATCTCGTAATTGTGAGATAGCAACCTAAATTTGCAAGTCAAAATAGGATTTGCAAGAAATAAAGTCTGAATTGAAGATATAAACTTGGATTTGTGCAAAATAAAGTCAGTATTGCAAGATATAATCTCGTAATTGCAAGATATCACATTAAATTTGCGAGATAAACTGGAATTTGCAAGAAATAAAGTCAGAAATGCGAGATATTAACTCAGAATTGCGAAATATAAACTTGGATTTGTGGGAAAAAAAGTCAGTGTTGCAAGTGTTGGATTTGCGAGAAATAAAGTAAGTACTGCAAGATATAAACTCAAAACTGCAAAATATAAACTCAGAATTGTGAGATATAAACTGGGATTCGCGAAAAATACACTCAGAAGTGCGAGATATAAACTCGCAATTGCAAGAAATAAAGTCAGAATAGTGAGATATAAACTTGAAATTGCGAGAAAAAGTCAGAATTGCGAGACAAACTTTTAAATACATTTCTTGCCATTTTCTTTTTTCCCCTCATATAAGATATAAACTCACAATTTTTTGTCTTTTTTCACCTCTGATTTTGACTTCACATCTCACAATTGCAAGTTTTTATCAATTCTGAGATAAAAAATTAAAAAATTAAAAAATAATTCGCACTTATTTTTTTTTCAGTCGTGGTGGAAACAGACTTCCATTCCATCTGAACAATGCCTAAATAGAGATTTCTAAACAGGCACCAAAGGGAGTACTTAATCATGTTCTAAGATGACCTTTTGCCACATCTTTAGCTAAAGGTGAAGCATATAATTTTTTTATATAAAACTACTTTCTGGCTGGTGATGCAGGAAATGTATACACATATACAGCATTTTCCATTAATTACCTAGACTCTGGAGCTTCTGGAGACTCTGCCACAGCTTCATAATGTACTGAAAATAATTTTTTCCTTTCTCATAACAACATAAAAGATCTCTAATCTCTCTAATCTAGCGTTTTGTTCAATAGCATCTTTCAATCAAACTAAAATCAAAATCGCAATTTGGCTTATTGTGCTTATCAATTGGCAAAAGGCTGTGATTTAATTAAATAAGCACATAGTCTAATGTGCTGAAGGATTCAGAGCGACGTGCAGCATGCAAGCAGCATGATCCAATTGTTTTTATTGTATCGTGTTCACAGTAAATGCTGCCAACTCCATCTTTCCACTCTCCATGTGCTGTGAGTTTAACATACATTTGGCAACAAAATATGTGCCTGTTAAGCTTTATTTTCACATTTTCATAATTTTTTGTGGACAGATGAGCCAGCTATTAACATAATTACTATTATCAGAACAGAAAAAATTTAGGGCACGTTCTATGCATTTTGTTGATTGGAATTTGAGATGCACTCAAAAGTAGATGCATATGAAAGCAGGCTTGCAGTCGACTGTAAGAAATGCCTACATACTTCACCAGTCCTGCATACTTCACCAGAAAAAAAATCTGTCACACAGTTATGATATTTTAAATAAACGTTACAAGAATAAAAAAAAAGAAAAGAAAAGAAGCATATGCACAGACGAACAGTGATGTGGAAAATGCAGACGGAATTGCGGAATCCTGTCATCAAAATGGAATTTACTGTGTAAGACTGAATGTCACAGAATTTGTCAAAGTTTGGGTGAATTAATCAAAAGTAGGTCATTACACTTAAATCATAATATGGACTAGTATCTCTAAATATTAAGCAAAAAGAAGAATCTTTCATGTTCTGCGTGTCTCCGTGTGAGTGAGTGGTGCAGACGTTCAGTTTTGTTTACTACACACAGGGTGAAGTGCGCGTGACACTCGCGGTCTGCCGTCTCGCCAAATGAGGACATAAATACATGGACAACGTTTCCAGAACTGCTCTGAGAGAACTTCATGAGCATTTGACGGTTTCATTTGAGTGAAACTATCAGCATGTCATATTCAACAGGGTTGCTAGGTTTTCACAAAAAAAAAAAAAAAAACGCCTAATTGCTACTCAAAACTAGCCCAAAACTAGCCCAATCCCGTTTCGTCCACTGTTAACGGTTCCCCGTTAAAAATCACATTCCGGGGTGTAAAATACACGTTATCTGTTGGAGTTCAGAGCGGCTCAGATGTCGGGAGTAAATGACAACCACTATGTTCATTATTACATCCAGCAACACCTCAACTGCTCAATCAGAGATATTCTTGTCTAACTTACATCCCTGCTCCAGCATCGAAACAGTGGAGGTCGGACTGTGACAGCTGATCTGAGGTAAGAGCTCATGTCAATCAACTATCGTGGGAGCGGCCTCTGTCGGTGTGACGCCAGGCATCCGAGAATGGCTCAATTTGAAAAAGGGGATATTATTTTTACAGATTAATTAAAAACCACTGCATGGATTTTTATCATTATAGGGCAGATTTGTACATACACTGAAATAAAAATAAAAGTTTGGTTTAATTTGAACACATATATTGCTATTGTTTAGTAGAATGTACATAATACTATTACTACTACCATTACTAAAGGGGCTAAAACTAAAACTTTATTTTATTAAGGAATAATTTTAAATTTTAATAGTAACTTCGTTTGCCAAAAAATAAAGTTTAATTTTAATTTGATTAAAAGGTAAATTAATATTTTATGCCTTCATTTGATAACCAGAAAAATGTAAATATTAAACAATATTGTAAAAGTAAACTTTAACCAATTAAGTTGTTTTTATGAAGTCAAGTAATTAGAAATGTTTTAACAAATTTTGTAACAATAAAACAGAAGGTGAGAAAATTGTAATTGTAATTTAACCCTAAAAAAAAAAAAAAAAGTCCGGGGAGGGGGGGGTTGGGGTTTGGTGGGTGCAGATTTCATGATTATTTTTAAGGTCTCGCTGTAGTTTTTGCTAAAATAAAATAAAATAAAATAAAATAAGGTGAAGTGAATAAATTAGGACCCAAGTATTTTACATTATTTTTTCTTCTTTTTTTTCAGGTTTTGCAGTGAACACCAACACCTTTATGTTCTCCTTTATTATAACATGATGAAAAGAACTATATTTCATGTTTGGTGTAACTGAACAGCACTTGGACTATCACTGAAACCAAACCTGAAAAAAATTAATAAATAAATAAATACATGAACACTGCACTAACGAATCATTTTGTACAAAAAGTCTGCATTGTTCTGCACTCGCTTGCATTACCTAGAATTGTCATGGCTCTGCGCAGAAAATGTTAAAAAAACAAGAAAAAAAACCAAAAAAACCAAGAAAATTGCTCATTTAACCCTTGCTCAGAAAACCATGTGCATTTCCGCATAATTCAATAATTTAGTAGAGCCACCATCCGGTTATTACCTCACGGTACAAAGCAACAACTACATCTAAGTTTTTCCACCTCACCCCTGACCAGGTGAGTACATCAATGTCTTGCATCAATTATATAAAAAAAATGATATAACGAGCTCACAAAGGTTCCACATGATTGACTCCTGACAGCGTCTGTATAAGTGCGTGAGCGTTTTGGCCGTGTGTGTGCATTCATTAACGAAAGCCAGAGTTACCTTATGCTTACCTGGTGCTGTGCTTTGAATCTGATTATGATAATCACCATCATTACAAACACAGATAACATTTTTCAATCTGATACTGCAACGCTAATGAACCAATCAAAAATGGAATACATTTGAGGTCATTTTCATCAGCGTTTGATGGGACGCAGCTTCTGTGGGAATTTATCAAAGAGCTTTTTGACTTTGTTCACACCGCATCCAATTTCAGCTTGTTTTTCAAACAATTTGCAAGTGATGAAATCTGATCTTTATGTTCCTACGGTGACGTCAACATCTAAAGCGGTTGCCACAGCAATGACATGGCCGAGACAAACTACTTTGAAATTTAATATGACCGTTCACCAATTTTAGTCACATTTCGAGCCTATTTATTGCTGTTCATATTACAAACTACTAATAAGATTTGAATTGGACACAGAAAAGAGCTTTTTCTGCCTACCTGAACAAAGCTCTGTCGCCTTCGATGTTCTTTCCTCGTCAACAAAAGAGAATCAGCAAAGACGCATGTCACATTCTTATGTTTCCCGCTCTATTACACAGTAGCTCATTATTTGTCTTATGAATCCAACCTGCCCTAGAAAAATAGGACTACTTGATGATCAAAGACCTAATCAGGAACCCTCAAGTGGATTGACTGAGATAATCTACATATGAGTGCTGTTCAGGTGAACTGAAAGTCAGCAGCTCTTGGGGGTAAACCAACACGACCAACAACAGCTGGGAGGAGATGGGATGGCGTTTAGACTAATCGTCTGCAGCTGGTCTGAGTTATGAATTCAATTATGTTCTAGAAAGTATGACAACGAGAGAGGTCCTTGAGCTTTAAGCCTTCTACACACTGCACGATTTTAGCAATCCTATAAGATCATTGCTGATCACACTGTGCGACACGGATCTAATAAACTTGGGTACGACATGCATGTAAACTGTACGATGATGACGCCTATTGATTTGTAAGCTACGACACACGTTACTATAGAAGAATAAAACGTCATCGGCATTAGGGGTGGAACGGTTCAACTTACTCATGGTTCGGTTTGTATCACGGTTTTAGAGTCATGGTTACAGTACAGTTCGGTATGTGCTATGTTTAGAGAAATAAAGAAAATAAGAATAACTACATGCAACAGCACAAATAAATACTAATTTTGAATAAGATAAGAAATTGAATAAAGTAATCAAACGTAAAATAGCATTGCAAATTTTGCTGTATAAATTAAAGAATAATCTTTAAGTTACAAAAGCTATTCAATCCAGAACAGTGAGTGATTTCCTTGTTGCTGTATCATTAATATTAAGAAAGTGCTGTCACTTTTAGAGAATGCACTGATACAGTGCACTGATCCAGTAGGTTCAGCCGGTCTGCTATAGGATTCTGACCAAGACGGGCATTTTGACAATTTTTGTGTTAATTTGTCCATTTAAACACAATACTTCAGAGCACAGCCGGCGCCAGGGCACTTGCATTGGGGGTGCATTTAAATTTCTAGGGGGGGCAGCTTTCTTTATCAGCTGCTGATGCAAAAGTGTACAATCGCTTTCTTATGCGCATCGGTCTCACTTTCACTTTCGAAATCGATCACGTTTGGCAAGGAGGGGAGAGGATGGAAAGGGGAGGTAGGGGAAGTAACTCGTTTTGGGGGGACATGGCCCGCGAATGTCCCCACTTGGCGCCTGCCCTGCTTCAGCTCGCGTCCTCTGGCTTTTCACTGTGCGACTATAGATGAGCCAGGATCTTTTCATGACACCAATCTTTCGTCTGGGACAGCTGAAAATCATGCACCGTGTTTCAGGCTTTAGATGAATGTTGTGTTGCCAGATTTTGACATCTATATGGGCCATTCTACAGAACGGGTGTAAACTGCTGTCCCACAACCATAAAACACATTTAAAAAACATCTAAGCAGAGCCTAAAAGTAAAAATCGGCGTTGGTGAGTATATGTAACTGTGTCAGTCGACAGTTGGCGGGTAAAAATTTTACGAATTATAAAAATGCAATGTAGTGAGAACAACAGCCAGTTTTTAAAGTGATTTGCTGTTTCTGACGTAAGCAAATAACAATCTTTTCTGAAGACAAAACCATTGTGACTGGTTAGCTGTTTTGTCATAAGCAACAAGAGCGAATCAAAAAATAAAAAAGGGATGATAAGGTCAGAGCAGTGTGATGGCTGCTCCCTAGACAAGGTTCTAATAACCTTTACCTGAGAAGATATTGCTGCTTTATTTCGGAAGGTTAACTTTTCCCATCTTTATTTTTCATAACCTGAGAATATGGCAACACATACCTGGGGTTACGCCGGAATAGAACAGAAACATGATGCGCAAACATCAGAAAGTCATGGCGGTTCTCTGCGTTTTAGCGAGAGATGGTATTTCACTGACAATGGATAAAAGAGAGAATGGCTTGTATTTGATACTCTTCGCCGTTTGCAGTGCATATGCGGTGCGTATTTTTTGCGCACTCATGTTAAAGGAGAACTCCACTTCCAGCACAACGATTCACAAATAATTTACTCACCCTCTTGTCATCCAAGATGTTCATGTCTTTCTGTCTTCAGTCGTGAAGAAATTATGTTTTTTGAGGAAAGCATTTCAGGATTTTTCTGCATATAATGGGCTCGATTGGTTCCCCCGAATTTGAACTTCTAAAATGTAGTTTAAATACAGCTTCAAAGGGCTCTAACCGATCCCAGCCGAGGAAGAAAGGGGCTAGATAAGGGTCTTATCTAGCGATCTGTATTTTTTTTTTTTTTTTTCGGAAAATAAAAATTCGTATACTTTTTAAGCACAAAATGCCCGTGTAGCACAGGTTCTGGGATGCGCGTTCACCTACTATTGAATCACATCGAAAGGTCACGCGGAACGTAGGCGGAACCACAGACCCAGTGTTTACAAAGCGAACGCGCAAAGACTAAGAAAGTGCAAGTAAGTCAAACGCTGTTTACAAACAAAAAGGTACAACGATGTCGGACGATTCTGAAGTTGTAGGAGAAAATAACATGGAGTTTTTCGACATACTCTACCTTTTTGAGCCGGAGTACACAGACGATGAACTTGTGGTGATTCGAAGACGTGATTCGTAGTAGTGATGGGAAGTTCGGATCATTTTGCCGACTCGGACCTTTGAGTCTCAAATCTCGTCATTTCGTTCATTTTAGCAAAATCAGCATCACGTGACAGCCCCATAAGATGAACAAATGACTCGAAAAACCCGAAGACTTGAAACAGGTGAATTAATTCCTGTACAGAACCTAATAGGATGTTGCGCATGCGTGACTGAACGAATCACTCCCCGAGACGACTCGTTCTTCCCGAGTCACAGTAAAGATTAGTTCAAAATGAACAAATCGTTCAAGAACAACCCATGGACGCACATCCCAGAGCCTGTGCTACACATGCTTTTGTGCTTAATAAGTATACAATTTTTTTATTTTTCAAAAACAATGACCGATCGTTTCACTAGATAAGACACTTCTTCCTTGGTTGGGATCATTTAGAGCCCTTTGAAGCTGCATTTAAACTACATTTTGCAGGTTTAAATTCAGGGAAACCAATGAAGTCCATTATATGGAGAAAAATCCTGAAACGCTTTCCTCAAAAAACAGAATTTCTTTACGACTGAAGACAGAAAGACATGAACATCTTGGATGACAAGGGGGTGAATAAATTATTTGTAAATTGTTGTTTTGGAAGTGGAGTTCTCCTTTAACGGATTTGAGCATTCACACTGCACTCAGTTGCACTCCAGCAGTGTGTTTTAGGAGCGGTGCAGCTCCAGCAGTACAGCTATTGTTTCCGAGTCTAATTTTGCTGTGCTGGATGCACTGAATTAAAGTGACAGCTCATTGACAGCGACACGAAAATGTAGAATTACACCATAAATGCATATAAAGTAACTGCCTGTTTTTGCAAAAATAGTTTCATGGCTGGTAAGAAAAAGTTTTGGCTGGTAAATTTTCTCATGTCACTGGCCATTGGCAGGTACGGCAAAAAGTTAGTTTTAGACCCTGCATTTAAGTGTTCAAATCTTTGATGTTTACTAAGATCCTTCTATTATCTATTGAAACACACAATAATATTTACAATATCAGTAAGCTTAATATATATAAAAATCATAATTTTCTTTTCAAAACTGTATTGAAATAATTTTTGCATTCTATTCCATTGTTGTTTTTAAAAAATATCTTTTAGATTTTTTAAAATTTGAAGTAAAAAAAAAAAGTATATATTTTTATATATATTTATAATTTATTTTTATAAATTATGAATCTTTATGTAAAAAATGTGTCCTGTATTTTCAGGTCACTACATGTTTTAGTCCATTGGCTGAGCCTGATTTTAACTACACCCCTACACCCCTTTATGATCAGGAAATATTCTTGTGTCCCCCTCTCTCATAGCTACAAGGTGTAAGTAGATAGGTCCCATCATTTTGAGGTAAATGTGTTCAAAAGTATGTAAATATGTGTGTAACTTTAAAGAATGTCACTACCAAACACCATTTTTCTGCAATTAAGCACACTTTTTTGGGAGTTATTCTATAACATTTAGCTTTTATACGTGTACAACTGTTCAGAACTGTGCTAGCTCACCATATGCTGATTAGCTTTGAGCTAGCTTCAAAAGGATCTAAAATTGCCACTACAGAAGCAGTCATGACTGAAACATTTGACTTTCAGTAGTGACATCTTTGGTTTTATTTGGTGTTATCCCATTATATTGTCACTAACATAACAGTCACGACCGAAATATGTCATTATTGTTTCGGTTGTGACAAAAGGGAACAAACAGTCCTTTATTTGGGGAAAATAAACAAAATTTTAGTAGTGTTATGCAAATTGTCAGTATTTTAATATGTTTTAGTAGTATTTTAGTATGTGGGATAAAATTCTGTAATGTGATGTGCTCGCAACCAAAACATTACTGCAACTACCGAAAATGTGCAGTCACTACCGAGACATAGGATGTTTTGGCAAAAATAAAGTATACTGAATTATCAACTAAAATGTTATGATAGATTTTGGTTCAGTGTATATTCAAACTAATGAATCCTTAACTTTGAAATTAGTAAGATCAACTTTTTGCCTTTTACAAAGAAAAATTGTATCCAAAAAATCTCATAAAATCACACTTGAAATATTGTTAAAATTGTTATTGTCATTGATTTACCTCTGAAATCTTTTAATAAAATAGAAATAAAATATATCTACAAGGAAGATGTAAGCAAAATCTTAAATAGGTCAATACAACTCTTCTCATTAAATTATATATTACTGTTTTGGTAGTGACAACATTGGGGAGAGGACAAATATTCCAAAATATTCTGTAAAATACAATATGAAAATTAACTGCACAATTATTAGAAATGTGTACCCTGTATATTATACAATTTGCATACATACAAAATTTGTGGAAAAAGACATTTTTTCCAAGACATTTCCAACTTTGAACCAATTCTGTAGAATAGCCCATACAGCATATATTGTATGACTGAACAATATTGACAGCTCAAGTTTTTACAATTTTTGTTTTGAAAAAATTAATGCTTTTATTTAACAAGAATGTATTAAATTGATCAAAAGTGTCAGTAATTTCAAGTAAATGCTGTTATTCTCAAGTCTTGAAAAAACACGTAATACAAAATGTCCACAAAAATATTAAGCAGTACAGCTGTTTTCAACACTGATAAAACAGTGCTGCTTGACAGTTTGTGAGCCCTTTAGAAACTTCTATATTTCTGCACAAATATGACCTAAAACATAATCAGATTTTTGCAAGTCCTAAAAGTAGACAAAGAGAACCATATAAAACAAATAAGACGAAAAAACATTTTCTTTGTCATTTATTTGTTTAGAAAAATGATCAAGTTTCAAAAGTATGTGCTTTCAGCATCTGGTGTGACCCCTTTTTGCAATGATAACTGCAGGTAAAGTTTCTTGTAACTGCTGATCAGTCCTGCAGAACCGGTTGTAGGAGTTTTAGCCCATTCCTCAGTACAGAACCATGTAAACTCTGTGATGTTGTTGGGTTTGCTCCTATGAACTGCTTACTTCAGGTCCTCCCACAACATTTCATTTGGATTAAGGTCCGGACTCTGACTCCTTTGACTCTGCCGTTCCGAAACATTAACTTTGTTCTTCTTTAACCATTCTTTGGTAGAACGATTTGTGTGCTTGGGGTCGTTGTCTTGCTGCATGACCCACTTTCTCGAGATTCAGTTCTTGGACAGATGTCATAATTTTCCTTTAGAATTTGCTGGTATAATTCAGAATTTATTGTTCCATCATTGATGGCAAGCCGTCATTGGCCAGAAGCAGCAAAACAGGCACAAACCATGATACTACCACCACCATGTTTCACAGATAGAGTGAGGTTCTTATGCTGAATGCAGCGTGTGTGTTCATTTCTCCAAAAAGTTCTATTTTGGTCTCATCCGTCCACAAAACATTAGCCACAAAAGATTAGCCCTCTGGCTTGTCCACATGATCTCTAACTAACTGCAGATGGGCAGCAATGTTCTTTTTGATGAGCAGTGGCTTTATCCTTGCAACCATGGTTGTTCAATGTTCTCCTGATGGTGGACTCATAAGCTTTAACATTAGCCAATGTGAGAAGGGCCTTCAGCTGCTTAGAAGTTATCCTGGCTATTATACATCTTGCTTTTGTAGTCATCTTTGTTGGTTGACCACTCCTAGGGAGGGTAACAATGGTCTTGAATTTCCTCCATTTGTACACAATCTGTCTGACTGTGGATTTGTGGAGTCCAAACTCTGGTTTTGGTTTTGGTTTTGTAACCTTTCCCAGCCTGTTGAGCAACAGCAACTCTTTTTCTGAGGTCCTCAGAGATCTCCTTTGTTCGTACCACGATTCACTTCCACAAGCATGATCAAACTTTGATAAATCCCTGTTCTTTAAATAAAACAAGGCAGACACTGACATTTGACAGTCTAATTGCGCCTTCAAATTAACAGCTAATCCTACAAATTCACATACTTTTGCAACTCACAGATATGTAACATTGGCTCGTGTTTCTGAATAAATAAATAAATAACAGAAAATATTTTGGACTCATTTGTTTAATTGGGTTCTCTTTGTCTGATTATGTTTGGATCATGTTTATGCAGAAAAAATAGAAAACTCTAAAGAGTTCACAAACTTTCAAGCAGCACTGTAATAAGAAATGTTTCTTGAGCAGCAACTCGGCATATTAGAATGATTTCTGAAGGATCATTTGACACTGAGGACTAGAGTAATGATGCTGAAAATTCAGCTTTGAATCACAGGAATAATTTAAAACCCAAAAATATGCTGATAGAAAACAGTTATTTTAAATTGTAATAATACTTCACAATATTAGTTTTTACTGTGTGTTTGATCAAATAAATGCTGCTTTGGTAAGCATAACATATATTCTTTACACTGTAAAAAACGCAAATGCATATTTTCCAGTTTATGAAACATTTTGAGTCTCAAATGCTAAAGAAAATCTATTTTCTTGAAACAACATAAAAACCCTTATCAGACCAACAAAATTGCCCCAAATGTTGTCCCAACTAGAAAAACACAGTTGTGTGAACAAAGAATTTAATATTGTTGAAATGTTAAGGCTTTGTGAGTTCCCAGCATGCATTGCAGCATTAATAAATTATGCAGTTACTGTTATAGGATTATTGTTTTTCTGTTTGCTGACTTAATTTAAACTTTTTGTTGTTGTTTTGTCATTACTGATTGTTATTTGTTGCACTGTGATGTAAAGAGCTCATCTTTTTAACATTTGTTGATTGCAACCGTTCGTGTGTCTAGTTTTGAGGCCTAGAGTATGTTCAACCACATATATCCGCATATATGTTTGCTGGATATCTTAATTTTGTAAGACAATGGGCCGGTTGCATAAACTTAGCCTCTATGTTAAGACAGTGTCTTAAGTACTAGTTTGACCAACTAGCAGTTAACCAAAGGGTAGTCAGTCTTATTTTTGGATTCAACTTAGGCTAATCTACATTTTTCTGTAACTGAATTAAAAAAAATTATGACCAGTCTTAAAGAAAAAAATTAGCTGACTAACATAGTCTGACTAACTAGTCTAAACCTTTTATGCAACCAGCCCAATGTTGTCTACATATTAGACCAAGTTATTCATTAAGGTTTCAATAACAATTAACTGTTTCTCATTTGTAAATAAACAAAAAGTTGATACATAAAAAAAATAAATGACCTCAACGACTGTAATTGTTGTTTCAGCTGCTGTCACAAGACTTTTTCTATTAGCAAAATAAGACAATCAGCATTGCATGAAAAAACTAATTTATGTTGGCTAAACAAAGTATCTTTACTGAGAAAAACTAAAAAACTATTGTTGAGAGAACTCAAAAGCCTTACTGCATCAAGTTGCCTTACTTTTTTAAGTTTTCTGGGAAAAACAAAAATTCAGGGACACAAAGATTTAGCTAAATGTAAGTTAAAATTAACCCACCCTGAAGTTACTTTTAATCTAAACCTTCTGCAATCTATACAGCATATATAATAATATACAGCAGAAAGATGTGTCATGTAAAATGAAAAGTCTTACCGCAGGGCGTTTGGGCTGAAAACTGGAAGGATTTTCGCTGACTGCGTCCATGATTCTTCCAGATTACTGTCCTACCATCAGAAGAAGTTCTGAGGAAATAAAAATTTAGATTATAAAAACTGCAAACTGCTTATCAGCAGGTGGGTTTCAGCTTTAGCATGTCAAGTGAAACAAAAACAAAGATAAACATGATGCAACAAGAGGCAATGCACATCTATAAATGAGAAATCACAAATGAAAATAGAAGATATTCTAACTTTTTTTTTTTTTATATTTTAAGGTTTCACTTAAGCTGTGGTCACAGTAAGAGCTTTTTGAAATGTCTGTTTAAAAAAAAAAACAGCAAATGAGTTTGGATTGACAAGGGGAATAAATACTAACAATTTTCACTTCTAGACAACCTCTTTGATCTGAAAAAGATGAAAGTTTGGCATCAGTAATGCTGTTATATAGTACTGATGATGACATCTACTGCTGACCAAACATAAAACACAGCAGGAACATTAACACTGAATTTATGAGGAGTGCAAATTTCTTTTTATTCACGCAGCAGCATGTATTTCCTGACAGTGTATCCTTCTAGAAAATGGAGGGAACACATGTTGGAAGTTTTTTTTTTTTTTAATAAATGTGTCTTTCACTGCATCTGCATAAATATTGAAATCCAAAGAGCTTCCACTCTCCAACAATTACAGTACAAGCATAAACAAGACCAGGCCTAAAATCTCATTCTCTCCAGCACCCTCAAAATCTTCATTATCCCTATCTCTCTATAAAGCCAAGTGTGTTTTGGCAGAATATTCTGGCCCTTTCACTGTTCATCAAACTTTGCCCCTGTAGCTACAATTATTTCATGTCCGGCCATCTCCATATCTCCAGTAAGTCCTGTGTTCATTTCTCACACCCAGTTGCCTCTGCATTACAGAAATAAATACAACTATGCATGTTCAATGTTGTGTATTTTGCACTATGAAACTCATTTTTGGCCAGTATGATCTGTGTAACATAGAAGATACTTTGAGAAATGTTTCCATACAATGAAAGTCAATGGTGACCATCACCTTTAAAATCAATGTTTATATGCTAGCAACCTGAATAATAAAAAAAAAATCACTTTAATGACAAGCATTTGAAGGTAACTACTACCCCATTGAGTACTAAAGTTACCGCCACAGCAACGCAAGAGTGCACATTAAGTATGTTCAAGGGACCTTGCATCTGCATACTAAAGTATGTTTCTGGCCTTGTTTCTTTCTCATTATTCAATTTGCATTAAAATCTGAGCCAAGGGAGGAACAACAATGCCAAAAGCTCTGGCAAAAGGAGTGTACCTTCAGATATCTGACTTAAAAAAAAAAAAATGCACATGTACAAAAACGTTGTGAGTCATTACTGTTATGCAGTACCTTTTGAACTCAATAACTTGATAAAACTTTACTTTCATGAATATGGCTGCTCACTTGTGTTTTCTGCATTCCATTTACTTAGTAGTCCTCATTTCACTAATAATGAGCACTTTGTATGCAGCACAAATACATTTACTAAGTAGTTTTGTTTCATGATTCAATATATGCTGTGTATTCTAGATCATTTCTTGGGGAATTTGCAAAGTATATGAATATGTCTGTCACTGTCTTTATCTGCTAACTCTTCTGAACCCTAGGCGTTTTGCAATACCAAGTTTGCCAATTTGCTAAGTTTGGACTTGGCAAATTTGACTCAGGAGAATAAACACAGTCCAATCATTGTGAAAATGGATCAGCAGCGTGCTTTACAATGTCACTCAGCTCATCTTGGCAATATAGTGATACAGGTATGATGTATATTTTTAATAAGTAACTAGATAAGACAGTTTGCGATGTCAGTGTGTGCAGTTTATGTTGTAGAACAAAATGTCAGAGTATCGTCTAGTTACATTTACCACTGGCTTTATTTTAGTCATAAATTGAAAAACTCCATTATAAAACCCTATGGGAAAATCTCAAAGGCACTAGCGGTAAATTAGTCTTGTGGGTAGGGCTGGGCGATAATTACTGTGATATATTTTTCCTCAATAAAACGATATGAAGAGTTTGATAAATATTCAATATAATTTTTATGTGCCAAAAGCGTAACGAAACAGCGCAACTCATTTGAATCGCGCCACACGGACCGTTTATCCGCTCGGACCAAAGTTCAAACTGGCGCGCTGTGCGAGCTCACTAGACCACGGACGCATCAGGAAAAACCAACCGCGTCGCTTCCGTTATGAGCGCAGCTGCTGCACAACTACATTTGAAATAACGAACTTGAGCGTTATTACTAATACTGAATGTTTTTAGACTACTGTTTTTCATACAAAAAAAGCTACCTATAAAACCATGTAGTTATATTTTTACCATGGTACTGAGTCACCATTATGTGTGGTTTTAACTGTGTTTATCATGATTTAAAATGTATGCTTGCTACTATGGGAGACCAATGCTTAATTAAAAAAAAAAAACTGGGTCAGAATACATTTCACCATATAAAACTGAGGTTGCTACAATTATTACAGATGTTAGTGACTGATAATGAACAAAAATGTACCTCTGCATCCTCAAGCTACTATCAAATGCGCATTTCTAGGAGACAAAAATTATTATTATTATTATTATTATTATTATCATCATCATTATCATTATCGGACAACCCAAACCTGTTTCCTTATTTGAAACAATATAACTCATTAGAACATAAAGAAATGAATTTTTCTATTTAGATATTTATTTTGTAACGGAAAATTAATGGTCTGGTTTCTACAACTTTCACTTTGGAGCAAAAATCTGACTTTATACTTAAAAGAAATAAAGATTTGATTTATTGTGATAATTATCGATATCGACTGATATGAAAAAAAAAATGATCGTGATCATTTTTTTGCCCATATCGCCCAGCCCTACTTGTGGGTTATTTTAAAAAAAATCCATATAATTTTATACATTTTTTGGACTATGGGGGGCGCCATTATTTCGATGATGTAAAATGGTTGTACTCTGTGAGGTACTGCCACTACCTGTCACTATTTTTACCGCAGTATTTTATTTTCTGAGTTGTTGTGGTAAAAATAGCAACAGGTAGCGCCAGTTTCTCACCGAATGCAACCATTTCATGTCATCAAAATAATGGTGCCCCCCCACAGTCCAAAATATTCATAAAAAAAATTCTATGCATATGGATTTTATGGATTTTTTAAATAACGTCAATCTTTCATGGGTTTTAAACTAGTAATTTCAGTTAGGGATACACATTCGGGCTGAAATCAGAATTGGCCAATAATGGCTTTAAATGTAAATATCGGCATGGGCCAGATTAAAAAAAATTACGCCAATATGCCTTGCCGAAAAAAGTAATAACTCACATGTGCTCAGGGTGTGCTAGCGATTAGATCATGTCAGCAGTGTGGCTCTTTCTTGAAGAAAAGTTTTGCCTATATGCTGATTAGATTCAGTTTTGGATTGCTGCATTTAATCTGAGATTGCACATACAATATGACGTGTTCAGTGTGTGATAGAGTAAACAGTAATAGCATGTGCAGTGGCAGCAGCTGCATTAAATTCCATAATAATTTACAGTATTTACTTCCACAAATACATTGTATAGGTCAAAATGATAAATTTTTCGTTTATACCAAAAATCATTAGGATATTAAAGATGGTAAAGATCATGTTCCATTAGGGATGCAACAATACAGTTAGTCCATGGTTCAATACGTACCTCGGTTTTTAACCACGGTTTTCGGTTCGGTTCTGATAGCTTGCCACACTGGTGTGTTTTTTGTTTTGTTTTTTTTACATCTAATTAGCAACAAAATACTCCTGTAAACCTCTGTACACTGGAAAAAGTGTGGATTATTATATGTTTGCTTAATATTTCCTTAGAGAGAGGCATTATTTTTCCGATTTTTACGCAAAATAGGATGGGTTTCATTCACACTGGATGCCAGAGGACGCCCTCGTGTAGAAAATCCACATATGTGTCAGAAAGATAACACTGATGACGTTCTAGGAAATCTCTGATGTGGATAAAGGCATGGCTATTGCTGTAACTGAATAAATACAATATATAACGTTAAACGTTTTCAATGATGAAAAAAAACAATAAACACTCATCTACAATAATATATGGTTTGTCTGTGTTCTTCAAGCCATCTTGTGTATTTTCATAATTAAATATATTTGTAATTCATTGCTAATCGACATACAGTATAGAATATATTGTCTGCCTCATTCTATGATAAGAATCCACATCAGATCACAAAAGGAAGTTATTTTAAACACTCGACTGATGCTGTGAAGTAAAAATAAGTTATAATGTTCTCTTTTGTTGGACAACAGGTTTAGAAAGGCTTATCACTGCATTTCATTAGAAGTGAAGATGCTCTGCAACTGTTGCTTTTTCAAATATTAATGAGGAGGCGTTTCCTCATCTCATCTTGAAATCACGGGCACACACACAGCAAATTTCAAGAGAAATAAAACAAGGAAAGTATTTAAATGGAAAAAAAAAAATGCAATTCACAAGTGCGTATTGAATCGTGGATGTTGTATCGAACGGTTCGATATTATATTATAAATTTTTAAGTATTGTGACATCCCTGTGTTCCATTAAGATATTTTGTGACTTTCCTACCATAAACATATCAAAACTTAATTTTCAATTTGTAATGTGCATTGCTAAGAACGTTATTTGGACAACTTTAAAGGCGATTTTCTCAGTATTTTAGATTCCAGATTTTCAAATATTTGTGTCTCAGATTTTCAAATAGTTGTAAATATTGTCCTATCCCAACAAACCATCAATGGAAAGCTTATTTATTCAGCTTTCAGATTATGTAATAATCTCAGATAACTGACCCTTGACTGGTTTTGTAGTCCAGACATATGTCATGTTTAACAATTATAGAAACATTTGAGCTAGGAATTCATTTGCATAAATGGATCTGCTGGATCTGATGCTTCTGAAATGTAAATACCTGATATGAAGTTTAAACTAGTATTTTGAAAATATGTGGGTTTTCTCCACTGCCACTGCCATTGCGAAATGCATTCTGGAAAACTTGGCTGTCTTTTGGCTGCATTCTGGGAAACTTGATGAGAGCTGAACTTTGAATTGGAACAGTATCTGGGCATCATGTTTCACAAGAACGCATACTGAGATACTACTGACTCTAAATAAAGCTGTATCATTTTAAGTAAAAACACTGCACAAAATTGCGGAGACTTTATTATTGTGCTATGGTTTTCCAATATTCCTCCTGGCATAATTTACTCACATTCCAAACTCATTTTATTTTCTGTACCCCATTAAACACAAAAGAATAAGATGAAATTCTCAGTCGCTATTCGCTTTCATCACATTCTTCCCTCAAACAATGAACGTGAAGAGTGATTGAGGAAAAAGCCCCATGGAGGAAAGCCATACAGATTTGGAAAAACATGAGGGCGAGTAAATGATGACAGAATAGCAACATGAGTGTCAGTAAATGACAAAAACGAGATACAGAAGACTTAACAGGGTAGAAAATGATACTGTAATAAGATTTTCATCTTAAAAATATTTTATAGAAAAGAAAAATAAGACCTATGAAAACGACCTTTATGACATTAATGACCCGCGTGTTTTTATTTGACCACACAAGTGTCGTGACTCACCGAACCCGCATCACTCGCGAGACTGATGATGATGATGAGCCGCGAGCATCTGAAGCGAGTGAGTCAGCTGCGTTCACGCGCACGCGCAAAATCAAAACACCCCGCACACGTGTAGCTCCTTTCTTTTTTCTACTAGGCTGTGACTCACTTTAGAAAACTACCTTGATGATAATATTATTTATAAAGTGAATAATATAATATAGACGATCTATTCACTCAGCGCCAGCAGTTCCATAAACTGAAGTTTTTAGAAAGACGTTCAAAGCACGTTGCTTGCAAAAGCTGCGTGCTTCTTTGAGGGACAAAACAGGAACAGCTCAGGGGTACGAACTCCTTTAAAATTGTTGCCATCCATTATGCAGATTTAGGACTAAGAGAAAAAATAATCACTTCCTAATCGACCCACGCTCATGTAATAATATAAAAAGGCCTCAGCATTAACGTGGAAAGAAGTAAAAAAAAAAAACGAGGCTAGATCGGCCGGTGCTTGCTAAAATCCACCATATTCAGCAAATCAACCTATATTTCACCAAGTCCACATTAAGAGAGTTAAGCGACAAAATAAAACCAACATTTTGATCTTGTAAAGAAAGAAAGCCAGCATATATCACTTACCTGCAGCAATTAAAGTTGCTGTTACTTATGCAGCTCACCCGTTCATCGCCCCCTACAGGTGAGGACATAAAGGTTTAGAATTAATCTACATTCATGTTTGCCTTCACAAAGCTCACTTCAAATTCACATCTAGATGTACACCTTATTTTTCCCGTAAAAGTGGGGGTGGCCATTTGTAAATTTTATGTGTCCACTTCCAGCTATTTTAGCTGTACAAAACAGCTTGTTTTGCTGTTTGATATTGCAACTTGTTGTGTCTTACAATATTATTTTAATGTATTATCTTAAAGGGGTCATCGAATGCCCATTTTCCACAAGTTGATATGATTCTTTAGGGTCTTAATGAAAAGTCTCTAATATACTTTGGTTAAAAATTCTCAATGGTAGTGTAAAACAGCACCCTTTTTACCTTGCCAAAATCAGCTCTGCAAAAATCATCCCATTCTGGTCGAGGCTCAGTGGAGTGACGAGTCTGTTTACTTTAGCCACATTTAACTGTGTTTAGCCGCTAAACTTGCTAACTAGCACATAATTAGGAAAGGCGATAGCAAAGATTCATAAAAAAAAAAATCCTTATACTCACTTCTGCTGTAAGTGAAGCTGGATCATGAATGATTCGTGCGAACATAGATGGATATATGTAGATCGGGAGGCGCATTCCCTTCACAAACAAACATAATCCACTGCATCTTCAGCGGCTCAGATGTCAGGAATAAATGACGACCACTATGTTCATTATTACATCCAGCAACACAACACCTCAATCTCTTAATCGGAGATATTCTTGTCTAACTTACATCCCTGCTCCTGCATCAAAACAATGGAGGTCGGACTGTTACAGCTGATCTGAGGTAAGACGCTCATGTCAATCAACTATTGTGGGAGCGGCCTCTGTTGGTGTGACGCCACAACGACAGGCATCTGAGAATGGCTCGATTTGAAAAAGGGGATATTATTTTTACAGATTAATTAAAAACCACTGCATAGATTTTTATCATTACAGGGTAGATTTGTACATACACTGCCAACACACATTAATGTTCAAACAACAAGTGAACTTAGCATCCGATGACCCCTTTAATTATGAACACACTGGTTTGTAAGTTTTACTGTTTACTGCACGTTGTGTTTTCGCTTTAGTTCCTTGTAGCAGCCAATGAACCGGAAGTCTCACGATTCTCGCCCATGTGTGTTGTTATTGTTTTGTTTTGGGTTTTTTTGTTGTTGTTTTTTATTTATTTATTTTATTTTATTATTTTTTTTTTTTTTTTGAAAGAATTATCTTATGCTTAGCAAAAAATACAGTAATATTGTGAAATATTATTACAATTTAGTTTGAATATACAGTTGAGATCAAAAGTTTACACACACCTTGCAGAATCTGCAAAATGTTAATTTTATCAAAATAAGAGGGATCATACAAAATGCATGCTATTTTTTAATTAGTACTGACCCGAATAAGATATTTCACATAAAAGATGCTTACATATAGTCCACAAGAAAAAAATAATAGTTGAATTTATAAAAATGACCCCGTTCAAAAGTTTACATACACTTGATTCTTAATACTGTGTTGTTACCTGAATAATCCACAGCTGTTATCTTAATTTTTATTTTTTTTGTTTAGTGACAGTTGTTTATGAGTCCCTTGTTTGTCCTGAACAGTTAAACTGCCTGCTGTTCTTCAGAAAAATCCTTCAGGTCCCACAAATTCTTTGGTTTGTCAGGATTTTTGTGTAACTCAACTCTTTCCAGCAATGGCTGTATGATTTTGAGATCCATCTCAAAATCCATCCCCGGGGTCTTAATGCATTGTTTTTCCTTCTGAAGCATCAGTGAGTGTTTGAACCTTCTATAATAGTTGTGTTTGAGTCCCTCAGTTGTCCTCAGTGTGAAAAGATGGATCTCAAAATCATACAGTCATTGTAGGAAAGGATTCAAACATAAAAATGCTGAAAAACCAAAGAATTTGTTCAGGACAAACAAGGAACTCATGACCAACTATCACTTAAAAAAAAACACAGCTATGGATCATTCAGGTAACAACACAGTATTAGGAATCAAGCGTATGTAAACTTTTGAACAGGGTCATTTTTTTAATTCAGCTATTGTTTTCTCTTGTGGACTATATGTAAACGTCTTTTGTGTGAAATATCTTATTCAGAAAAAAACAAAACAAAAAAAAACATGCATATTGTATGATCCCTCTTATTTTGGTAAAATAAATAACATTTTGCAGATTCTGCAAGGTGTATGTCAACTTTTGACCCCAGCTGCATTTAAAAATGTAATTTATGTTTGTAATGCAAAGCTGAATTTTCACCAGCCATTACTTCAGTCTTCAGCGTGACATGATCCTTCAGAAATCATTGTAATTTAATCTAAGTATTTAAAAATTGTAATAATTTTTCACAATATTACTGTTTTTACTGTGTTTTGGTCAAATAAATGCAGCACTGCTGAGCATAAGAGACTTATATAATCATTCCAAACTTTTGGTCAGTATGTAAAGAATATATTATATTATATTACATTATATTATATGTTTGAGTTATAGGATAAAGCATAGATTGAATTTGATTTAAAATAATGTGTATTCTTTGCCTCTGTTTTTGCTTTTACCAGCATGCGGTCAAATATGACCTTCAGTTTTCAGCAATTCTATATTCTATATTCTCTTTTTTCCTTCATTTTGACAAGCCGCAAAACTTCGTTCCTCCCTGCTGTATTGTCTTCTTTTTCATTCTGTTCAGCTGTTTTACTTATTTATTTATTTTATTTTTGACATTTTTGATTTTTCCTGCCTCTTGTCTTATTTATTTGAACAGGATTACGCTGGTTCAGATGTCCGCATGTTGAATAAGTCATCATGTTTGTCTACCTTTCCAGGAAATTGTAAAAAGTTCCTTGTTTGTTCAAAGGACATCTTGAAGCCCAGGTCTCCATTTTATAACCTTTGTTCTGGCTCGGAAATGTTTGCAAGGTTACCTTCACCACTTCATATCGCAACAAGCCAGCTGGTAATTTCATTATAATACTTTTAAAATAAAATCATTTTGAAAGGTTTTAGAATATGTTTGATTTGATGTCAGAGCCGCTCGTCCAAAAATCACGACGTCTTTTTCTTCTTTTGATACAGTGCCATCCTTTGGCATAAGATAATGTCACCTGATACATAAAAGGCCAGCTGCCTAGGTAATAAGAGATGCTCGCTGATTGCATTAGCAAACAGTGTTTCATTTCAGTCCAAAAGCACAAACTCATTCGTAGTGGATTTATTATTACAGGCAAAACATGAACAAGTTGAAACATAACAAGGGATTAGACCCAATGATTTTTCAAAAAGACTTTAAGTGCTTACGATTTCCTGACATAACATAATTGAAATAGGATTTACATGAATAATACAGATTTTAAAAGAATCCTGGAAATTATAAAACAAAGACAGACAAGGGTTACATAACATCTTATAAAATAATACAGATTTGTCAAAAATGAATAATGACGGATTATAAAAAGACACTTTCAGCAGATGTACTGAATCTGAATCTTATTATGCAAAAGAATCACAGTAAAGAACCCTGAATGTGTTTCAGGTAGGCCTACATCCCTTGTTTTCTTTCATTTCCTTCATGCATTCATACTTATTTTCTTCCCTCAGAAAGCTAAACCAAACCTATATAGCCATTTGCTTTGAATGGTGCTTATTGGGAAAAAGGTATTTGTGGTTCAAAAGACAAAGGCACTGCACAAATACTTAGTGCAGATAGTATCGACTCAAGAGGCTTCAAAATAGCTGAACTATTGTGAGTAACACTGTGTAAGTGTGTCTGTAGCCCATGTATGTCTGCGTGTATATCGGTGTCGTTGTCAATTAACAGTCACTGGGATAGGAAATTGTGTGACGTCAATGTCAGACATTGTCCGAGAGGTTTATTTTTTGCAAAGCGCAGGTACTTGTACCTTTTGCGCATCGTAGGATGTTTACTGCACTGTTGTGTGTGTGTGTGCATGAATGATGTAGGTGTAAAAGTGGGTGCTTACAAATGAGATCTGACCCTGTCTGTTGAAAATAACAATATGTTCTCTCTTTTGTCTCTTTCCCTGTTTTTTTCTTCTCACCCTTAGACCTCTTAGTGATTTTTGCTTTTTATGTATAGAAAAGCACTTTGTATTCAGCAGTTACCCCGACCTCTCTAAAAACATTCATCATCGCCCACATTCGTACATATATACATTCAAGAAAAAATTCATTTTTTTAATAAATGGTTTTCACTCCTAGTTTAGGTCTGGGTGCTGTTGACTATGTTATGGCAACCTTTTTACATATTATTATTTAATTATTAATAATATACCACACACCTGTGGAAACCCATTTCCAACACTGCATGAAAACAAAACAAAACAAAACAAAACAAAAAAACGGTTAATGCTTTTTATCTCACAATTTTTTTCTCAGAATTGTGTTATATAAACTCATAATTGTGAGAAATGAAGTCAGAATTGCAAGATAAAAACTATATAAACAGCCTCCATTCAAACAGTACTCCATTTAGGATTGATCTGTCATCACACCAGCAACGAGTTTATTAAAAAATGCAAGTTTATATCTCGTAATGACTTTTTTCTCACAACTCTGACATTTTTTTTCCTCAGAATTGTGCGATTTAAACTCGCAACTTGCAATTCTTTTTGCTCACAAATGCAAGTTTATATCTCGCAATTCTGACTTTCTCTCAGAATTGTGTAATATAAACTCAAAATTGTGAGAAATAAAGTCAGAATTGTGAGGTAAAAACTTGCAATTCCAACCTTTTCTCACAAATTTGAGTTTATATCTCGCAATTCTGGCCTTTTTTCTTGCAATTCTGACTTTTTTACGCAGAATTGTGTGATATAACCTTAAAATTGCAAGAAATAAAAAAGAAATTCTAGCAAAAATTATATACAGTCAACTTTTTGACTGTGTATCTTAAAATGTATGAAAACTATGGATTACGATTATAGCTTCCCGTAATTCAAACATTTTGTAGATTATGAAAATTCTAATTGATTTAAGTCTGCAGTGTCTTAAATTTTTTGTGATGTATTGTGAGGTTATTTTTTGTCATGTCCAAATTACAAAAACATTATTTAAAAAAAAAAAAATAAATAAATAAATAAATTAGAACAATTAACAAATTAAAAAAATGAACACACTTTTATTTATACTGCCAAATTACTTATTACAGCCTCAAATATACACTTTACATTTTAGGCTGCGATAATACAACGATGCATCGCGATTCGTGGATCGATTCTGGAGATTTTCCAAATGCATCACGTGGAATCGATTCTGAACTTGTTTAACAGCAATTGGAGTTTTGCCCTTCATGTCAACTGTAAGGGGGGTGAATTTTTTTTTATAACTCATCCGTTTTAATTATATTAAGCCTTAAAGTTCTGCATAATTTAGGGCGTGGCCACTTGAGTGACAGGTAAATGGCCGCTGCTGTCACCACCGTCGTGCTAAGTGGGCGTGGTTTCAGCAACCAGCTCCACCCACGTTCCGCCTCTTTGCCCATTTTCGGTTATCCGGGAGTGACGTGCAGAAACGCAATTCCAAGATGGCGACGGCCGACTCCCACCCAATAAGAGCTTCAAAAATGCTCTTCAGAAACCTACGGGTGACGTCACGGACACTACGTCCATATTTTTTACAGTCTAATTCGGAAATTCGGAAAATTTAAAGGAACAGTTCGACCAAAAAATGTTTTTATTTATTTGTTTGTTTGTTTTCGTCAATGTGTACTCACTTTGATATTGTCCAAAAATCTATTTTATGAAACACAAAATAAGAAATGTCTCAGTATTTTTGTCCATACAGTGGAAGTCATAAACCAGGAGACAACAGAAAAAAGAGAGTCATACAGGGTTAAAAAGACACAAGGCTGAGTAAATTTGAACATCTTTACATTAATTATCTCATTAAATAGCATCAAGCCCTCTATTTTGTCCAAAATGATCTGTTACATAAAAAAAAAAATAGGAATTAAACACCGCAGGCAGCCTTGTGAATGAAATTCCAATAGAGTCTGATGAAATACTCACAGTAGGGCCAATAAAAAGACTAATCTTAAGTCTTACGAGAGCTATGGATGTGTTTCTGACACAGAGTTTAATGAGTGTGGGCTTCTTGTAATAAAGACAGAATCACATGCAATTCCTTTATACTGGTGAGAATAAGCCTGCTGATCGAATCCAAGTGAGAATGAGAATTGAGCAATGCACTGGCAAATGTAAAGGAGTACCCACACAATTAGTGATATTCAAGTCTACACGCTACCCAGCACACATCAATAGGTTAAAGCAGTGCTCTTGGCATCCCAGGATACTTAGAAACCCTATTAGTATCGAACAAGTTTCAGCGCAAAGAAATGTGGGGGACAAAAGCGTGATAAACAGAGTCAGTGGATGTTTGTGTGAAGATAAGAGTTCCTGACACCACTAATACCAAATCAGCAAACTAATCCAGCCTCAACTCATCATTATCCAGTCAACTGTTTCCTATAAGCCACAATTCCTGCGGGCCCCGATGAACCATTGAGAATCGGAAATTGATTAGGATTGGGAATCACTGGTATGGAAGGTGGGTTGCTAATTGTATACCAGTGGTAATTAATGTGGGAAAGCGAGGTTGCGAGAAGCCGTGGAACTGGAGGGGATTGCTAAAGGGACGCTCTAAGAGGGATCTAATTACTTCAGATGACATGAGGGGATAATGACCAGTGGGTTACTGATTTTACTGCATGTGTATGTCTGTGTCAGAATGTAATGAATGGCTTTACAGTAGTGTTTTCAGAGTTCTCAAAGTGTCATGGTGTATATAATCATGCTGTTAAACAAACTTCCTCTCAGGGTCAAAAAACAACAGCTTTGTTTTGAAACATGGTCAGTGCTTAATGACGGGTTGAGCGGGTCCAGGAAAAAAAAACTTCTCACTGGAGTCACTGCCAAAGGATGGATCATATTCCTAAATTTTGTCAAAAATATCAATCATGATCAATTAATAAACTTAATTATTTATAATTATAAAATGAAGTAGTAAATTCATACATTTTACAAATCTTGAATGATAACAAATATCATATACACATTTTTTAAAAATTAAAAATGTAAACGAAAATATTAATAAATAAAAATATTATAAAAAATGTACCTTAATAATCATAAATGAAGAATTAACATAAAAATGAGGTAAAATAATATTAATGAATTAAAAAAATGTAGAATTAATATACAAATCATACACATTAAAAATGATAATATTGTTATTATCAATATTAATAAATAAATAAAATGGATATAGAATAAAATAAAAATCTTATATAGATTTTTTCTAATAAAAAATAAAATAAAATAATTAAAATAAAATACATAAGTTAATAAATTGAAATAAGTGTAGACTTACCATACATCATATACATTTTTGATGGAGCAATCAACTGCAAATTTGGTCAAAAATTAAATAAATATTTAATGATCTTTTATCTCGTCAAAAATAACAACTATGGCGAATAATTTAGTTAAAACATTATTTGTATTAATATTAATAACATTAATAATTACATAATCATTCATAATATTAATAAATATGAATATAATTAATTATATTATTAATATTAATAATATAAATATTAATAATATTAATAAATCTACTGCTAATAATATATTAATTTCAAACTGACAATTATTATTCATTTTTGATGGATCTGTGACAAATACAATTTTTGTCAAAACTAAAATTAATTTTGAAACAATTATAAAAATAATTATGGAAATTATGATTATTATTTATTTTAATACAATATAATACAATAAAATAACAGTACAAAAATAAAATAAAAGTAGAAATAATATACAAATGACACACAATTTCTGATTAAAATTATAATATTATCAATAAATTAATAAATAAAACAGATAAAGAATAAAATAAAAATCTTATACAGATTTGTTTCTAAAAATAAAATAAGTTAATAAAATGAAATAAATGTAGAATTAACATCCATCATATACATTTTTAATGGACCAATCAACTGCACATTTTGTCAGAAATTAAATAAGAAAATTATTATTATTACCATGGTGAATAATTTAGTAAAAATAATTTATAGTATTATTATTATTATTATTATTATTATTGCTATAAATAATTCTATAATAATTAATACTATTAATAAATCTACTATTAATAATTAATATATTAATTTCAAATTGACATAATTTTTATTCATTTTTGATGGATCTGTGACATAATTTTTTTGTCAAAAATAAAATTTATTTTGAAAACTATAAAAATAACAGAATAAAAACAAATATACAAATCATACACAATTACTGATGAAAAACGTTAATATTATTATTAATATTAATAAATTAATAGAACACATATAGAATAAATTATACAGATTTTTTGCTGAAAATAAAATTAATAAGTTAATAAAATGAAATGAATATAGAATTAACATACGTCATATACATTTCATATACAAGTATTTTACAAAATTGTACCAAAAATTAAAATAATGATAATTATGAATATGATCTCTCTCTCTCTCTCTGTGTCAAAAATAACAACCATGGTGATTAATTTACATTATTTTAATATTCATATTAATAATGATTAAAATGAATAATATTAATGATATTAATATAATTAATCATATTAATATAATTATTGATAATATTAATCATATAAATATGAATTGTATTAATAAATCTACTAATTATTAATAAATGTACTTAGAATGGACATAATTTTTTTTTTCATTTTTGACGGATCTTTGACAAATACAACTGTCAAAAAGAAAAATAATTATGCTAATTTTTATTTTAATACAATACAAAAAAAAGTACAGTATACAAACAAAAATAAAATAAAATAAAATAATAATACACGATCCCACGTAAACGATCCCAACCGAGAAAGAAGGGTCTTATCTAGCGTAACGATCGGTTATTTTAATAAAAATAATACAATTTATATACTTTTTAATGTCAAACGCTCATCTTGTCTTACTCTGCCTGAACTGTTTTTGTTCCAGTTCGTGACAGTTCGGGTATGTTGAAAAACTCCCATCTCATGTTCTCCCTCAACTTTAAAATCGTCCTATATATTTTACCTTTTTTGTTAAGGGTGTTTGATCTTCTTTGCATGTTCACTTTGCAAAGACTGGGTCGGTACTTCTGCAGTGATGTAGGATGATTTTGAAATGATTTTTGAAATTGAGGGAGAAAATATGATTGGAGTTTTTCGACATCCCCTAACTGTCTTGAATCAGAATACACAGAGTTCAGGGAGAGAAAAGCAAGCAAGATGAGCGTTTAAGATAAAAAAAAGTATTTAAATTGTATTTTTTAAAAATAACCAATCTTTTCGCATTTGGGATTGTTTAAAGCCGCATTTAAACTGCATTTTGGAAGTTCAAACTTGGGGCACCATATCAGTCCATTATATGAAGAAAAATGCTGAAATGTTTTCCTCAAAAAACATAATTTCTTTACGACTGAAGAAAGAAAGACATGAACATCTTGGATGACAAGGGGGTGAGTACATTGTATCTGAATCTTTGTTTTGGAAGTGGACTTCTCCTCTTAAGACCTAGAGGAAACATTAGACCTCATTCATGAAACACACAAGCAAAACAAATTTCTGTGTAAATCGGTTGTAAATGCCTGTATATGTACTGTAGAGCTTTTTTTCTGGGAAATGCCCCTGGCTTACACACAACAGTACAAGTTTACATCACAGGCTAAACCGATCAATTCCATTGGGAATGGTGTAAAAAATCCCTTTTTATCCCTCACTCTTCCACCAACCTGATATATACTAACCCCATCCGCATCTATAATTTTAATGCCTCCTTATCTTTTCTCATGCCTGTTTGGCATATTCATTACACAAAAACACAGTCATAACATGTCACAGAATGCTACTTGGCAAATTAGCAGCACGTCTGTAGTGGCTGCAAATACTGGTATCTACAAATAGGGGCCTTGCGAAAAAATATCTGTGATACGTAGATTTCATAGGCAAAAAAAAAACAAGATGTGTGTGGAATTTGATTAAGCATGCACACAATTGATTCTCCTTGGGTGATTTCACAACATAAAGGCACTGGAGATTTTCCACTTGTGCATTTTAAATAATCTTGGCTTACACCTGTCAGATCAGCCTTATGTACGACTGCTTCCCTATCAATTTTCTGACATGTCTTTTGAAGGATTAATGGTTATAGTCTTGGAAAACAAGCTAACATAAATATCTGGCCAAGACATTGTTTTTGCAACTAATGCATTTCATTTTTTTTCTCTCTCTCCCTTAAAAGCTCATCTGCAATGTCATGTTGTCCTGTGGGTAGATTTCTTTTTTTAAAAAATAGCTTTGATTTTTGAACAAAGTGCATTTGTGAGCGCTTGCAATATGAACTGAAATACCTTCTGTTTCACTGTGGATTTCGTACAGAGAGACTTCACAGATCATAACTTCATGGGTAGCCTAGTTTATTGAACTTTATCTCATAAATTGATTAAGCCCCCCCACTGCTATTTGCTTCCCTCTTATATCTTGTACGATCCCGCTGCTCTTCTTCAAGCTCTGATTAAAACAGTGTTGTGCTCATGTGAATGCAGAGGTTGAAGGGTGACCTTTTGGTCATATAGCATGAGCTCTGCAACACTTGACAATCAGTCATCCATGAGAGGCAGTGTAAAGAAATAGCCTTGGCTTTCTGTCATGCTGTCATCCTGATTGCTAATGTATGCATGCCAGTGATATCACACTCAGCGTATGATAAAGACAAGTTTCAGCTGAGGTTTTATCAGAACACAGGCACGATAGGAGTCTCTGTTTACTTTGAAGTTTTTATCTCGCATTCTGGCAGCATAACACTTTATTGTCCAGTGCATGTGTGAATCTATATTAAGTTTTATTGTAACAATATAGAAGAGTATTGATGTAGGATTATACTGTCTGATACTGCACTGTAAAATCAAATCAGTAAAATAACAGAAAAAGTTTTGGCACAGGACATTTTTTACAAACATTTCTGTTCACACTAAAACGTAAGGCAATGTGTAAAATTCAAAACACTGGTAAAACACCTGTGAAAAATAAATATGGAAAAATTCCTTCAAATTATACAGTACATTGTGCCCTATTTTTATAGATATTACATAGTTTCTTTTCTATTATTAATAATAATAAATGTTTTTAAAAAAATAGTATTTTTCTTGAGGAATTGAAGTAAACCATTAAAAACCTTTGAAATCATGTGGACAAAAAAAAAAACAAAAAACAACTCCACAATTATGTAGTAATTTTAAAAGTTTGTTGTCAAAAAACTAAAAACTAAAAAATAAAAAAAATAAAATAAATATATATATATATATATATATATATAAAATACTTCAAATTATACAGTAGCCTTTATCTTTACAGATTTTACATCAATGCTTTTCCAATAATAATAATCAAAAAAATTGTCCAAAACAAATATTTATTTAATTAATAATTGTATTACATGTACGTAAATAAAAATTAAATAAATGCATTAAATATATGTAAAATATTTATTCAATCAAATTAAATGTTCAGTATTAAATGAGCTTCATTTTAGAAACAATATAAATAAAAAATGGAATATATATATATATATATATATATTGTTATTATTATTATTTGTATTTTTCTTGAGGAATTGAAATAAACCATGTGGACTACAGAAACTCCACAATTATTTAATTGTAATTTTAGTTGTCCAAAATAGTCAATTAGAATTTATTTCATTAAGAATTGTGTTACATATAAGTAAGAAAGTAAGTAAGTAAGTAATAAATAAATAAATAAATAAATAAATAAATGTAAAATATTTATTAAATCAAATTAAATTTATTAAAAATATATATATATATATATATATATATATATATATATATATAAATTAGCTTACTTTTAGAAAGAATATAAATAAAATTTGGAAAATAAAACAACAACAAATTCAAAAAATGTAACATTTTATACTTAAAAAAAAAAGAAATTGAAATAAACCATAAAAAAACCCATTAAAGAAAATGTTAAGTTTGTTGTCCAAAACAATTAATTTAAATGAATTTAATTAATAATTATATTACATATAAGTAAATAAAAATTAAATACATTAAATATATGTAAAATATTTATTAAATCAAATTAAATGTTCAGTAAATGTGCTTCATTTTAAAAAGAATATAAATAAAACATGGAAATAAAACAACAAAAAACAAAAAAAAAAAACATAAATAAATAAATTAGTTGTATTTTTCTTCAATAACTGAAGTAAACTATGAACAAATATTTGAGTATAACCATGTGGACTATAGAAACTCCATAATTATGTAGTAATTTTACAAGTTTGTTGTGCAAAACAATTAATTAGAATTTCTTAAATGAATAATTGCATTACTTATACATAAATAAAAATGAACCCTTTAACTGTCACCATCCCCTCTGTGGGACGTCTAAGTTTACTTCACCATTTTACAAATAAATCCTAATCTAATCATGACAAACTATATATTGTTGGGAAGGTATAAGACTCCTAAATAAATATTTTACTACTCTTTTGTGTTACAAATTATCTAGGAAAAGTAATAGATTAATTTATGACAAGAGTCTCAAAAATCTACATCATAACAGGAGTTCTGACCTTGTCACAAAAATACTTTCTTCGTTGCCTTTTCCCCTATCACGCAATATAACTATTAAGAAATTATATATCAACTGAAAACTTAAAATCTCAAAATTCATCTTTTGAAAACCATTTTAAAATCAGACATTGCATTACCATGGAAATGGTACATCAAAATCATATTACAAAATATTTTTGTTCATGAATCATAAAAATTTTACTTTGGATAGTGCAGTTTTATGTCTATGTTTAAGATAGAGAGTGACAGCTAAAGGGTTTAATAAATGCATATATAATACATATATATATATATATATATATATAAATTAATAAAACTAATTAAATGTTCAGTTTATGAGCTTCAAAATATAAACAGAGAGAGAGAGAGGGGAAAAAAGTAGAGTTTAGCTAAAAACAAACCATCTGAATCTTTAAAAGATGTAATTACAACAATAAATGAGCATTTTGGGTTGACAAAACATCTGTGTGAACATCGTGGAGAACAGATGATCTGTAAGATGAACAGATGACAAATCCAGAACATTTTAAACTAGCATTATCGCAAAATGTGTGATCTTTCTTATCTCAGTGATATATAACCATTCATTATCATCACTTGAATTAAAGATGTGCTGTACGTGAATTACATACGAATCTGTGCCGGAGCAATTATGCAGAAAGCGACACATATTTCCATGGAATCTAAATGCCCATCATTCACCTAATTGTCCACATTCTCCACCCACCCACGTTCAATTATTCTTTTAAGCTTATGATAAAAGAGTTTCTGAATAAATATCTTTCAGCTACAACTAGAGCCATTTAAATCCATTTCATAGATCTGCACAGAAAATGAAAAGGCATGAGTCTACTTGAATAGTGAAATATTTCTTTAAATGAATAAATCAAATTTTAATTTATGCATAATGCATTTAATGTATTCCCCCACAGGTGAGCTAACAAAAAAAAAAGTTAGTTTAAATATTTAAAAGTGCAAAAAGAATACATTTCAAAGCACACTAATCTATGCGTATTACAGACTGGCCAGATGCACAAGAAGAATTCATCATTTATCATTTGTAATGGTTTAAGTGCTGATATTCCTCCTCTGTGCATTAAAACTTTTTGGTTAAGCTCTCATTTCCATATGTTTTGCACCTTCAGATATATAAACACAAATATAAGAGTATTCAAGATCAGGCACCAAAAGTCAGACCTCAGATGTGACTTTATATCAGTCTATGTTTAAAAAAAATAAAAATCTCCAGTGTGGACTTTGAGTGGACACCGACTGGGAGTAACTTTTTGATCATCTGAGAAGTCCGAGTTCAAGAGTTCATGAGTTCTAGAGTTCATCAGCAGCCTATGGAGGGGCAATCATTCAGACGGGAATCTCAACCTCTGATAGTACAAAGGCATGACAGGAAGAATGCAGCAGAAGTGGGAGAGAGAGAAAGAGGGAAAAGGGATAAAACAAATGAAGGGGATTAGAAATCATCAGGGCAGACAGTTAAAGGAATTCAGACAGCGGCACTCGGAAGTGTGAGCCGAAATCAGGATATTTAGATGAAGGAGGTCACCAGGCTTAAGGTGTTTAACTGTGATTAACATCAGATGGAAGAAAACATTGCAACACTGGTGCAAGCAACATTGTGCAAAGAGGGTCTGGAAACAGATCAGCTATGGTATGGATCTGAGGCAACGCTTCAATAGTTTAGTGTCAGTAAGATTTGGTCAGTTACCCGGAAGCGTGGCCACATCGGCGATACTCAGATCTAAACAACTGCTTGGATTGCACAGTAATGTACTACTGTATACGTTGTTCTGCTAATTTATGCTGTCTAAACTATGGAAAGAGTGTGGAAGCTGCGAAATCATATAGAGAAGGAAGGAGGAAAGGGCGCAATAAGCTGCCTCCTTGTCATTTCTGACTTATAGCAAAAAAACAGAACAATGTTTAAAAATGTGACAAGGTGTACAGTAAACAAGCTAAAAAAACCCAGAACTACATTTTTATAAGCTGTCAACGCCAAAAAACGAGTGCTTAAGGACACAAATAGTTGTTTATTTCAGGGTATTTCACCTTGGGCCATTCAGTTGGAAAATTTCTCCAGCAAAGAAAGGTAAGGAGCACTGACATAGATCAATAAAATTTAGTTTCTCAATATATCTCTTCCTCTCAGGTTTACATAGGGTGGTGAAATAATCCTTTGAAATGGTTAAAAATGGTTAAAAAAAGTTTCCTGTCGCGATTACAGTCTATGGTTTCCCTCCATTGGGCGTAGTTCTTAGCGTAATATGACCAAGCGGCAACCTCCCGGTCTCCCTCTTGAAGCCAACACTGAAGTGACTAAAACTTTAATTCATCGACTGACCGCTAGAGACTGTCTGCAAAAGGGAGTCAATCCCATAGACTGCCGATGTTAAAATGCCCAACTTTACAGCAGAAAAAATATGTTTACAGCCTGGTACAAAAAGTGGTTTTGGTCTATAGTTAATTGTGCCCTTCATGTCAAATGTGAGGGGGGTGATTTTTTTTTTTAGAACTCATCCATTTCAATTATATGAAGCTTTAAAGTTCTGCATAATTTAGGATGTGGCCACTTGAGTGACAGGTGGATTGCGCTGCTGTCACCACCGTCGCGCTAGGCGGGCGTGGTTTCAGCAACCAGCTCCACCCACGTCCCGCCTCTTTGCCCATTTTCGGTTATCCGGGAGTGACGTGCGGTGAAGTGATTCCAAGATGGCGACGGCCGGCTCCCGCCCACTAAGAGCTTCAAAAATGCTCTTCAGAAACCTACGGGTGACGTCACGGACACTACGTCCATATTTTTTACAGTCTATGAATATGACACGTTGAGCTCAACTTTTGTCCTTATAAAAACTTATTTCTGGGTTTTTAGCTTGTTTACTGTATACCTTGTCACATAGCAGCTTTTAGACATTGTTCTGTTTTTTGTTCTAAGTTAGAAATGACAAGGAGGCAGCTTCCCACAATACAAAGTCAATGGAGAGCGTTGGATTGTTTTCCCCCCTGGTGGGCGTGGTTTTCAGATTATGAGGTGTGTCTAGATCAATATCTTTCTGAATAATGCTAACTGGTCATCACGATTTCAAAATAAAAGCTCAAACCCTCACTCTGAGTTTACACATTTTGATTTCCACTTATTCAAGAAATGACAGCGGCTGTAACAATTCTGTCCTAAATAAATGGCCAAATATTAAAGATTAAGTGGACATCTGAATTTAGTCAATATTAAACAAGAATTAGATCACGCTGTAGAGTGTAAAAACAATCATCAGGCCTTTGGCGCCCTCTGTAGGCATTTGTTACAATGTGTTATGTAGTTCTACTGTTTAGAATATATTATGTATTTTATCAGTTTTGTTAAATCAAACCATATGATTACTTGCTTTTGATGCTTTATTTGAAAGTCAATCAAAAACAGTTAACATAACACTGCAAACAAAAGTTTTTTTTTTTTTATATATATAACATTTGGCTTTGTTACCAATTTTTAAACATCTGCATTCCAGAATAATGTTGTGGAATCAGAACCAGAATAATTTAATTCACTTGTATTAAATGAAAACAAACCAGAACACTAAGAAGACACAGGAGCACAGAAAATTAGGCGTCCTAAAAACAGAAAAACCCAAACAAAACATGACACTGGGATTAATCCCAGTAATGTTATGGTCTGATATCATAGAAAAAATATTAACAATGAAAACCGGATTTAATTATCCAAAATAAACCAACATATAAGGGGCAGGGAATGTGTAGAAGTTTGTAAATGACATCTAAAATATGTTTTCTATGCAGTGCAGCCTAGTCACGGGGTGTATGATTTACTCATGAAGAATCTGGAATGTCAAAGCAAACAAAGTCATAGTGTGAAATGGCTCCAACCAGAGTCAATGCTTAAAATTGACTCAAGACAAAAATTTATGGATGGGTGGCAGTGTAAGGACACTTTTAGTGGCCTTGTCTCAGGGCACAAGACATTCTGTGAGCCTGGGGGATGACCCAGGCTCACTAAATTACACACAAAATAATAGACACCACATTCCTCACCTCATTCATCAGCTTCTCTGATTCATAGGTTTAATCTATAGATTCAAGTAATGGCTGCAATTAAGACTAACCTGCTGGATGGCATCACATGCTTTCCTTGGTGTCTTCTTCTTCTAACTTCTAAAGTCTAAGTTTAATACCTTTATTCTTTGTGTACAATCTTTAATATCAGCACACTTCAATCTCATCAAATGCATTGCCACACTGTCTAGACAACACAACAATCACTGTATTAAAAGAATCTCACGAGCTCTATGGATGCAAATCTTACGCATACTTGACTGAAACATCAACTGACTGGCAGGCAAGGTTCAAATGTTATGGAAAGTGGAAGATTTCGTTGATCCAGGTCTTGTGATGGGCTCTATAAAAACAGGAGGGGTTGATAATCCTCTAATACAATCAGCCCAGCAGCAGACATGTGAGTCCTATCTACTGCAGGCACAAACATTAAACACTGCAACAAAACAAGAGATAAAAATATTTTTCTTCATTCCCTGAGAGAGCGAGAGAAAGAGCGTGATATCAGGAGTTTAAGAAGGGCATCTATAAAGGTCTGAGCTGTGACATTAATTATCTGAAAAAGAGTAAGAAATGAGCAGATGAGCACTGTAAAAATAAAAAAAGCTGAATTGACTTAAAGCAACCATGCAGCTGCAAAGAATTTTTAAAGTAATTCAGGAGTTGTGCCATTGTTTGTTCATTCCAGTTTAAAAACTGGTTCATAATGACCTTTTTAAATTAAATAAACCTTCCTCAGCAAGTACAACCAAACAGTCATTTTTTGTTGGAAACAGAAGACTGAATGAACTTAAAGAAATAAGATTATTGGAGTACACAAGAAAATACTATTTCAGTCTTTAAAAATTTGATCTTTAACTAAATGTGATACTTGCGATTTATTTGTAACTTCACTAGCAATTTCTCTGTGAAAATGTTTACACCAATTTTTTTTTGCACCCTCGAAATCTAGTAAATTCAAAACTACTAAGCACTTAAGTTACCAGAACTCTGAAAGGCACATCATAATATTTAAAGAGATAGTTCACCCAAAAATGAAACATTTCCCCATGATTTAATCACACTCAAGCCATTCTAAATGTGTATGCCTTTCTTATTTCAGAGGAATACAATCAGAGTTATATAAAAAAAACTGCCCTGGCTCTTCCATAATGGCAGTGAATGGGTGTTGAGATTTTGAAGACCAATAAAGTGCATCCATACATCATAAAAAGTACTCCACACTGCTCTGGTGAGTTAATAAAGGCCTTCTGAAGAGAATCGATGCGTTTGTGTAAGAAAAATATCCTTATTTGAAACTCTATAAATCTTAATATCTAGCTTCCGCTAACTGTCGTATGTGCGTCACGAAAGAGTAGCGTTCCAGCGGATGATGTAGGACGTAGGTGTAGTGTAATCTCTGGTAAAAATATACTAGTCTTTTGAGAACCAAGTTTTGTTTACAGCTGGAAAACCAGTCTCCTCTTGGCTTATACTGAAATCCTCAACTTTTTTCTTTACAAATCCTCGTTTTGTACTTCTAATTTGTGACTGGTGTTTTGTTTCCTCTGTGCTTCTGTCTTCGTCACAGTTTTCGCCTCCGTCTATTATTTACTCACCCTCCAGGCATCGTAGATGTATATAACTTCCTTCTTTGAGATGAATCCAATCAGAGTTATATTAAAAATGATCCTAGCACTTCCAAGCTTTAGAATGGCATAGACGGATGTTTCTCTTCATCAGTCCAAAACAAGTCCAATAAAGTTCATCCACCCATAATAAAAAGTGCCTCACACGGCTCCGGGGGGTGAATAAAAGTGAGCAAATCGATGCATTTTTGTAAGAAAAATATCCATATTTAAAATGTAAGAATCACTTTAATCTTGCACCGATTGGTCATACAGGGAAGCCGCTTCAGGCGGATGACGTAAGACGGTGGCGTTGCGCATGCGCTGATCAGTCTCACACAAACCAACGTTTGTTTAGAGGAGCAAAGGAAGCAAAGTTTCCTTACTTTAGCAAAGGAAAACCAGTCTCCTCTTGGTTTACAATGAAATCCTCCGACATTCTTCTTTACTAATCTTCGTTTTGTGCTTCTAATTTACGACCATTGTTTTGTTTTGGTCTCTCCCTTGCGCGTCCACGTGTCTTATATCACCGCCCGGGACTGGTTCTGACCGGTGACCAGTTGGCGCAAACTAGATTAAAGTGATTCTTATGTTTTAAATATGGATATTTTTCTTACAAAAATGCATCAGTTCGCTGCAGGAGGCCTTTATTCACCCCACTGAGCTGTGTGAGGAACTTTTTATTATGGATGGATGCACGTCATTGTTTTTTGTTTTTTTTTTGGACCGCCCATGCCATATAAAACTTGGAAGTGTCAGGTTAATTTTTACTCCTTAATTATTACTCCTATTGGATTAGTCTAAAAGAAGGACGTCATATATACCAGTGTTTCCCCTAGGTTCACAGCTTTGGGGGGATGGGAGGAGGGGGTTGGATGGGGCAGGGGTGCTGGTATTCAATGGTACTTTTTTCGGTACTTTACTCTCTGTATAATAACAAAAACCATTTACTTCAGTGAAAAAAAAAATGTGTTTTAAGTTAAAGGAATTAAACATTTATTTATTTTTAATCAAATGAAAATTAAACCCTTTTAATTTTTGGCAAACAAACAGAGGTTTACTGTTAAAATTAATACATGGGGAAAAAAATGGGGGAAAAAGTGATTATTCTGTTAAAAACGTTTTAATAATAATTGTAGAATTTTTTTCTACAATTAAGTGGTTGATGTGGTTATATTATATTTTAATCATTTAATTGTTTTATTTAAATTGGCCAGAAATAGAAATAAAGACGTACATTATACTGTACAAAAGTAATACAAGAGTAATATATTTCTGTTACACATTAAACCATACTTTAATTTTGACAGGTTGCTACAAGTTTCTGTGTGTATACAGTATGATATGATGCTAGTTTTCTCAAATGAAACAGTAAAATTCACATAAAATGACTCTCACAGAAGCTCTGGAGATGATGTTCATGTGATTGTGTCATCGTATAATGAGATGCAGAGACCAAAAATCATTATATTAGGGCCTCCCCCCAATATAATGGGAAAACACTGTATACCCAGGATGCCTGGAGGGTGAGTAAATAATGGACTAATTTTTATTTTTGGGTGAACTATCCCTTTAAAAATGAAGAAATCACAGGGTAATTTTCATTTTTGGGTGAATTATCCTTTAAACTGTCAGTTGAGCATAAACGTATCATATGAAAATGTACAAATTCACATGATTACCCAACAATTCGCAAAAAGTGTAAAATAGTTGTAAATCACTGTGAGAGTGTGCTGAATTTATCTCACAACAAGCTATTCTTTTAACTAGGGATTAATAGTTGAAATACTTTCTCCTTTTGCAGTGTAACATGCAGACATAACTATTAGCCATTTGTTGTTTTTAAAAAAAAAAAAAAAAAATCCAACGCTGTGGCTCTGTGATATATCAGAACATTACCCTGTTTCACCCTGGCCAGGGCTGTGTTTCCCAAAACCATCATAAGCTGATTGCAGAACCATTGCCAGAGCCGTTGAAACAGCCGTAAAATGGCTCTGACCATGACCAGCCTGGCACGGCAACAGCTCAGCCAATGGCATGAGTTTGGGGTGGGGCTGCCTGTTTGTCTGACCAATGACAGGCAGGGAGAGTGTTGTTAGGAAACCTGTTTGAAAACAATCAATTGTTTCTTTTGGTACAACAGACAGCCTTCCCCTTCATCTTTAAAAAATTGCAGCATAAGGTGGAGTTCGGTCATCATTACAAGTAATTAAGGAGTCTGATTAGAAATTTAATACCTCAGGTAGAGTAACATTAATCATGCACCACTGTTGTGAGACTAATAACATCATTTTTTATAAACTACATATATGAACTCATATAAAATTCATGAGTTTAGAATAAAGCGTTACCTAAATGCTTAACGTCACAGTGGAATGGATGCATGAGAGGCCAAACTCGCTTCTTTTCTTGAACGAAGGCTTTCAGGTGTAAAATAGATCAAATTCTCTGGAGAGCCGCATATTGATGAGAAGCAGAGAAGGGAGTGAGAGAGAGAATAAGAAGCAGGGAGAGAAAATCGCTGCTGCACTTTTATGTGCTCATTAAAGTAGCTTTTCAAGGTTGGTCAAACGTCTTGATTGATTTTTGTGGACCATACTAACAGATTTCCGTATCACCTGGGTCACATCTCAATGAATCAACCATATTTCAAAAGACCAATACTCTAGCAACATGTGAGCCGCAAACAGAAAAGGCCAGTCAAAGAACATCACATTGCCAACATGTCCAAAACAATTAGGAGAAGTGTCTGAACATAACACCATCACACATTTCGAATGTTTCGCTCCAGAGGTGAAGCCAATGCATCACAGGCGTACACAATCATTTAGTCAGAACTGCTCACCAACAACACTGACATGCATTGAAGCCCTTTCACGGCCTTCATCTAGTTAAACCACAGCAGTTAATGTACTGTGAAGGTGTAAACATGTGAGGCAAATGGAAAGTAAACACTGGTGCTAAGCCAAACTCGACAATTTTATCCATTGCAGAACATTATCTTCTGGGACTACCCTGCTGAAAAGACTGGCTTTACCAGAAATGGCCATTTGGTGCTGGACAAACATAGCAAAACATGTAGCTAGTGAATCTAATTGACCAGTCTGGTACTTTTAATGAAGCTCCACAATTATTTGAGTTAAAGAGTAATATGAGAATTTTAAAAATGTATCTTAAATCGGCCTCACTTGTTTACCTGTTGTTTTCATGGAATTTTTTTTGTATTTTGAGCCAGCATTTGATTTATATTTTCAGTTTTCATTTTTATTTAAGTTTAAGTTTTAGTCATTTGTAATGAAAAGTGCTTTAGTCATTATTATTCTTTTTGTTTGTTTGTTTTAATATTTCTATTTCTTTTTAATATTTTTTAATTGATTTTTTATTTCACTTTTCAGTTTTAGCAATTTTCAATTTAACTTGAACTTCTTTTATTTCAGTTAGTTGCCAAGGACACATTTCTAAATTTCTAAATTTTTATTTTTTTAACCTAATATTTATATTTTATTTTATTTTTATTTAGGCTTTACTTATTAACAATTTTTAGTATTTTTATTTTTAGTTAACAATAACACTGCTTTATTGAAGGGCACCTCCTAAGCTAAAATAAAATAAAATAAATTGTAACTAATGAATAAAAGTTGATGAAAATGTTGATGGCAATGTCTTAAAGTGAATATAAATGTTTTATATGGGTTATTATTAAATTTAATTTAATTTAATACATTTATTTATGTATTTACAACAGTGTCCATAAAGCATGAAATATAAGGCGTGATGTGTGAAGAAATCAAAGAAAAATTAGTATTAATATCACTTAAACTGATATTTTTTATTGTGTCATTTTCAGTTAAGCAGTAATTTCACCCAAATTCATAAATAGTTTTTATTAATATGTATTTAAGATATATTAAGTTCTAGCCATTGAAGCTGTCAGACATTTTATTTGAAATGGTGGAAATAACGTGACTTTGCAAAAATGATTATACAAAAAGACAAAAATTTCATTTTGAAAGTCCAACACTGAATCAACTTCAGCCAACTTCAGATTCCCGTTCTGTATTCATTTAATTTTCAAAACAACTTAATTTTTCAGTGAATATCAGCCAGAAGCAAAACTATAGAGTATTTTGTACATACATTCAGTACTAACAGTTAAATTCCCCTGTGAGTCACTAGAAATCATGTCCTATTTTTGGAGTAAATCCAATCCGGTTAGAAGACGACTGTTTTTATACCCAGCTGCAAAAAAAACACAATAGCTACCATGCTGAGATAATGACTGAAATTAATACAACACTGCTATTAATACCCAGGCTTTCCTGCTATGATCTTCACTAAAAGAGTTGCAGCACTGATAAAATCAGCTACTAATATATAGTGCTTACCATACTATGACTCCCACAGCCCCTTTAGAGCCTGAAAACACATAATCAAGAGCATCTTGGGGAAAAAGCCATTTTGTCTACAGCGTTTTTGAATAGTGCTGACTGGACAGAAAGAAATTGAGCCATGTTTCATTCCTGAATTTCCTAAACATGCAATAAAGCTCATCCACACACAGAGAGGGAAAACTGTGGAGTTTGCAGTTCCATTCCTCAGGGATGGAGCATCTCCCCAGCTTCTCATGACAGCTCTTCTGATCATAAAGCTGTTAATTATCTGCCATTAGCCAATACCGGATAGAAAGGGGGCATGATGAATGTGCTTGGGAATGGGAGAGTTCTGCTTTTGTAGGAACACCCACAATGCATCTGTACAACAGATTGCTCATTACAGCATTAAACCTGGAGGCTGTGAAAAAGACGAATGATTGGTACAATAAACAGGAATGTTGTAGGCTTTGTAGTGTTGATAAAGAGACAAAGAAATAGACACGTTCACATCAAGACCAGTGACTTAAATAGTGAAAAAAAAGTGCTTCTATGGGCAGTTTTAATTAATTAGATTTTTTATTAAAAAAAATTGAGTTACATCTTAAATTGAACTCTCTTTTAATTAACATAATTGACAATTTAGTTTGTCTGCTAACAGTGTCTTACAAGGAAAATATGATTTATTGGATAATTCTATCTTTTTGTTGTTCTTGTTGTTGTTGTTGTTAATTTAATTTTTGCACAGTATGAACACGTCATCCCCGTCATTTCAAATAAAATGGCTGACTGCTTCAATGGCTAGAACTTCATTTATATTAAATACACAATACTAAATAGTATTTACGAAATTTGATTAAATTACTGCTTTATTGAAAATGACGCACCATAAAAAAGTAAGTTCAAGTGATATTTGCTGTTTTTTTTCTTTGATTTCTTCACAAGTCATGCCTCATATTTCATCTCAAGCTTCACCAACACTGTTGTTTTTTTTTAATCAAAACAAAACAAAAAACTACACTGTAAAAAAACAATTGGTTGAGTCAACTTAAAATAATTTGTAACCTGGCTGCCTTAAAATTTTAAGTTTAGTCAACTCAAAAAAAATTTATTCAACTTGAAATATTAAATTATACTAAGTGACAACATAGATATTTGAGTTGATTCAACTTAAAATTTTAAGGCAGCTGTCACACTCACACACACACAGGAGGACGGAGGAGACGAGAGATGAGTAGCAATCCAATCCAAGAGTTTATTAACAAACGAATTTGTAAAATGACAAAGCATGAAGTAGTATAAGAAGTTCTTAACTGAATGCTCTTGAGATATTGAGAGGAACTCGAGTCCAAGGAATGAGCCACGCCACAGGCAGATGGAGGCAGATGGAGGTGGCTGTGGTGAATGCCTGACAGCAGCAGGGTAACAAATTATTTTAAGCTGACTCAACAAATTGTGTTTTTTATTTTTTACAGTGTACCCCACCACACCAACTAAATAAAAAGTACAGCAGCTTAAATGTCAAAACTGTTGGTTGAGTTAGAGTTGAATGGACACTGAAATTTAAAATTCAACAGGTCAAAACTTTCTGCAATTTTTAATAGTTCGAAAAATCTACTTTTTCAAACTCGTCCTAGACGGTTTGTCTGATTTGACTGACATGCTGGCAAAAAGTTATGGAATTCAAGATTATGAGTCAAACTGTTCTCAAATAACACACGAACGAATTTGACGAAGAGCATACAAAAATTAACGTGAGGCTATATCTCTGTAATGCAGCTGATTATTAAATCCCTCTTTTTACAGGATGTAAGAATCTTATGGCTCTCCTGAATGTGCCTGTGAAGTTTCAGATCCAATACAATACAATACAGATTGTTTATTATAACGTTTTTTAAAAGTGTCCTTTTTTGGGCGGGCCTAAAAAGTGCTGTTTCGTGGGTGTGTTCCCTTACATTAAAATGAGCTGCAACTTCCCGCCCAACTCCAGAAGGGGGCAGAGCCTAGACATCTCTGTTTTGCATATGGCAATATGCAAAAACAGCTCGAAAAACATTTAGCAAGGAGGGGAGAGGATGGACAGGGGGGCACGGCCTGTGAATGCCCCCACTTTGGCGTGACACCTGTCCTGCTTAACGCAGACGCAAAGTAATACATTTAATGCATTTACATGGCAGAATTTTAATTTTGTTCGGTTTATAGAAAGGTTTATCCCACCCCTTTCAAACCGATTACAATTTCATACGGTTTGAGTATTTTTATTCTGATTGAGGTGTTTATATGGAGCATTTTCACTCGGATTGGAGTTTTGAACCGATTACAATGCTCCATGTAAACGCACCTAGTGAGTGTCAATGAATAGAACATAACTGCAGTAGCCTGTTAGATGATCTTACAAAACTTTTAGCTTCAAGTTTTCCTAGTTAAATCCAATAAATGTATAAATAGTCAGTGAACAAGATAAACTCTGTACTTTACTGTTTTTGTCATAGTCGTCAAGTAATCCATGAAAACTTGCATAATGTAATTACTTTCCTTTATTTACAGGTATAGAAAAATATCAGTGAGCTTTACAAAAAGATATATAAATAAACTCTTACAAACATTTGTAAAACCAAATCGTAGTTGTGCATAGACTTACAGAAAATGTAGTAAAACTCCTAAAAAGCCTCACTAGGCATTTACAGCAGAAACACTAACATCCTTGAATGTTTATGATCATGAAATAGAGGAAGGGTGTTCCTGACAGGACACTGCTTTCGACACAGCCGATCGCACGCAGACAAAATGGCTGAGGATATGGTAATACGCGCCTGTCGGTCAATAGCGGTGGGCGGGGCTACCGAAATATGACGTCATTTTACGGACAGGCTTCACAGTGCTTGTTTTTTGAGCCTGGTTTGATTTTATTAAGATAAAAAAAAAAAACAGGATGTATTTTTGTCATTCTGAGATGGCTGTGTACACACAATTCCAACACACATTTCTGTCCAAACACCTTCTAAAAGTGGATTTTGCATAATAGGTGCCCTTTAACTTCTGAATGATTTCGCCAAAATCACAAAACAGGTCTCTTTAGATTTGGTGAAGCATGCTGAGTCAAACTATACCTAATTTTCCCGTATCAGCCATTTGGGACATCGGCTATTGTGAATTTTGACATAAAATACTAGATTGTAAGATTGTTACGAATCTCAGTATGTGTCTTCAACACCATGCCCTGATGGTACTCAAAGTTCAGGGAAGTTTCAGACTTTCAAAAGTTATAATGAAATTTCCAAAAATGCTAATAACTTTTGAGTATATTAGCCTACTGTAATGAAACTGATCTCAGTATCTTCTTTGAGTCATGCTGAGAACATAGATACCAATTTTGCCACAGTCAGCCTAACCTTCTGTCCGCCATTGTCGAACTTATTAGACTTTTGGTCTGATTTTTCAATTCAAATCAGATGATTTTCAGACTGCGCTGACAAAAAGTTACGGATTTTGTGTTGATAGAAAAGACTGTTTTTGTATAGCACTGCAAAAAAATTTTAGCCGTGATCCCAAAATGACTCTAAAGCCAAGTTCACACTACAAGACTTTAAAAGTTGTCAGTGCTGTTCAGACTACATGATTGATTGTCTGTCTTTATAAGTCACTGTGGTGTTCACACTACGCAACACTACGTAAATGACAGCACACAAGCTGACAAAAACTGTCACCCAACGACTCTACAAGGTCCCCAAACCACGCTTTGTCACGAATACACAAGCGAGAAGTGGAACGGGAATGACGTAAGGCTGTATCTCTGCAAAGCTTTATTGACACCAAACTTTGAATGTGCCATTATCACCTCACACAGAACACACCACATCAATTTTATAACAGCGCCCACCTATTGGTCAAAAGTGATAAACCATTAAATCATATTGTTAGTGTTGTATTTATGATTTTTTTCAGCTATTTTTACTTCAATCATTTTAAAGTGGCTTCTATTGCTTCTTGAGGCTACATTTTAAATTATTTTCACACAATAAATATTGAAAGTTTTAATATTCTATGCAAATCACACAACGACAAGAAAAAAGTCAAATTCAGGAACAAACTCAGGAGATTCCCAGTCACCAAGTCTAAGGCACATAAATACCAGCCATCAATAATTCATTGCATGTAATCCTCTGTATAGTAGTTGAACAAACACAACAGGAGCCCCTTCAGCAGTCTTCAGCACATAAGGCAAATCTTTGCCCTCGTAAAGAAACAATATTCTCTTCAGGAGCCTATAGCAGACAGACATTCATTGCTGACTTCCAGCCGCTCAACCAATGACTGCTGTTTACTTCAAAATTCCTGAGGATTTATTTTGCAACCAGGCATTTTCTGGATCATTGAGCCAAACATCAGATCTCAAGACTGCATTTAGCTCTTTGCTGATAGACATTTGGTAATAGTCTTTCTAAAGGTCTGGACAATCTCCAATCTTGCTTTGAATTGGTCTGAATGACAGCAGAGAAATACTCACGAGAAAAGAGCTCAGCCTCTCAGCAGCGGTTGATGATTTGAAACTGATAAGTATCAGTCATTTTGGAATGGCATTATGTTGTTCAATTTATAATGATAAGTATTATTAAGAGTTGTTTATATACAACTGAGATGGCCTGGGAAATATAAGCTGTGAAAAAAGTACAACAACCCTTCCTTTTGAAATGGATTCTGGCAGGCTGAAGGTGTACAGTATCTGAGGACAAATGAAAGCTTGGCTGGTAGTTTTCCATTATAACATTTGATCAGCCAGTAACCTAGATGCAGCAGGGAATGCGGGTTTCCTACTGTGCATGTTATACAAAAACATCAAATCTAAACAGATCATGTCAAGGAGGCTTTGAATATATCACCTGCATTGTGTTTGCCAATGGAACTGAACTATGTGTTTTTCAGGGCCGATGCTGATACCGATTATTACAGATCATGTAGACTGATAAACGATATTTGATAGCGATATATATGCTTGGTATAAAAATAACAAGGGCTCTGACAAAAACTTTCTTTAAATTATTTTAGCGAAAAATGAAAGTAACCAATACCGATAACCATAAAAATGCTTATCAGCCAGACCGATAATTGGTTGACCCCTAAAATGGACCCAATAACAATAGTTGAGGGCAATTGAAACACTTAAACACTTAACACTCAGTTGTCTGTTCCATTAAAAAAAAATTAAAAAATTGAAATATTAATGCTTTAACGCAAATTAATTTACTGCATGATTTTTCGCTTTTTATATATGGTGCCTTTTTATTGGTTGTCAAGAATGAAGAGACATATTTATTAGGATTATATTCAATATTGCATTTTTTTCAAGTAGAAACTTTAATAAAATATTGTTCATTACATATTTTATAGATGTCATTTCAACATTTATTTACAAAAAAAACCCCCTCAATTTATTTCAGAACATGTTTTACAATGGCCTTGAATTTTGTATGAATCGACATCTAGGAATGAACTAATAAAACTAATAAAAATTTAAATGATTAAATTAACTTACATTTTTAAATATAATCAACTTAGCTATCCACGTAATTTCAACTTAAATTATATTAAGCTAACTTAAAAAATCATGTTGAATTTCATATAACTTAACTTACCTTATTTTGATTAGTTTATACGTTTTATTAGCATTGACATCAGTTAACTACATCAGTTAACATGAACTAAGAATAAACAATACTATACAGCATGTATTAATCTTACTTAATATCTTAATCTTCAGCATTTACTGCATTATTAAAATCACAAATTGTTGCTTATTAACATTAGTTAATGCACTGTGAGCTAACATGAACAAATAATGAATTACATTTTTATTAACTAATATTAACAAAGATTAATAAATAGTGTAATAAATGTATTGTTCATTCTTCATCAGTGTTAGTTAATATATTAACTAATCTTAACAAATGACACCTTATTGTAAATTTTATTAATATTATAATTACAATAATCCAAATTTTAAAAAATACACAACAATAACATAATACTTGTATACCACTTATAACTCTCATAAAAGTTAAACAATTACTCTTGGCTTTCTCAGGCAGAACAATAACTTTACTGATCATCATAAATTGCGTGTGACCGAAGAAATGTAAGGCGTTACAGTTTGCTTGTTACAGTTGCCCTGATCGGCCCTATTATTTCACCAGCAACGAGATATTGGACATGTCATTATTTCTCAAATGTGTAGGGTATCAGTGCGAATCAGACAAATAGAAGATTCGATCAGAACATTTGGTTGAAACCAAAGAGCCAAATTCCACAAAGGGGCCAGGACCACGTCATAAATCTGTCCAGGAACCCCTGGCGCCAGCCAGCCAGAAGTAAGCCTAACCAACCAACTTTCACAGCTTTGAACAACTTGCAACATTAAAACAAGAAGAACACAATTATTGATAATCCCAATTCAGGAAGGAGATTGTCAATATTGGGGCTAGAAACCCAAGATTAATGGTCAAAGATGCAGCACATCAGGACCATCACATGAGGAAACTTTGTTGGGTGGTGCTCCCCCACCCAAGACAAGAACCAGACCAAGTTCCTTCTAAATTCCTTTGTTCCTTGGAACATGCCCTTAGTTCACAGAATGGCAGAGACTGTCCATTTTACCTAAATATGCACCAAAATGATGCTTAAAAGGACTTATGAATGAACATCAGACCATTGCATAACTCCCTACTATGTATGTCACCCACACATTTGTCTATTATGTTCTAATCACTCGTTGTGTATGTCCTTTTTAATAACTATTGAATAGCTTAAGGGTTTATATTCATGTTTGGTATGTATGAGTTTGAAAATTCATGCTTTGAATGTTTCCACCAATCAATTCATTGTCAAATGCGTTGTATTCATGTTATAGGAATCATGGCCAAATTATACTCTGCAAGAGCGGGAAAATTCTGACCATGTGACTGATAAGATAACGTGCTGATTTATGTTTTGGGAGGAGAAACATAGCAATATCCCGAGTTAAGACAACATCTAATTGGTCAAGACACCATTTTGGGATGTGTCCAAAGCTGAGTTTAAAACCACAGGACACCATCAAATTTTGCTTTTAGTTTGGGCTTTTTGCTATTTCCATCGCTCCTAGCCATGCTTTTAGCCGTTGCTTTTAGCTTTTAGCTATTGGTCTTCGCCATGCTTTTTGCGTTCTTTGAACGTTTCCTGGCTTGCACGCCAGCCACTCCTCTAGTGAAAACATGAGGAGACCGTCACATTTCTTTCTTTTACTTTAATCTTTTCTTTCCGTTGAGAGTTTCGTGTTCTAAGTTAAGTTTTGCCGCTAAGCCGTGTCTCAGACTTCGTGCCTGCCTCAAAACTTCAACCAGCGTACACGACTCCATCCTCCAGCCAACGCCCAAGACATCACCTCCAACGACCACAGACTTCCAACCAATCAGCAACCTTGGGGAACCCCTTTCTGCAACGACGTCATCAAAGGAAACCCCTTAACACAAAGGCAACGCAAGTACAACCTCCAGATTCTAGCTGAACTGGTGCATTAATATAACGTTTAATAACCTCATTAAGAAACTCAACGCGAGGGTTAATTAAATGATTGATGGTTGTTCAGGTCTAAGCAATTGCATATACTTATGCTATAAACTTGGGATTTCATATTTTCACTCTTCTAAACTCACTCTTTCCTCCTCTCTCTCTCTTTCTGCAACTTGTATGAATGTGTGAATGCGCGTCTATGTGTTAGATTAGTTTATATGTCTTAGGTTTTTCCAATAAATTCCTATTCATATTGAAAAGAGAAGTATCTTGTGTTTTGTGCTTATAAATTAATGTCTTAAACTGCCGACCTTGTTACCGTGCTAAGAAATAGTGTTTTCACTATATTTTGGATATTAGTATCCAGTAGAGTTGATGTTATACGGCTCGCTCAATGAATCACTGACCGATTCATTGATCCGCTGTAAAACGGAGATTCTGTTCAATCTTAAATGATTCCCTTTGAGCAAAATTGACTTCTGTAGATCCCCTACAGTATAATGGTGGAGAATGCGGGCAGTTTAATCTAATTTTTAGGCATAAACCAAGTTATTTCATCTTTTCTATTGCTGCGGATGAAAGATGAGAAACTTCTGAGTCGATACGTGTGTGTGACGTAAGCAGCGCGCGGCCGCTTGAATGACTGAACGCTTGAATGCATGAGCGCAGAGAAGGCTGCAACTCGAGTTCGCGCCTCTCTTATAGACTGTAGTAAATGAATTCAAAGGTAAGATCTGAGATCGTACAATAAGGTCGAAATTGAGCGTGTTCCTCATTTTCTGTAATGCCTTGTTTATAGCTGAATTGATGTCATTGCGTGTTCCAGTGTCATTCAATAGCTATACTCCCGACCAGGGAATCTCAGTCACCGTTAGCTGAACAGAGCTAAACTGCAGTAATTCAAAGGGAAATAAATCGACGGATAAAAATAGTTGAGCGTGTTCCTCAATCTATTTCTAAGGCCTTATTGTTCATAGATTGATTGTCAGTGCGTGTTCCATTGCCAATTCAACTATGCTATTCGACTCCCTGGGTTAAACATTAGAAATAATGCTTGCCTGTTTGTGTCTGTTCACTAAGTGAATTTAAGATACATATCTCGTGTTACACTACATGTGTGATCTGAATGGGAGTGTTTTAAAAGCTTGATCAAGTAAAGTTAACTTTGAACCAACAGCGAAGAAACCCTGTTGTGTTGTGTTGTGTTTACGTGCCCAGAGAAATTGACACGTAGATTTACGATCCGCCGAGATCGATATCCTTGTTTCCCCTATTGTAGCGCCAAGCTGTATTTGAATACATTTCAAATCTAACTCTAAACGAACTAAGAGTTAAAGCGCCACATCGCAAAACCAACTAAAAGTGGTGTTATTTGTACAGTGTTGAAATGCGCCGACATTTCATTTAACATGCTTAACTGTACTTGCAATGCAACATTCATGTGCTTAGTCCACTAAAGTTTGTTTGGTTGCCATAGTTACGATCGTGACTCGGAAGTCTTAACCTACTTCCGGAGCAACTCTGAACTGCGCACGCGCAGCACGTCGACGTCATATGTAAACAAACTCTACGGTGTTGCTAAGCTAACGAAACTGTTGTGTTTACATTGAAATCTATGCTAAAGATTAGCCTCAAAGGTTAGCAGTTAGCATTAACATCTACTGGTTGTATACAGTGTGTTTGGGTAAAGCTAAAGTGATTTAACCCTTTGAACATCTTAACTAATACACCCGTTGGTCTCTTTCTATTTCTTATTTCTCCAATTTCTCACTTTCTACTACTTATTTGCATTTTACTAGAAATGGAAATACTGCTCCACAATTATTAATTGTGCCAAATTCAAATTCAATTTATTTGGAATCATTCAGATTTCCTCATCAGGTCATTTCATATGATCATTATTTCTAGTATTCTTTTACGCCTAACAGTTAATCATTGTAGGTAAGAATGAGCCTTGAACTTTGAAAGTTTAAGTAAACTTATTCTACCTAACTGATTTATAACCCTTACTAATAGATTCTATTCAGAATCGCACTTACTCTTATTGCGGTTTACCCTTCCTTCTTCCTGTTTGGCTATACACTTAGCCTCTATATTTATTTATTGATTTCCTCTTTCATTTAATTCCATTTTGATTATTTTGCCATTTATTACTTTCAGTTCCACTTTATCTTACCTCTCTCTTTCCTCCTGGTATCCTAGTTCGGGAACGACACACCTGAGCCCTTAACAGGAGACATTGTTATCCCTCGCTACAAGTTCAAATAAATTAGGAAGACATTCTCTTTCACTCAAATTTTATTGTTGTTTCATTAGTTGTACGGCAACTATTAACAACGCTATACTCGTAGTTGGGCATAACAGCAACACAGTCTGTGAGTGGACCAGATCTACTCTCCTTTCTTTCCTTCTACACAAGTCTCTCCTGTTCTCTTCTGCTTTCTTCCCTCTTCACATTTTTAGGGACCTGTAAGAACCATCAATCGATTCTAAGTGAATGAAATAAACAATCTTGTCGAAGACGAATTATCCTTATGAATTTGATTGTAACCAAACCCTCCTTCATTCTTCCTAACCTCCCTGCATTTTAAAACGCATTCCAAATTTTTGCATCTCACCAAACGCTGAGATCAATTAATAGAGATAAGTGTCAAACAACCGTCGCTTTCGAAGCATCCCTGGTAGGCGGTCCAACTGTAAGGTGTACGGTGTCAATCCTGTCAGACTAAGAAAAGAGATATCAACATTATTATTGTATTCTTTTGTCTCAAACAGAGATATAATAATATTGTTTACCTTCTTGATAACAAAATCTAATCGGAAGATTCCCATTGGCAAAGGAATTGATTTATTACACTGAATTGTGTTTCACCTTTCTCTCTTTTTCCTCTTCCTCATTAGAGTGACGAAGTCTTCACATCCCTAGTCTGCCTAGACACCTTGAGACCAACACATCCATCACCACACTTCAATAGTGGTTCACAATCACTGACACAACATTTAGTTGTCCCACCACACATAGGCTTCTACACCACACAGATCTGTGTCAGTCCCTCTTCTCCTCAGTGCGCCAACATGCAGCATACTGCAGACCCCATCGCCCAAAGGGAAGATGTGAACACTTGGCTGAGAGGCATGACAGAAAGCCTCACCCCCAAGACCTTTGAACTGTTATTATTTCTAATAATAATCCTAATCCTGAGAAGACTCCTGACACATGATCCAAGCCAGAACAACCACCATGAGGAGCTAGTCAAGATCACAAGCTCCCTAAGCTATGCCTTCACAGCCCAGCTGCACCTGAGCGACAAGCACATCACCCACCTCCAAGAGGAGCTGACACGTGCCCAACGCCGCATAGACAAGCTGGACGTGAAAGTTCAAGATCAACTCAAAGCACCCAACGAGAGGGAGCAGGAAACAACGGAACAAGTTAAGAAGCTCCAAGCAGCCCTGGCAGCAGCTCAACGTGACCAACAACAAGCAAACGCTGCCCAGAAAGACCTGGTAAACAGACTTCAGTATGCCGAACAGCTACTAGAGAAAGCCAAGAAAAACATCAGAGACCAGAATGCTGAAATCAGTGCTTTAGAAGACCACCTTGAAAGGTACAGCACTGAAATAGATAATCTGACCCAACATCTAGATGATGCCAACGACGAGCTCTGCATGGTCAGAAAAGAACTCAAACATGCTTATGAACTGAAACAAGAGCCAAGAAGGGAGAAACATCCCTCAGCCTCCCCACTGCTGAGCAGAACAGACTCCCACGTCCAAGAACTGGCATCCAATGAAAGAAGCGAAGAGCCACAACCCAAAACCTCACCTGCCTTCGCCACAGAATTCTTTCCTGTCCCCGAAAGAACAGACCCCATCCAAGCAGCCCTTCAAGCTGCACATGGGATGACCATCAAAGACCTAAGCAAGCTGTCTAACAACATCTGCAAGTTCAACCCGAACTCCAAAGAGAGCCACGACATCCAGGCTCACCTGCAAGATATCGACTTTCACCTGGAAATGAGACCTCATGTGACTGACAGAGACAGGTTGTACCTCCTAAGAGCCACGTCAAGTCCCGAGGTACGAAACTTCCTAGATCGACAACCCAGTCACATAAAGTCAAATTACCAGCTACTTTGTGAGGTCCTGATTAAAGAGTTTACAGACCCAGAGTCTGAATATGGACTGTTAACTGCTTTAGAAACCAAACAAGGTCGACAAGAGACTCCACAAGCCTACTACAACCGGCTCCGACAAGCCTACTTTGGTGCACACAACAAACCTGACCTTGAAGAGGATGTGAACTTCAAAAACCTCTTTCTAAAAAATCTGCACCCTGGAGTCAGTCGTCATCTAGGCGTCATGGCCTGTCCTCGCTCCATGACTATCCAACAGTTGCGTGACCTAACACAGAAGGCCTACAACAAGCAAAAGATGGCCTTAAAGAAAGGTAACAAAACACCCACACTCTTGAACTCTGTCACCAAAGACTCAAGCCTTGCACTGGATGACACCCAGTGGCATCACGACACCAGAGTCCTCCATCAAGAGCACAGAGAACGGGACCCCCATTTCCACGACAGCTATCAGCCCAGCCGCTGCGAAAAGCCATGGGACAAGCTACGCTTCTCAGAAATCCCAAAAGAGAGGATCAACTGGAAACCTAATTGGACGTACAAAGCCAATCAAACGTCTCGGCCAACTAGAGTGGGTAAACGACGACAAAACCCACATCAGCACCACTCAGACATCCATGGTGCTAAGTATCCACAAGAACAACATGGCTTACCATCAGAAGACATGGAACAAGTCATGAAAGAACTGAAAGAGTTCCTTGAAAACCAGCTAGACACAAATGACTAGAAACATGAGGCATGTTCGCTGTGACCAGCGACAGAACGGAAGGCCGGCAACCACCTGGTACATCACCGTATCAGAAGATGACAAGCACCTGTTCATCAACCACCCAGAAAGAGCAAGTCTCTCACGGCCCACCGTTGATGTAAATGCTGAGGTACCAAACAACATCACCTCAGTCACTCATCACTCACTAAGAAACTGCAAAATGAACTCCAACTCCAAGAACCACATTCATGTCTGTGCAACAGCAACCACCAAAGCACAGAAGGTCGGAAGGTCTGCCACAACCAGAAGGCATCACAAGAGGAATGCACCATAGGAGACAAGGTTTTGCATCCCAGCTTCACACAGCCATGCCAAACCAAACCTCAGACTGTCTGCTAACGAACTTCCTGCCTTGCTGGACCGACCCCCATGAGATCATGGACACGCCCTCATCCAAGCAAGGATGCAGAGAGCCAGTCTTCACTGACATGCAAGAAAAGGGGGGAGCCAAAACAGACTGAAACAGATCTGACCATACACTGCACTACATCATTAACACACACAACATAACTACGTCTACTGATAACACGTTCAACCAACATATTCTTCCCACAAGGAGAATATTCAAATCATAGCTTAACGTAGTTTCATACTCATCGTGCAGGAACATGCAATTATCCTCACCACAGGTAGAACACCTGACACTAAGTCAAGGTACATGACACCCTAGCTGCACACAGCATCCTAGCACAACAGTAGTTGTTAGCCACACTAGGAAAACCCGCAGCTCCTTTGTTTTGTTTGTTTTCTGTGACCTATCCCTTTCCTTTCTCTCTTTCTTTAGCAGGTGAAACTCCTAGCCACCCCACTGGGGTCAAAGATCTGATATTAGGATTGACTCGCCACGCCTAATATCCACAAGCCACTCTAAACTGAATGGAAGCCAAAGAGCTCCATGCCCGATAGGTCAAACCATTTTACCACAAATGATTCACCAGAAATCAAAGGTGAACATTTCTAAATTAAACCCTATAAGAAACAAACAAATTTTAATTGCAAAAATTTTAATTGCAAAATTTGATCAAAGAATCAACCTACCAAAACAAATTCGAACAACAATTTCTAGATTGCACTTGACTATTCTCAGTGTACTAAACTATGCTGGCTAGTTAAATGTAAGTGACTGTACCATAAATAACCTAATGCCCTGCACCAGTACAGTAACTGTCATGGAGGTGTTGTCTTGTTGTTTGCTGTGTTGGTGTCTGCTTCTTCTGCCTTTGTTTCTCCAGCGCTCGCCGATGTCTTCATCAACCAACACATCGTCGACCGAAGGGGGGATATGTAGGGTATCAGAGCGAATCAGCCAAATAGAAGATTCGATCAGAACATTTGGTTGAAACCAAAGAGCCAAATTCCACAAAGAGGCCCAGGACCACGTCATAAATCTGTCCAGGATACCCTGGCGCCAGCCAGCCTGAAGTAAGCCTAACCAACCAACTTTCACAGCTTTGAACAACTTGCAACATTAAAACAAGAAGAACACAATTATTGATAATCCCAATTCAGGAAGGAGATTGTCAATATTGGGGCGAGAAACCCAAGATTAATGGTCAAAGATGCAGAACATCAGGACCATCACATGAGGAAACTTTGTTGGGTGGTGCTCCCCCACCCAAGACAAGAACCAGACCAAGTTCCTTCTAAATTCCTTTGGTCCTTGGAACATGCCCTTAGTTCACAGAATGGCAGAGACTGTCCATTTTACCTAAATATGCACCAAAATGATGCTTAAAAGGACTTATGAATGAACATCAGACCATTGCATAACTCCCTACTATGTATGTTACCCACACATTTGTCTATTATGTTCTAATCACTCGTTGTGTATGTCCTTTTAATAACTATTGAATAGCTTAAGGGTTTATATTCATGTTTGGTATGTATGAGTTTGAAAATTCATGCTTTGAATGTTTCCACCAATCAATTCATTGTCAAATGCGTTGTATTCATGTTATAGGAATCATGGGCAAATTATACTCTGCAAGAGCGGGAAAATTCTGACCATGTGACTGATAAGATAACGTGCTGATTTATGTTTTGGGAGGAGAAACATAGCAATATCCCGAGTTAAGACAACATCTAATTGGTCAAGACACCATTTTGGGATGTGTCCCAAGCTGAGTTTAAAACCACAGGACACCATCAAATTTTGCTTTTAGTTTGGGCTTTTTGCTATTTCCATCGCTCCTAGCCATGCTTTTAGCCGTTGCTTTTAGCTTTTAGCTATTGGTCTTCGCCATGCTTTTTGCGTTCTTTGAACGTTTCCTGGCTCGCACGCCAGCCACTCCTCTAGTGAAAACATGAGGAGACCGTCACATTTCTTTCTTTTACTTTAATCTTTTCTTTCCGTTGAGAGTTTCGTGTTCTAAGTTAAGTTTTGCCGCTAAGCCGTGTCTCAGACTTCGTGACCGCCTCAAAACTTCAACCAGCGTACACAACTCCATCCTCCAGCCAACGCCCAAGACATCACTTCCAATGACCACGGACTTCCAACCAATCAGCAACCTTGGGGAACCCCTTTCTGCAACGACGTCATCAAAGGAAACCCCTTAACACAAAGGCAACGCAAGTACAACCTCCAGATTCAAGCTGAACTGGTGCATTAATATAACGTTTAATAACCTCATTAAGAAACTCAACGCGAGGGTTAATTAAATGATTGATGGTTGTTCAGGTCTAAGCAATTGCATATACTTATGCTATAAACTTGGGATTTCATATTTTCACTCTTCTAAACTCACTCTTTCCTCCTCTCTCTCTTTCTGCGACTTGTATGAATGTGTGAATGCGCGTCTATGTGTTAGATTAGTTTATATGTCTTAGGTTTTTCCAATAAATTCCTATTTATATTGAAAAGAGAAGTATCTTGTGTTTTGTGCTTATAAATTAATGTCTTAACCTGCCGACCTTGTTACCGTGCTAATAAATAGTGTTTTCACTATATTTTGGATATTAGTCCAGTACAGAATTGGTGTTATACGGCTCGCCAAATTAATCACTGGCCGATTTATTGGTCCGCTGTAAAACGGAGATTCTGTTCAATCTTAAATGATTCCCTTTGAGCAAAATTGACTTCTGTAGATCCCCTACAGAGTCATTGAAATAGGCAGGAACTGTGATAACTGCATTCGTCACCTTCTGCCCCAGATAAGCTTCAGCAATCTCCTTCATCTTCACCAGGACCATAGAGGAAATCTCTTCAGGATAAAATGTCTTGTTTTCTCCTTTGTATTCAACTTGAACTTTTGGCTTTCCGCCATCATTGACAACTTGGAAAGACCAGTGCTTCATGTCAGACTGCACAACTGGGTCATCAAACTTCCTGCCGATCAGCCTCTTGGCATCAAACACGGTGTTGTTGGGGTTCATGGCCACCTGGTTTTTAGCTGCATCTCCAATGAGCCTCTCAGTGTCTGTGAAGGCAACATAGCTGGGTGTTGTTCTGTTTCCCTGGTCATTGGCGATGATCTCCACTTTCCCATGCTGAAACACCCCCACACAGGAGTAGGTGGTGCCCAGATCAATTCCAATAGCAACTCCTTTTGCAGATGACATTTTGATTACAAGTAACTCTGGTAAAACACAAAAAAGAACAATCAGAAATGTTTCTAAATACAAACTATTACTGCTACAAACTATTGTGCAAAGAAAATGTACATGCCATTTTCAGTCTGTTTCTAGTCAATAAATGACACTTCCCACAGAAACAGTAAAAAACAAAAAAAAACATTTTCTTGTCCATTATCTATAGATATTGTGCTGTTACAATGACATATTCTGTTCTGCTCCTTTTTTCTCTATGTGAAAATTGACTATTAGTTAATACAATTTTCTAGTTTATTTGAGAGACTATAGACTACATACATGTAACTAAATGTAGCCTACATATAAGCTCATATTCTATGCAACATATTAATTACACAGTAAATTTAGCTTATTCCCTAATGTAAAATAAAGGTAGACTTACCGTAGAGTAGATCCTTAAATGTAATGAATTTACACTTAGTCGCGGAGAAAGTCGGGTCAGACTGTTTTTGCTCGCTTTACCGATCGCTCCTATTCAGCTCAGTTTCGTCAGTGGCTGCCCTCCGCTCTTTAAATACACCAAAGCGCGCTCCCGTTCAAAACTCTACACACTTCTGGAATCGTCCAGCGAAGCAGACCAATCAAAAGACAGCAGGGAGCTAAGTCACGTCAGCTGTCACTGGATCCTTCCAGTTTATGGACGCTTCCAGAATTTTGTGGTGGAAGTACGATGAAAGAGAGAGGAATAGTGAAATGGAACACGATGACCTTAAAAACATGTATTTTCGCTATAATATTTAAGTGCACTCTCACACAAATTACAAGAAATATGGCAAAGTGTTTTATGTTTTTATGTGTCTGTGTAGTCTAATCCGTAATTGCGTTAGTCCAAAAGGCAGTTGCAGTTATTCTAAAACATTAATTTAAAATTATATAAAAGTTATATAAGAACTCAGTTTTAACTATGAGACATGAGCTATAAACTGTGGTTTCGGGTTGTGATATTGTTTATCGCGTAAGCTCCCGAGTCCGTTGAATGCACACCGTTATATTTATCTACAATAGTTAGACAGGCTTAAAATTCCAGTTAATTGAATAAAACATGTTGTGTTCAGTAACTTGTTTCAGTTTGGCGTGAAGCTTAATTTTCCCAAGACAACGGCTTTGCTTTATTAAAATGTCAGAAACTGATAACACATCAAAATCTTGGCTACATTATATACTGTGGAGAGAATTACATATTAATAATAATATAAACGATAATGTATATGTGCATTGAATGAAAATTTGCAGAGTATATGTACATAATTTCTTAATGTATATCTGTATTGCTAAATTTACGCATTGAATAAATAAGGACCCCAGCCCCACAATAAAGCTGCTTATATTATATTGGCCTAGAGTACAGTCTATTTTCTTACAGTTGTATTACTGGAAGTCTGAAATTCTAATAGTATCTACGTCTAGATTTTGTGCACACTTTACACACACAGCTTTAGAACAGTTAGTTTATTAATTAGGTCGTCATTAATAGGGAACATCTACTAGTCAGGTGTTGGTACTGATGCCACTGGTGCATTTCACAGCCCATAAGTTCATTTAGTAGCTTTAGGTAAACAGTTCATTTGTAATAAATCTATCATCAAGACAAAGGAGTAATGTGTGCCACAATTTCTTGAGAAACAATAAAAATAGAAGAAATAAGCTACAAAATAACACACTTAATACAGTTAACAGTGACCTCTGTTGACAACAGAACAGAATGATTCGTGCAACAAAGTCTCCAATGTTCTAGAATCATCTATAGCTTTTATTGTAAATCCTACATATTCATTTCCACAGTTAAACAGAAATGTAAAACAAATAAAAATAAGAAAATTAGAGAAAAAAAGAAAAATGGGGCATTAAAAAGCAATAATGTGATAATGTTTTTAAGAAACGGAAAGAAAAAAAATAAGAAAATTATTTTTAGAATGAATTGCTTTGATTTGCTGCGTGTTTTGAAACATCTCACTTTATCTCTCTGTATGTAAGTCTATTCCTCAACCCTCACTAACCCTGTAGTCCTCCCATGCTGCCACTCACAAGGATTCATCCATGTCTCTTTTTCTTCATGTCTAGTAGGAACATTCAGGATTTCATGTATTGTGTCCAGTGTGTGAGCTTCCAGAGGACCCATCAGACCTACATCATTCTGTTTTTACACTCATTTTTATTATTATTATTTTTTTCACGCAGCAGGTGCAACTTTAAACTGAAACACACAGTACAAGTACACAGCTGTGCTGAATATTTAACTGATATGATGAAATGTTCAGTAAATAACAAAGTTATGATGGGGAAAATCAATAATTTGATTGTTAAAATAATGGAGGTTTTCAACTAAAAATCTGTAGTTCATTTGATCTACAAAAGCATGGAACCAACTTACTTTATTATAGACATTCATTTTTAAATCTTAAGTGAGTGGAAACTCATCGTCGAGTCGACACCTAGAGACCTAATCCCTTTTCCTATTCTGCTTGGAAAATGTTTTGGTAATAGATAAATCAATATAAAAAAGCAAAAAAAAAGATGTCACAAGGTGTTGACCCTCAATCTTGCCCTTTTTTCCTAAAAGAATATTTTAAGTATTTTCTTTTATGCGTGTGACAAAGTGGAAGACAGATCAAAGAGGTGTTTTAGTTTTTTGTTTGTTTGTTCCTTTGAAATCTGTGTCAGCCTTGTTGGGTTTTGTATTATGAATGTTGACGTATGTGGTGTCTGATTGTGTCACGTGATGTTGTCACACTTCTCAGTGAAAATATCTATTCATACACACTACTGTATGTTCCATTGACTCACTAATCCCTCTAAACTAGGATACTTGTCATAAAATTATTTCTGCCAAATTATAACCTTACTTTAAATAATGTTTTAATCAGCATGATTTGTGTTTGAGTCTGTAACCAGGCCTTCTGAATGAGAACACATCTGATATGTTTTTAATTGTAAAAAATTTTATTAACAATGTTCATTATCCATAAAAGATAACCATGCTTGTATTTACATCTTTATAGCATAATACATATTTACTAAATTAAAGTGGCATGTGGTTAAATAACAAAACAGGAACATAAGAACAGTACTGTCATATAAAAAAATAAAAATCTTCATATTGTTAAGTGAGTTCTGACAGACAAGTGACAAGTCCATAAATTTAATCCACCTCTTCAATAGTTGGCCCCTGAGCACTGGCCCCTGATGCTCCACGTGCCTGAGCTCCACATCCTCCAGCTGGCATCCCTCCCTGGTACAGTTTAGTGATGATTGGATTGCAGACTTTCTCCAGCTCCTTCAGCTGATGTTCGAACTCCTCCTTATCAGCCAGCTGGTTGTTTTCTAGCCAGCTGATGACCTCCTTACACTTCTCAATAACTTTCTTCTTGTCATCCTCACTGATTTTTCCTTTCAGGTTCTCATCTTCCACACTGCTCTTCATGTTGAAGGCGTAAGACTCCAGAGAGTTTTTGGCAGAAATCTTCTCTCTTTGCTGATCATCTTCTGCTTTGTACTTATCTGCTTCCTGCACCATCCTCTCAATCTCCTCTTTACTCAGTCTGCCCTTGTCATTGGTGATGGTGATCTTGTTCTCTTTTCCAGTGCTTTTGTCCACCGCTGACACGTTTAGGATTCCGTTGGCATCAATGTCAAATGTCACTTCAATCTGCGGGACTCCACGTGGTGCAGGTGGGATTCCTGTCAGCTCAAATTTACCCAGCAGGTTGTTGTCTTTTGTCATGGCTCTCTCTCCCTCATAGACCTGGATCAGGACACCAGGCTGGTTGTCTGAGTAGGTGCTGAAGGTCTGGGTCTGTTTGGTGGGGATGGTGGTGTTGCGTTTGATGAGGGCTGTCATGACTCCACCTGCGGTTTCAATACCCAGGGACAGTGGAGCCACATCCAGCAGCAGCAGGTCCTGGACATTTCCAGATGTGTCTCCCATGAGGATGGCGGCTTGAACCGCAGCACCATAAGCCACTGCCTCATCTGGATTGATGCTCTTGTTCAAGTCTCTGCCATTAAAGAAATCCTGCAGAAGCTTCTGGATCTTTGGAATTCTTGTTGATCCACCAACCAACACAATGTCATGAATCTTAGACTTGTCCATCTTGGCGTCTCTCAGGGCTTTTTCCACAGGATCAAGTGTTCCTCTGAAGAGGTCTGAGCACATCTCTTCAAAGCGAGCTCTGGTGATGGACGTGTAGAAGTCGATGCCCTCGTACAGCGAGTCGATCTCAATGCTGGCCTGAGAGCTGGACGAGAGGGTTCTCTTGGCTCGCTCACATGCTGTACGCAGCCTCCTCAGGGCCCTCTTGTTCTGACTGATGTCCTTCTTGTGCTTCCTCTTGAATTCTTCAACAAAGTGATTCACCATGCGGTTGTCAAAGTCCTCACCACCCAGATGAGTGTCTCCAGCTGTGGCCTTCACCTCAAAGATGCCATCTTCAATGGTCAGGATGGACACATCAAAGGTGCCTCCGCCCAGGTCAAAGATCAGGACGTTGCGCTCTGAAGCTTTGCCTTTGTCAAGGCCGTAGGCAATGGCTACAGCTGTGGGCTCGTTGATGATTCTGAGGACATTCAGTCCAGCGATTACTCCAGCGTCTTTAGTCGCTTGTCTCTGGGAGTTGTAGGGTATCAGAACGAATCAGACAAATAGAAGATTCGATCAGAACATTTGGTTGAAACCAAAGAGCCAAATTCCACAAAGGGGCCAGGACCACGTCATAAATCTGTCCAGGAAACCCTGGCGCCAGCCAGCCATAAGTAAGCCTAACCAACCAACTTTCACAGCTTTGAACAACTTGCAACATTAAAACAAGAAGAACACAATTATTGATAATCCCAATTCAGGAAGGAGATTGTCAATATTGGGGCGAGAAACCCAAGATTAATGGTCAAAGATGCAGAACATCAGGACCATCACATGAGGAAACTTTGTTGGGTGGTGCTCCCCCACCCAAGACAAGAACCAGACCAAGTTCCTTCTAAATTCCTTTGTTCCTTGGAACATGCCCTTAGTTCACAGAATGGCAGAGACTGTCCATTTTACCTAAATATGCACCAAAATGATGCTTAAAAGGACTTATGAATGAACATCAGACCATTGAATAACTCCCTACTATGTATGTCACCCACACATTTGTCTATTATGTTCTAATCACTCGTTGTGTATGTCCTTTTTAATAACTATTGAATAGCTTAAGGGTTTATATTCATGTTTGGTATGTATGAGTTTGAAAATTCATGCTTTGAATGTTTCCACCAATCAATTCATTGTCAAATGCGTTGTATTCATGTTATAGGAATCATGGGCAAATTATACTCTGCAAGAGCGGGAAAATTCTGACCATGTGACTGATAAGATAACGTGCTGATTTATGTTTTGGGAGGAGAAACATAGCAATATCCCGAGTTAAGACAACATCTAATTGGTCAAGACACCATTTTGGGATGTGTCCAAAGCTGAGTTTAAAACCACAGGACACCATCAAATTTTGCTTTTAGTTTGGGCTTTTTGCTATTTCCATCGCTCCTAGCCATGCTTTTAGCCGTTGCTTTTAGCTTTTAGCTTTTAGCTTTTAGCTATTGGTCTTCGCCATGCTTTTTGCGTTCTTTGAACGTTTCCTGGCTTGCACGCCAGCCACTCCTCTAGTGAAAACATGAGGAGACCGTCACATTTCTTTCTTTTACTTTAATCTTTTCTTTCCGTTGAGAGTTTCGTGTTCTAAGTTAAGTTTTGCCGCTAAGCCGTGTCTCAGACTTCGTGCCTGCCTCAAAACTTCAACCAGCGTACACGACTCCATCCTCCAGCCAACGCCCAAGACATCACCTCCAACGACCACAGACTTCCAACCAATCAGCAACCTTGGGGAACCCCTTTCTGCAACGACGTCATCAAAGGAAACCCCTTAACACAAAGGCAACGCAAGTACAACCTCCAGATTCTAGCTGAACTGGTGCATTAATATAACGTTTAATAACCTCATTAAGAAACTCAACGCGAGGGTTAATTAAATGATTGATGGTTGTTCAGGTCTAAGCAATTGCATATACTTATGCTATAAACTTGGGATTTCATATTTTCACTCTTCTAAACTCACTCTTTCCTCCTCTCTCTCTTTCTGCGACTTGTATGAATGTGTGAATGCGCGTCTATGTGTTAGATTAGTTTATATGTCTTAGGTTTTTCCAATAAATTCCTATTTATATTGAAAAGAGAAGTATCTTGTGTTTTGTGCTTATAAATTAATGTCTTAAACTGCCGACCTTGTTACCGTGCTAATAAATAGTGTTTTCACTATATTTTGGATATTAGTCCAGTACAGAATTGGTGTTATACGGCTCGCCAAATTAATCACTGGCCGATTTATTGGTCCGCTGTAAAACGGAGATTCTGTTCAATCTTAAATGATTCCCTTTGAGCAAAATTGACTTCTGTAGATCCCCTACAGTATAATGGTGGAGAATGCGGGCAGTTTAATCTAATTTTTAGGCATAAACCAAGTTATTTCATCTTTTCTATTGCTGCGGATGAAAGATGAGAAACTTCTGAGTCGATACGTGTGTGTGACGTAAGCAGCGCGCGGCCGCTTGAATGACTGAACGCTTGAATGCATGAGCGCAGAGAAGGCTGCAACTCGAGTTCGCGCCTCTCTTATAGACTGTAGTAAATGAATTCAAAGGTAAGATCTGAGATCGTACAATAAGGTCGAAATTGAGCGTGTTCCTCATTTTCTGTAATGCCTTGTTTATAGCTGAATTGATGTCATTGCGTGTTCCAGTGTCATTCAATAGCTATACTCCCGACCAGGGAATCTCAGTCACCGTTAGCTGAACAGAGCTAAACTGCAGTAATTCAAAGGGAAATAAATCGACGGATAAAAATAGTTGAGCGTGTTCCTCAATCTATTTCTAAGGCCTTATTGTTCATAGATTGATTGTCAGTGCGTGTTCCATTGCCAATTCAACTATGCTATTCGACTCCCTGGGTTAAACATTAGAAATAATGCTTGCCTGTTTGTGTCTGTTCACTAAGTGAATTTAAGATACATATCTCGTGTTACACTACGTGTGTGATCTGAATGGGAGTGTTTTAAAAGCTTGATCAAGTAAAGTTAACTTTGAACCAACAGCGAAGAAACCCTGTTGTGTTGTGTTGTGTTTACGTGCCCAGAGAAATTGACACGTAGATTTACGATCCGCCGAGATCGATATCCTTGTTTCCCCTATTGTAGCGCCAAGCTGTATTTGAATACATTTCAAATCTAACTCTAAACGAACTAAGAGTTAAAGTGCCACATCGCAAAACCAACTAAAAGTGGTGTTATTTGTACAGTGTTGAAATGCGCCGACATTTCATTTAACATGCTTAACTGTACTTGCAATGCAACATTCATGTGCTTAGTCCACTAAAGTTTGTTTGGTTGCCATAGTTACGATCGTGACTCGGAAGTCTTAACCTACTTCCGGAGCAACTCTGAACTGCGCACGCGCAGCACGTCGACGTCATATGTAAACAAACTCTACGGTGTTGCTAAGCTAACGAAACTGTTGTGTTTACATTGAAATCTATGCTAAAGATTAGCCTCAAAGGTTAGCAGTTAGCATTAACATCTACTGGTTGTATACAGTGTGTTTGGGTAAAGCTAAAGTGATTTAACCCTTTGAACATCTTAACTAATACACCCGTTGGTCTCTTTCTATTTCTTATTTCTCCAATTTCTCACTTTCTACTACTTATTTGCATTTTACTAGAAATGGAAATACTGCTCCACAATTATTAATTGTGCCAAATTCAAATTCAATTTATTTGGAATCATTCAGATTTCCTCATCAGGTCATTTCATATGATCATTATTTCTAGTATTCTTTTACGCCTAACAGTTAATCATTGTAGGTAAGAATGAGCCTTGAACTTTGAAAGTTTAAGTAAACTTATTCTACCTAACTGATTTATAACCCTTACTAATAGATTCTATTCAGAATCGCACTTACTCTTATTGCGTTTTACCCTTCCTTCTTCCTGTTTGGCTATACACTTAGCCTCTATATTTATTTATTGATTTCCTCTTTCATTTAATTCCATTTTGATTATTTTGCCATTTATTACTTTCAGTTCCACTTTATCTTACCTCTCTCTTTCCTCCTGGTATCCTAGTTCGGGAACGACACACCTGAGCCCTTAACAGGAGACATTGTTATCCCTCGCTACAAGTTCGAATAAATTAGGAAGACAACTCTCTTTCACTCAAATTTTATTGTTGTTTCATTAGTTGTACGGCAACTATTAACAACGCTATACTCGTAGTTGGGCATAACAGCAACACAGTCTGTGAGTGGACCAGATCTACTCTCCTTTCTTTCCTTCTACACAAGTCTCTCCTGTTCTCTTCTGCTTTCTTCCCTCTTCACATTTTTAGGGACCTGTAAGAACCATCAATCGATTCTAAGTGAATGAAATAAACAATCTTGTCGAAGACGAATTATCCTTATGAATTTGATTGTAACCAAACCCTCCTTCATTCTTCCTAACCTCCCTGCATTTTAAAACGCATTCCAAATTTTTGCATCTCACCAAACGCTGAGATCAATTAATAGAGATAAGTGTCGAACAACCGTCGCTTTCGAAGCATCCCTGGTAGGCGGTCCAACTGTAAGGTGTACGGTGTCAATCCTGTCAGACTAAGAAAAGAGATATCAACATTATTATTGTATTCTTTTGTCTCAAACAGAGATATAATAATATTGTTTACCTTCTTGATAACAAAATCTAATCGAAAGATTCCCATTGGCAAAGGAATTGATTTATTACACTGAATTGTGTTTCACCTTTCTCTCTTTTTCCTCTTCCTCATTAGAGTGACGAAGTCTTCACATCCCTAGTCTGCCTAGACACCTTGAGACCAACACATCCATCACCACACTTCAATAGTGGTTCACAATCACTGACACAACATTTAGTTGTCCCACCACACATAGGCTTCTACACCACACAGATCTGTGTCAGTCCCTCTTCTCCTCAGTGCGCCAACATGCAGCATACTGCAGACCCCATCGCCCAAAGGGAAGATGTGAACACTTGGCTGAGAGGCATGACAGAAAGCCTCACCCCCAAGACCTTTGAACTGTTATTATTTCTAATAATAATCCTAATCCTGAGAAGACTCCTGACACATGATCCAAGCCAGAACAACAACCATGAGGAGCTAGTCAAGATCACAAGCTCCCTAAGCTATGCCTTCACAGCCCAGCTGCACCCGAGCGACAAGCACATCACCCACCTCCAAGAGGAGCTGACACGTGCCCAAAGCCGCATAGACAAGCTGGAAGTGAAAGTTCAAGATCAACTCAAAGCACCCAACGAGAGGGAGCAGGAAACAACGGAACAAGTTAAGAAGTTCCAAGCAGCCCTGGCAGCAGCTCAACGTGACCAACAACAAGCAAATGCTGCCCAGAAAGACCTGGTAAACAGACTTCAGTATGCCGAACAGCTACTAGAGAAAGCCAGGAAAAACATCAGAGACAAGAATGCTGAAATCAGTGCTTTAGAAGACCACCTTGAAAAGTACGGCACTGAAATTGACAATCTGACCCAACATCTAGATGATGCCAACGACGAGCTCTGCATGGTCAGAAAAGAACTCAAACAGGCTTATGAACTGAAACATCTCTCAGCCTCACCACTGCTGAGCAGAACAGACTCTCACGTCCAAGAACTGGCATCCAATGAAAGAAGCGAAGAGCCACAACCCAAAACCTCACCTGCCTTCACCACAGAATTCTTTCCTGTCCCCGAAAGAACAGACCCCATCCAAGCAGACCTTCAAGCTGCACATGGGATGACCATCAAAGACCTAAGCAAGCTGTCTAACAACATCTGCAAGTTCAACCCGAACTCCAAAGAGAGCCACGACATCCAGGCTCACCTGCAAGATATCGACTTTCACCTGGAAATGAGACCTCATGTGACTGACAGAGACAGGTTGTACCTCCTAAGAGCCACGTCAAGTCCCGAGGTACGAAACTTCCTAGATCGACAACCCAGTCACACAAAGTCAAATTACCAGCTACTTCGTGAGGTCCTGATTAAAGAGTTTACAGACCCAGAGTCTGAATATGGACTGTTAACTGCTTTAGAAACCAAACAAGGTCGACAAGAGACTCCACAAGCCTACTACAACCGGCTCCGACAAGCCTACTTTGGTGCACACAACAAACCTGACCTTGAAGAGGATGTGAACTTCAAAAACCTCTTTCTAAAAAATCTGCACCCTGGAGTCAGTCGTCATCTAGGCGTCATGGCCTGTCCTCGCTCCATGACTATCCAACAGTTGCGTGACCTAACACAGAAGGCCTACAACAAGCAAAAGATGGCCTTAAAGAAAGGTAACAAAACACCCACACTCTTGAACTCTGTCACCAAAGACTCAAGCCTTGCACTGGATGACACCCAGTGGCATCACGACACCAGAGTCCTCCATCAAGAGCACAGAGAACGTGACCCCCATTTCCACGACAGCTATCAGCCCAGCCGCTGCGAAAAGCCATGGGACAAGCTACGCTTCTCAGAAATCCCGAAAGAGAGGATCAACTGGAAACCTAATTGGACGTACAAAGCCAATCAAACGTCTCGTCCAACTAGAGTGGGTAAACGACGACAAAACCCACATCAGCACCACTCAGACATCCATGGTGCTAAGTATCCACAAGAACAACATGGCTTACCATCAGAAGACATGGAACAAGTCATGAAAGAACTGAAAGAGTTCCTTGAAAACCAGCTAGACACAAATGACTAGAAACATGAGTCATGTTCGCTGTGACCAGCGACAGAACGGAAGGCCGGCGATCACCTGGTACACCACCATATCAGAGATGACAATCACCTGTTCATCAACCACCCAGAACGAGCAAGTCTCTCACGGCCCACCGTTGATGTAAACCCTGAGGTACCAAACAACATCACCTCAGTCACTATCAGTCACTAAGAAACTGCTAAATGAACTTCAACTCCAAGAACCACATTCATGTCTGTGCAACAGCAACCACCAAAGCACAGAAGGTCGGAAGGTCTGCCACAACCAGAAGGCATCACAAGAGGAATGCACCATAGGAGACCACGTTTGCATCCCAGCTTCACACAGCCATGCCAAACTAAACCTCCGACTGTCTGCTAAAGAACTTCCTGCCTTGCTGGACTGACCCCCATGAGATCATGGACACGCCCTCATCCAAGCCAAGGATGCAGAGAGCCAGTCTTCACTGACATACAAGAAAAGGGGGGAGCCAAAACAGACTGAAACAGATCTGACCATACACTGCACTACATCATTAACACACAACATAACTACGTCTACTGATAACACATTCAACCAACATATTCTTCCCACAAGGAGAATATTCAAATCTTAGCTTAACGTAGTTTACACCCATCATGCAGGAACATGCAATTATCCTCACCACAGGTAGAACACCTGACACTAAGTCAAGGTACATGGCACCCTAGCTGCACACAGCATCCTAGCACAACAGTAGTTGTTAGCCACACTAGGAAAACCCGCAGCTCCTTTGTTTTTGTTTGTTTTCTGTGACCTATCCCTTTCCTTTCTCTCTTTCTTTAGCAGGTGAAACTCCTAGCCACCCCACTGGGGTCAAAGGTCTGATATTAGGATTGACTCGCCACGCCTAATATCCACAAGCCACTCTAAACTGAATGGAAGCCAAAGAGCTCCATGCCCGATAGGTCAAACCATTTTACCACAAATGATTCACCAGAAATCAAAGGTGAACATTTCTAAATTAAAACCTATAAGAAACAAACAAATTTTAATTGCAAAATTTGATCAAAGAATCAACCTACCAAAACAAATTCGAACAACAATTTCTAGATTGAACTTGACTATTCTCAGTGTACTAAACTATGCTGGCTAGTTAAATGTAAGTGACTGTACCATAAATAACCTAATGCCCTGCACCAGTACAGTAACTGTCCTGGAGGTGTTGTCTTGTTGTTTGCTGTGTTGGTGTCTGCTTCTTCTGCCTTTGTTTCTCCAGCGCTCGCCGATGTCTTCATCAACCAACACATCGTCGACCGAAGGGGGGATATGTAGGGTATCAGAGCGAATCAGACAAATAGAAGATTCGATCAGAACATTTGGTTGAAACCAAAGAGCCAAATTCCACAAAGGGGCCAGGACCACGTCATAAATCTGTCCAGGAAACCCTGGCGCCAGCCAGCCAGAAGTAAGCCTAACCAACCAACTTTCACAGCTTTGAACAACTTGCAACATTAAAACAAGAAGAACACAATTATTGATAATCCCAATTCAGGAAGGAGATTGTCAATATTGGGGCGAGAAACCCAAGATTAATGGTCAAAGATGCAGAACATCAGGACCATCACATGAGGAAACTTTGTTGGGTGGTGCTCCCCCACCCAAGACAAGAACCAGACCAAGTTCCTTCTAAATTCCTTTGTTCCTTGGAACATGCCCTTAGTTCACAGAATGGCAGAGACTGTCCATTTTACCTAAATATGCACCAAAATGATGCTTAAAAGGACTTATGAATGAACATCAGACCATTGAATAACTCCCTACTATGTATGTCACCCACACATTTGTCTATTATGTTCTAATCACTCGTTGTGTATGTCCTTTTTAATAACTATTGAATAGCTTAAGGGTTTATATTCATGTTTGGTATGTATGAGTTTGAAAATTCATGCTTTGAATGTTTCCACCAATCAATTCATTGTCAAATGCGTTGTATTCATGTTATAGGAATCATGGGCAAATTATACTCTGCAAGAGCGGGAAAATTCTGACCATGTGACTGATAAGATAACGTGCTGATTTATGTTTTGGGAGGAGAAACATAGCAATATCCCGAGTTAAGACAACATCTAATTGGTCAAGACACCATTTTGGGATGTGTCCAAAGCTGAGTTTAAAACCACAGGACACCATCAAATTTTGCTTTTAGTTTGGGCTTTTTGCTATTTCCATCGCTCCTAGCCATGCTTTTAGCCGTTGCTTTTAGCTTTTAGCTTTTAGCTTTTAGCTATTGGTCTTCGCCATGCTTTTTGCGTTCTTTGAACGTTTCCTGGCTTGCACGCCAGCCACTCCTCTAGTGAAAACATGAGGATACCGTCACATTTCTTTCTTTTACTTTAATCTTTTCTTTCCGTTGAGAGTTTCGTGTTCTAAGTTAAGTTTTGCCGCTAAGCCGTGTCTCAGACTTCGTGCCTGCCTCAAAACTTCAACCAGCTCCATCCTCCAGCCAACGCCCAAGACATCACCTCCAACGACCACAGACTTCCAACCAATCAGCAACCTTGGGGAACCCCTTTCTGCAACGACGTCATCAAAGGAAACCCCTTAACACAAAGGCAACGCAAGTACAACCTCCAGATTCTAGCTGAACTGGTGCATTAATATAACGTTTAATAACCTCATTAAGAAACTCAACCCGAGGGTTAATTAAATGATTGATGGTTGTTCAGGTCTAAGCAATTGCATATACTTATGCTATAAACTTGGGATTTCATATTTTCACTCTTCTAAACTCACTCTTTCCTCCTCTCTCTCTCTTTCTGCGACTTGTATGAATGTGTGCATGCGCGTCTATGTGTTAGATTAGTTTATATGTCTTAGGTTTTTCCAATAAATTCCTATTTATATTGAAAAGAGAAGTATCTTGTGTTTTGTGCGTATAAATTAATGTCTTAAACTGCCGACCTTGTTACCGTGCTAATAAATAGTGTTTTCACTATATTTTGGATATTAGTCCAGTACAGAATTGGTGTTATACGGCTCGCCAAATTAATCACTGGCCGATTTATTGGTCCGCTGTAAAACGGAGATTCTGTTCAATCTTAAATGATTCCCTTTGAGCAAAATTGACTTCTGTAGATCCCCTACAGAGTCATTGAAATAGGCAGGAACTGTGATAACTGCATTCGTCACCTTCTGCCCCAGATAAGCTTCAGCAATCTCCTTCATCTTCACCAGGACCATAGAGGAAATCTCTTCAGGATAAAATGTCTTGTTTTCTCCTTTGTATTCAACTTGAACTTTTGGCTTTCCGCCATCATTGACAACTTGGAAAGACCAGTGCTTCATGTCAGACTGCACAACTGGGTCATCAAACTTCCTGCCGATCAGCCTCTTGGCATCAAACACGGTGTTGTTGGGGTTCATGGCCACCTGGTTTTTAGCTGCATCTCCAATGAGCCTCTCAGTGTCTGTGAAGGCAACATAGCTGGGTGTTGTTCTGTTTCCCTGGTCATTGGCGATGATCTCCACTTTCCCATGCTGAAACACCCCCACACAGGAGTAGGTGGTGCCCAGATCAATTCCAATAGCAACTCCTTTTGCAGATGACATTTTGATTACAAGTAACTCTGGTAAAACACAAAAAAGAACAATCAGAAATGTTTCTAAATACAAACTATTACTGCTACAAACTATTGTGCAAAGAAAATGTACATGCCATTTTCAGTCTGTTTCTAGTCAATAAATGACACTTCCCACAGAAACAGTAAAAAACAAAAAAAAACATTTTCTTGTCCATTATCTATAGATATTGTGCTGTTACAATGACATATTCTGTTCTGCTCCTTTTTTCTCTATGTGAAAATTGACTATTAGTTAATACAATTTTCTAGTTTATTTGAGAGACTATAGACTACATACATGTAACTAAATGTAGCCTACATAGAAGCTCATATTCTATGCAACATATTAATTACACAGTAAATTTAGCTTATTCCCTAATGTAAAATAAAGGTAGACTTACCGTAGAGTAGATCCTTAAATGTAATGAATTTACACTTAGTCGCGGAGAAAGTCGGGTCAGACTGTTTTTGCTCGCTTTACCGATCGCTCCTATTCAGCTCAGTTTCGTCAGTGGCTGCCCTCCGCTCTTTAAATACACCAAAGCGCGCTCCCGTTCAAAACTCTACACACTTCTGGAATCGTCCAGCGAAGCAGACCAATCAAAAGACAGCAGGGAGCTACGTCACGTCAGCTGTCACTGGAAGGAAGTTTATGGACGCTTCCAGAATTTTGTGGTGGAAGTACGATGAAAGAGAGAGGAATAGTGAAATGGAACACGATGAGCTTAAAAACATGTATTTTCGCTATAATATTTAAGTGCACTCTCACACAAATTACAAGAAATATGGCAAAGTGTTTTATGTTTTTATGTGTCTGTGTAGTCTAATCCGTAATTGCGTTAGTCCAAAAGGCAGTTGCAGTTATTCTAAAACATTAATTTAAAATTATATAAAAGTTATATAAGAACTCAGTTTTAACTATGAGACATGAGCTATAAACTGTGGTTTCGGGTTGTGATATTGTTTATCGCGTAAGCTCCCGAGTCCGTTGAATGCACACCGTTATATTTATCTACAATAGTTAGACAGGCTTAAAATTCCAGTTAATTGAAAAAAACATGTTGTGTTCAGTAACTTGTTTCAGTTTGGCGTGAAGCTTAATTTTCCCAAGACAACGGTTTTGCTTTCTTAAAATATCAGAAACTGATAACACATCAAAATCTTGGCTACATTATATACTGTGGAGAGAATTACATATTAATAATAATATAAACGATAATGTATATGTGCATTGAATGAAAATTTGCAGAGTATATGTACATAATTTCTTAATGTATATCTGTATTGCTAAATTTACGCATTGAATAAATAAGGACCCCAGCCCCACAATAAAGCTGCTTATATTATATTGGCCTAGAGTACAGTCTATTTTCTTACAGTTGTATTACTGGAAGTCTGAAATTCTAATAGTATCTACGTCTAGATTTTGTGCACACTTTACACACACAGCTTTAGAACAGTTAGTTTATTAATTAGGTCGTCATTAATAGGGAACATCTACTAGTCAGGTGTTGGTACTGATGCCACTGGTGCATTTCACAGCCCATAAGTTCATTTAGTAGCTTTAGGTAAACAGTTCATTTGTAATAAATCTATCATCAAGACAAAGGAGTAATGTGTGCCACAATTTCTTGAGAAACAATAAAAATAGAAGAAATAAGCTACAAAATAACACACTTAATACAGTTAACAGTGACCTCTGTTGACAACAGAACAGAATGATTCGTGCAACAAAGTCTCCAATGTTCTAGAATCATCTATAGCTTTTATTGTAAATCCTACATATTCATTTCCACAGTTAAACAGAAATGTAAAACAAATAAAAATAAGAAAATTAGAGAAAAAAAAGAAAAATGGGGCATTAAAAAGCAATAATGTGATAATGTTTTTAAGAAACGGAAAGAAAAAAAATAAGAAAATTATTTTTAGAATGAATTGCTTTGATTTGCTGCGTGTTTTGAAACATCTCACTTTATCTCTCTGTATGTAAGTCTATTCCTCAACCCTCACTAACCCTGTAGTCCTCCCATGCTGCCACTCACAAGGATTCATCCATGTCTCTTTTTCTTCATGTCTAGTAGGAACATTCAGGATTTCATGTATTGTGTCCAGTGTGTGAGCTTCCAGAGGACCCATCAGACCTACATCATTCTGTTTTTACACTCATTTTTATTATTATTATTTTTTTCACGCAGCAGGTGCAACTTTAAACTGAAACACACAGTACAAGTACACAGCTGTGCTGAATATTTAACTGATATGATGAAATGTTCAGTAAATAACAAAGTTATGATGGGGAAAATCAATAATTTGATTGTTAAAATAATGGAGGTTTTCAACTAAAAATCTGTAGTTCATTTGATCTACAAAAGCATGGAACCAACTTACTTTATTATAGACATTCATTTTTAAATCTTAAGTGAGTGGAAACTCATCGTCGAGTCGACACCTAGAGACCTAATCCCTTTTCCTATTCTGCTTGGAAAATGTTTTGGTAATAGATAAATCAATATAAAAAAGCAAAAAAAAAGATGTCACAAGGTGTTGACCCTCAATCTTGCCCTTTTTTCCTAAAAGAATATTTTAAGTATTTTCTTTTATGCGTGTGACAAAGTGGAAGACAGATCAAAGAGGTGTTTTAGTTTTTTGTTTGTTTGTTCCTTTGAAATCTGTGTCAGCCTTGTTGGGTTTTGTATTATGAATGTTGACGTATGTGGTGTCTGATTGTGTCACGTGATGTTGTCACACTTCTCAGTGAAAATATCTATTCATACACACTACTGTATGTTCCATTGACTCACTAATCCCTCTAAACTAGGATACTTGTCATAAAATTATTTCTGCCAAATTATAACCTTACTTTAAATAATGTTTTAATCAGCATGATTTGTGTTTGAGTCTGTAACCAGGCCTTCTGAATGAGAACACATCTGATATGTTTTTAATTGTAAAAAATTTTATTAACAATGTTCATTATCCATAAAAGATAACCATGCTTGTATTTACATCTTTATAGCATAATACATATTTACTAAATTAAAGTGGGATGTGGTTAAATAACAAAACAGGAACATAAGAACAGTACTGTCATATAAAAAAATAAAAATCTTCATATTGTTAAGTGAGTTCTGACAGACAAGTGACAAGTCCATAAATTTAATCCACCTCTTCAATAGTTGGCCCCTGAGCACTGGCCCCTGATGCTCCACGTGCCTGAGCTCCACATCCTCCAGCTGGCATCCCTCCCTGGTACAGTTTAGTGATGATTGGATTGCAGACTTTCTCCAGCTCCTTCAGCTGATGTTCGAACTCCTCCTTATCAGCCAGCTGGTTGTTTTCTAGCCAGCTGATGACCTCCTTACACTTCTCAATAACTTTCTTCTTGTCATCCTCACTGATTTTTCCTTTCAGGTTCTCATCTTCCACACTGCTCTTCATGTTGAAGGCGTAAGACTCCAGAGAGTTTTTGGCAGAAATCTTCTCTCTTTGCTGATCATCTTCAGCTTTGTACTTATCTGCTTCCTGCACCATCCTCTCAATCTCCTCTTTACTCAGTCTGCCCTTGTCATTGGTGATGGTGATCTTGTTCTCTTTTCCAGTGCTTTTGTCCACCGCTGACACGTTTAGGATTCCGTTGGCATCAATGTCAAATGTCACTTCAATCTGCGGGACTCCACGTGGTGCAGGTGGGATTCCTGTCAGCTCAAATTTACCCAGCAGGTTGTTGTCTTTTGTCATGGCTCTCTCTCCCTCATAGACCTGGATCAGGACACCAGGCTGGTTGTCTGAGTAGGTGCTGAAGGTCTGGGTCTGTTTGGTGGGGATGGTGGTGTTGCGTTTGATGAGGGCTGTCATGACTCCACCTGCGGTTTCAATACCCAGGGACAGTGGAGCCACATCCAGCAGCAGCAGGTCCTGGACATTTCCAGATGTGTCTCCCATGAGGATGGCGGCTTGAACCGCAGCACCATAAGCCACTGCCTCATCTGGATTGATGCTCTTGTTCAAGTCTCTGCCGTTGAAGAAATCCTGCAGAAGCTTCTGGATCTTTGGAATTCTTGTTGATCCACCAACCAACACAATGTCATGAATCTTAGACTTGTCCATCTTGGCGTCTCTCAGGGCTTTTTCCACAGGATCAAGTGTTCCTCTGAAGAGGTCTGAGCACATCTCTTCAAAGCGAGCTCTGGTGATGGACGTGTAGAAGTCGATGCCCTCGTACAGCGAGTCGATCTCAATGCTGGCCTGAGAGCTGGACGAGAGGGTTCTCTTGGCTCGCTCACATGCTGTACGCAGCCTCCTCAGGGCCCTCTTGTTCTGACTGATGTCCTTCTTGTGCTTCCTCTTGAATTCTTCAACAAAGTGATTCACCATGCGGTTGTCAAAGTCCTCACCACCCAGATGAGTGTCTCCAGCTGTGGCCTTCACCTCAAAGATGCCATCTTCAATGGTCAGGATGGACACATCAAAGGTGCCTCCACCCAGGTCAAAGATCAGGACGTTGCGCTCTGAAGCTTTGCCTTTGTCAAGGCCGTAGGCAATGGCTGCAGCTGTGGGCTCGTTGATGATTCTGAGGACATTCAGTCCAGCGATTACTCCAGCGTCTTTAGTCGCTTGTCTCTGGGAGTCATTGAAATAGGCAGGAACTGTGATAACTGCATTCGTCACCTTCTGCCCCAGATAAGCTTCAGCAATCTCCTTCATCTTCACCAGGACCATAGAGGAAATCTCTTCAGGATAAAATGTCTTGTTTTCTCCTTTGTATTCAACTTGAACTTTTGGCTTTCCGCCATCATTGACAACTTGGAAAGACCAGTGCTTCATGTCAGACTGCACAACTGGGTCATCAAACTTCCTGCCGATCAGCCTCTTGGCATCAAACACGGTGTTGTTGGGGTTCATGGCCACCTGGTTTTTAGCTGCATCTCCAATGAGCCTCTCAGTGTCTGTGAAGGCAACATAGCTGGGTGTTGTTCTGTTTCCCTGGTCATTGGCGATGATCTCCACTTTCCCATGCTGAAACACCCCCACACAGGAGTAGGTGGTGCCCAGGTCAATTCCAATAGCAACTCCTTTTGCAGATGACATTTTGATTACAAGTAACTCTGGTAAAACACAAAAAGAACAATCAGAATCAGAAATGTTTCTAAATACAAACTATTACTGCTACAAACGATTGTGCAAAGAAAATTTACATGCCATTTTTAGTATGTTTCTAGTTAATAAATGACACTTCCCACAGAAACAGTAAAAAAACAAAAAAAAAAACAAGAAAACATTTTCTTGTCCATTATCTATAGATATTGTGCTGTTACAATGACATATTCTGTTCTGCTTTTTTTTCTCAATGTGAAAATTGACTATTATTTAATACAGTTTTCTAGTTTATTTGAGAGACTATAGACTACATACATGTAACTAAATGTAGCCTACATATAAGCTCATATTCTACGCAACATATAAATTACACAGTAAATTTAGCTTATTCCCTAATGTAAAATAAAGGTAGACTTACCGTAGAGTAGATCCTTAAATGTAATGAATTTACACTTAGTCGCGGAGAAAGTCGGGTCAGACTGTTTTTGCTCGCTTTACAGATCGCTCCCATTCAGCTCAGTTTCGTCAGTGGCTGCCCTCCGCTCTTTAAATACACCAAAGCGCGCTCCCGTTCAAAACTCTACACACTTCTGGAATCGTCCAGCGAAGCAGACCAATCAAAAGACAGCAGGGAGCTACGTCACGTCAGCTGTCACTGGGAGGAAGTTTATGGACGCTTCCAGAATTTTGTGGTGGAAGTACGATGAAAGAGAGAGGAATAGTGAAATGGAACACGATGAGCTTAAAAACATGTATTTTCGCTATAATATTTAAGTGCACTCTCACACAAATTACAAGAAATATGGCAAAGTGTTTTATGTTTTTATGTGTCTGTGTAGTCTAATCCGTAATTGCGTTAGTCCAAAAGGCAGTTGCAGTTATTCTAAAACATTAATTTAAAATTATATAAAAGTTATATAAGAACTCAGTTTTAACTATGAGACATGAGCTATAAACTGTGGTTTCGGGTTGTGATATTGTTTATCGCGTAAGCTCCCGAGTCCGTTGAATGCACACCGTTATATTTATCTACAATAGTTAGACAGGCTTAAAATTCCAGTTAATTGAATAAAACATGTTGTGTTCAGTAACTTGTTTCAGTTTGGCGTGAAGCTTAATTTTCCCAAGGCAACGGTTTTGCTTTCTTAAAATATCAGAAACTGATAACAAAATAACACCCTTACAGTTACAGTTAACAGTGACCTCTGTTGACAACAGAACAGAATGACTCGTGCAACAAAATCTCCAAAGTTCTAGAGTAATCTGTAGCTTTATTGTCAATCATATATACTGATTTGCACAGTTATACAGAAATGTAAAACAAATAAAAACAAGAAAATTAGAGAAGAAAAATAAGAGCAATGGGGCATTAAAAAGCAATAATGTGATAATGTTTTTTTTTTAAGAAATGGAAAGATTAAAAAAAAGAAAATTATTTTTGGAATGAAATGCTTTGATTTGCTGCATGTTTTTGAAACATCTCACTTTATCTCTTTGTATGTGAGTCTCTTCCTCAACCCTCACTAAGTCCTAGATTCTAGTCTTCTAGACATTTGCTATGAAATGACACTAAACAGAGAAGAATAGGTAAATGAATTGCAGTAAACCATAATAATATGTTGTATCTTTGTATGTATCTTTCGAGAACTTGTGAGTGCATTAATATACAAATCCAGAGAAAGTGGGGGGTTTATGTCTCTTTATCTTTCTAATAATTTGGTCTGTATATGGCATATGCAAAGATATGCTATTAAAACTAGTTAAAAGCAATGTTGGGAAGGTTGCTAACTATTTCATTTACTTTATTAAAATAATATAACTGATTACATTTGATTACTTGATTACTTTTATACATTTCAATTTCAAAATGTTTTAAAGTGTCAACCATTTTCAAACATTTAAAGCAGGCAGGGTTAACCTTACAATAGGATTCAACACTGATTACTGTCAGACTTTCAAAATTCTTCAATGAATTAAGATTATAATAATTTAATATTAAATCACAGCCACCACAAAATCAGACTTTCACAAAATCAGAATGCACAAACCCAAATACGAAATAAAACAGTTATCAAATATACATGTCTTATTCTGTGTCCTAAACCCCTGAAACATTGGTGTATCATATTATGCAATTTTGGAAAAAAATCAATCAAAACTGTATGTGTATGAAAACATTCAGTTGTAACCCCCTCTGTAATTGTTAACATTTTCATCAGTAACTGTAATTTAATTGCACATTTTTTCTCAGTAACTGTTAGAGATTGCAGTTACAGGTAAACCTATTATGTAGTTAAATTACATAATTCCATTACATGTAACTAGTTACTGCCCAACACTGGTTAAAAGTTATTAAAGATCTGCAGTTAAACTGGTTTCGGTTTGTAAGTAAATAGTATTCACTCCACTCCACTGTGTATATTTATATCAGTTACACATATCTCAATTCCAAGTAAATTGAATAAAATGTGATTGTGGTCAGTAGTATATTTCAGTTTTATCCAGTTTGCAGTAAATCTTATTTGCTTAATTTTCGAAGGCGAAAGGCAAATTTTCCAAGGCAAAATCACGTCGTTATTGGATCATTTAACATGTAATATCCAACCAGTTAGTTATTGTGTAATGCAGGTTTCATTTAGGGCACTGATGCGTTTCACAACCCATACGTAAGTACATTTAGTAGCGTTATATAAGTTGTGCATCTAAAAAAATCATCATAGAACTTGTTCCACTATTAGCATTTAAGAAAGAATAGCAGGAGCGTCGCTAGGGCTAATCATTCGGGGCTCGAACCCCGAGAGATTTTTCACTAGCCCCGAATGTTTTTGTATCGCCCAAAGGTTTCCGAGGAATTCACGGAATTTGTCAAAGTTTCAATGAATTAAACAAAAGCTGGTCATTTTACTTTAATCAAATCGCGATATGTAAATATTAAGCCGCAAAATACGATTTAAATATGAATTCTGCATGTTCTGCGTGTCTCATTATGAATGAATGGTGCAGACGCATGCGCGGTTTCCTTCACTAATTACACACCTATTGAAGCGCGCGTGACGCTCGCGGTGATTTCAGCGTCTGCCAGAAAAAAAATGCATGAACAACATGAACTGCAGGAGTTGCAGTCTCCAGAACTGCTCTCACAGAAATTTAAAGGTATTTACGGCAATCCATCAAAATAAAAGCTCGTAGACATTGTGTCAGAAATATATTACTATCATCTAGTAGAATGTACTTACATACAGTGATACTACTACTACTGTTGAAAAATTATTAAAACTTTATTACACATTTTGTTGTAAAAAAAAAAAAAAATTAAAGTTGTTTATGCATTCAAATAAATAGACATGCTCAAACAAATTTGATAACAATAAAACATAAGATGAGAAAAAGATAAAACTTTAAAACCCTAAACATAACTTAACTTTTAATAAATTGACGTTAAATTGTATAAGTTTCATTGTTTTAATTAATTAGATGTTTGTTTGTTTGTTTGTTTTTTGATTAAGAAAATTAAATTTAACATTTAAAAAGGAGTCCCGAAAAAATAAAGCAGAAACAAACAGAATTTTTAAAAAATAAAATGGAATTTGGAAAAAATTAAGAAAAAAAAAAGAAGAAAAAAAACGGGGCTCTCTCTAGAAGGATCCAGGTTCACCCACCTGTGTCTAACAAAATTTTACGTAAGTATGATGTGACCTCCCATCCACCATCACCATCCCCTGATGTTTTGGCACCAGCCCCGGATGTTTTCAAATCCTAGAAACGCCCCTGAAGAATAGTAAAGGTCTTAGAAGAAGTGCAACATAACGGCCTTAATAAATAGAACAGGGACCTCTATTGACAAAGGAGCAGAATGACAACACGTGAATTTAACAAAGGCTGTTTCTCAATTCGTGCGTTAAAAAACAATTACTCCCTCACTAACCACCAAACGACAAAAAGAACAAGCACAATGAAAAACCCCAAAAATCGCCATTAATAAAGTATGTTTAATTGGATAAAAAGACACAAAAAAATTCCATAATTGCGCCAACTTGGAGTGAGGTATACTATCTGAACAGAAAGCCAAACAGACATCGTGTCCACGCTGGACGCGACAGTTGTCGCGCCGCGCCACAACAGCTAAAGTCTGTGTACACTGGACGCGACAAAGCGACCGTTGAAAATCATTTGAATTTTGTGTGAGCACGTCATAAATAGAACGCGGCAGTAGTTTACTGTCGGGGATTTGTCATGTCGCGCCGCGCCGCGCCGCATCCAGTGTAGACAGCATCATTGATTATAATGGGTTCTACTGTGTTTTGCCGCTCGCGTCTGGTGTAGACACGGTGAGGCTTCGAGCAACATAGATCACGTGATTTTTTGAAAACAACACACGCCTAGATACAGGGCATCATTGGAAACGGTACAGTGTACATCACGTAACATCACTAATAAAAGGTAAGTTGAAAATGTATTATTACTACTAATTGCCATAACTAATATTAGCCTTAATTCAGCTGCCTCAGTGAGGGCAGTCACTCTGATTATTATTAAAGTAACAAATACATTAATAAAACGATATGTAGTCCATCTGGATGCTATTATGTGTTTATTTATTATTTTTTGTTTTGGCCTAATTATTTTTTGTGTTTTGCCATTGTGATTGTTATGTATTAATAAAATGATTTATCCATCTATATTCTTAACCCTATATGTTCTCCAAATTTACTCTGGTGATGTTTAATGTCCTAGAAAGCATACTGCTCTGATGTGAAGAGCTACAGGCATACAGCAGGGTCACCAATCCGAAAAGTTATTAAGGGTTACCAAAGTCTATGACCACCTATCTATTTCACTCAAAATCCCCAGTAGACTCTTGGGCGGAGGCACCTTTGATGGGTCCATGTGTATTTATAAAATATTGCTTTATTATATATGTCAATAATCTATTTAAAAGTCCAAAATTTGAATGATAAATGTTTGTTGAAATATATCATATAAAAATCTTTGTCTCAGCCCGTAATCATTATAGTGTTGCATCTCACACATTTTATACCAAAATTCGTTTTTACTGAATATAATTTAATCCAATGGATACAATAGGTGCCATGGCAAAGGTGGGTCCGAACCAAGACTATTTACAGTTTGAGCCATTTTGAACATATGCTAATTAAACTTGAACAGTTTCAAAAGCTAAACAATAATATATAGTAAATGTCCTTCATATATCATAAAAATGCCATGAAGACCTCTAAACCTCTTGTTTGATGCCATGCTCTCTGTGAATTTTTAGTTATTAGATAATTTAGCATCATGGATAGTGACAGTTGTGCAGGTCTTCTAACATCACTTAATGAACATAGATTATTGTGAAAGCTGAGTGTCAAATGAACATGGCATTTAAAAGGAAAACATAAAGATAGCATATCCAGTCTGTTTATTAAAAATCTGAAGAACAGTTGGCGCCGATAGCCTTGTGGGCAGTGCGCCGACATACAGCGCCTTTGTGTTATAGGCGTCCCGTGTTCGAATCCTGACTCGAGGGCCTTTCCTGATCCCACCCCACTTCTTTCTCTCTCACTTCACTTCCTGTCATATCTGATCTATCCTATACAATAAGGCAAAAATGCCAAAAAATAAAAATCTAAAAAATTAGAGCTGTTGGATCCTCCTTTCCTAAGAAACTGAACTGAATCATGTGTCATTGAAGTCAATTTAGACAATTCATTTACTATACATCAAACTTAGTCTTTAGCAGGATGTTGAACAAGTATCATGTAATTTGTAGATGGTCCCTCTGTGATGTCACAGCCTGTATAAAGAGCAGTGCTGTCATCTGCTATTAAAACGCTGACTCATCGCAAGACATTTCTCACTCTCATCACAAGCTCTCATCTCATTCAAGCCTGCTTTGCCACAGACTAATACACTTCTTCTCACATGTACTAATACTCTGATAGTGAAGAATGGCAATTTGTATTGTGAATGTGGACTCAGTTTTAAGACTTATTTAACAAAGAGTGCTGACTGACAGGAGTCGTTTACATAGGTGTGGCAGCACCCCCTGTTTTTTTTCTGTGAGCAACTGTTTAACTGTTGGCAATAAAAAAAGTATATTATTATATACTGTGTATTTATACTGGAATATTTTGGGATTTGACTATGAAAAGTTTGAAAAGTTTGAAAAGTTATTCAAATCAAATTAAGATGCGTATTATTAACCAATTAGATTTGGTGATGGATTACAACGTCCGAGGGACGTAATTTCAGTTATACACACAAAGCGCGCAGTGTTAATTTGATCATGTTGCAGAACAGAATTTCTGAGTTTTTCAAAAACCCTACAAATTTTAAAGTTTCAAGGATTAGCGCGGATGATTAAACTACCACCAGCTCCGTGTCCAGCACCACCAACGGCCCTGTCAGTGTTGGTCCTGCTGTCCAGTCTGCAACTAACGTCGTCTCTTCTTCAGCTAAACCCACCTCTGCGGTTACAGCACCTGCAGAAGATGGAGCTGCAACCATCGCTGTCAACGTAGGCCTACTTTTGGAACCTTTTCAGCCAAATGATTTTAACTTTCCATCCAGACGTTTTGGGACTGAAAGCTTCGCAAGATCATTCAACTCACATTGGTTTCAATGGTGGAAATGGCTTCATTATGTGAAAGAAATGGATAAAGCATTGTGCTTTACATGTCACTCTGCTGTTGCAAAGAGGCTAACTAGCGAGGACCGCACAAGAGCTGATGCCACATTTGTGAAAGGAGGTTTTAGAAATTGGCGAAAGGCTGTGGAAAAATTTTGAGAGCATGAAAGATAGTCTTTTCATCTTTAATCTATTAACAAGACTACAGCGTTAAGCAGCATACCAATTAATGCTCTGATGTCTGATATTGTGGTAAAAGAAAAAAACTGGATGGTTCTGGAGCTGGCTTTCCAGTCAATCAAAGTTTTAGCCCATGAAGGGCTACCTCTGAGAGGCCACTCCCATCGTGATGGAGTGTTATGGCAACTTATGCTGGAACGCACATACTCGCTACCAGAAGCCTGCGGATGGCTACTCAGAAAGGACAACTGGATGTCAGATACAGTGCAAAATGAAATACTTGAACGCTTTGCACATGCTGTTCAGCGCAAGATAGTAGCTGGGGCATCTGACTCTCATTACTACGGGCTGACCGCTGACAGAAAAACGTACACTACGTCATTTGAGCAGTTTGCTTGTCACTTGTACTATGTGGATCCAAACCTTTCCCAGCAGAGTGTATTTTTGGGATTTTATAATCCACCTGACACAACATCTGAAACTCTCTTTCTTTGCATTAAAGACATCAAGAAGTCTGCAGAGTGCTCAAGCAAGTGATTCTGGTGCACTCCAGTGCATACATACGCTCAAAGAATGCATATGCGCATTAAGAGAAGAGAGAGCTGTGGAGGAGATTTTGACAAAAACAAAAACCTGTGCATCAGCAAACAACCTGAAGTTACCACCGGACTCTAGCAGGACAAGCAGGACGCCAGCTCATTTTCGCTGCATGACAATGTTCAGGTCCTTTGTGAGGGAGTTTATCAGCGTCAACGCAGAGCGCAAAGCCATGTTTGGAGTGCCAAAATCTTCATAAGGTTAGATGCTGACCTTTTTTTTGTTGAACATTCAAAGGTCCATTATGCTCCAGTTTCCTAAAACAGAGAAAATCTATTTGGTTTGTAGCAAAAACGTTTTATTAAATGGCTTGTTTTACCTTAATCTTACATTGGGAATACTTTTGCTTTTCAGTCTTCTAAAAAAAACAGCAAGCTCATTGGCTGCTGATGTGAAAGAAATCAGCAGAGTTTTTATGACAGAACTTTGTATTTTATATTTTTTAGCGTTTTATTTTGATTTATTGATTCTTAACATAGTCTATTAGCTTCTTGATTTTTAAAATTAATTAATTACATTTAATTATCTGTTCATTAACTCACAACTTTCACATCTCTTACAAAAATTAACCATGGTTTTACTAATAAAATAAAATAAAAAAAAAACATGGTTAATATACTTAAACCATGGTAACTACAAATTAACCATTTTGGTATTCTAACCATAGTTTAACCATGGCATTTGTAATAGAACTGTGGTTTTACAAATGGTAATCAATACACCAAAAAACATAGTTACTACACTTTTACTATAATAAACCATGGTTAATTTTCGTAGGGGATGGATTATGTATTTGCATGTAAATGTAGCTTGTGGGAACTAATGAAATACATTTTCAAAATGTTCTCTATACTAATTAGACTTACCTACATTGTAACAAGACTTTTCGATGGTGAAAGGTATTTTTAAACTTACAATCTATAAATAATCTTTTTGTACTTTGTTAATTACTGCAGCCATGGTGTCAAAGCCCATTGAAGTAGCAGCCCTAGGAAGACCTCTGGTTCCTGGTATGCTTTATGACTGTCGCAGGGACTCCTTCATTCCAGGTGGTATACATAATTTTATTAAAATACTCTTTATTAAAATGTCCTCTTTACCCAATTGTGAATAAAAAAAAACAGTACTTGGGGGATTTTGAGAGACAACAAGACAAAGCAAACAAATATTGATATCTGCAAGTTTACTTCAACACATAAAATAACCGTTAAAGCCATTTCTCATTTCAGGTGTTACTCTGTGGGATAAGAAATCACTGAGTGAAGATTTAGACAGTCGTCCACAGCCCCGAACAGATTTGAAGTTCAGTAGCTCTGACTCTTTCTCGAGTAAGTCCAGTTTCCTGGATATAAATGCTTCCCTGAAGGCCAGCTTCTTGGGGGGGCTGGTGGAGGTGGGAGGATCTGCCAAGTATCTGTGTAACACCAAATCCTCCAACCAACAGTCCAGAGTTACAATGTATCACAGTGAAACCACCAGATTCGAACAGCTCACTATGACCCAGCTGGGCCGGATCACCCACCGTCAGGTGTTTGAGCAGAGAACTGCAACTCATGTGGTCACGGCTGTACTGTACGGAGCTCAGGTCTTCATGGTGTTTGATCGGATGTTTTCAGACAAGGAAAACAAGCAGGAGACTGAGGGGGAACTGAATGTCATGGTCAAAAAGATTCCTATATTTTCAGATGAAGAAAATGGATCTGGACAAATGACAGATGCTGAAAAGGAAATGGCTGAAAATATCACCTGCACATTTCACGGTGACGTCCGTCTTGAGCAAAACCCCACCACATACATGGAGGCCCTTGATTTGTACAAGCAGCTCCCTACTCTGCTGAAGGACAATCCACAGAATGCAGTTCCTATAAAAGTTTGGCTTTATCCTCTTCACCTGTTGGATAATAAAGCAGCTCAGTTGGAGAGAGAAATCAGCACAAGTCTGGTTTCCATCACTCAAGATATAATGGAGCAGCTGGAGGAGGCAGAGAGAACATATAATGACTTGTCCAGAAATACACTGGTAAATGTTTTCCGTGACATCAAAGTGAAGCTGCAGTCATTTCAGGAGTCATTTAGCATTTACAAGTCGGTGCTCCAGAAAGCGCTGGCCAGGGTCTTGCCCGGTATTCGAGGAGGAGAAATTGAGGAAAAATCATTAGAAGACATCCTGAAGATCTACAGGAACTCTCCTTTTAATGCTGGGATGCTTAACCAGTGGTTAGATGATGTAAAGTCTGAATTTAGCATCTTAAGTTCTTACATCAAGAAGCTGAAAGGGAACAAAATTGAAGATGAACACAGTCTCAGCACCATCCTCCTTGATCCTGATATAGATTTTGTGGTGTGCTTCTCCTTCACATCTCTGAGGAATGAAGACCCGTATCTTGAAAAACTACAGGGGTTTCTCAGATCTGGCAAGTTTGAAGAGCAAGATGGGAAGGAAAACTTGGTTTCAATGACATCTGTCAGAAAGTGGTTCAATGATGCTGATGTCAAATTAAAGATGAGAGAGAACTTATCTCTTTTCAGGAGTTTTTCAGAGGCAAACAAAAGTGAAAAGAGAATCTGCTTCATTATTTCTGCCATCTCTGATCCTTCCTTAAAAGGCTCCTCCATTTATCTGTATGAAAATGGGAATCTAACAGACAAACGATTCCAGCCCGTGTCCAAACCGCCCCCACTGACATTGGAGGATTACCAGAACACACCTGTCTTCCTCAAACTACATAAATCTGCAACTGGAGAAACAGTGCAGTACAGAGTGGAGTACAGGCAGGTAGAAGCTGATTTTGAAGCTGAAGAACAGTGGCTTCTCATTGACACAGCTGATGAAGACTTTACTCTGACTGGACTGGAGTTTGGAAAACCATACTTGATCCGCTACAGGATAGTGAGTAAATTGGGAGTGAGTGAAGCCAGTGACACTGTCAGAACAATGATGACCTCAGGTAAGCATCTTATATTTTGTGTCTATTAGACACATTATTGTTTAAACCTCATAAATGTAAACATATAATTCCATTCAATCCCTGATACATATAAGAAGAAAGAAAGAAATAAAGTATGGAGTAAAGTGTGAAGGAGTAATTAAATAAAAAAAAAAAAAAAAAAAATGAGGCAAGTTATATTTCAGGGAAGCACTGCATTATTTTGGTTACCACGTAGGCAATGTTTGTTAGATCACTGCATAATTGTAACAGGGTCTACAGATACTGTGTTGGTAATTGTATGTTAAGGTGCTTCGTGGTCACAACAAAGGGAAAAAGGTGAATTTAACTAAAAGAGAATTAATAATTTTTATAGGGAATTTTTACAGAATCACTGTTTTTGCCACAAAATTCTATTTTATTATTACAAAAAACAAATAGGGAAGACCGGGGAGTGTTGTAACACAGGGTTAGATGTAGCTCTGCAAGTCTGCATGTGACTGTGAGCAAATTTGTAGATTTTATGAACTGATTTTTAGCTAAGATAGTAAACAAGATTATTTTTTGCATACCAGTCATTGAGGTTGTGGATACATTTATTTAACATACATGAGCTGTTTCTGTAGTTTAATTTGATGCTTTGTATTTATGCTACCTTCAGCCCCACATGCTAAGACAGTTTGCTACACTCTAAAAAATGCTGGGTTAAAAACAACCCAACATAGGTTATTTGGCAACCCAGTGCTGGGTAAATATTGACAGAACACATGCTGGGTTATTTTTGTCGCGTTATTCAACAAAAAAAAGAAGAGACACGGTTTACGTGTTAACTCAGCTGCTCAACTTTTATTTTCTCCCCTTCACATCCAGTTCTTTCCTGTTATTTCCTCGACTCCTCCCAGCCTCCAACTCTCTTAAAGAGCCCCATATGTAACACAGAATAAACACAAAACAATCACACCACATCTCCCCTTCTAACAACACTCGGAACTGTAAGCCATAACATAACTATAAATTGGCCCCCAATTTTATCTTTGAACTTACATGACCACAATCACTAATAACTGAACTAGTGGTTTGACTTATTTTTTTCCTGAGCATTTAACTTGCTTTCTTTTTTTTCTTTTCATATATATATATATATATGAAACCCACATTCGCTCTCTGAAATTTATAAGTCCAGTCTCTTTGGTTGGATCACTGTCCTTCCTGATCGTGTTCGGTACGCCACGGGAGTTTTGACTGTTTGAGCTGTTGACGACTCCGGGGAGTGCTCCCCCTCTTCTGTGTGATCACTAGTTTCTGGGAAACTTTCAGCACATCGTTCGGTGTTCTGCATAGGAACGAGATGGCGTCTGTTCCTTCTGATGGTGCCTTGAGGGCTTTCCACCAAGTATGAACGAGGAGCTGAATGGGATGCTAAAACAGTACCCTCAGTCTTAGTGTCTGTGATCCAAACTCTCTGACCGGAGGTAAGGTGACTGAGTTGTCTTGCACGGTGACGTGTGTTGAAATTTGCAGCCTGCTTCTCTCTTATCCCCTTTTCTTTTGCTGCCACAGTGGTGTAATCAGGGAGGCTCGGAATCAACAGCGAGTGATGCTGTGGTATTGGTGTATGCAGCCTTCGCCCCATTAGGAGCTGAGCAGGGCTGTAGCCATTTGGCAGTGGTGTTGTCCTGTAAGCCAGCATTGCCAAATAGGGGTCCTTTGCTTTGCCAAGGAGATGTTTTACCATCTGAACGTGACGCTTAGCTTCTCCATTGCTTTGAGCAAATCTCAGGGCGCTGGTGATGTGACTGAAGCCATAGTCCACTGCGAAGTTTGCAAATGTCTGGCTGGAAAATTGAGGTCTATTATCTGAGAAAAGGAACTCGGGAATTCCATGCTGTGAAAACATAGACTTCAAGTGTACTATTACATCATCTGATCTTGCAGGAGATAATGTGGCAATTTCCACAAATCTGGAAAAATAGTCCACCACCAGTAAGTAAGTGCTCCCATGTATTGAAAACAGATCAGCACCCAGCTTAAGCCACAGTCTGGTTGGAAAATCAGAAGGCATTAAAAGCTCAGTTGGATTGACTCATTCTTTAATACATGTTGTGCAGTTCTGGACAACCACATTTATCTTTCCACTTAGACCCGGCCACCACACTGAGTCCCGAGCACGCAGTCGACATCTAGCAACCCCCTGATGCCCTTCGTGCAGCTTCTCCAGGACAGTGCTGCACATAGCCGAGGGTATAACTAGCCGGGTTCCCTTTAATAGAAGATCATCGTGAACTGTGAGAACTGCTCTTTCAGGCCAGAATTTCCTCACCTCTCCTGTTATGTGGCTGAGGTCTGGCCATCCTTCCTGGCATCATTTCATCACCTCAGCACAGGTGGGGTCCATTTTCAGCCATTCTCTTAGTTCAGCCATATAGTTAGGACTGGAAGGCATGCAACCTATAACAGTCTCACATAGATCCCCAGGTCAGACCCAAGGCCTCTTTTTCCACCTGGGCATACCGTTGTTCCGTGGGGGTAAGCGAACGTGATGCGTAAGCCACTGGTTTCCATTGCTTCTCCTCCTTCTGTAGAAGAACCGCACCCAGGCCGTATGATGATTCGTCAGCGGACAGTTTCAGTTCTTTGTTTGGGTTGTACATAGTCAGCACAGGGGTGGATGAGAGCTCCCGTTTAAGTTCACTGAAGGCCTCTTGCTGGGCTTTACCCCAGCCCCAGTGGTTTTGTTTTGACAGAAGGTCCCTCAGTGGCCTGTCCTTCTCTGCAAGACATGGTATGAATTTACCTAATTGGTTTACCATACCCAGGAAGCTGCGAACTTCACTGACGGTGTCTGGTTCTTTCATCTGCAGCACCGCTCTGGTCTTGTCCGGATCAGGTCTCACGCCGCTCTCTGCGATTATATGACCCAGAAACTTGACCTCCTGTCTGCCCAACTCACATTTCTCGAAATGAGTGTAATGCCAGCTTTTTCAATTCTGTCTAAAACTGTGTGAAGTCTCTCGTCATGCTGAGCCTGTGACTCACCCCAGATGAGCACGTCGTCCATATGGCACACAACTCCAGGCAGTCCTTCTATGACCATCGACATGCGTCTCTGAAAATGCTCTGGGGCTGAAGCGATGCCAAATGGGAGCCTGTTGAAAAAAAATCTTCCAAATGGGGCTATGAATGTTGTATATTTGGCTGATTGGTTCGACAGTGGAATCTGCCAGAACCCCATGTTTGCATCCAATTTACTGAAAACTTTGGCCCCGCCCAGCAGTCCGAGAGACTGCTCTACCGAAGGCAAAATGTACTTCTCCCTACATACAGCCTCATTCAGTTTGGTGAGGTCAACGAATATACGTACCGCCCCATTCTTCTTCAGCATAGATACCATGCCGGAGCACCAGTCGGTTGGCTCCTCAACCTTTGTTATGACTCCAAGCTGCTCCATGCGTTCTAACTCCTTTTTAACCTTTCCGAACAAGGGAAGTGGAACTCTCCTAGGGGTTGCCAAGGAGAATGGAGTCACGTTTAGTTTGAGCTTGATGGTGTAGGCCTGACGTACCATACCAAGGCCTTGACATAACTTTGGGCACATTGTTTTCAGTATGCTCGCATCCACACTGTCAAGCCGAGCTACCATATTGAGCTTTAAAATTGCTGGCAATGAAATGCTGTGTCCAGATCTTTAACCACATACACATTTTCTTGCACAGTGAGCTCCCCCTTCCTAAGGGACTCATGTGACATCCCAATTACAGAGAGTGGACTGCCACCCGGCCCAAGTAATGGCTTGTCTGCATTTTCTAGAGTGAATGCCCCTTTTGTTATCTCTCTGAATGTAGACTCTGGGATGACCGTAACGTCAGCACCCGTGTCGATTTTAAACTTTACTTTATGGTGTCTAATAAACAGCTCCACAGCCCAAGCATCCTGGTTTGCCTCTACTGTGCCTAAAAACCAGGGCTCTGATGATTCATTGCACACCTCTGCTTTAATAGCATGCACTGTTTTGGCAGTTTTACACATCTTGCTGTAGTGCCCTTTTTTCCCGCATGTGTGGCAAGAAACATCTTTAGCTGGACACTGCCATTTCCCATGCCCCGGTGTTTTTCCACATCTTTGACAGGGCCTTTTATCATTTTTGTTCAGGGATGAGGTTGATGCATGCTTAGGAAAAGTGCTCTTTTTGAATTTTGATGGGCTCCGCTTGGCTGTCGTTTTGTCTGTTTTTGCAGCCACTGCATCAATTTCAGCTCCACTTCTTGGCTCACCTCTTAAATCAGTCTGCTGTTTTTTAACGACTTCTGATTGTCGTGCCATGTTAATAGCTTTTTCGAGAGTGAGGTCTCTGTCCAGCTGCATCCGCTCAGATAATGTACTGTCTCTTAGACCAACTACAAGTCTATCTCTGAGCAGTTCATCGTGAAGAGCACCATAGTTACAGTTTTCTGCTAGAGCATACAGGGCTGTTATGAAATTATCAACTGGTTCATTTGGCTGCTGCACTCTTTGATTGAATCTTGCTCGTTCGTAGATTACGTTCTTTTTGGGCACGAAAAATCTGTTGAATGTCTCTTTAGCTGTTTCGTACTCCTGCCGCTGCACTTCGGATAAAGGCTGCCCTCTTAACACATCATCTGCCTCGTCTCCCATGCAGTATATTAATGTGTTTACCTGATTCGCCTGCGAGCTGACATGTAAATTACTGGCTAGTCGAAATCTTTCAAACCGCCGTATCCATTTCTCCCACTCTTGAGGCTTTGAGAAATTAAACGGCTCCGGAGGCTGAATCGTGAAGGTGGCGCTCGGAGGCACGCTTACATTCGGCTGGCGCTGTTGCTGCGCGGCCGTGGGACCCGCGTCGTCCTCACTCATTCTGCTCGCTTAACTGCTGCCGACTTTTTTTTTTCCTTTCTGCTCTCTCCTTCGCCCCTCTAGTAACGCTTTACTTCTGACACCATGTCGCGTTATTCAGCAAAAAAAAGAAGAGACACGGTTTACGTGTTAACTCAGCTGCTCAACTTTTATTTTCTCCCCTTCACATCCAGTTCTTTCCTGTTATTTCCTCGACTCCTCCCAGCCCCCAACTCTCTTAAAGAGCCCCATATCTAACACAGAATAAACACAAAACAGTCACACCACAATTTTGACCCAGCTGGTTGGGTTAATTGTTTTTACCAAACGTGCTGGGTTATAAAAACACACATAGAGGCAACAGTACTGTACCTTTACCCGAAAGCAAACCGTACTTAGACCACCTCCCGAGATGGTCTCGGTTCAGTTCGCTTCTGAGGGGTCGGAGATCTTTTGGAGTGTTCACATATGGGCCATAACCACACAAACCGTGCTCAGACCCCTGAAAAGGACAAAGTGTGACACCAAGTGAACATTTTGTCGTCAAAGTTTGTTAGAAGTAAGAAAAATGGGCAAGCGTAAGGATTTGAGCAAGTTTGACAAGAGCCAAATTGTGATGACTAGACGACTGGGTCAGAGCATCTCCAAAACTTCAGCTCTTGTGGGATGTTCCCGGTCTGCACTAGACAGTATTGATCAAAAATGGTCCGAAGAAGAAACAGTGGTAAACCAGCAACAGGTTCATGGGCAGCCACTCAAGGCTCACTGATGCACATGGGGAGCGAAGGCTGACCCGTGTGGTCCGACCCAACGGACGAGCTACTGTAGTTCAAACTGCTCAAGAAGTTAATGCTGGTTCTGATGGAAAGGTGTCAGAATGCATTGCCGTTTGTTGCGTATGGGGCTGCATAGCCGCAGACCTGTTAGGGTGCCCGACTGCTCAGTCAGTCCTCAGGGTGCGAAAGCGCCAACAGTGTGCACGTGAGCATCAGAACTGGACCACGGAGCAACAGAAGGATGTTTTTTTTTACATCGTGGATGGCCGGTGTTTCTTGGTGGCTGCGGCCACCTTTCACAGCAGGATAATGCGCCCTGTCACAAAGCAAAAATGGTTTAGGAATGTTTTGAGGAGCACAACAATGAGTTTGAGGTGTTGATCCATTGAGGCCCCACCTAGCAACTTACAGGAATTAAAGGAACAGAGTAGTTATAGCTACAATTAGCTTCAAGCTACACATGACAATTTATGAGGTGAATACAACATTTAAAACACTATCAGTTGTAATAACTTCTGACTGCGATCCAGTGTGGATTTTGGTCAAAAGATGAGGCAGAAAAATATTGTTAGGAACATTTCAGAAGAATTTTTGGAAACTTTGTTGGATTTTTTGAAAACCGAATCTTGTGTTTTATTAAGAAAACATTTTTTCCTTAAAGGGGTCATCGGATGTAAAGTTCACTTTTACATGTTTGAACGTAAATGTGTGTTGGCAGTGTGTACACAACCACCCTATAATGATAAAAAAACACCCAGTATCCTCAGATTCGGTGACATCACACCGACCAACGCCACTCACATGATAGTTGATTGACACGACTGTCTTACCTTAGACCCGCCCTAATTAAGCTGTGAACCGTACGCTATTGTTTTCACTCCGGTGCAGGGGAAGACAAGAGTGTCTCCTGACTGAGGTGTTCTGTTGTTGGATGTAATAATGATCATAGCAGTCATCATCTACTCCCGACATCTGAGCTGCTGAAAACGCAGAGGATTAACATTACTTTTGTTTTTTAAGGGAATGCATCCCCTGATCTACGAGTATAAGGTTCTTTTATGAATTTTTGCAAATTGACTTTTCTAATAATGTGCAAGTTTTGCAGCTAATTGCGGCTAAAGTTAACAGCAGGGCTGGTCATCCCACGGAAGATAGGGGCGGGGTGAGCAGAGCTAATTGGCATTTAAAGAGACATGCAACAAAACAGGTTGTTGTAAACAGGTTGGTGTTTTTGACAAGGTAAAATAGATGTTTTTTACACCACCATTGAGAAATTTTAACCAAAGTATGTTATGGACTTTTCATTAAGACCCTGGAAAATGGGCATCTGATGACCCCTTTAAATTAATATTGCATATTTTTCCTATTTAAATTTTTGTTTTGAAAGTATGGTAAATACTGTTAAAATATACCAACAATCACATTAAAAAAATACACTTTTTGATATACTATAAAAATGAAAGGTAGCCTATCTGAATAATGTAACAATTAGGCTATCCATCTCACAGTAGCCTACCAAAATTTTATTAACAGTAGAAGTGAAATCTTATTGTAGTCTTTAAATCTGGGTTCTGTCTTACATTTCAAAATCACTTACAGAGGACAGTTTGTCCCATCAGGCTAACTGACAATTCACGAGTCGTGCTGCTGTAAGATTTTCTCTTTTTTTTTTTTGTTTCACTCGTGATCTTTACAACAAAAATTACGACACACGTTACATTACATATTTCTTGCATATTTGGTGCCACATGTTGTTGTGGGTGTATTATTGACAGAGTGAAAAAGGTTGGGAACCCCTGATCTAGACCATTGGTCTCAAACTCAATTCCTGGAGGGCCACAGCTCTGCAGAGTTTAGCTCCAACTCACACCTGCTTAAAAGATTCTAGTAATGCTGAAGACAGTGATTAGTTTAATTAGGGTTGGAGCAAAACTGTGCAAAGCTGTGGCCCTCCAGGAATTGAGTTTGAGACCAATGGTCTAGATCAGGGGTTCCCAACCTTTTTCACTCTGGGGCGCCCGTCTTTCTCTGGTCAATTTTGCAAGGCCCCCCTATGCCCGACATTTCCTTTTATACTGTACTTCTGCAGCAAAGAGAAAAGGGTTTATTTTTAAACCTTTTCTATTAACCAAAATATTCTGTTTTGCCTTTTTATTCTGCTACTGCATGTTAAAAAACTCTCAAAATTCAAACAAACAAACTTTAAATTAAAGTTATACTTTGTAACTTAAAAGAAAACCCTCTGCTCAATTCTAACTTTTTAAAATAATATATTTACATATACAGATTTAGAGCACCTGACTTCAGACATTCTTTACAACTTCGGAGTACTTTTTCTTAAATAAGTGAACCTGCCAAACAGGACAACAGGGAGATGCCAAAAGACCAGTCACTAAACCTGTCCCTTTGAACTGAACTGTTTGTATCCATTAAAAAATAAACATACAAATGAAAAATGCAGCAAATACATTCTAAATCTGTTGAAACACATCGATCAAGGCAGTTCATTGAAGATGTGATCAGTTAACAACAGTTCCTCCGTCAGAGCGCGTCTGATGCTAATAGGTGCATAAACACCATGAGCCTCACAAGATGGGTGTATCCTCTATGGGTGAGCATCCTTAATAAAACACTCACAGAACATTCATTTGGACGACTATACAAATATATTGAAATTTCACGCAAAAATACTAGGGAACAAAGCCCCGAGAGCGTGGAAATCAATAGCGGACTTTAGGCATATGTTAGGCATGTGCAAGTTCGGTTTGCTTCGTGCAGCCGAGAGATGTAGTTTGCGTGAAGTGGCTGGAAGTTTTGATTCGTCGTTCAGTCTGTATTTAACAGTACGATGAGGCTTGCTGCACCGAGTCCGAAGCAATCAATCACAGAACACGAGAGAGGCCATGCTTCGATCATCTTCATTTAACACATTAATAATGAAATTAAACAATTTAGGATAATATTTAAATTAATTTTAAGCTATCTCGCGGCCCCCTGGAGGATCACTGAGACCCCCTAGTGGGCCGCGACTCCCCAGTCGGGAACCTCTGGTCTAGATCCTGAATATAAGACGACCACATTTTTTCAGATGTATTTCCAAGAAATAAACATTGTCTTATATTCAAATCAATACGGTAATGAGTAAAGTAATAATATTACTTTTGATAGAAGTAACTAGTAACAAGTAATAAATTACATCATTTGAGTAACAAGCCCAACACTGTTTAAATCCAAAAGCAACACGTGAAAAACAACAACAACAAACCTAGGGAGTCAAAATAACAAGTGAGCTGAGTGATCATTATTTACTGTGTTGCACTTATTTTGTTGTTCGGTTTCTGACAAAAACACGGCAGAAAAGTTTTATGTGAGGGTCTTCGAGTCTCTATCTATATTTACCACAATATATTTCACCAAACGTTTACGAGCTGGCTTATCTTTATGTGGAAGTTCTATAGAGCACTCCATGCATATAGTTAAAGAGCCACAAAACTGTATTTATTGTTGGGTGAGAAGCTGAGACTTCGTTTCATGCAAGTAACCTGCTCTGTCTTATCTGTCTGCTTCACAAATGTTTACATAAACCATGCCCCTGGCAACACGCAACTACACATAATGGCAAGGGGGCTTTAAATTATGAGAAAGGTGTTTTTAAAAATATTTCGCTCATGCATCTACATTAAATCATCCATTTTGTGTATGTCGGAGAAATCAGTGTCAACTGTGTTTCTTCCTATAAACCCCCCTATATAAGCAATTGTTTGTTCTAAAGTCACATGTCCAACATCCCCTGATGTAATTTCGTTTTTTGGAGGGAAATTTGAAGACAGTGTGGTAAATCATAACTTCTCCTCTTCAATATTTTATCTATATTGTTATCTGCACATAGAGTAGATTAATTGACTGTCAACTGTTATCAACATGTTCTGGTGAACTTGTGTCACATGTTATATTTATAAATATGTAGAGAAAGAAAAAAAAAAGTTAATCAAGGTCTTGTACTAATTTGTCCAACGTCAGCAGTTTGCACAAGGCCCTAAAATGGCCAAAATGTCAGCTGTGTTACAGTTGATGATTAACACGGTTGACAATGTTGGCAATCTAGTGTCAATTTATGCTCACACTGAGTGTTGTTGATAAAAAAAAATTCACAAACTATTGTCATTACACAGAAATTATATAGGAATTGCCTAAAGTCATGATTTGTATTAAAGTGGATAAACTTAACTAATCTAATCACGGCCACACTTGCTATGAACTCAGTATCTATAATATTATATACACATTAACATTTGTCAAGGGTTATAAAGCATTCAGAATTCCTCATGATTGACTTAAACCTATATAATATTATAGATTTGCTTGGTCATGACTGATGAAAGTTTTCTCTTTTTCTTCTAATGTGTCCTGTCAACTGTGTTACTCTTTTTAACTGTGTTATCCCTGATAGCACACATACATCATGGAGACGTCTATTTGATGTCTGCATTTACATCTGAAAGATGAAGTTTTTATGTAGTTTGCTGATCTGCAATACGTCTATAGGACGTTCCCTATCAGATGTCAAATAGACGTCTATTAAATGTCTTTAAGATGTTTATCATTTAGAACTGACAGACTGACAGACGTTTGTCAGATGTTTGTACACAGCAGATGCATTCCAGATCAAGTGATCTTTAATAGACATCTTGCAGACGATGTCACGATGTGATATGTGTGTCATCTGGGATGTGTGGTTTTTATGTCATAAATCATATATATTTTTATTAAAGAAAAGTTCCATCCTTCATGAGACCATCCCACAGAACGCCCATTATGAAGCCCCAAATTTATATTTTTAAATCAGTAGACAGATAACCTCAAAAACAAATGTGTTATCAAACATGTGGTACTTCATTCATGTTTCATTTGACACAGCATTGGTCTGTAACACAGTTGACAAAATAATGAATCAAATGTTAATTTTCATTAACATATTTAAAAAGTCATTAGAGCTTAAGCTTAAAACTGATGCACACTACAACACAAACATCACACACATCTATTCAGAGAAATAAGTATTCCTAGTGACAGCAATGTATAGTGCAACATCTTACACAAACTCAGCTGTTAATAGACAAATGAATGCATGCATGACAGTTCAATTTTTCCCATCATGTTTGGACTTAATGTGTTCGTAACATTGCCTAATGCATTCTGGTTATGGTTTGGAAATTGAGAAATGCACCGGTAAAACTTCGTCCAGCGAGACAACAACTGATGCAGCATCCTGAGTCTCTATCCTAGAGAGACAAGCGGATTAACCAAGTTCTGAGTATCTAGCCCAAAGAGGCAGAAGACACACAGACATTTGCAACAAGGTTAAGCTCCGGCGAGCAAACCTTCACTTCAGGTCTTTTGCTTACGCGTTCCAAGCTAAGGACCTTCAGCACCTACTCCCGGGCCACATCTGCGTGTTCTAGATCTTAGGACCCTTTGGTGCTCCAGAAGATCAGCATCCTACAGTGCTTCATGTTCAAGGCTGTCGAAACGGATTCCTGCTCCTTTCCCAATTGTACTGCCACCAGCACAACCAGTGGAAGAAGTCACCGCCACCGGACTGCTCACTCAACCACAGAGAATGTAAATATCACTTCCAAACCTCTTCCAGAGACCTTGGCATTGTATATTATCAGTATATGATTTTCTAATTTACATTAGGTATTATATAGCTGATTGCAGTTGATAAGAAATCTTACACATATTTATTTGATGCATAATAAGGTTCTTCACCTTATTTGTTTCAGAGTAGCAACAGTTTATCTTTCCAGATAACGTAGCTCTGACATAGCATCACCCAACATAATAACTTGCATTTTATGCATCTTATGCACTTTATTCCTGTTTCATTCATGGTATTCATTTAGTAGTTGTTGATTAATCTTGTCTATCTTTTGTTAATAAAATTTATTTGTGTCTTCCTTGTGTTGATAATACAGTAAAAGGTTCTACAAATTAGAGATCCCACCAATCTTTCTTATGTGATGTACTCATAACCACACATAAATTGACACATGATCCAAGAATCATAACGTCAGCCGTGACATGAGTACCCATCACTACCCTGTTTCACCTCCCTAAGTTGGCAAAAGCAAAATTCACTCCATTAATTGGCGCCCCTAGGTTGGCGAAAGCGAAATTCGCTACACATGATTAAACCTCAATGCAAACATGTGATAAAGATCTGCAGAATTATTCAGTAAGTGGATTTAAATTAGTTTTCCTTTTGTTTACATTTATTAATTAATTTTTCAAATTTTTAGTGTAAACATGTTTACACGTAGAGACTAAATTACCTCAAGTTTAACTGAAAAAAATTGTGACAATGTAAAATTAGTGATTAGTGATTTTTCTGTTTCTTTTGCTTTGTTAAATACAGGTAGACATAAAAAGAAAACAAACATGTCATCGGCAAAAGGAGTTGCTATTGGAATTGACCTGGGCACCACCTACTCCTGTGTGGGGGTGTTTCGGCATGGAAAAGTGGAGATCATCGCCAATGACCAGGGAAACAGCACAACACCCAGCTATGTTGCCTTCACAGACACTGAGAGGCTCATTGGAGATGCAGCTAAAAACCAAGTGGCCATGAACCCCGAAAACACAGTATTTGATGCTTTAAGGTTGATTGGCAGGAAGTTTGATGACCCAGTTGTGCAGTCTGACATGAATCACTGGCCCTTCAAAGTCATCAATAATAGTGGAAAGCCAAAAATTCAAGTTGAATACAAGGGAGAAAACAAGACATTTTATCCTGAAGAGATTTCCTCTATGGTCCTGGTGAAGATGAAGGAGATTGCTGAAGCTTATCTGGGGCAGAAGGTGACAAATGCAGTTATCACAGTTCCTGCCTGTTTCAATGACTCCCAGAGACAAGCGACTAAAGACGCTGGAGTAATCGCTGGACTGAATGTCCTCAGAATCATCAACGAGCCCACAGCTGCAGCCATTGCCTACGGCCTTGACAAAGGCAAAGCTTCAGAGCGCAACGTCCTGATCTTTGACCTGGGCGGAGGCACCTTTGATGTGTCCATCCTGACCATTGAAGATGGCATCTTTGAGGTGAAGGCCACAGCTGGAGACACTCATCTGGGTGGTGAGGACTTTGACAACCGCATGGTGAATCACTTTGTTGAAGAATTCAAGAGAAGGCACAAGAAGGACATCAGTCAGAACAATTAAAGACTATGGAAAAACAAATGTAATTTCTACATTAAATAATTCAGTTCAGACAAGAATTTAAAAAAGAATACACTCTATAGTAAGACTCAATTTAAGCTTGTAGAAATTATAGTTATGGTCAGTAAATTAGTTTACTTAGAATTGTTTGTTTACAAGGAAACATCAAAGTTATGATCCCATTGTTCCCATCATGCATTGGGGCATGAATAATTAATAAGGTTAAATTTGTCACTGTTTTTGAGTTGTATTTAGAGTGTATTAGTATTGCTTTTGATGTTAGGTTTAGTAACCTGCTTGTTTTGTGACATCTGGAGTTAATTTTCTACTCAAAATGACCCATTCATACTCAAACACTATCCACTGATTGTTTCCGTCATTGTGTATTGTGTACCACATATAGATGTCTCTGTGTTCAGTTGGGTAATAACTACAGTTTTATGCAAAAGTTTGAGCACCCCTCTGAGGCTGCATAATAATTAGCTCATTCTTTATGAGAAAAGATTGTAGTGATACACCCTTCAGTTTCTAAAGAAAGCTGCATAATGTAATGTTTTTCAGACAGAAGTTTTAGTGTATCAGTTCTATGTAATAAGGTCAAATGTGAAAAATAGGCTGTGCAAAAGTTTGGGCACCCTTTCAACTGAGTTGATTTTAATACCTGTAGTCTCTTATTGCTGGTTAATTACAACACAGTATTGATTTGATTGGCTCAGTGAACCTTAACACTATAAACTCAGGTGCAAACCATCATGGAAAATCATATTTAAGGTAGCTTATTGCTATGCTTGTGCTTTTCCCTGACTCTCTACTGGAAAGTAGCAACATGGGAACCTCAAAAGAACTCTTTAATGACCTTAAAACTAAAATAATCTGTCAGTATAAATTTGAAGGATACAAACATTTTCAAAAAGGTTAAAATGTTAGAAAATGAAAGGCCACAGGAACAGTCATTGTCAAGGAAAGATGTGGCAGGCTGAGAAAAATAACCAAAAGGTAACAGCGAAGAATGGTTAGAACGGTCACAGACAAACCACAGAGCACATCCAAAGAGCTCCAAGAACATCTTGCTGCTGATAATGTCATTGTATATCATTCCACAGTCTTGCACACTTTGCACAAGGAATAGCTCAATGGAAGCGTGATGTGGAAAAGTCATTTGAGGTATCTGGACAAGCTAGAAGTATTTTGGAATAATGTGCTGTGGACAGATGAAACTAAGAGTTATTTGATCACAATCAGAGGGGCTTTCTGGAAAAGAAGAACCTGCTCCCTACATTTGGTGGAGGGTCCATCATGCTGTGGGGCAGTGTAGCAGGCACAGGTACTAGAAACCTTGTCAGAGTTGAGGGTCACATGAATTTCACCCATTATTAGCAGATTCTCAAGAATAATGTTAAAGAATCATTTAAGAGGTTGAAGTTACGCCGGGGTTGGTTATTTCAGCAGGACAATGACCTAAAGCATTGCTCTAAATCTACCAAGGAATCCATACACAGGCACAGATACAGTGTTCTAGAATCACCATCCCAGTCTTCAGACTTGAATATCATCGAAAATTTATAGACTGGCTTGAAGCAATATGCTTGGCAGCCATCAAACCAGCAGACATTTTGCAAGGAAGAATAATAAAAATAATAAAAATACTTGCAGACAGAATTCAGGGACTTAACTGTGGCTACAAGACAAACACAGACTGTTATTTCAGCAAAAGTTGGCCCTACTAAATAATGATGTGATTATTCCACTGGGGTTCCCAAATTTTTGCACTTGTCTGTTTTTGTTATGATTCACATTGCATTATTTCTGTTTATTCAATAAATGTTATGCCTGAATTGAAATCTTACAGTATCCATAATGTGCCACAACTCCATCTCCCCCACCTAATGTGATTTTGAGGGGGCACCATAGCAAATTTAGCGCACAGGGCCCAGAATTCCTAGTGACGGTCATGAACCATGTTTGCAAGTGAACCACATTTTAATAACATGTTTTTCATCAAACTCTAACTGGCCACGTTAAATTTACATTTTTACAAAATTTATTTTCTTTGCTAATTCTACGTAACTCAAGATTTTAGTAGATTTGACTTAGTTCCATACTTAAATTTTATTTTAAAAATATGTGTGCAAAAACTTGCAAAAGAAAAAATTAAGTACATTTTACATATTGTTTTACTTATTGTTTTTTTTTTTTTATTATTATGGTTTTTTTCAGTGAGGGCCCTCAGCAGGCTACGTAGAGCATGTGAGCAAGCCAAGAGAACCCTCTCGTCCAGCTCTCAGGCCAGCATTGAGATCGACTCACTGTACGAGGGCATCGACTTCTACACGTCCATCACCAGAGCTCGCTTTGAAGAGATGTGCTCAGACCTTTTCAGAGGAACACTTGATCCTGTGGAAAAAGCCCTGAGAGTCGCCAAGATGGACAAGTCTCAGATTCATGACATTGTGTTGGTTGGTGGATCAACAAGAATTCCAAAGATCCAGAAGCTTCTGCAGGATTTCTTCAACGGCAGAGACTTGAACAAGAGCATCAATCCAGATGAGGCAGTGGCTTATGGTGCTGCGGTTCAAGCCGCCATCCTCATGGGAGACACATCTGGAAATGTCCAGGACCTGCTGCTGCTGGATGTGGCTCCACTGTCCCTGGGTATTGAAACCGCAGGTGGAGTCATGACGGTCCTCGTCAAACGCAACACCACCATCCCCACCAAACAGACCCAGACCTTTACCACTTACTCAGACAATCAACCCAGTGTCCTGATCCACGTCTATGAGGGAGAGAGAGCCATGACAAAAGACAACAACCTGCTGGGTAAATTTGAACTGACAGGAATCCCACCTGCACCACGTGGAGTCCCGCAGATTGAAGTGACATTTGACATCGATGCCAACGGAATCCTAAACGTGTCATTGGTGGACAAAAGCCCTGCAAAAGAGAAAAAGATCACCATCACTAATGATCTGCAAAGAGAGAAGATTGATATCAAAATCTGTAAAGCTCTGATGTATCCTGCATGGTGCCTACCCATACCTAATACCACTGCGGTTCTACCTTTTTAGTAGTCTATAAAGTGCATAAATATTATATACATGTTACTGCACATTATATTACTTCACTCTCTCTGTCCCTTAAAATATTTTGCTATTGTAAAACTGGTAACGTTACACAATTTAATCAACATATTTTGACTTTTAAATAATCTTAAAATTTTGTGCAAGATTATTTTAACTTATTTAATTTTCATTCATGTTTTGTTACATGTTGATGAATGTCACGGTAAAACTATGTAAATAAAATGGACATTGACATTAGGAATCTTCAAATTAAAACATCAGTAAATGGCATGCTCAAACAGGACCTCCAGTATCCATATATTATAGCCTTGTTGCATTGGGGATATTAAGAATATCAGAATGCTTACAGGCCAAGATTGACATAACAATTTAAAAAATTCCCTAGAATATATACAGACAGCATTTTATAGCTGAAGTGCAAAATAATGCAGGCAACAGAGACCTCTGTTGACAATAGAGCAGAATGACTGCAACAAAGTCTCCAATGTTCCAGAATCATCTCTAGCTTTGTTGCAAACACGTATTAATTTTCACAGGCTTACAGACCAGTAAAACTTGTCTGTACTTGTCTAGTAAAGAGAAAAAGAAAAAATACAAATATAAGAGAAAATAAGAGAAATTAGGTACTAAGAAGCAGTTATATTCCACCAAAATACTTCAGTTATATTATTAGTGGAATAGAATAAATTAGTTTGCCATTAACTAGACAAAGATCCTCTTATTACACTCTTGTTTCAATCTAACATTCAGTAATTCATCTGATTATCTGAAAAATTCAATTAAAACCACAATTTTAGTTGACATACAGAAACTAATAACAAACATTGATTACCTGGTTATTTTATCACTACAATCTTTAATTTTGCCTTGATATTCGAATATAACTGAAACAAGTTTCTACATGAGTAACATAAATAACTAAAAAATATGTTGGGCTATTTGTAGACCTATTTGTTTTTAAAATACATTTCCGTAACATAAACAGGTAATAAATTAGCTAAAACTGTTAAACGTTCATGTTTAAAAATAACACTAGTATAGATTAAGAGGTTGACTATAATTTTATGATCTCGTGTGGCCCCAAGAAACACAGAAAACTCTAGAAATGGCTAGAACTGTCTATGTGATGACGCAGCTGTGTGGGTGGAGTCGCTGTACTGTGCGGTGTTTTGATTGGTCGAATTCGCTGGCACATTCGAGAAACTTCAGCAGCGCCACCCTGATGAATATAAAACACGGCGGTTTCTATCAGTTCGGCGTGTACTTCGGGAGAGATCAGAATTACTACAGAAAGAAAGAGACAACGAAGTTAACTGTCAACGAGCCATAATTACGCCTTACAGAATTCATAAAAGGTAAGTTGAAAAATACTGAATACTACTACTATTTGTTTATTTCTACTGGAGTTTCAATACTTATGCCACTAACTTGTAATGCTTACTGTAAATTATGTTTCATCCTATACGCATCTGTTTCACGAATAAGTGTCAATATACATATGTGTTGAAGAGCCGCATAATTACTAATTAGGAACTTATTTACAAGTGTTATATTTAAGTGTGTTATATTAATATTAAATAAAATTATCACTGATATAGAGTGAACATGCAAAAAAATATTATAAATAAACAATTATCCAAAGTTTAACTGGTGAAAATTTGTGATTTTACATTGCAGTCATTGTTTTTCTTTTGCTTGATGAATACAGGTAGACATAAAAAGAAATCAAACATGTCATCTGCAAAAGGAGTTGCTATTGGAATTGACCTGGGCACCACCTACTCCTGTGTGGGGGTGTTTCAGCATGGGAAAGTGGAGATCATCGCCAATGACCAGGGAAACAGAACAACACCCAGCTATGTTGCCTTCACAGACACTGAGAGGCTCATTGGAGATGCAGCCAAAAACCAGGTGGCCATGAACCCCAACAACACCGTGTTTGATGCCAAGAGGCTGATCGGCAGGAAGTTTGATGACCCAGTTGTGCAGTCTGACATGAAGCACTGGTCTTTCCAAGTTGTCAGTGATGGAGGAAAGCCAAAAGTTCAAGTTGAATACAAAGGAGAAAACAAGACATTTTATCCTGAAGAGATTTCCTCTATGGTCCTGGTGAAGATGAAGGAGATTGCTGAAGCTTATCTGGGGCAGAAGGTGACGAATGCAGTTATCACAGTTCCTGCCTATTTCAATGACTCCCAGAGACAAGCGACTAAAGACGCTGGAGTAATCGCTGGACTGAATGTCCTCAGAATCATCAACGAGCCCACAGCTGCAGCCATTGCCTACGGCCTTGACAAAGGCAAAGCTTCAGAGCGCAACGTCCTGATCTTTGACCTGGGCGGAGGCACCTTTGATGTGTCCATCCTGACCATTGAAGATGGCATCTTTGAGGTGAAGGCCACAGCTGGAGACACTCATCTGGGTGGTGAAGACTTTGACAACCGCATGGTGAATCACTTTGTTGAAGAATTCAAGAGGAAGCACAAGAAGGACATCAGTCAGAACAAGAGGGCCCTGAGGAGGCTGCGTACAGCATGTGAGCGAGCCAAGAGAACCCTCTCGTCCAGCTCTCAGGCCAGCATTGAGATCGACTCGCTGTACGAGGGCATCGACTTCTACACGTCCATCACCAGAGCTCGCTTTGAAGAGATGTGCTCAGACCTCTTCAGAGGAACACTTGATCCTGTGGAAAAAGCCCTGAGAGACGCCAAGATGGACAAGTCTAAGATTCATGACATTGTGTTGGTTGGTGGATCAACAAGAATTCCAAAGATCCAGAAGCTTCTGCAGGATTTCTTCAATGGCAGAGACTTGAACAAGAGCATCAATCCAGATGAGGCAGTGGCTTATGGTGCTGCGGTTCAAGCCGCCATCCTCATGGGAGACACATCTGGAAATGTCCAGGACCTGTTGCTGCTGGATGTGGCTCCACTGTCCCTGGGTATTGAAACCGCAGGTGGAGTCATGACGGCCCTCATTAAACGCAACACCACCATCCCCACCAAACAGACCCAGACCTTTACCACTTACTCAGACAATCAACCCGGTGTCCTGATCCAGGTCTATGAGGGAGAGAGAGCCATGACAAAAGACAACAACCTGCTGGGTAAATTTGAGCTGACAGGAATCCCACCTGCACCACGTGGAGTCCCGCAGATTGAAGTGACCTTTGACATCGATGCCAACGGAATCCTAAACGTGTCAGCGGTGGACAAAAGCACTGGAAAAGAGAACAAGATCACCATCACTAATGACAAGGGCAGACTGAGTAAAGAGGAGATTGAGAGGATGGTGCAGGAAGCAGATGAGTACAAAGCTGAAGATGATCAGCAAAGAGAGAAGATTTCTGCCAAAAACTCTCTGGAGTCTTACGCCTTCAACATGAAGAGCAGTGTGGAAGATGAGAAACTGAAAGGCAAAATCAGTGAGGATGACAAGAAGAAAGTTATTGAGAAGTGTAACGAGGTCATCAGCTGGCTAGAAAACAACCAGCTGGCTAATAAGGACGAGTTTGAACATCAGCAAAAGGAGCTGGAGAAAGTCTGCAATCCAATCATCACTAAACTGTACCAGGGAGGGATGCCAGCTGGAGGATGTGGAGCTCAGGCACAAGCAGGATCAGGGACCAGTGCTCAGGGGCCAACTATTGAAGAGGTGGATTAAAACACCTCAGGATCTGAATGGTGCAGGGACTGATAAAACTGAAAAAAGACTTGAAATTTTTTAAGAAGTGATTTTAAATAATATATCTTTCATGTTTTTGTACTGTTTTACATGTTGATGAATGTTGTTGTGAAACTGTAAATAAAATTATTTTACATTTTGTAGTTCTATAGTTCTGTTTTTTTTTTTTAGATTAGATACTTTATTGATCATTTACAGGAAATACATTTTCACAGCAGCTTCAACACACAAAACACAGCACCACACATAACAAGTCATTTCCAACTCTACAAATCTACAATATAAAAGTGAAAGAGTAAAGTGCAAATAATGATGTGAGTACAAAACTAGACTGTACTAGGTCTTTACTATATATACAGTATCAGTATTTCTTATTAACACATTAAACATTGTGAAAGCTGTTGATAAAAAGGTCTTCCTGCTGTGCTCGGATTTGCATTTTGGTGCAATCAGTCTGTGACTGAAGGTGCTACTGAATGGATGTGAGGGATTGTTCATTATAGATCTCAGCTTAGGGTATTCTCCCCTCTGAACGGTCCATTTGGACTAAAGCATGTTACAAAAACATGCCACATCATAGAAAATACAACCTCAAGAATTAAATTAAATATAAATAAATGTTACAGATTAATCTGCCCTCTAGTCTTTGCCCGCTTCAGTTTTATTTTTGTTTAACTTTTATTTTTAGAGTGTAGTGTTAAAATAAGTGTCATTAATTTAATTTAATCATTAATTTAAATAAAAATAAAACAACTAATTTACCGGTACTCAAAATGCATTTTCATGATTCCAAAACTTCAAATAAAAATAGTCACAAATTAATTTTAGTTTTAGAACTTTACATACATTACATATGAAAATGCAAATGGCAATAAAACTAGACTGTGCTAAGAAATGTATCAGCTAAATATCTTTAAATGATATACCAGTTAGCACATTAAACTTTGGCAGCCCTAAAATACTACAGCTAAAATAACATTTAAATAACCAAACTAGAAACACACAAACACAGACACACTAACAAAATAAAATAAATAAATAAATAACACCGAAAGTAAAATTAGGGATGTATAACAATTCACTCAATTCGCGAGTAACAAAACAGAACGAGTTTTGGTGATGAGTAAACGAATATTTAATTACTATAATACTAATTTCACACTAGAGGTAACATTAAAAGTGCAAAAGGTTAATCAGAAATATACATTAACACACAATCTGACCAAACACAACTTTCAGACCCCATCTTTATTTTTTTTTTAGCTCAACCATCACAGAATGGAACGCACTGGATTGTGGGATATCAAAGGCAGCGAAGGTTACATCTATGCTGCTTTCAAAAATCGATCAGATGAAGGTATCTCATGAAACAGTAAGCTAACTTTGTATTTGGACGTGCCTTGATGCCAAGACAAGGCAAGACGAGTGTTTGAGATTAAAAAGTATATAAATTGTATTCTTTTAATAAAAATAACCAATCATTTCGCTAGATAAGACCCTTCTTCCTCAGCTGGAATCATTTACAACCGCATTTTGGATCATTTGAAGCTGCATTTAAACTGCATTATGGAATTTAAAAATTGGGGCACAATACCAGTCCATTATATGGAGAAAAATGCAGAAATGTTTTCCAACATAACGACTGAAGAAAGAAAGATATGAACATCTTGGATGACAATTTGTTATAGTAAAAATTTCTTTTTGTTTTGAAGTAGTTAAAACCCACAGCTTTAGTATTAGTAGAGAGACGTTGAACATGGGCAGGATGTTCTCATGCAGTCGTGCTCTCACAAATGCATTCAAATAAATAATCTTACTGTGCTTTTATCTGTATCTGATTTATTAACTGATTAACTAGGTTAACTACGTCATTTGTGTGAGTCATGCATGCATTAAGTTTTTTTTTAAACTCTTTATACTTCAATACACAACAGTGCTGAACTTTGACTTTTTTGAACTGTTACACTAGTGATTTTCTAATGTCTAAATATAAATCCAAAAGTAAAATGTGAAAATAACTGTATTGGAATCAACAAATGAACCAATGAGTGGTCCTCATTTTCAATGAAATGTTTTGACCAGGCAGCAGAAATCTTCCACTTAAGCATGGCACATTTCCCAAGAATTATCTACTTGAATCTAAATAAATACATAAATAAAACTTCTTTAAAGTGAAGTTTTACATTTACTCTTCCAATTGTAAATATGTACAAAAATATGCATATTTTTTGCCACCCTTTGCTACCCCAATTATAAAATCCTGGACACGTTCCTGCATATCATGATCTACAATAACAGTTAGACAGGCCTAAAATTTTAATTGATTGGATGCTAAAATAAAACATGTTGTGTTCACTAACTTATTTCAGTTTGGGGGTAAAGCTTCCCCATCCAGGATTTAAAATATAGTATTAAGTGGGCTTCCAGAGGACCCATCAGATCAGATCTACACCTATACTATAGACATTCATTCATCAGTTTTTACATGAGTGGAAACTCATTGTCAGGTCAACACCTACCTAATTCCTTGTGCTATTCTGCATGGAAAATGTTTTGGTAATAGCTAAATTAATAAATTAAAAAAGGAAGGTGATGTCACAAGGTGCTCACCTTTAGTTCTTCTTTTTTTTTTTAAAGGAGTATTTCAAGATTTTTCTTATGAGAGTATGACAAAGCTGAAAACAGACAAAAAAGAAGACGTTAACCATTTATCTTTTTGTTTGAAATCTGTGTTGTCACGCTTATTGGGCTTTGTATAGTGAATGTTGACGTCTGTGGCGTCTGACTGTTTCTGTCGCATGATGTTGTCACACTTATCAGTGAAAAATCTATTCACCTACGCTACTGTATGTTGCACTGACTCAGTACTAAACTAGGATACTTGCCATAACATTATTTCTGCCAAATTATAACGTTAATGTTTTCATCAACATGATTTGTCTTCGAGTAACCAGGCCTTCTGAATGAGAACACATTTGTTTTTAATAAAAAAACAAAACGTCATTAACAATTTTCATTATGCATAGAAGACAATCATGCAGTCTTACCACATGCACACATTAACTAAATTAATTGCTAATTAATTGCTAAATTAATTGCAGAGGAGTATGGCCCTGGACCAAGTCGCTACCACCACCTGTCATTCTATACTGCCCGCAGGCTTGTCAGTGTTTGCATGCAGTTTGCATAGATCAGCGACAATTGGCCAGTTTATTGAACTGGCATTATCATATAAGGTTTCAGGATTTCAGAGAAGTCCACTTCCACTTGAACCACTTTTTTCAGTTTGGGGTGAAGCTCAATTTTCAAAACAAAAAAAGGCTTTGTTGTATTAAAATATCAGAAATAGATAATATAAAGGGCTTTCCCACTGGAGAAACCTTTTCATAATTCCTAGAACTATTGGTGGAAGTACCTGCTTTTTAGTGTGTTCGCCATCACAGTTTCAGTTCTAGGAACCTCGTCCGGCGAAACTAAATTGGTACCTACTTTTTTATTACACTTACTTGGCGCTTGGCAACCTCCATTCAATGGTTGTTGACATCTGTAAATGCTGCACATAAAGATGTCGCTGTCGGCCTCTTAAAAAATTTTCTGCTGGCACGAATACAACTAGGAAAATGGCCTGAAGGGGATTTTGGTTCTCTAAGAACAAACCTGCCTGCTTTTTCCTTGACCTAAGTTCAGTGCGAAAGCCCCTATATCAAAATCTCGAATACAGCTACAGTGTCAGTTAATGTGTCACTGAATGAACATTTTGAAAGTATCTTCACATATTTTAAATTTGATGCATTAAATGAATGAGAATGAGAATTGCAACTAGATATAGATTTAATACACAATTTAAACATGCAGGTTTTGGTAATAGATAAATCAAAATATTAAAAAAGCAAGATAATGTCAAAAGGTACCAATCTTGTTCTTTTTTTAAAGGAATATTTTTTAGAATTATCTTTGGTGAGTATGACAAAGTTAAAGACAGGTCAAAGTGTTAACAGTTTATCTTTTCGTTTGAAATCTGTGTTGTCACGCTTATTGGGCTTTGTACAGGAAATGATAACATCTGTGGCATCTGACTGTCGCGTGAGGTTGTCACTTATCAGTGAAAATATCTACTCACCTACTCACTTGTTAGTTCCTCTAAACTAGGATATTTGTCATAAAATTATTTTTATGATTATAATTGTACTTAAATTAATGTTTTCATCAACATGACTTGTCTTTGAGACTGTAACCAGCTCTTCTAAATGAGAACACATTACATATGTTTCTATTAAAAATATATATATATATATATCCATAAAAGATTTTTACATCTTTACAGTTTTACATATTAAATAACTAAAAGTGGCTAAAAGTGGTCAAATAACAAAACAGTGTCATTAAAAAAAAAAAAAAAAGTTTGGAGTGTTGCTTAATTTTCCCAAGGAAACAGCTTTGCTTTATTAAAATGTCAGAAATTGATACCGCATCAAAATCTTGAACATAGTTACAGTAGGCTACATTATATACAATGGGGAAAGATATGTATTAATTATAATATAAACTGAATAATGATTTTTAAAGTATCTTTACATATTTCCTAATGTGTATAATTATGTATTGTTACATTTGACACATTGAAAAAATGAAAACCCCAGGCCCACAATAAAGTTGTTTACATTACAGTACAGTACATTTTCCTCCACTTGTATTACTGGAATTTCAGCTATATTTGCAACTACATTCAGATTTAATACACCCTTTATCTATGCAGCTTTAGAACAGTTTGTTGATTAATTAGATTGTCAATAATAGGGAACATCTATCCAGTCAGGTTTTGGTACTGATGCCACTGGTGCATTTACCAGCCTGTAAGTTCATTTAGTAGCTTTAGATAAACTGTTTATTTGTAATACATTCATCATCAAGGCACAGAGGTGCCTTATTTGACAAACAATAATAATGGGAGAAATAAGCTACAAAATAACACCTTTAATACACTCAACAGTGACCTCTGTTGACAACAGAACAGAATGACAACTCCTGCAACAAAGTCTCCAATGTTCCAGAATCATCTGTAGCTTTATTGTAAATCATACACACTCATTTCCACAGTCCTACGGAAATGTAAAACAAATAAAAAAAGTAAACAACAAAAAGGAAAGGAAAATTAAAAGATATGAGGCACTAAAAACAATGTAGATCCCAATGGATCTCAATGCTCAGGGCCCTCTTGTTTTGATTGTTGTCTTTCTTGTGCTTCCTTCTAAATTCTTCAACAAAATGAATTATCATGCGGTTGTCAAAACTTTATACCTGAATGGTCCTAACTTCAGTCCAAAAGTGGAAATCCATTGGAGGACCTTCATGAGCCTTCCCTCATGCTGTTCAAGAGTGTCAGAAAAAATTAAGCCATCAAGAAAAACTATGACCTGCAAATTCAAACTTGCCATGACTTTCTCTATAAATCTTTGAAACGTTGCAGGAGGATTTGTCAGTCCTTGTAGTAAATGCTGCTTTGGGACGGTCACTTTCTTCTACCTCCACCTGGTAGTATCCACTTTTTAAATCTAGGCCCGAAAACCACTTAGAGCCTGACAAAAAAGTAAATATCTCCTCGATCTTTGGAAAAGGATATGTGTCCCTTTTTGTCCGTTTATCAAGTTTGCAATAATCGGCCACCGTTCTCAAATCTTCTTCTCAAACCAGTATTATCCAAAAGATGCACAGACTTAATCCAGTCCATCACTGAACAGTTAGCGAGCACTCCCTTTGGCTGCAGGGTCCCACTGTGATCTGAAACATTTCAGATGATTACCTTTATTTCGTACACAAAGCTCTGCTTGTATCAGTTTACATTCTACAACTAAACCATGGGGAATGTAATGCATCAAGGGCTCATCAACAGTCTGTAATAAATTCATAGAACGTGTTTTAAGTGCTGATTTTGATCAGCATTTAAGAACAATTAGTATGGCCTTAAAAGAAATATAAAATAATGGCCTTAATAAATAGAACTGGGACCTCTATTGATCACTCCCCTACTAACCAACAAGACCAAACGACATAAGGAACGCAAAAGCACATTAAAAAGTCCCAAAACTCCAAAAATTGCCAAACAGTAGAAAAAAAGCTTGATAAACAAAAACAGTATGTTTAATTGCCTACAAAAGACACAAAAGCAACTCAATAGTTGTGCCAACTTAAAGTAAAGTTCTGAAACGTGCAAACCGAAACTGATAGTAAGGCTTCCCATCGATCACGTGAAAACAGCACACGCCTCCAGACGCTGGGCTTGATTGGAAATTGGGCTGTGTGTTCGAAACATATTGGGATACCTCGGTGTCTTACATAACATCATAATACAAGGTAAGTTGAAAAATAATTAAAACCACCAATTACCAGTCACTAACATTTTATTATTATTATTATTACTATTATTTTTATTATTGTTGTTTTTGTTCATTTGTTTGTTTGTTTGTTTGTTGTGCCAATTAAGTTTAGCCACTTACTTTATACATGAACATATACTTTATACATACTTAAACCACAAACATTATACATGAAGCAATATAGAGTGCAACAGTCAGTCCTCAGTCTGGTTAGATTTAGGATTAGGTGTGGTGTTGGGTTTAGGGGATTGGGCAGACAGACATCTGAAAAGGCATTACCAAAGTCTGTCACCCCCTATCTATTTCCCTCAAAATCCACAGTAGTCTTGGGTCCTGCCAACGTTTCTTCCTCATATTTTTTAAATGTATTTTCTTGCAACTAATGTCTTGTTCTGGGAAAGCAAAAATCTTTCATGTTCTTGATTCTCATGTGTTTTCTCAATTTCTCATCTCAATTTGTCTCTAATGTTCAACAAATTGTAATTTTGAAACTTTTTTTTATCTGCCCCTTTCTTTAAACATGCACTTCTGTTTTATTTATTTATTTTGTTTTTTCAAAGTGCAGTCAATTAAAATATATATATATATTTTTTAAAGGTGTCTAAAGAATAACTTGTGTAAAACTTTCATTTTATGCTTCACAACTTCTGCTGCTCTTAAGCATTGTACAACAGGCTGTTGTCAACAGCTATCATGCCACAAAAGAATAAAAGAATAATTAGAATCAGAATTGGCCAAGTGCAGTGGTTCTTAACCCTGCAACCCCACACACAGCACATTTTGTATATTTCTCTTATCGCTTCAGAGGTTTGTTCCATTTGACTGTAAGTAGCCTGCAAAGTGGACATCACAGGATATTCCAGTTCGAAGGAAGCATATATGTTCCATTTAAAGGGCATTAAAGTGTAAAAGAGCCCTGATAGCACACATACATCACAAAGACAACAATTTGATGTCTGCGTTTACATCTGGAACACATATTTATTAGAGTGTTTGTTCATCTGCAATACATCAATGTTTCCTATCAGATGTAAAATAGATGTCTATTAGATGTCTTTAAGATGTTTATCATTTAGAATGTATGTAAAACTGACACGGCAACAGATGCTTTCCAGATCAACTGATCTTTCACAGACATCTTGCAGTTATGCGTGTGCAATCTGGGACATGCCTACTGTGCAAACGTCATGGTTACGGTTAAATAACCCTTCACACTTCAGTACTAAAGTTTTGTCTGTGTGTGTGAAGACACTGCAGGTAGTGCTGTAGCGCAAATCCGTGTTCTTAAGCTAAGTAAACTTCAGCCGATTTCCCATGTGTAGGGAGTACAGAGCAGTGAACACTATGTATGGTCCATGTCAATTGGAACACGGTTCAGTCATGGAGCTCTAGCTTCTAACAAGATCATTTGAATCAGGTGAATTGAACCAGGTGCGTTAAACAAGAGAGACATGCAAAATATGCAGAGGGGTCAGGAGAACCCAGATTAAGAACCGCTGACCAAGTGTGTGCAAACATCCAAGGAATTTGTTATGGTTTTTTAGGAGCTCTTGGTACATACATACATACATGTATGATGAGAACAGAAAGAACATTTAAATAAGTAAGACCAAAGAAAAAGCAAAAAATAAATCAATAATAAAAACCCACTTCTGTTCGTGACAGCTATGAGGTAGAAAGTCATTCATCTAGATCATTCTTATCCCTGGTCTTCCCGGCCTCCCTCTCTGCATATTTTGTATATCTCTCGTTTAACGCATATGATTCAAATCACCTGATTCGAATTATCTTGTTAGAAGCTAGAGCTCCATGAATCGACTGTGTTCTGATTGACATGGACCCTACGTAGTGGGGTCAGTTTAATTTTGTAAACTGATCAAAAATAATAAATTATAAAATACATTTTTGGTATAATTACTCATCCAATAAATTTGATCTTAATGTGTTTTTCCATACCACAACTCTGCTTATCTTGTTACTGGTAGGTCCAGCCCAAACTCACGTCACTGGTTGAGCAAGGTTTTGACAATTATGTGCAGAATTCTTTGCAAGCATCACTCAGTAATGTAGGCCTATGTTTTAGTAGGTGTCATATACTTTAGCATCATGGTGTGTTTGCAGTATGCAAAGAGTAAAAAATTAAATGACTGAGAATTGACAAGAACATTAAATAGATTTAGTGTTAATATAGGTGGGTTAACAGATATTACCTTGTTGGAGTTGATGACCCTGCTTCACTTTCGATATGGCTCGCTAATTACAGTGCATTTACCATGCTAGGAGAAAACTGCATTAATGGCTCCATGTCATTAGCAGCCTCTGATGCAGAGGATTGGTTGTGTTCCGTGTAGGACACCTAGCTCTAGGAGGGTGGCTTGGATTGGTTGGCCCCAAAAAAAGCATGCCTGCAGCCGCACCATAAGCGAGCCTCTGCAAGAGACCTGCACCATTCTACCCAGAAGTTCATGACAAACTCACCAAGTTGTGGCATGGCCCCTACTCACTTATCTACCCACCCACGGTCCTGGGATGGAAAGCCAAGTTTGTTCACCTGTCCTACTCTGCGGCTGGACAAGCTGACTCGGTGCTCTACATTATGGTGGTTTCCTGGGCAAACTCCGCACTTTAAGTGCACAGTGCAACTGACCTGGCCCTGAGCGCTACAAAAACAACGGTCTACAAGATCGGCAGGGCAATGGCCAGTCTTGCTAAGCTTCCCTGAGATCAAGGATGCAGACAGGGCTGTGGCCAGATCTCCCTCCTAAAAGTCTTATGCTTGTTCTTACTGTAAATGCTGGGCCCATCCCACCCATGTGCAGCAAACTGCCATTCAAGAGACTCAGATGACTCGCTGAATGGCCATGCCTGGCATCTTGTGATCTGCTGACTATAGAATGAGGTTACTCGCTCCAATTCACTCACAGACCTCCATGCTTCAGGAGTGCGATCCAAACTTCGTTCCAAGACAATGATGCTCACATTCTCCAATCTGAAGTGTCTAAAATGCACCATAGACATTGTCCCGCCAATGTAGAAGTCAGGCTTCTACGGCCATTATTTCATCATCCCAAAGAAAGATGGTGGGCTCAGGCCCATTCTCGGTCCCAGGCACCTGAACCGTGCCCTGATGAAGCGGCCATGGGGGTGGCTTACCAGTATACAGTGTTTAGGTTCGGACTGTCTCTGGCACCCTGCATTTTGCAAAACGTATGGACGCAGCACTCTCCCCTTTAAGACAGATGGCAGTGCACATCATGAAATACCTCGACAACTGGCTGGTCTCTGCCTGGTTAGAGCATAAGCTCTGTGCCCTCCTGCTCCTCAGTCACCTGGAGCACCTTGGGCTCAGAATCAATTTAGCCAAAAGCTCTGTCTCCCATCTATTGAATCATTTTCCGGGGGACAGTTCTTTACTCAGCCAGGATGCGGGCCTAGTATTCCAAAGAATGCTGGGCCTGATGCTAGCAGCCTCCTTTGTGATTCCCTTGGGCCTGCTTCACATGCGGCCCATTCAAATACTGGCTAAAAGCCTATGTTGGGGAGCACTGTCCTTGGGCTCCATCCTATTTAGATGATTTAGGGGGTCTTCAGGAAGGCAGAGGTTGGCCTCTTCACCTCAGAAGGCCATTTCATTGCCAAACATTTTTCTTGAGGGAATAAGACACACTGACAATGAATGGCCCAATGCCTACTTGTACGCCTGCCCTCTGATCACTCTGCTCCTTCAGATCATCAGAAGAGTCAGGGAGGTCAGACACTTGCTCCTTCCTCTGTAGTTCCTCGAGTTAGCCTGGACATCCCTGCCTTTAAGATAAGGATTTTGTCCGCCTAAACAACCTGTACCCCTGCTGGTGGTCAGGACTATTTTGTCTTAGGATCCCAGCCTCATGGCCTAGACTTAGCACATTCTAGGCTAACTGTGCCCTTTATGTATTGTGTATTTATTGTATTGAAAGGGAACTCTCTGATTACTAACATAACCTTTATTCCCTGAGACAACAGAATGAGCAAAAAGTCTAAAGGACAAAGTCTAACACTAGTGCCACTGAAATATTGGGCCGTTGCACTCTATATCAGAGAGCAATTCTGTAAATTCTGTGCTATCCTATATTCATTGTTTCATGATTATACCTCAACACATATCCTTGATTAAGAGCTGCAAAATGAATCAGTAACTGGTTGATATTTAGAAGTAAATAACCTAAATTTTAACTGCAAAATAACATTATTTAATGGTGAAAATAGGTGAATCTTCATTGTAGTGATACTGTTGTTTCTTTTTCTTTTGTTGAATACAGGTAGACATAAAAAGAAATCAAACATGTCATCTGCAAAAGGAGTTGCTATTGGAATTGACCTGGGCACCACCTACTCCTGTGTGGGGGTGTTTCAGCATGGGAAAGTGGAGATCATCGCCAATGACCAGGGAAACAGAACAACACCCAGCTATGTTGCCTTCACAGACACTGAGAGGCTCATTGGAGATGCAGCTAAAAACCAGGTGGCCATGAACCCCAACAACACCGTGTTTGATGCCAAGAGGCTGATCGGCAGGAAGTTTGATGACCCAGTTGTGCAGTCTGACATGAAGCACTGGTCCTTCCTAGTTTTCAACGATGGAGGAAAGCCAAAAGTTCAAGTTGAATACAAAGGAGAAAGCAAGAAATTTCATCCTGAAGAAATTACTTCTATGGTCCTGGTGAAGATGAAGGAGATTGCTGAAGCTTATCTGGGGCAGAAGGTGACAAATGCAGTTATCTCAGTTCCTGCCTGTTTCAATGACTCCCAGAGGCAAGCGACTAAAGACGCTGGAGTAATCGCTGGACTGAATGTCCTCAGAATCATCAACGAGCCCACAGCTGCAGCCATTGCCTACGGCCTTGACAAAGGCAAAGCTTCAGAGCGCAACGTCCTGATCTTTGACCTGGGCGGAGGCACCTCAGGTGTATCCATCCTGACCATTGAAGATGGCATCTTTGAGGTAAAGGCCACAGCTGGAGACACTCATCTGGGTGGTGAAGACTTTGACAACCGCATGGTGAATCACTTTGTTGAAGAATTCAAGAGGAAGCACAAGAAGGACATCAGTCAGAACAAGAGGGCCCTGAGGAGGCTGCGTACAGCATGTGAGCGAGCCAAGAGAACCCTCTCGTCCAGCTCTCAGGCCAGCATTGAGATCGACTCACTGTATGAGGGCATCGACTTCTACACGTCCATCACCAGAGCTCGCTTTGAAGAACTTTGCTCAGACCTCTTCAGAGGAACACTTGAGCCTGTGGAAAAAGCCCTGAGAGACGCCAAGATGGACAAGTCTCAGATTCATGACATTGTGTTGGTTGGTGGATCAACAAGAATTCCAAAGATCCAGAAGCTTCTGCAGGATTTCTTTAATGGCAAGGAACTTAACAAGAGCATCAACCCAGATGAGGCAGTGGCTTATGGTGCTGCGGTTCAAGCTGCTATCCTCACATCCTCTGGAAATGTCCAGAACCTGCTGCTGCTGGATAAGACTCCACTTTCCTTGGGTATCGAAACCACAGGTGGAGTCATGACGGTCCTCGTCAAACGCAACACCACCTTTCCCACAGAACGCACCCAGACTTTCACCACCTATTTAGACAATCAGCCCAGTGTCAAGATCCAGATCTATGAGGGAGAGAGAGCCATGACAAAAGACAACAACCTGCTGGGTACATTTGAGCTGACAGGAATCCCACCTGCACCACGTGGAGTCCCGCAGATTAAAGTGACTTTTGACATGAACTCAGATGGAATCCTAACTGTGTCAGCGGTGGACAAAAGCACTGGAAAACAGAACAAGATCACCAATGACAAGGGCAGACTGAGTAAAGAGGAGATTGAGAGGATGGTGCAGGAAGCAGATAAGTACAAAGCTGAAGATGATCAGCAAAGAGAGAAGATTTCTGCCAAAAACTCTCTGGAGTCTTACGCCTTCAACATGAAGAGCAGTGTGGAAGATGAGAACCTGAAAGGCAAGATCAGTGAGGATGACAAGAAGAAAGTTATTGAAAAATGTAACGAGGTCATCAGCTGGCTAGAAAACAACCAGCTGGCTAATAAGAAGGAGTATGAAGATCAACTGAAGGAGCTGGAGAAAGTCTGCAATCCAATCATCACTAAACTGTACCAGGGAGGGATGCCAGCTGGAGGATGTGGAGCTCAGGCAGATGGAGGATCAAGCACCGATGCTCAGGGGCCAACTATTGATGAGGTGGATTTAAAACATCTCAGGATGTGAATGGTGCAAGGACTAATAAAACTCTTCTCTTTGACTCTTATGATTCCTTTCCATATAATGCTCACACCTTATGCAGTAACTCCAGTATACTCCATTTTGCTACTAAAAAAGTGGTCAGCTTGATATAACTTAGCCAGTATGTTTTTACTTAAATATTCTAAGAAATTTTCTAAGTGGTTTTAAATGATTTATCATTCTTGGTTTTTCCTGTTACTTGTTGAAAAATGCTGTGGTGAAACTGTACATAAAATTGTTAACATTTTAAATTGTGTAGTTGTACTCTTTTTTGCAAATGCATTCTAGAAGTAAATATAAGTACAGTTACATACGATTTCTTTAGGTGGAATTCACCAACAAGATAAAGGCAGTATCCTTATATTACAGGCTTTGTCACATCATGGATAGAAGATAAATTGATATCAAAATGTCTCAAAGCTACTTCCAACCATAATTAACCGTCTTCTTAATATGGAACACACATATACTGCTCATTAACCAACTAAATATACAGACACTAGAATACTTGTAAAATAAATGGTAGTAAAAAGCATTAAATCCTTGTAATCAACCACTAGGTTAAAGTGTTTTCTTTTAGCAGAAAAACATGGCAACAAATGTGCAAAAATGTGTTCACAAGTACACCAATGGTAAAGTAGGAAATTCTAACTGCAGCTACATCTAGATTTAATACACCAATTAAACATGCAGCTTCAGAACAGTTTCTTCATTAATTAGCCTAAATTGTCATTAATAGGGATATTAATGGGATATTATGAGATATAAAGGAATATTAATATCTACCCAGTCAGGTTTTGGTACTGAGGGCACTGGTGGATTTCACAGCCCATAAGTTCATTTAGTAGCTTTAGCTAAATTGTTCATTTGTAATCATAAAGACACATAGGAGTAATTTGTACCATAATTTTTTGAGAAACAATAATAATAGAAGAAATAAGCTACAAAATAACACCCTTAATACATTTAACAGTGACCTCTGTTGACAACAGAACAGAATGATTCGTGCAACAAAGTCTCCAATGTTCTAGAATCATCTGTAACTTTATTGTAAATCATACATACTCATTCCCACAGTCCTACATACATTTAAAACAAATAAAAACAGGTAAAAAATGAAAAGGAAAGGAAAATGAATGAGCCTTACTTGCATGAATATAACCTTACTTCAATGCTTTCATCAACATCATTTGTCTTGTAGTCTATTTTGCATTGTATTTGCATATTTACAGCATATACATCTTGACTAAATTAAAGTGGTTTACGTTTAAATAAAAAACAGGAACATAAGGACAGCAATGTCATATTTACCAAAAAATATCCTTGATCAAATAAGCGAGTTCTGACAGGCAAGTGACAAATACCATAAATTTAATCCACCTCTTCAATAGTTGGCCCCTGAGCACTGGCCCCTGATGCTCCACGTGCCTGAGCTCCACATCCTCCAGCTGGCATCCCTCCCTGGTACAGTTTAGTGATGATTGGATTGCAGGCTTTCACCAGCTCCTTCAGCTGATGTTCGAACTCCTCCTTATCAGCCAGCTGGTTGTTTTCTAGCCAGCTGATGACCTTGTTACATTTCTCAATAACTTTCTTCTTGTCATCCTCACTGATTTTTCCTTTCAGGTTCTCATCTTCCACACTGCTCTTCATGTTGAAGGCGTAAGACTCCAGAGAGTTTTTGGCAGAAATCTTCTCTCTTTGCTGATCATCTTCTGCTTTGTACTTGTCTGCTTCCTGCACCATCCTCTCAATCTCCTCTTTACTCAGTCTGCCCTTGTCATTAGTGATGGTGATCTTGTTCTCTTTTCCAGTGCTTTTGTCCACCGCTGACACGTTTAGGATTCTGTTACAGGGAAAGAAGCCAGTCTCTCAAAGAAAGGCCCACTCAGCATTTAACAGCAGTGGTGACAAGGCTCCATTTCAAGTGTACCTCTTCACAGACCACCTGCCCTGGCTGTTACCGCTGTCACGCCCAGTTCCCTGCACCACTGTGAGGCACTAGAGGGTGTTCCTGTGTGGTCTTGTGTTTTTGCCTGTTGTTTTGGTCACAGACTACATTTCCCATCATGCTGTGTTTTTTCTTAGGGTCTACCTGGTTCAGCTGTGTTCCATTTTCTGTTTGGTCCTGTGTTGGTGTATATTAAGCCGTATTCTGCCATTGTCTGTGGTGAGTTGTTAATAAGTGTTACTGTCTGTGTCTCCTGTGAACCGGTCTTGGTTTTGTCATGTATTTTGGACATATATCTCTGTGTTATCATTAAAGGATCTTAAACTGCATTTGGTAACACTGCCTGTTGCCTGCTTGTGCTTAATCATAACAACCGCATTGAATCATTGTTCACTGATAAATAAAAACAGTATGTTCAATTACATAAAAAAGACACAAAAGTAACACCATAATTGTGCCAACTCACTTGGTGTGAAGTTCCGCCCTGTGAAAAGGGAAACAGAAAGCGAGGCTCCGCATATCATTGATCACATGAAAACAGCACACACCTACAGTAGATGCTGGGCTTAATGGAAATGTTTGCTGTATGCTCAAAACATATGGTAATGCCTCGGTGTCACTAATACAAGGTAAGCTGAATAATAATTAAGACTACTAATTACCAATTAGATAGATAGGTAGATAAATAGATAGATAGATAGAAAGAATTAGAATTCTGCTTTAATATTTACTACTTTGTTGTGCTGTACATTTATAAAATTATATTTTTTAAATGTGTCTAAAGGAATAACTTCTGTAAAACATAACTTTTATTTAATATTTCACAACTGCTGCTGATTTTAAGCATATAATAGGTTGTTATCAACAGCTATAATACCACAAAAGAATAACATACACTTCAGTTTATGACAGCTCTAAGGAAGACAGCAGTGATCTAGACAGTTTAATTTTGTCAGCTGGAGAAAAAGTAATAAATAAATAGGACCTTTTTGTTATAATTACCTATATAATAGATGTTCAGCAGTTATTGTATCTTTGTATACCACAAATTATATTATAGGTAGGCCCAACCCAAACTCACACCACTGGTTGAGCAAGGTTTTGACAATTACATGCAACACTCTTTGCAAGCATCACTCAGTAATTGTTGCCGTAGAATTATAAAGTTCTATCTGCATTCTGAGCACTTTTGAGATACTGAGCTTCAGAGATTTGCGTTCTATAGACTTTTGTAGATAGAACCATTTTTGTTTTCTAATAAAAGGCCAAAAATGTACACAGCTTACAAAAGAAACATCATATAATGTAAATAAGTTGTCACCGAATAAAAAAAAAGTGAATAACTCAATTTTGACAAAAATGTCAGACAGAACCTTATAATTCTAAGGTGACGTAATATAGGCCTATGTTGTAGTAGGTGTTACAAAAAGCATCTCTCTGCATTGTAAACAATGAGTAACGTATACGCACAACAGATCACTTCCGTGCCTGCGTCTACTATGCCAGAGCATGTTGATGTGTCACTGATGATATAAATACTAAATCAATAAAAGATTAATTGTTTCGTTTCTTAAGACCTCAATGTATCATCACAAAACGCAGGGTTTCATTTGCCTATGTAAGTCGGCACTAAGCGGCATTTCATCAGAATCTTTCTTGCTGTGACAGAATGACTACCTCCCCTTATTTTCATCACCTGTCCCTTAAATCCACATCCTTCACAAGGTTCCCAACAGGAGTGGGTGTGTGAGAGGAGAGGGGTGTGGAAACTGCCAGGGCTGGCGCTCTGTAACGAGGCACACTTAAAAATGGCCTCATTCCCCGAGCATGCACGCTGGTGTCCTTGTGGGTCCAGAAAGAGAGGTTGGATGGACTCCCGTGCCATCAGAGATGTGAACCGTAAGACCCACAGTATAGATCACAGAGAATGCAAAGCTGCGGACAGGCTAGGATGCTGGGTCACTATTCCACTCAAGCACATAGGGCCAAGGAAAACGAGCCACTAGGATGAAGCTGCTGGAGCCTGTTCCTTACCTGGACACTACTATCAGAACACTGCCTAATTCCTCACACCAATGAGGACATCAGATATCCTATTATATATATTCTGCGCAAGAGAGTTTTATTGGAGGATGAGGAAATGGAAGGAAGCCCTGCCCACACTCCTGCCACTGGGGGTGAGCTGCAACTGGACGTTCTTAAGGAGGCTAATTTCCTGTATGTTATGTCCAGTCCTGAATATCTTGTTGTCCTGTTGGTTCCGTCAAGCCCTTAATCCCCTGTGTTCTTCCTGGTTTCATCCAGCTCTGAATGATCCTGTGGTATCACTGGTTACTTCCAGCCCTGAATCTTCTGTGGTCTTGCTGGTTAGTTCAAATCCTGAATTTCCTGAATTTCCTGAATATTCTGTGTCTCCTGAGTTACCACTTAACCTCCCTCTTCAGTCTCCTCTCCAAAGGCCAGATAGTTTCTCAGCCCTGTCTCTGCTGGTTACTCCTCAGCTGTCCTTCAGTCAGCACCATCTCGCTTTGGGTCTTCCAGTCTTCAGCTTTGCCTTGGAGTGAGGAACCTCTCTCTTCTCAGTCGCTCTGGCGCGGTCTTCCAGGTCCCCACCGGAATGAGCCGCATGAACTGTCGACTCCACCTTGGACCTCTGGAATGTCGATGTTTGGCTCTTCGGCTCTCTGTCTCCATCCCTGACTTCTCTTCCATTGCCTATGTCTTCGTCAGACGGCCTCCTGGTGTTGTCAGCCTCATCTCCCCCTATGGCTGCTCCCTCCGTCAACGCTGTGGGCTGTCATCTCTGCTCTGCTCTGGGTCTGCTGCAGCAGGCATCTTCCAAGTTGTCGTCCGCCTGTTTCCAGTGTTCCGTCGCCTGGTAACGCCATCCCTCTGCCTGTTCTTGTTGCCATCCCTTCGCCATCTCCTCGCCTCCCTCCCGAACCCCCACTGTCCCAGGTCTTCTGTTTGTTTATTGTTACAGCACAAGGTTGTGCCTCCTGGAGGGGAGGTGTGATGTCACTATTATATTCAGTTGTTTTAGTTTTTAAGTTCTTCCTATTAGCTAAAGTTTAACTGCTGAGTTTTATGGTAAAAATCTGTGATTTTTCATTGTAATGATTTTGCTTTCTTTCGCTTTGTTGAATACAGGTGGGCATAAAACAAAATCAAACATGTCATCTGCAAAAGGAGTTGCTATTGGAATTGACCTTGGCACCACCTACTCCTGTGTGGGGGTGTTTCAGCATGGGAAAGTGGAGATCATCGCCAATGACCACGGAAACAGAACAACACCCAGCTATGTTGCCTTCACAGACACTGAGAGGCTCATTGGAGATGCAGCTAAAAACCAGGTGGCCATGAACCCCAACAACACCGTGTTTGATGCTAAGAGGCTGATCGGCAGGAAGTTTGATGACCCAGTTGTGCAGTCTGACATGAAGCACTGGTCTTTCCAAGTTATCAATGATGGCGGAAAGCCAAAAGTTCAAGTACAATACAAAGAAGAAAACAAGACATTTCATCCTGAAGAGATTGACTCTATGCTCCTGATGAAGATGAAGGAGATTGCTGAAGCTTATCTGGGGCAGAAGGTGACAAATGCAGTTATCTCAGTTCCTGCCTGTTTCAATGACTCCCAGAGACAAGCGACTAAAGACGCTGGAGTAGTCGCTGGACTGAATGTCCTCAGAATCATCAATGAGCCCACAGCTGCAGCCATTGCCTACGGCCTTGACAAAGGCAAAGCTTCAGAGCGCAACGTCCTGATCTTTGACCTGGGGGGGGGCACCTCGGGTGTATCCATCCTGACCATTGAAGATGGCATCTTTGAGGTAAAGGCCACAGCTGGAGACACTCATCTGGGTGGTGAGGACTTTGACAACCGCATGGTGAATCACTTTGTTGAAGAATTCAAGAGGAAGCACAAGAAGGACATCAGTCAGAACAAGAGGGCCCTGAGGAGGCTGCGTACAGCATGTGAGCGAGCCAAGAGAACCCTCTCGTCCAGCTCTCAGGCCAGCATTGAGATCGACTCGCTGTACGAGGGCATCGACTTCTACACGTCCATCACTAGAGCTCGCTTTGAAGAACTTTGCTTAGACCTCTTCAGAGGAACACTTGATCCTGTGGAAAAAGCCCTGAGAGACGCCAAGATGGACAAGTCTAAGATTCATGACATTGTGTTGGTTGGTGGATCAACAAGAATTCCAAAGATCCAGAAGCTTCTGCAGGATTTCTTTAATGGCAGAGACTTGAACAAGAGCATCAATCCAGATGAGGCAGTGGCTTATGGTGCTGCGGTTCAAGCTGCCATCCTCATGGGAGACACATCTGGAAATGTCCAGGACCTGCTGCTGCTGGATAAGACTCCACTGTCCCTGGGTATTGAAACCACAGGTGGAGTCATGACGGTCCTCATCAACCGCAACACCACCTTTCCCACAGAACGCACCCAGAACTTCACCACCTATCTAGACAATCAGCCCGGTGTCAAGATCCAGGTCTATGAGGGAGAGAGGGCCATGACAAAAGACAACAACCTGCTGGGTAAATTTGAGCTGACAGGAATCCCACCTGCACCACGTGGAGTCCCGCAGATTGAAGTGACGTTTGACATCAATGTCAACGGAATCCTAAACGTGTCAGCAGTGGACAAAAACACTGGAAAAGAGAACAAGATCACCATCACTAATGACAAGGGCAGACTGAGTAAAGAGGAGATTGAGAGGATGGTGCAGGAAGCAGACAAGTACAAAGCAGAAGATGATCAGCAAAGAGAGAAGAATGCTGTCAAAAATGCCCTGGAGTCTTATGCCTTCAACATGAAGAGCAGTGTGGAAGATGAGAACCTGAAAGGCAAAATCAGTGAGGATGACAAGAAGAAAGTTATTGAGAAGTGTAAGGAGGTCATCAGCTGGTTAGGAAACAACCAGCTGGCCAATAAATATGAGTTCGAACATGAGCAAAAGGAGCTGGAGAAAGTCTGCAATCCAATCATCACTAAACTGTACCAGGGAGGGATGCCAGCTGGAGGATGTGGAGCTCAGCCAGATGAAGGACCAAGGTTTGGTTCTTCTGGGCCAACTATTGAAGAGGTGGATTAAAACATCTCAGGAACTGAATGGTGCAGGGACTGATAAAACATTTTTCTCCTCCTCTTCCCTTTTTTTGAGGCCTCAGTCCATTATGATTAATTTTCCTCTATTGCTAACCCAGTATGTTCTACCATTGCACATTATATTAGTTCACTCTATTTTGCTGCTAAGTGTTCAAATTGATATTACTTAGCCCATATGTTTTGACTTAAATAAGCTTGACATTTTCTAAGAAGTGATTTTAAAATTTTTATCATTCATGTATTTACTGTCACATTGAAAAATGCTGTGGTAAAACTGTAAAAAAAAAAAAGGTTAAAATTGTGTCATCATAGTATTTTTTTGTAAATGCATACTAAAGCTAAATACAAGTACAGTTATCTAAGATTTCTTCAAATAAAATAACAGTAAAGGTGGAAAAGCAGTATCCATATATTAAGGGCTTTGTCACATTATGGATATAAGATCATTCAAAATGGCTACAGATTATAAAGATACATATATAATATATACATATACAGACATCAGTTTTGAGTTTAATGTGCAGTTTATATAATGACTTAATGACTAAAATAATTTCCTCACATTTATGCTGTAGTTCCTGACATAAACAGCAGGGGTCAGCATGTCCTGACTGTAAAACAAACAACCGCAAATCCCTGGACCTCATGTCTGCATCGATAATACAAAAGGGCAACAGCAAACACTCAATTTTCAGTTAAAGGCAGTTCATCATTTAATTCCATGATGTCATCATCCAGCTCAGTTCAGTTCAAATAGTATATGATATCGCTTTCCCAACTAAGCAAGCCAGAGGCGACAGTGGCAAGGAACCAAAACTCCATCAGTGATAGAATGTAGAAAAAAAACCTTGGGAGAAACCGGGCTCAGTCGGGGGGCCAGTAAATGCATGAATTAACATTTTGGCATTTGACGTTGAGAGCATAGGTCATAGTTTAGATATATTTTTGAGATGGAAAAATGCAGTTTTGCAAATGCTAGAGATGTGGCTTTCGAAGGAAAGATTGCTATCAAATAGCACACCTAGGTTCCTAACTGATGACGAAGAATTGACAGAAACAGCTATCAAGTATTAGACAGTGTTTTAGGTTATTATACACAGAGGTTTTAGGTCCAATAATTAACACCTCTGTTTTTTCAGAATTTAGCAGTAAGAAATTACTCGTCATCCAGTTTTTTTTTATCTCAACTACATAATCCGTTAGTTTTTCAAAATCCGCCGGGTCGTGAAGAAATATAGAGCTGAGTATCATCAGCATAACAGATAGCTAACACCATGTTTCCTGATGATATCTCCCAAGGGTAACATGTAAAGTGTAAAAAGTAATGGCCCTAGTACTGAGCCTTGAGGTACTCCATACTGCACTTGTGATTGATACCTCTTCATTCACTGCCACAAATTGCTGGCGGTCAGATAAGTATGATTTGAACCATGCCAGCGCACTACCACTAATGCCAACATAATTTTCAAGTCTGTTCAAAAGAATGTTGTGGTCAAGCACTAAGATCCAGTAGCAATAATAATATAGAGATACAACAACAATCGGACAACAAGAGCAGGTCATTTGTAACTCTAATAAGAGCAGTCTCAGTACTATTATATGGTCTAAAACCTGACTGGAAATCCTCACAGACACCATTTTTCTGAAGGAAGGAACATAATTGTGAGTATACTATCTTCCTAAAAGGGAGATTCGAGATTGGTCTGTAATGAATTAATTTGTTGGGGTCAAGTTGTGGTTTTTTAATGAGAGGCTTAATAGCAGCCAGTTTAAAGGTTCTGGGGACATATTCTAATGACAATGACAAATTAATAATATTCAGAAGAGGACCTATGACATCTGGAAGCACCTCTTTTAGTAGTTTAGATGGAATAGGGTCTAACATACATGTTGCTGGTTTAGATGGTTTTACAAGTTTACACAATTTTTCCTCTCCTATAGTAGAGAATGAGTGGAATTGCCCCCCAGGAGATCTAAAGCACACTGTCTGATGCGATACTGTAACTGACGGCTATATGGTGACAATTTTATCTCTAATAGTATCAATCTTGGAAGTAAAGTAGTTCATATGGAGAACACAGTCCATTACACATGTTTAATTACTAATAGTGGTATTATGCAATTAATCCAAGAGCACAACACCATCTGGAGTTACTAAAGGGATACTGAATGTCAAACTGAAGAACACATTCCTAAGATGCACAAAAGTACATGAGATGACCCTTACTGTACTGCTCATATCCTATTTCACTGTAACAAGCAGTTTGACGTTCAGTACATCCCCAAGAGTTAAAACAAGACAAGGACCACAGGTGACACTGTCCACCATGGCCACGTGACTGCAAGCATGTATAAAAGTGTTTATGCATATGAGTTATAAGTGGATGAACATTCAGAGAAAACAAGAGGTTTTGTTATGTATTTAGGCAATTTTTCCACACTAAAAATCACACTATAAAGAAAAGGAGAGACATGTATCAACATTACGCTACAAAACATTATTTTTATTGAACTGAAGCCATTAGTTTAGTCATCAGTAACACATTTGACCATCATTGTAACAGCTGCTGATGAGTTATAATGAGCACTGATTTAAGACGCTGATTAGGGCAATTATGTTGGCATTAGGCATGAGTGTCTCTGCTGTGACTGGAGCCAATAAACCACATGCATGAATGTGTCAGTAAGAGTGTGAACCCACCATGTGTGAAGTACAACATCTCAGGCCCTTTTAAACTGTGTCCCTGGCATGACAAGGGCGGCCCTTTTGGGCTGAAGTCTGCCAATCATAACGATGCCCTACCACAGAAAATACAACCTCAAGAATGGAAGAACAATAAAAACCCTCATCAAAACATGAGCGGGACAGTAAAGAGGATCCACATACATATATAGCATGGACACATGACATGCTTTTAAAAACATCCTGGTACATCTCCATGATCCCCACACATATACAATACATTTAGCTGTTTGTTTGTTCCATAGTAACACTAAATCTCATCCTAACTGTATGGGAACAAATACTGTAACCCTATAGTGGACAACTGCACCTTCTCATTTATTATTAGACAAATAGATGCCTGAATGTATTTCTATATTCACACCCATGCAGAATGCATGCTGTTTACCTCTAAGCTGATCCCGCCCAGTGCTGTTTACACATACTACAACCACATATAGATGCTTACGCTCATAAACCAACTGAATATACATACGCTTGAATATTTGTAAAATAAACTGTTGTAAACAGGATTAAATGTTTGTAATTGATCACCAGGTTTAATTATTTACTTTTAGCAGATAAAATGGCAACTGAAAAGAGAATATGTACAAATGTCTATATTGTGTTTGGATCCCAGCTGGACAGCATTACAGTATGTCAGTGAGTGACAGAGGTGTGCGTGAGTGTGTGAGTTCTAGACTTACAACCAGTCAACAATGTCACTGTAAACAAGCCTGCGGCAGCTGCTTCTCAGACTTCTGTCTTTCTGTCATGTTTCGGCATGCTCACATTTGGTGCTCATTCTCGCACAAAAATGCGTATAAACTTACATTTTACTATTGATAATGCTAAGGAAGATTTTGGTCAAAGTGCAACTAACTAATCTGATCGCTATTGTTTAAAATTAAATGTAAATAACTGTAAAACTAATCTGCCCACTAGTCTTTGTAAACAAAAACATAAACAAAACATAAAATAAAAATGGTCATAAATTAATGTTAATTGTACTTTGATATACATTAAGCATGAAAATGCAACTGGCAATAAAACTAGCCTGTGCTAAGAAATGTAGCAGTTAAATATCTTTAAATGATACCAGTAAGCTGGCGGCCCTAAAATACAAAAATAAATAAATAAATAAAATAAAATAAAATCTAAATAGCCAAACTAGAAATACACACAAACCAAAAAATTAAAAGATGAAAGAAAAACAAAACGACCTAAAATTAGATAAGGGAAGTAACGATTCATTTAGCTTACGATGTGATACAATTCACAATATTGATGGCTTTCATTTTTTTTTTTAAGACCAATTCTAAATGAAAATGTGTCCTTTTAATATTGCTTGGATCAAATCCAGAGTATTTCTTTGTGAAATTAAAAAATGTACACTCTAAAAACTGCTGGGTTAAATAGTAAAATTTGGACATACCCAGCGATTGGGTTGTTTTAACCCAACCTTCTGGGTATTAACCCAACTGGTGGGTCAAAACAACCCAATCGCTGGGTATGTCCAGAGCGCTGTTTTTAACCCAGCAGTTTTTAGAGTATAAAATAACAAACCTAAAAACTTAAAACAAACCCCAAATAAATAAGCAAATAAATGACACAAAATAAATATCTTCATATAAACAAACAAAGGCTTTGCCTGTGCTTTTTTCATTTAAAGTTAGAGGCAACCACTAATTTTGATCACAATCCAAATGAAGACCAGTTTTAAATCTAAATTAAATAGTATCATTTCGAAATTTCGAAGTAAAAACAGAATGGTCTGACTTTAATCTTGAAAAACTATACTACATAAAACATCTGCACAAAACAAAAACAGCAGACGGCAAATTCACTCTCTGACAGCAGGTGGCGCCTATGGAATAGCGGAACAATATAACGTTTCTTTGGTCACCGCTGTAAACAAGCCTCGCTTATGAACACTGCTATAATGGAGGTAAAATTAAAAGAAAATACCATCTAAAAAATTCTGAATACCGCCAATTCCCCCCTCAGAGGTTCATTCTTATAAACCCTACCACCAATTTAACACATTTGTTTCGATTTTCAACTAGCTCGGGGTGTATCATTACATGTGTAAAGAAAATTGAAAATAAAATAGCAATGTGAACAAAATGAATAATTCAAAATTACAATAACCTTTCATATAATTATTAATGTGTAATATACTTTAATAATTGTATATAAGGTTAATGTATTTTTGAACATTGTCTGTATAATAGCACATCTAGCAAGAGGAGCATCACCAGACACGAGGTGCACGTGCTCAGTCTGCTGCTGCTGATGTTGTTGATGCTTATACGCTGATTAGCTGCTACTGCAGCACATTTGTGGACTCATTCACATAGGTGAAAACATCAAGGGTTGCTAAGCAACCATACTTTCTGGTTGGGCCTTGTAAGGCCAGAGCCTGCAGCAGTGCAAGAGGTCGACACCCCTAAAGCCGAACTAAATATAACCTGAAGGGGCCAGAGAGAGAGAGAGACCGAGAGAGAAAGACAGAGAGAGAGAGAGAGAGAGAGAGAGAGAGAGAGAGAGAGAGAGAGAGAGAGAGAGTTATTGAGTGAGGGTGTTGGGTTTTCTTTGGGATATCCTCTGCCCTCTCTTCTTTCAAGAATACCCAAGGACAACCCTGCTATTATTAATAGTGATAAGAAGCTGTTCCCGTAGAAATGTTCCTTCACTGTAAAAGCTGATAACTGTTTTTTTCACAGCTGTGACATCTGACATACTCACTCAAAAGCATTCTCTTTCATCTGACAGCTCCCAACCACCCACATAAATAATGTTTGTGTCTGCCTTTATGACGGTCAGTGCATCTATTATTTCACAGAGTTGAGACGTGTCAAAACACATTAAATCATCAATGCTTTAAAATGTATGGAAGCCCATTTCTGTCACATGACATAAGAAAATAATAATAATAATAATAATAATAATAAAAATAGTAACTGTTTTATGTCAATTCTGATATACTCACATAAACTCTTAATTGTGAGATATATTGAACTCACAATTGTGAAAAAAAAAGTAAGAATCATGGGAAAAAAAGTTATATATTATATTTTTATTTTATATTTATTCTGTTCATCAGAATATTGAGACGTAAACTCAGAATCCTGATAAATAAACTCAGAATTGAGAAAAAAAAGGGTCAGAATTCTGAGTTTATATCTCGCAATTCTGACTTTTTTTCTTAGAATTACACATTTACATCTTAGAATTATGTTTATATCTCACAATTTTGACATTTTCTCAGAACTGCAAGAAACAAAGCCTGAATTGTAAAATAAAACCTTTTTTTTTTTGGCAAGGGGCCTATAACCATATGTTACTATTATATAATAAAGGAAAATGTTTTATTAGATTTGCCGCTAAGATAAAATGAGAAATACAATGTACAATATAACACTATAGAAATGTAAAATATAACTTGTGTAACCTAACGTAGAACATAGTTAACCTAACGTAGTTAAAGAATTTAATTTAATCATTTTAATTTAGATGTTGCCACATTTGGCGAATTTAAGTTAACATTTTTTAAGTTTTAGGAGCTTAACTTTTATCAAAGCATGCAATACATCCCTTACTAATGTGGTTGTACAAAACATGATTGTTAAATGACATTAAAAAGTGCATTTCTGGGTTCATCTAGATGATCTTGAACGTATTCACGTGCCATCTGTGTGCGTGCTGTCTGTGTGCGTATATAGAGGCGTTAGTCATTAAAGACTGGATTACGGCACCATACTTTGGAGCCATAGATTCAAATAACCAAGAATAGGGACAGTGCTGAGAATTTAACACCATTCCTGTCCAACACCTGTCACACACTTGTTTGGCGCACACACGTACACAACATACTGTACACGTGTGTAAGATGTGTAAAATCACACTAGCTTCTGTGCTGGCTAATACATTCATGTTCATTTATGAATAAAAATGTTTTAGGAAAAACAAGGCTACAGTAATCAGTAATCTCTTTGAAAATATAGCATTTGTTAGTGGCAGTTAACTAGAATTGACAATCTTCTTCTTTCTCTAATTACTCAAATGCACATTGTTACTCTACTTCTGATCTATTTTTTTCATATTTGTTTCCCTAAAATACATTCTACACTTCTCTTACTCACCACTGTGTATATTTAACCTTCAATTCATCCTAGCATCTTGGCTTTCCCGGGTCCCTCTTCTCTTTCCCTTGATCCGTCTTCCTGTCATCAGCAGTGTCTCTGTATGTTCCCGGGCCAAGTGCAGCCCTAAAAAGGAAGACACATACACAATGACAGAGCTACAGAAGGATAAATATACTCATAAAATGAGTGAATGTTATTTCTTAAACCTGTCAGTTCCATGTGTCCCATCTCTCTCCAGCACAGCCTCAGACATCCTGCCGCCCTGTCAATCACTTCGCCAGCAGAAGATTATCGCTGAATCAATTTCTCTCAAACGTCCGGTTTTGAAAATTGAAGTGCTTTGTGCACTATCTTGCACACCTAGCAATTTTTACTTCAGCGGCCTTTACTAACATGTGCCATACATATATAGTTTATATAGTTTAACTGTTCAGAATGAACAAGTAATTAATTAACAATAAACAGGACAAACAAACAATTAACATTTTGCAGATTCTGCAAGGTGTGTAAACTTTTGACTTCAACTGTATTTACGATCACCTTAATCAATTTAATGCATCCTTTTACCAAAATGTCAATATTTTGAACAAAATGGTGCCATTTGTGCTTTAAAATAATATATTACTTCTATCCATTATGAATCAATATGGGTGTAATGTTCAAATAAAAATGCCATATTACACAGAAATTTTAAATGTAAGAAATTCACAGTGAATGGTAAGAAATCATCTACCGCATTTTTTGCAGCAATGCAACCTGGGCTGCAACATGAGCCCGGACATGCCAGCAGCACTGGGAGACATTCTGTGCAGCGACAGGGATGTCAGATTCATGACACACAAGCACACCTGATGGGGCCCAGGTCAGAAAGGGGACAAGAGGTCAGAGTTTAAAAGTCACAGAGAGTCAGTGGTGAAAAATATTCCAAGTACTGTGAAAAGAAACAAAGAACAGGCGAGAAAGACAAATGAAACAAAACACGGGATGTCTGAGGAGGCCTGTGTGTGAACTGTAACCTTAACACTTACTAAGAGCCTGAATGGCTAAATAGCTGCTGTACGCTGTTCGTTTCTTCGACCACGCAAGAACTGTGAGGGTCACCTCCCTTCCTCCATCCCTGAAATAAACACAAAAATCCAACAATTGGGTTGAGCTGCTGCTGATCCACGTCACTCAGATCTATTTATACAGGACACACACACAACTGCTGCTCAATCCACAGTTACACAAGAACCAAAATGACCACCAGCCCCCCACCGACACAGACAACAGGGTCTAGTTCCACTGTAACACCTAAATAACAATAGTCAGGGGAGTAGAACAAGTCTTCACACATATATGTGACCCTGGACCACAAAATCAGTTATAAGTAGCATTTGCTATATTTGTAGCAATTTTTCTTTTATGCCAAAAAATCATTAGGATATTAAGCAAAGATCATGTTCCATGAAGATAGTTTTTACATTTCCTACCATAAATATATCAAAACTTAATTTTTGATTAGTAACATGCATTGCTAAGAACTTTTGGACAACTTTAAAGGCAATTTTCTCAATATTTAAATTTTTTTTTTGCACCATCAGTTTCCAGATTTTCAAATAGTTGTATCTCAGTCAAATATTGTCCTATCATAACAAACCATACATCAATGGAAAGCTTATTTTTTATTAATTTTATTATTAACACTTATGACTGGTTTTGTTGTCCAGGGTCACATATTGCAGTGAGGAGATGCAAAGAATGGATTTCAGAGAATATCCTGAACATTGCATGAAAATACTGTTACTGAATTATTATTCAGAAAGTCATATTTTTATTGTGAGTGTTATTTTAATATTATTTATATACTGTTACAGTATTAATTAATACATTTTGAAGTTGCTTTTATTTTTAGATTTTCAGTTTTCATTTTAATTTTCGCTTAACTTTTAGTATTTTCATATTCATTTAATTTTTTTTTGCAGTTACAGTACTTAAAACTATTTTATTTCAGTTAGTTGTCAAGTTTTTCATGTAATTTGAAAAATTTATATTTTATTTCAATTAAGAAATTTTTTAAAATAGTTTTAGTTTAGTTAAAAATAACAATACGGATTGTGGCATTTAAAAAAAAAAAAAAAGTGTACAATCTTGGGCAAGTGAAGTGTTGATGGATGAAAACATTATGTATCTGATGGGGGAATTAAATGTTCCTACTCTTGGAAACTACAAGCCCATATGATCCAAAGGTCAAAGGGCAGAGCAGCAGCTGAAGAGAAGCACAAACTGTAGGCACTTCATGTAGGCATGAACAAGAGGTGTGAATGAAAGGAGGGGCTGAAGGATGTTTTAAGACAATTACTCACCCATCTGATAATGCTCTGGTGTGCTTGTATGTGTAATGCATGTAGGCCTACATGCCCAAATGATAAAATGTTTTGCATTATTAAATAAATAGAATAAATAAATGACACTTAAAATTATTTAAACTGATTGTCATGTTAGTGTACTGGCATGGATTTAGTTTCAAATGACATGAGAATGATAAAAGCGTGAACCCCGCTAAAGCAAATGAGCCTGTGACTTGATTTATCTGACCAACTGATTGTCACTTTCGGTGTCTTAAAATATGATCGTCGTCTTAACCCACTCACACAATATTATTTTAAACATATCTTCATCATCAAATATTAAACACAATCCATTGTTTTACTTTACCTCTATTCAACCTAATTACCAGCTTTACAGTAATTATGAAAGCATTTGGTTGCATTAAAAATTAAGTCTGCTAAATAAAGAAATGAAGGAATATTAAATGGACTGAAATTGTACAGTGGTTTCTTACTGTTCTTGATTTGGTTTGGCAAAAGTGATATAACCAGTTGTCTGTCACTGTCTATTCTTCAAAACGATCTGTCAACAAGACAAAAGATCAAAAGCCTTCATTTCTACCTTAACAGGCATTCGCTTGTTTCTTTCCCTCTTTACGCACTCTTGCTTATTAAATCCCCCGTCGGACTGTTTTACAGCACATTTGCCATGTCTGAAGAATTGTTTTAGCCTCACACACTTTTTCCATAGCTGTTCATCACACGTGCTAATCCTCTCTGACGATGGAGATCTGACGACCTTCATATATTTTCAAACACATCTTCACACCTTCATGTTCTAATAGAATGGATACATTTTAATCCTGTACCACATAATTATAACAAGGCCCTGTAAGTTTTTAATCCCCACAAAAAGCCAAGCCCTTGGTCATCCCTTACTGCATATCAACATCCCAAAACCATTTGAGCAATCACTCATTCAACCCCCACCAACACCACAATTCCCCATTCACCGTCTCCATCCTCGTTCCAAAAACAGACCCCAATTTTCAAGGCTGCTCACGCCCGCTGCAGTTGTCGCCCAATTGCTCCAATCACACCACTTTATCTCTCTTCCCAAGGCCATGCCCCTTCCTCACCATATTTGTCTGATCTCAGCCAATAGGGGGCCTCCTCTGGGTGTGACCTGGGAGATGGTTCGCCTGGTGTCTTTATAAAACTCTACTGAGATGGGTGGAAGTTTGCACTTTCTGTCAGCCCTGCGCTCCAGAGGGAGGAGAAGGAGAGAGAAAGAGAGAGGGGAGAGAGAATCAAGGGGCCATCTGTTTTGTCCCTATCCTACACTTTTAAAAAGTGTTGGTGCGTAGTCTCTTGTGCTCTTAGTTTTTCTCACTGACGTTTAAAAACGGGATTTTCTGCATTGCTCTGGGTAGGAATCCAACTCATCTACATCTCTTGTGTTGTGTTTTTTTGAAGTCTCCCCTTTGAGCAGACAGGATGGAGAACGCACACACCAAGGAACCAGCAGAATGCCTGGCCTACTTCGGCGTGAGCGAGAGCACAGGCCTCGCTCCAGATCAGGTCAAGAGAAACCAAGCCAAGTACGGATTCAACGGTGAGGAAAGCATGGACAAATGAAGGAGGCATCTGAAAAATCTGAATGGATGTTTGATTACAATGCAACAAAGTTGGGATGAATTCACAGAACAGGCCTTTTTGAAGCAGAGGTAGCAAGATTTCCCAAGTTAGTCATCAGAAAGTGTTATACTGTTATACTGTCTCAAAGCTTATTTTTAAATGCAATTCAAATGCATTCAAAGTTTAGAGAGCATACATCTCCAAAAGTGTTCTTACGAGAACTTCACACACTGCATAGGAGAAATTAAAACTTTCAGCCAAAGGCAAAATGACCCTGAACAGATGCAGATGCACTTATCTATGCAGCATAATAACATCATGTTTAAAAGGCAAGATTAGAAGATAAAGCAAAGAAAGAAGAAAAGCAATAAAGTGACAGCTGAAACACAGGGGCCATTTTAAGCCCACAGGGACTTCAGTAGAAGGTCAAACAGAAGGACAAATGGCTAGACTATGATATTTGTGAGCTCAGCGCTCACTTCAGATTATAGTGTTATAACATCATTTAATATGGTGACTGTGGATGGGAAAAATATTGATGGCTAATTCTAATGGTTCTGTTTCTACCCACATCTGCCATTCGTTTTGTCTACTGGACCAAACTGGCCAATCACAGAGCTGCCCGCTGAAGAAGGTAAGTTCTCCGTTTACTGTTATTATAGATTTATATAACAAGACCTAGATGAAGAATTGACATCATGTCTGTTTTTTATGCAATGTTGCATGCAATCAGTTGCTTGCAAACGTGCAATTTGATTTATGCGCTTCTCTTTTCAGTCAAACAAAGATCATGCTTGGTGTGCTTACCAGTTGATCACATTGACTGACTGAACAATATACAAAAAATAAAAATCAAAAATTACCTTTTTTTTTTCTCAGGTAAGAGCATCTGGGAGCTGGTGGTTGAGCAGTTTGAAGATCTCTTGGTCAGGATCCTGCTGTTGGCTGCTTGCATCTCTTTTGTAAGTAAATGAAAACTACATAACATCTCTTAGAAACCTCACTTTGCACAGATAATGCTTTAAAAATTCAGCAACTCATAGCCTGGGTTATGCTGACTTAGATTAGGTTTACAGTCACAGAGCTGTAACATTTTTATGAATGGACGGGGTTTCATTTAGAGGTACAGGCAATGATTAATAATGTGAATGTGAAGGACAGGGACACATTTCCTACATTCCCATCCGTTCCTGTCAATCAAGCCAAACGGTAACCCTTCGGCCTAGAGTATATAATGGGTAGACAATAATCCAGCTGTTTATCTGTAGTATGGAACGAAACTGGAACTGCTAGCATGAGGCGCTAGGCATCTTTTCTTAGACATATACATGCCCTCACTCTTGAAATCTGAGTACTTGCCGCTCTGATAACGAGCGAGTGACGTACGTTCTTTCTGTTTTGAAATAAATGAAGCAGACGGCATTAGTTCTGCTGTTTTGTTCAGGCCTTCGCCAGGCCTTATCGCAGCTGTCATTATGGCCTTAGAAGGCCAGGATACAAGCTTTGAGGAGAAGCAAGGACAGGGAAAGAATAGAGAGAGAGAAAAAGAAAAGAGAGAAGGAGCGAGTGATTAAGACAGAGGGAGGAAAAGAGTGTTATTTTAAGGTGGTCTTAAGCCAGTCCAAGAAATTGAATCCACCCACAAAGGTCAAAGACGGAAGGAATGAAAAACAGATTGGTGGAGAGACTGTAAAGGTGAGGGAGAGAAAGACAGACAGCAGGTGCTAACGTGCCATAAATTGAGGGATGCGTGTACTGTGCACACGTGAGAATTACTGGAAAAGGATCAGCTGTACACTTCAAGCATAACTTCATGTACAGATGAAGTGTTGGTGGGGGTGGCGGGGGTGTTACAATTACTTGAACAAAACTTCTAGAGAGTATGCGCACACGCACACACACACACACTGTTCATTTCAAACACATAATGTTTTTTCTACTGTACAAACTGTATTTTCTTTCACCTTACCTTAATCCTACCCCTCACACAAAACTACCGGCATTTTTGGATTTTCAAAACACATTGTTCTGTGTGATTTATAAGCTTGTTTCCTCATGCACTCTTAAAAATAAAGGTGCTTTAAAAGGTTCTTCACATCGATGCCACAGAAGAACCATTTTTGGTTCCACAAAGAAGCATTCAGTCAAAGGTTCTTTAAAGAACTGTCTCTTTCGTACCTTTTTATAATCGGAAGAACTTTCTTTTACCACAAAGAACCTTTTGTGAAACAGAAAGGCCCTTCAGATGTTAAAGGTTCTTTATGGAACCATTTAAACAAAAAAGATTCCTCTATGGCATCGTGAAGCACCATTATTTTTAAGAGTGTGGGGACCTAAAAATGTCCCCACAAGGTCAAAATATACTGTTATTACTATACTTGTGGGGACATTTGGTCCCAATAACGTAGTCAATACAAGTGCACACACACAATTTCACCTATATCGACTGTTTCTTTAATCAGACTCTAATGAGGTGAATTGTAAATATTATTATTTATTTTTACTTCCTATATGGATCTTTGATGTCTCTCTCACACGCTCTCTCTGTCTCTTTCTGTTCATCAGGTACTGGCCTGGTTTGAGGAAGGAGAGGAAACCGTCACTGCCTTCGTCGAGCCATTTGTCATCCTTCTCATCCTTATTGCTAATGCTGTTGTTGGAGTATGGCAGGTGAATATGCAGATCCATTTTACTTCCCCAAAATGGTGGTCCCACAAAGTATCTGGATACTAGAGGCAACCTCCAAAAACAAAAAAGTAAAAAAGTAAAATGACAAAATGTTCAACTAAGAGGCACATATTGTTAAAATAAAAAGAAAAATGTACAAAGAAATTAAAGAAAATGCTTTTCTGGCAAAACACTGGACAAAAGCATGTTTATAAGGTTTTAAATCATATGACAGCACAGATATTGTTCAAATTGAAGACAAAAATCATTTGGAAATTTTCTGGTCATGTGATGAACTACACTTACAATTACAATATAAGTGAATTGAGAGAAATGGACCTCATAAATCCACTACTTGCATAATAAACTTGTCCACTTGGTTAAAAAAAAAAAAAAGACTGAAAATGTCTAAACTGAAGGTGTCACTAAGAAAAGCTCTAGCATCATTTGTTTGCAGACACCATATGTAGTTATCTTGAAGTTATCTAATACTAAAAAAAAAAAAAAAAATTCAAGGGTAACTTAAGAGTCTAGAACTATTCTGGGGCCACTGTATAAATACACAGTGAATGCATGCATTAGAACTCAGAGTGGTGTAAATGACATCAAGGGTTAAAGGTTAGGCACAGCAGTATTCACAGAGTATTCACAAAGGTCCAACGGCAAAAATACTAAAGGCTGATCAGGTTTCATCAAGGGTCCATACAGCTGGCACAACAGTCATTTGGAAAGTATGCATACCCTTGGAAGGAGAAAGACGTCAAGGTGTAAAGTCCTAAGGGGAGCAGGAACTGATCTAGAATTGTGTTTTCACAGGAGCGCAATGCGGAGAGCGCCATCGAGGCTCTGAAGGAGTATGAGCCGGAGATGGGCAAAGTCTACCGCGCTGACAGAAAGAGCGTGCAGAGGATCAAAGCCAGAGAGATTGTTCCTGGAGACATTGTGGAAGTATCAGGTATACCAGTCTGACAGCAGAGCATCATTAACACAGAACAGTCTCGTAACCCACAAGAATAGTGCAATGGTCTGAAAATGGAAATGCAGAGTAAGCAACACCTTTAAGCCAACTGTTACACTGCGCAGCCACAATGATGTCAAGTAACAAGACACGTGTGTAGAGGTGACAGGACTATATGGGACTTATGCCCTTGAGAAAGTGTGAGCGTCCTTTTATGGCAATTACGGGGTGGGTGTGTGTGACAGTGGGAGGAAGAATATAGAGTAATGGGATCAGAAAGGCTGAAAGAACCCGCGAGAGCACGAGCAAAGAAAAGGCCTGTATATAAATACATCCCAGCACCTGTTCCTCCACTTGCCCTCTTTCGATCCCTTGCCCCTTCTCTTTCCCTCTTCCACCTGTTCCTTCCCCATCACTCATTTTTTCTCTCTAGGCCACTTGTTTACACCATGTTGAAAGTCGGCTTGTCCTTGTCATTCTTCTCTTTCATGCATTTGCCCTTTGATTGGGTCCCCCTTTTGAATCTCTAATCTTTCACCAAAAGATCAGCAAACATCATTGACAATGGCATTATCTTTAGACTAGATCAGTGGGCCAATCTGCTGAGCCATGTTTTTTGTAGTCCAGAATACCTTGGTTAGCTGGTTAAGGTGTTTAAGTTAAAGGGACTTTGGCTCAAGTAGGGCTGAAGCTAAACCTAAGTCCCTTTAAGACAAGTTATTTAATTTGATCACCATCTTTGAAACGCCTCTATGTTTGAAACAGAATTCTCCAAAACTGTTCACTAAGATTATGATTAAATTTTGCATTTGAAATCACCAATGAATTTTGACAACTGTCTTATAAACGTAGTTTCTCCAGTTACCAGTATTGTTACCTGAATGATCCACAGCTGTTTTATTTTGTTTGCTTAGTGATAGTTGTTAATAAGTCCCTTGTTTGTCCTTAACAGTTAAACGAATGTTAATTTGAGCCATTTCCAATACTGACTGCATGATTTTGAGATCCATCTTTTTACACTGAGGACAACTGAGGGACTCATATGCAACTATTACAGAAGCTTCAAACGTTCACCGATGCTTCAGAAGGAAACACAATGGATTAAGAGCCGGGGGTAAAAACTTTTTGAATTCGTAGATAAGTAAATTTAACTTATTTTGGGAAACATGTAACTTCTGGGAAACATGTAAGTATCTTCTGTAGCTTCTAAATGGCAGTACTAAATGAAAAAAAATATGATATTTAGGCAAAATAAGAAAAATGTACACATCTGCATTCTGTTCAAAGGTTTTAACCCTCCTGGCACTTAATGCATCGGTTTTTCCTTCTGAAGCATCAGTGAGTGTTTGAACCTTCTGTAATAGTTGCATATGAGTCCCTCAGTTGTCCTCAGTGTGAAAAGATCAAAATCATACAGTCATTGTTGGAAAGTTTAAATAATTTTAAATCTAAAAATTAAATGATAGTGTCACTCTAAAGTTTTTTTTTGTTACTATGAGCTTTAAGTATAACTTCATACATGTCTTCTTATTTCTCAACTTTTTCCTTTGTAGTTGGTGACAAAGTCCCTGCTGATATCAGAATCACCGCCATCCGCTCCACAACTCTGCGTGTGGACCAGTCTATCCTCACTGGTTTGTCTCCCATTTACAAAATCTCATTCAATACTCACAAAAACAAATGCTTCTTCACTTACCTCTTTTCTCAAATTATTCTCAGGTGAGTCCGTCAGTGTAATTAAACACACAGAGTCTGTTCCTGACCCCAGGGCTGTCAACCAGGACAAGAAGAACATGCTTTTCTCTGTGAGTTTCCCTGTCTTCAGCTCTTTCTTGTCCCTCTTTTCCTTCTCCAGCACTTGCACTGACACATTCTCTCCCACTCTCTTTCCCAGGGCACTAACATCGCTGCCGGCAAGGCTGTCGGAGTTGTGGTCGCCACCGGCGTCTCCACCGAGATCGGTAAAATCCGTGACCAGATGGCTGCCACTGAGCAGGAAAAGACCCCCTTGCAGCAGAAGCTGGATGAGTTTGGTGAGCAGCTCTCCAAAGTCATCTCCCTCATCTGCGTGGCTGTCTGGCTCATCAACATCGGCCACTTCAACGACCCTGTCCATGGTGGCTCCTGGATCCGTGGTGCTGTCTACTACTTCAAGATCGCTGTGGCTCTTGCTGTAGCCGCCATCCCCGAAGGTGAAAATACAACAGTCATAATAGAAATCAGGGTACAGCTGTGTGAAATCAAGAGTACAATTCATTCAAAATTTAGACTTTCATGATTCATGACAGTGTGTATTTGACACTTTTCTTTTCCAAACAGGTCTGCCTGCTGTCATCACTACCTGCTTGGCTTTGGGAACTCGTCGTATGGCTAAGAAGAACGCCATCGTCCGTTCTCTTCCCTCTGTAGAGACTCTGGGCTGCACATCTGTCATTTGCTCAGACAAGACTGGCACCCTCACCACCAACCAGATGTGTGTTACAAAGGTTTGTGAGAGATATTGTCTTACTCCAAAAGAAATCACGCAAGCATCAATATACCAACCCTCTACAACCACAAAAACCTTCTGTTCTCTTTGTATTTAGATGTTCATCATTGAGAAGGTGGAGGGTGAATCTGTGACTCTTGACCAGTATGACATTTCTGGATCCAAGTACACACCAGAGGGAGAAGTGTAAGTAATTTCATATTCATTACGTGACTGTCATACAAACACACAAAGAGAGACTCACCATTCTGCTTACTTCACCTTACAGTACTAAGGGTGGACTTCCTGTCAAGTGTGGCCAGTATGATGGCCTTGTTGAGCTGGCCACCATCTGCGCCTTGTGCAATGACTCCTCTCTGGACTACAACGAGGTAAACAAACATTTATTTTTCATCAAAGACCCTCCATTTATGGAGCAACAGCTAAGCTTAACTGTCACTCACTTGTGTTACAGTCTAAAGGAATCTATGAGAAAGTGGGTGAAGCTACAGAGACCGCCCTGTGCTGCCTGGTTGAGAAGATGAATGTGTTCAACACTGATGTCCGTGGTCTGTCCAAGGTGGAGAGAGCCAACACATGCTGCACTGTAAGTATTTTAGACTAACGTATAACAGAAATATCAAAAGGACATCTATGATTGTTATTTCTACACCTAATATACAATCAGATATTTTGTAATAGTTCAACTGTCAAATTCATGTTCCAAGATTGAATTTTAATGTAATTCCCTGTCAAAAATTATTTCACAAGTTCACCCATCTATCACCCATCTAATCCTGATGGTTAACGGTAAACAAACTTGGCTTGCTGTCCTCAATGGAGGCTCGAACCTGAAGCATGGTTTGAGTTCCGAGTTTCATTCCCCCATTGCAGTACTACATAGAAGGAGAATAACAGAAATAAAGGAGATGTCTGAAGATTTGTTGCTTGAATGGCACAATGACTGCTGATTATATTTAGGGGCAGTCATGGCCTAATGGGTTGAGAATCTGACTTGTAACCCAAAGGTTGCAGGTCCAGCAAGAATTGTCGGTGGAAGGAGTGAATAACCAGTGCTCTCTTCCACCCTCAATACCACCACTGAGGTGAGACACTAGAGCAGGGATATGCAACGTCGCTCCTGGAGTGCTGATGACCTGCAGAGTTTAGCTCGAACTCTAATCAAACACACCTGTACAAGCTAATCAAGGTCTTCAGGATTATTAGGGCTACTGGCAGGTGAGGGTTTTTTCAGGGTTGGAGCACTCCAGGACCGACATTGCCTATCCCTGTCCTAGAGCAAGGCACCCCCAACTGCTCCCCGGGTACCGCAGCAATATAGCTATTTCCACCACTGGTTAAATGCAGAGCACAAATTCTGAGAATGGGTCACCATACTTCACTTCACATCATGTCACGTCACTTCTATAGGCCTGTAATAAAGATTGTCTGGACTGAATAATTAGGCTCCTTCCAAACGGAACTTCATATTAATGATTTCTCATCTTGTTTTCCTAGGTGATCAAGCAGCTTATGAAGAAGGAATTTACCCTTGAGTTCTCCCGTGACAGGAAGTCCATGTCCGTCTATTGCTCCCCTGCAAAGGCCTCCAAGGCCCCAGTTGGAAACAAGATGTTTGTCAAGGTAAGACCAATCCTTAAAACGACCTAGTAAAATTGAATACCCTAAAGAGAATCTAAACCTTAAAAACCGTTGTTGTTGTAGGGTGCACCTGAGGGTGTGATTGACAGATGTGCCTATGTGCGTGTTGGAACCACCCGTGTGCCCCTGACTGGTCCAGTTAAGGATAAGATCATGGCTGTGATCAAGGAATGGGGAACTGGCCGTGATACCCTGCGTTGCCTGGCACTGGCAACCTGTGACAACCCTCTGAGAAAGGATGAAATGAACCTGGAGGACTCCACCAAGTTTGCTGAATATGAGGTATTTGTGCAAGCGGTGCTCACTGCAGAGTCTTCCAGTTTCTCCTCTATGGACATCTAAAGGGGTGGGGGGATAGAGTTGTGGGTAGGATTACGGTGAGGTTGGGGTGTGTTTGAATGTTCTAGCACTACAAATTACTTGATTTGTATTCCAACTAACATGGTAACGGAATTTTAATTAAGCTAACCCCTCCTTTTCTTTGCTTTCCTCACAGACTGATCTCACCTTCGTTGGTTGCGTTGGTATGTTGGATCCTCCTCGTAAAGAGGTTGTTGGATCTATTGAGCTGTGCAGGGCTGCTGGTATCCGTGTGATCATGATCACAGGTGAGTCATGCTCGATCCTCAAATCAGTGCTGACATTTCATGAGTCAACAATCCTAAAAATATAATTTCTCTTTCCCAGGTGATAACAAGGGTACCGCTGTGGCTATCTGCCGTCGTATTGGCATCTTCAGCGATGATGAGGATGTGACAGGCCGTGCTTTCACCGGCCGTGAGTTTGATGACCTGCCACTGGCCCAGCAGAGAGAGGCTGTGCGTAGAGCCTGCTGTTACGCTCGTGTCGAGCCCTCCCACAAAAGCAAGATTGTTGAGTTCCTTCAGAGTTTTGATGAGATCACTGCTATGGTAAGGACATAAGCCCAAATAGGATCTTGGTCACTTGATCAGAAATATATTTAACATTCTTGCATTTCATTCCCTACCTCCTCTACACACTCTTCAGACTGGTGATGGTGTGAATGATGCTCCTGCCTTGAAGAAGGCAGAGATTGGCATTGCCATGGGCTCTGGCACTGCTGTTGCCAAGTCAGCCTCTGAGATGGTCCTGGCCGACGACAACTTCTCCAGCATTGTGGCTGCCGTTGAGGAGGGCAGAGCCATTTACAATAACATGAAGCAGTTCATCCGCTACCTCATCTCCTCCAACGTCGGAGAGGTCGTGTGGTGAGTGACAGTCTCTGTCTAATACATTTACCCTCTGGAATTGGTTGACTCTAAACCTGATTTATTTTCTCCATCTTCTTCAGCATCTTCCTGACTGCTGCTCTTGGTCTTCCTGAGGCTCTGATCCCAGTTCAGCTTCTGTGGGTGAATCTGGTGACTGACGGTCTTCCTGCCACCGCTCTGGGATTCAACCCCCCTGATTTGGACATCATGGGCAAGGCTCCCCGCTCCCCCAAAGAGCCCCTCATCTCTGGTTGGCTCTTCTTCAGATACCTGGCCATTGGAGGTGTGCTACTTTCCATATTTCTGCTCCATTCTAGGTTCACCATGTGTTTAGTGATACTGTACCTTCCCTGATTTCCTCAAGACTGCATTACAAATTCTGTTTGATCTCTTTTGCAGGTTATGTTGGTGCTGCAACTGTCGCTGCTGCTGGCTGGTGGTTCATTTACTCTGAAGATGGCCCCATGGTGTCCTTCTACCAGCTGGTGAGAATCTAATGCTTCAGGGATACAATAATTAAAGCCAGATATCTCTGAGTATTGAGAACTATAAAAGACGTGGTACATTTAACAGTGAAATAATAATGCTATACCTATTCTTTGCCCTCAGTCCCACTTCATGCAGTGCACTGCTGAGAACGAGGACTTTGCTGGTGTTGACTGCGAGGTGTTCGAGGCTGCTCCACCCATGACAATGGCTCTGTCTGTCCTGGTCACCATTGAGATGTGCAACGCTCTGAACAGGTCAGTACTTAAGCTTACTACATCATAAAGCAGCTGATCATAAATGTTTCATGCTGACTGTAACATACATTGGTGCATGCTTTTGCAGCTTATCTGAGAATCAGTCTCTGCTGCGTATGCCTCCATGGAGCAATATCTGGTTGGTGGGAGCCATGAGTCTCTCCATGTCTCTGCACTTCATGATCATCTATGTGGACCCTCTGCCCGTAAGTACTGCATCCATTCAGCATGCTGAATTCGATTTAGTTTATGTGTTTAGCAAGGGGTGCCTAAACTCAGTCCTGGAGGGGCTGGTGTCCTGCAGAGTTTAGCTCCAACTTCTCTCAACACAACTGCCGGGAAGCTTCTAGTATACCAAGTAAAAGCTTGATTAGCTGGTTCAGGTGTGTATAATTGGGGTTGAAGCTAAACTCTGCATGACACTGGCCCTCCAGGACCAAGTTTGGGCACTGGTTTAGCAATAACGCCAAGCAGGCTAAAGGGGCTGCCACTAGGGGGCGATGTAAGATGTGTGCCCAGGAGCCTCAGGCCCAGCCAAGAGACACTTCTCTCATGTCCAAGTCATGTCCCAAAAACTGATTTAATAGCAAATCCATAAATTCAAATAAAATGGCAATATTGTAATTCCTTAATTTTAGTCATTTCACTTCATTGAATTCATTTTTCATTCATTCTGTTTGAATCCAACAGTTATAATTTATCATTTGCTAATCTCTGCCTTTCCCCCGAACAGATGATCTTCAAGCTAACCCATCTCAACCTGGAACAGTGGATCGTTGTACTGAAGCTTTCCTTCCCCGTCATTCTTCTTGATGAGCTTCTCAAGTTTGTTGCTCGCAACTACCTGGAGCGTAAGTAACTATTTAAAGCACACAAACAAATTTTAAAAAGTATTTTATCTGTGTGTTTTTTAAGATTTACAAATGATTAATCAATTTTCATGTTAATAAAACAGTTTCTGAATACTGGTATTTATAATAAACTCTAAACACATACAAATGCATAACTAAATATTGGTTAAAACCTCTTCAACAACTTACTGTATCTAATGAAGACCTGACTAACTATAACAAGAAAATATAAATTCCTATGATTACTTATTTCCCTTTTAAAATTTTATTCTCCTTTACTTATCTCTTGTCCTCTTTTTCACAACACTCCATTTCTTCTGGTGGTGTAAATATTCCTCCTCTTTACCCATCTCCTCCTCCTCACCCAATCCCCTGTTCAAACCCTTTTTATTTCATTCCAGCCTAATCCTGTTTCCCTCCATATTCCTGTAACAAAGCAAGGTATCCCACAATCCGCTCTGTCCGTGCCTGCCTGCATCCCTGTGTCTGTTTGCATATGGTCAAACTGTGCTACATTCTTTGGCTTGTTAATTGATGTGCATATTGTAGTGTCAGTCATGGAGCTCCTCGGATCTTATGACTGCTGAATCTGTGAATGACTGTACAGTAGTGCTCCTATAGCAACAGATGCCATTGTAGAATCTTAATATCATTATCAGCAGAGATTCTGTTCAATTAAAATAGTTTAAAGAATATTTCCATATTCAAAAATGTGATTAAGACTATGCATTTAAGATGACGTGCTTCAAAGCAATGTGTGCCAAAGCAATCCTGTCTCACATAACTTATTTTCTTCAACAGAGAAAGATGAGAATCTAGTGTCCAAAAAGTGGGACTGAAAAAGCGAAGAAGAAATGTGCTAAAACTCCAAAGCAGAAAAGTTTGCCAGGAGTGAAAAAGAAAACCACTGTGAACCAGTGAAAATCAGCCGTGTAATGTAAAACCTTATAGAACAAAGGAAAAAAATATTTAAGTAAAATGTGTTATGTATATGTATTAAGACTTAATTTAATATATATATAATTTAATATATATATTGTTATGAACAGTATATTCGAATGAAAATGCTATTCTTAAAATAAAGATGTGTATAAAAAAAACGTGTGATCTGTTACTGTCTTTTAGTTTAATCTTTATTTTTCATACATATATACTGCATTTAGATTTGTTACTAACATTGTACTTCATTTATATGAATTAACATTTATTAGCCCCATTCAATCAGATTTAGTGTTTTATCATTGACCTTCCACTGTTCATTGGCTCAGGCACCAGATACTTCATAATGAAATGATGGCTTTTTCCAGTAAAGTGACTTTGGCCTTAAACTGAATGCAAAAATAATTATAGTAGGTAGTTTTATAGCAGGGGGCAACTGTTACACACAAAATGTATTCAGTTTAAAGCGATGGCACCTTTTCAGCTTAAGTTCTCAATATGTCTGAGAACAGCAAGTTTGAATATTTCACTTTGAAATACAGTCGTAACAAAAAAAACATTTGAGGTACAAAAAATATTTTCTTATGTGTCTACGGTTTTAATGCATTTAATTTAAAGTAAGATTTACTTTATCTCTTGGTTGTTGGCTTCAAGTTAACATAAAAGGAATATGCTAACACTTGCTGGTGAATATCACTAAAGTTTTCCTAAAGGCTGTGAAGCTGAGGGCAATTGTAACAGATTTAATCTTAAAAACACTAACATATTGTAAGACTAGTATACAGTCAACAACTTATTAGATCTAGTTTATTAAAAAGCTTGCATCTCAATTCACACAATTATAATGTGTTTACCATTTAATCGTTCACTTAAAACATCATTTAGGACAGCTAAAAGAATTAGTACCATATAAAGGCAAAAAATATTCTGACATATTATATGGAATAATATTAAATATTATGATAGTCCTTCTCATCATATGCTTATTAATGATGCTGTTGCTTACTTTGGCACAATTTTTGTCTTATAGTGATAGCAGGTAGAGTTTTTAAGGAAAAAATTACAATTGCCCCCAGTATCCATCCCCAGTAGTTTTTTGGCCTTTATTTTGCTGGTGACAGGTGCTGAAAATGACTAATAAGTATCCACCAGTGTCTACTAGGAAATGCCAGGAAGAGAAAACTTACACTACAGTAGCACTAAGTATAGTACAGGAAGTAGTCAGTGTATTAGTTTTTCACAAAATTCAAGTATTAGCAATTCCAGTTGTCCAGATTGATAAGAATCATGTTTTTTCCTGTATGGTTTGAGTTCATTAGAAGAATTATGAACCCATGAGTGCAGGAATGGCTGTTTAGTTCATGTCACTGTAGTTTTTTTTTTTTTTTTTTTTTTTTGTTTTTTTTTTTTTAAATGTAGGCAGCCCACCTCAGCTTGGCCCTTTCTGAGGACCACCTCCTTGCCCACCAGTCTCATTTGTCCCTTTGGTTGGCCAAAACATCACCTATTCTTATATTGTTTCATGTGGCATCTGCAGATAAATCAGTGTCTTCAATTTCCTCCCCTAGAATGTGCTTCACTTGGTTCAAAGATTCTGCTTGACGAATCTGCTCCAATTTCACCTGAGAATGCAGACAGAAGAAATTAAAACTAAACTTAAAGTTGCGGCAGACCTCAAAGATTTGTCTGCAGTGTCAAAATGACATCCTTATGTGTACCATCAACAACTTCAATGTCAACAGAGACTGCAGTGTTTATGCAGAATAGATGAAGAAGAGTATGAACTGCATGCTGATCCTAAATCAGTCAAGTACCTGCAATGACTGCGACAGCTGCACAAAATCCTTCTGCACAGCTTGACTAGTGTCTAGTTGAGAGCGCAGACTGATCACCTGACTGCGATACTCTAAACACTGCTGCTGTAACGTTGCCTGAAAGACAGACATAGAGATGTAAACTACTATATAATCAAATTCAATGATATTCACCTATTCACACCAAGATGCAGGCCTACCTTCTCCTGGATGTGAGATTTGTTCTCTTTCTGAAGGTGAGCAAGCGCCACTCGCAGACCCTGCACCTCCACACGACACTCGTGCAGCTTAGCCTCCAACTGCACACATTGATGGGACAATGGATATTGTAGTCACATGACCTCATTATGTGCATGTAACAACAACAAAAACAATATTCAGATGTTCTTACTTCCGGTTCATTTGTCACAAAGGACCTGAGCTTATAATGAAACCATACAGGTTACAGTAACTGGGTTTCCATCCAAAGTTGTGAATTTGACTGTTGTGCAGAACTGGAATATTGCATAAAACATTTGCGAATAAGCACAGACCCTCCAACGAGTTCCCATCCAACAGGTCCAAGAGAACAAAACTCTTCCTGATAAACTGGCTCTACATATCAATAAGAAAACACTGTGACCCTGGACCACAAAACCCATCATAAAGGTCAATTTTTAGAAATTGAGATTTATACATAAACTTAATGATTAAGGTTATAATTGATGTACTGTTTGTTAGGATAGGACAATATTTGAACATTTGAAAATCTGGAATCTGAGGGTGCATAAAAAAAAAAAAATTGTCCTAATGAAGCTCTTAGCAATGCATATTACTAATCAAAAATGTTATATATAAAGTTTTAATATATTTACAGTAGGAAATTTACAAAATATCTTCATGGAACATAATCTTTACTTAATATCCTAATGATTTTTGGCATAAAGAAAAATCAATCATTTTAACCCATACAATGTATTGTTGGCTATTGCTACAAATATACCCGTGCTACTTAGGACTGGTTTTGTGGTCCAGGGTCACATATAATAGTTTTCATATAACAAACTACTTGCACCTCAGAGAGAGCAGACGAAACACAATAAATGCGGTCATTGCTTTTCGGAGGTGGATGTCTGCTGTTTGGGAATGCAGTCGTGTAAGTCAGCTCTGGGAGCCAATTATACAGAAATACTTTGACGACAAACTTTGCTTGGGCATTTAAGAACGACCATAGCTACATTTCAGATGCTGTGCAGCATGATCGGTCAGGTCCCATAGCGCAAAGTCACATGACTTTTTTGACGAGCATGTAGGAATTTATTCTGCAAATTTATTTCCATTTCCCATTATTTGCTCTTTTTCACACAAGTCAAAAACTACCTCAAGCGAGTGTAGAAACGTTTTTACAAATTAAGGGATTTTCATAATTTCTTATGCGATACTTCAAATAAAAACAGGGTGCTGGAAACATAGCTAGTGTCACTAAAGTACAAACAAGCAAATGAAGCTTGACATTCAAAAAAATGTCTTTATAGACTAATTTGATTGAGCATCTCAGCAATAAACAGTAAGCAAACAACAAGCAAACGGATGTGGAGAACATTTCTGAATACAACCTAGTTCCATACGAAATAACTCTTGAGAATTAAAGGCTGTCATACCTTTTCCTTTTGGATCTGTATGCGGTCTGTCTCTACTGTCAGGCTGGCAAGCTTAACTGAAGAAGACAGAATTCAATCACAAACTCACAGTGGACACACACTTTCATGATAATACATTAAAATATTAACACTTACCCGCATAAAACAACTAGGATCTAAAATACTGACAAAAAGTGAAATAACTTACCTTCTAAAATTTCTGGAGGAGCAGATTTGTAAAAAAGAATAAGGAAAAGAGACAAAAAGCAGAACACGTCATTAAAGAGAAAACACAATCAAAATCTTAAACAAACAGGACAAATGGCAGACATGATTCAAATGATTCATTAGAAAACAAAGTCTCTTTGCCAAAAAAAAGTATATGCTAAATGCTTAAATGTAATGTAATCTAGTGCTATAGACAGACCGCTCTCTTCTGTGCGTGTCTCCAGCTGTTCCTGTAGGTTGACTATTTCAATACGAAGCCTCTCCTCACAGTGAGCTGCCTATGCATAGTGGATACACACACAGACTTAATGACTCATTAAGACAAATACACACAACATTCAATTGTTCCACGTCTCTAGTTTCCTTTCATCAAATCCACTTGTAAACACACACTCACTAACATACCTCTAGTGTTGGACTGTGGGGTGGAAGGCTGTTTTCATCCACATCAGTGTCTTCACCTTTCAACTTGGATAGCTCATTACAAACTCTCTTTTGAGAGTAAGACAGCTCGGCCTGCGTAAAAAAAAAAAAAGTACACGCAGACTCTTAAAGAGTTTGTAATCCCATCAAGATTTTGGATCATGGATACCTGCTACCCTTTGATTTGACCATTCACCTGCTACTCACCAATCTGCTCTGAACGGCATTTTGTGACTGGCTAAAAGACTTCTGTATATCTTGAAGAAGGGTTTCAGACGTTTGCACCTGAGACTGAAGCACTGACAACTGCAAAAGACAAAAATACAGATATCAATAGATAACATTGCTTTGAAAGTAATCATCTGTAGATATGCTATATGTTATATTATATACACTACCAGTCAAACGTTTTGGAACAGTAAGATTTTTAATGTTTTTTTAAGAAGTCTCTTCTGCTCACCAAGCCTGCATTTATTTGATCCAAAATACAGCAAAAGCAGTAATACTGTGAAATATTTTTACTATTTAAAATAACTGTTTTCTATTAAATACATTTTAAAACGTAATTTATTCCTGTGATCAAAGCTACATTTTCAGTATCATTAGTCCAGTCTTCAGTGTCACATGATCCTTCAAAAATAAAAATTTTAATATGTTGATTTTGACTTTGATGATTAGAAAGATGCAAAGATCAGCATTTATCTGAAATAAAAAGCTTTTGTAATATTAAACACTATACCATTCAAAAGCCTGGAGTCAGTATAATTTTTATTTATTTATTTATTTTATTTTATTTTAATTTATTTGTTATTGATGTTTTAAATTGATCAAAAGTGATGATAAAGGCATTTATAATGTTACAAAAGATTTCTATTTCAGATTTCTGAACTTTCTATTCATCAAAGAAACCTGAAAAAAATTCTATATTTAGCCGTTTTCAACATAATAATAATAATAATAAATGTTTTTTGAGCAGCAAATCAACATATTCAAATGATTTCTGAAGGATCATGTGACACTGAAGACTGTGCTGAATGATGAATGATGCTGAAAATTTAGCTTTGATCACAAGAATAAATTACGTTTTAAACTATAATTATAAAATAATAATAAAAGAGAAAAGTTATTTTAAATAGTAAAAATATTTCAAAACTGTACTGTTTTTGATGTTCTTTGGATCAAATAAATGCAGGCTTGGTTGAGCAGTAAATTATTTAAAAAAAAAAAACATTAATAATCTTACTGTTCAAAAACTTCTAACCGCTAGTGTACTTCCACCATTTGGGGTCAGTAAGATTTTTATACATTATTTTATTCAGCACGGATGCATTAAATTGAAGTGAGTGTAAAGACATTTGTTGTGTTTAAATTTCAAATAAATGCTGATCTTTGAACGTTCTACTTATGTACTGTGCCAATGTATCACTGCATGGCTGTTTTCACAAAAATATTAAGCAATGCAACTGTTTCTGGCTGTTTTATGTGGTCTGTGTGGCGCAAGACAGGAACAGAGAGTTTCTGTACCTGTTTTTGCGTCTCTGTGCTTTGCACATCCAGTTCTCTCTCCAGCTCAGCTTTCTGCTTTTGAAGTTCTGTCACCTCCTCTTGAAGCTCTATAAGCTAAAAATGCCATGATATCAGATTCAAGTTAAGAGATGGTGACATCATGCACTGACATCAGTGACCTCTAATGCACTGATTAACAAACAACAGGCTAAATAAATTTCCATGACATTTCAAATTGTTTGCTATTACTGGATACTGGACTGCAGTCATGAACAGTGATTTCTAGCTGTTAAATATTCTAGAGACAAGCATAACTAAAAAAAAAACACTTTCCATTACGTTGTAGTATTTTGTTCATTTTCATGACTTTTCCACACCTGGCAACTAAAATTTTAACATTTCCTGATGCAATTTTCTATGCTCGTGAGAAACCTGCTAAAAAAAAAACTAGACTTATGCTGACTTGTGCTTGCAACTTGTCCCAGTCTGCATGCGTGACCAGTCTGTGTCCCGGTGGTGGCAGGTAGATCGCTTCAGGCACCAGTGTCCCTGTGGACACCAGGGAGGCGGTGTCATCTTGAGGGGGTGGACGTCGGGGCAAAGAGGGTGTATCCAGAGAGAAAGAAGACAGGGAGGCAGAGTCACAGTGCTGGGGAAAGTAGTCCATCATAAGGCCTGTCGTCTCTGCATCTGACGTCTCTGCCAACAGCTCCAGTGGATCAGAGTCTGACCCTGAGCCCTCATGGTCAGCACCTCGTGGGGGAGGAGAATCACCCTGTGGAGGAGAGGTACCCTCCACCTTGCCTTTTTTAGAGATGCCCTGCATGCACAAACAGATGTGTTAAATGCAGAAGTGACTGAAACCAAAAGTACAGAAACCGAAAGATCTTTCAAAAAGGGAAACAGACACACACTGTGTCAAAAAAACCATCTGTACATATGTTTTTGCATCAGTACTTAGATAACGGAAACACACAAACCTTAGCGTCCCGGGGCGAAGCGGCTCTCCTCCACTGTGCTCGTTCTGACTGCAGAACAGATATTCTAGCCTCATACTGAGCAGCTGTTTCTGAGATGAGGGGAAATAAACAGGATGTGAAAAATTGGACTCAGTCACAAAGTAATAGTGAAACACATTTCCTGTCACTTCCAAATCTTTGGGTTAAATTATATTTCATGACATGCAAGTTGGCAAATTAAATGAAACTGCAACCAACTGAACTTTTAATTTTAACATGCTTCTAACTGCAATGGCTTATCGAACAAGAAAAAAAAAACTGCTTTAGGTTACTGATTGCATTTATATTTACACATTTCGCAGAAGATTTTATCCAAAGCAGTTCATTCAGTTAATTCATCAGTGCATTCCCTGGGAATCAAACCCATGAGCATGGCATTGCTAGCACTATGATCTACTGTTTGAGCCACAGGAATTTGGTTGTTTAGTGGATTGTGAAAGGTAAGTGTTGCATATAGGAATGTTGTTGCATTCAGAAAGATCTAGAAAGATCAGAAAGATTAATGCAACCCTAAATACGTCAGCAGACAGAAGTGAATTCTATCACATTTTTATTAAATATAACAAGGTCAAGAGGAAACACATTTCACCCCCACCTTTTATAAGTGAATTAAAGAGGTGTTTACTTGTGTAAACCTTGAGAAAATCAAATTCTTACTCACAGGCTCCTTAAAGATTTGTAATAAGGCATACAGTATAGACAGTTATTTTTAAATTATGCATTTGTGTTTTTATATACTACTCCGTTATCATTTTATTTCATTGGAGGGTATTTTATTTTGCTGCATAACTGAACTTGGTAACTGGATGGAGTTTTGTTAATTGTGGTTAAAAACAAAAAAACATTGTGGAATCAAAACTTGTGAGTTTGTTATCAACACCCTTTTTATTATGTACAGAAAAATCCAATAAAATAACTACAAAATATAGAAGATAACGTGGTCATAAAATACGTGGACAGAAGAATTGTTCAAAATAAATCTAATAAAATGCCTCCAGAAAAAAGGTCAGTTTTGATTGCAAGCCAAATTGAAAGGAGAAGTTAATTTACAAAAATTAAAACTCAAAAAAGTCATCATTTACTCTCCCTTATGTCATTTCAAACCTGTATGCTGAAGAAACTTCATTAAAGTTTCATAAAATTAGTTCATAAGTCTAACTTTGTGTCTGAAATGTTCTGACAGCTTTGTGTGATGAACTGAAATGTATTCATTATTCAATAATAATGAGTTTGGCTGACTTGCAGTGAAGAATTACTATACAGAACACTGAATATACAGCTCACAAATCACATAGTGTCTTTTAAAGTCACTATAACATCAAAACAGACTATTCTTATTTTTTAAGGAATACACATGATTTATAGGGGTGTAATGGTTTACAAAATTCACGTTTCGGTTTGGTGCAATGCAATACGATACAGTGGTGTCACGGTTTGGTACGTTTCCGATACAGCAGAAAGAAAGAAATGCCAGAGAAATTTCCTTGAGTTTTACCAATTTTTTATTTGTTACAACTAACATCACCAAGTATGATCTTTTTTACTTTGAATAATGCAGTCTGCCAAAACATAGTCACAATCTCAGATCAGCGGCAGGAGCTGGATTTAATTTATCGTGAGGAGAGTGAGTCGAGCTGACGAGTGAGGTGAGAAAGACAAGACATTGGTGAAAGATTTAGTTTCGAAACAGAATACAAAAGCGCCTGCTTTAAAAATATTTTAGACCATTTTAGTCTGATGAATCGTTTGGTTTGTAATACGTACCAAACCAAAAGCCTTGTACCAAACAGTTCAATATGAATACGGGTATCGTTATAGCCCTAATGATTTATCCATGCACATCAGTCTTTTTAAATTCATGTGCCCTCATAACCTTTCATGAAAAACAAAGGGTTCTTCTCTGATGATGTGTGCATTGGTGTGAAGGAGAGACAATAATCCCTCCCTTTTAACAACCTGTGACTCACATGAGCAACCTGTCACTCCACTTCATCAACTTGTCACTCACAATAAACAAGTGACAAAAATCCAATCAGTTCCTCATGGACTAAAACAAAGTCCTATTCAATATTTTCTCATTAGAGAAGCCATATGTCATATTAAGGAAGAAAAGACAATGACATTTTCCATTTAATGCCAACTTTAACAGGGTTTATTATGGTGTTTTGCACTTTTGGGTACAACATTTCATTGCTGTTATGTTGTACAGAAAGAACTGTTGTTCTCGTTTTGTGCTTGACAGAAAAAAATGAATGGGTGGAATTGACATTTTTTATTTTTGGATGAGCTACTACTCTTGAAATCATCCTACATCGCCTGCGAAGTACCGACCCAGTGTGTACAAACTGAACATGCAAAAAATGCCCTTTACAAAAAAAAAAGAGTTGTAGGACGATTTTGAAGATGCGAGTTTTTCAACCTACCCTAACTGTCTTTAACTGGAATACACAAAGTACGCGCAGAGCTAGACAAGATGAGCATTTGAGGTTAAAAAGTATATAAATTGTATTTTTTTACGAAAATAACCAATTGTTTTGCTAGATAAGACCCTTCTTCCTGGGCTGAGTCAGTTAGAGCCCTTTGAAGCTGGATTTAAACTGAATTTTGGAAGTTCTCGTGGGCAACATTGAAGTCCACTATATGGAGAGAAATCCTGAAATGTTTTCCTCAAAAAACATAATTACTTTACGACTGAAGAAAGATAGATCTGAACATCTTGGATGACAAGGGGGTGAGTAAATTTTGTGTGTAATTTTTTGTTCTGGAAGTAAATTTCTCATTTAAAAGAGATAGTTCACCCAATGAAACAATAAAAAACACTTCCTTTAATTACTTACCCTCATGTCGTTCCATGTCGTTCTTCGGAACAGAAATTAAGATATTTTTGATGAAATCCAAGAGCTTTCTGACCCTGCATAGACAGCAATGCAACTGACACACACATTCAAGGCCCAAAAAGGTAGTAAGGACATCGTTAAAATAGTCCATGTGACATTAGTGGTTCAACTGTAATGTTATGAAGCTACGAGAATACTTTTTGTGCACAAAGGAAACAAAAATAACAACTTTAATCACCAATTTCTTCTCTTTCCTGTCAGTCTTCGCCAGAAGTTCACGAGAGCATGATGTGTGAGTGTGGTGCTGCTGACGCAGGAGCCTGCGTTCTGACGTTGTACCTCGTTTACAAGCAGAGAACGCATAAGCATGCGTGGTACTGTCATGAACACACGTCGTTATGGGTTGAAACGATAAATTGATTTGTGGATCAATTCTGCAACTGTCCGAATGCATTAAATGTCATCTGCTGTTAAAAAACTAAGCTCAGAATCGATTTAAGAGAGAATCATGATGCATTTGGAAAATCGCAGTTTTACCAATTTATCGTTCCACCCCTACGTCGTTACAGTTAAGTCTGTGTTTTTGTCTTTTTTTTGCGTACAAAAATACTCTTGAGCTTCAACGGTTGAATCACTGATGTCACATGGACTACTTTTGTGATGTCTTTACTACCTTTCTGGTCTTGAACATGTCAGTTGCGTTGCTGTCTATGCAAGGTCAGAAAGCTATTGGAATTAATCAAAAATATCTTAATTTGTGTTCCGAAGATGAGCGAAGATCTTGCGGGTTTGGAACGACATGAGGGTGAGTAATTAATGACAGAATTTTGATTTTTAGGTGACTAATCCCTTTAAGACACATTGTGGCTTTTCTCCACAGACGTTCCAGGATGAATCAACAATCCTCAAACAGACTTGTCCTTTACCTCCACCTTAGGTGACCACACTCCTTCAATCCCTCCCTCTCCCTCTTACCCCTCACCTCTCAGAGCCTCCTGCAAGGACTGAATCTCCTGATCACACTGTTTTTGCAGTTCCTGCAGCTCCTCCTGTTTGCTAAGCTCGCAGATCCTCGCCACACCCTGCCAGTGCTCCAGCTGAGCTCGACACTCGATTAACTGCGTCTGCAGGTCTGCTTCAGCTTCTACTGAAAAGAAACACAGAAGGACTTCAGAAACTCTTCTAAATGGCCTTGCCCCCTTTCTCCTCCGTCTTATTTTTAAAGAATCGTTTAAAAAGGTACATAATAGGAAAACAGGTGTGTGACAGATAAGTGACCCACACGAAAGAGCTCTACTTCATTAACAAGATGGATTTTGCCGCAAGCAGATTAACGCTGCTGATTTGATTTGTCCGCATTTAAACCGGATACATGACCTGTCAAACAAATATTGATTCTGGTCCTAAACACCTGTTGATTTGTGCTGCACTGGTTTGCTGTTGTTGTTATCAACAGAAAACAAGATTTTCATCAAAGCATGTCCACATTTCTTAAAGCTGTCTGCTCGCTTTATTTCAGAGCTTCGGCACATAATCAGATACGTTTGCACGCAAGCTCAAATGGTCATTACCTACTAACTGAGTCGCAACAATCGCGGAATAATTGTCCAAAATGTGTTTATATCGACACAAACCTCCATTTTTAGACTGTAGTTTAACATATACTGGTTGTTCATACCATCGTTCTCCTCGTCATTGCGCGATGTTGTCGTGTCCGAGACTTCCATGGTTTCACGTCATTTGTCTTGATATTTTCCTTTCGTTTCGATATTCTTCCCTTCGCCCGCATCCGTCTTTCTTTTCCTGTGTGGACAGCAGCAGGGCCGGGCTTCGACAAAACTGCACCAAGAGTTCAGGAAACAACTTTCCACGGTTCAATCCTGCGGATATTACCTAACCATCCTCCCTAGAGCCACACACTTTCGGTTTGTTTCAAAACCTAGTGAGGTGACTACACAGACCGCGTTTTCGTGCCTCATAGGCATTAGCTGACTGAGAATGCTGTCTAGGTAGCCAGCTCACTAGGATTTGAAACAGAGCCGGAGAGGACGTGGACTATCCATGCTGTCTGCGTTGGAGAAAATATGCAAATACAAAGCGAGATGGCTTTGAATATTTTCCAAAACGTATGGTTAATCGTGCGATTAACAAAAAACGAATAAACACTTGTATAGACACTGCACGTTGTCGATTACAGACGGTAGGTTTAAAAATGCAGGATTTACCCTATGTATAATTGCCATGACAACCATTTTTCCGCAGTATAGTTACTGCGGAGTTATTATTTTCATTTTAAAATAGCAATAAAACATTTTTTTCGAGTCGCTTTCATATTCTTGTGTCTTATTGTATATTTTACGATTTTTGTAGAAACTATGTTTGAAAATGCTATTGCTGTCAGCGGATAAAAAATAGATGTTGATGCAGGAAAATAACTCCCACTGTTTTTGACCAATGAATTTGCATGCAATTTTAAAAACCTCTGCGGTCAATTCTGATAAATGAACAAGGATTTGTCATAATCGTTTTGATTAAGAGCAAAAGAATCATTTAATACAAGTCTGTGAACCAACCGTTTTGGCCGATTCATTACACACTGACTTACCGACTCAAAAGAACGATTCGCCATATAATTGCAAGCAAATTTTACAGTATATACAATTTAACACAATGGAATTATCAAATATTATGTATACTATGTTAATGTCCGTGATAAATATTATATGTGACCCTAGGCCACAAAACCAGGCATAAGGGATTTATTCATTATCTAAAATCTGAATAAATAAGCTTTCTGATGTATGGTTTGTTATCTGGTTTGTCAATCTAGAATCTGGGGGGGCAAAAAAAATTTGAATATTGAGAAAATCTTGAAAATACTGAGAAAAGTTGTCCAAATGAAGTTCTTAGCAATACATATTACTAATCAAAAATAAAATTGATATATATACAGTAAGAAATTTACAAAATATCTTAATGGAACTTGATCTTTACTCAATATTCTAATGATTTTTGGCATAAATGAAAACAAAAATATATATATATAATTTTGACCCATACAATGTATTTTTGCCTTTTGCTACAAATATACCAGTGCTACTTATGACTGGTTTTGTCCATGGTCACATTTGGTAAATTATTGATTATTGGCCTGTACCGGGGGCCTTTTCGTAAATGTGGTAATTTGATTAAAATAATGTTCTAAAATAATAATTTAGAAGTACAGGCCTGACTGGAGAATTTTACTTTACAAATCTGGGCCTAGGACAATAATAGACACATGATCTCCAAAAGTTCTTATTTAAAATCTAAAACGATACAAGTTACAGCAAAACAAAAATCTGAAATATTTTTACATTCAGAACATGCACACACACACACACACACACACAAATGCAATAGATCCCTGGGTAATCTACAAAGAGGATTTGGATGTTAACTTCAGCCTAGTTAGCCATCCTTGCTTTGGCAGTTTCTGAATAGCAATGAAACCAAACACACACATACATTTATTATTTTATTATCATAACAGCAATAAGTTGACATAAAAATGTAGGAAACCGTGGTATACAAAAGCAAGCTTCAATATTTATGTTAAAATTGACCATGGTGTGAATAAACACCAGAAGTTGTTACAGTCCACAGGCTTCTCATTCCTCAGTTGTTGTGGTAATTTACCATACAATACAGAGTATTTTAGGTGCAAAAAAAAGGAGGATGACTTTAAAAACTGCTATTGTGTAACAGTAGGATATTTTAATGCATTAATTCCAGTTTAACCTTTACAGTACCAATGAGACTAAAAAAATAAAAAAAACAGTATTGGTCCACAGCTCCATTATTATTTAGTGCTGAAAACAGAGCTTACACAAACAGTAGTGTGTAACTAAGCGCTCACGAAATAGCTTATCTGCGTCTGCTACATTACAGGAATGATTAGATACCGTTTAGTGGTACTTCTGGGTGCTGTATTCATCTTAACCAGATCTTCAAAGTCTAGATTTCCTCTCAGTTCATGTCCTGATCACCCACACTCTGACGCAGATATTCCTCATAAAGATTTTTCTGCATAAACACACAAGGCAGTCATTAGTCGAGTCCATCATCACTAGCTGTCTTATAGATGCGTCAACACAACACAAATGCACACTATACCTTTTTGGTCTTCACTACCTCCTGGACATACTCCAGTTTTTCTTGAAGCTGTCTCTTTTCCTTCCCAGAGAATGTTGGTTTGGTCCTAAAAATGCAAAAAAAAAAAAAAAAAGATGTTTAGCAAAATGCTGGCGCTTGTCCTTTTCAAACAATTAAAGTATATGGCATAAAGGGGCATAAATTAAAATCACTAATCTTCCCCTCCACTGCAGTAAGTAAATGTAAAAAAATAAATAAAGTGCAAAACCGCAAAAATATTCACTGCTGTAGGAAATTAAATACACAGCTAAGGAAATTAGACTTTCCTCTACAAAATGCACTAATCTGCCACTCTGCTGCAGGAAATAAGTAAATCAGTAAAATAAAAATAGCTAGGAGTACATTTAAATTTGGAGGAAGTCTTTTTTCATATAATTATTTACTAATCTTTCCCTGCAGTTCTAAAAAGATTGCTAATAATAATAATAATAATAATAATAATAATAATAAAAAAAGGTCTTAAAAAAATAATAAATACAAAAAATAAAACAGTGTATTTTGGACCTTCAGTGTGAACATTATAGAAACTATCTCCTGTAGTGCTCGCTGGAAAAAAGCCAAACTTTAGAATGATAAATTTTGAGTAAATGACAATTTTGATTTCTTGCTGAAAAAGAAACAACTACTATGCATGTAAAGTTGCTCGCACCTGAAAGAAAAGCGAGCAAGGAGGATAAAGATGAATGACAACAGCACCAGTCCAGCACAACTGTACAGCTGCACTTCCCCTGAAAGCGATTCAAATGCCTTCACTGCAGGAACCTGAACAGACAAACCCACACTTACATCAGTATTTACAATGAATCCCTCACACGCATACACATAAATGCATACACAGTACATACCACATATAGCGTGAGTGCCTCTATGCCACTGTTACCCAGCATGAGTTCCAGCATTTCTTTGGAGAGGCTGCCAAGCACCAGGGTGACGAGCAGCAGCAGGGGCACAGTGAACCCCAGCATGCCTAACAAACAGCCCTTAAAACGTGATCGACGGTTCTCTATACTGACCTGCCTATGGAGAATTTAACACATTCATAGACATTCACTGGTAAAAAACACTGGCATTTGCCTATACAATATGTATGAATAAGGATGTACTACCTGTCATTATCAAGTGTCTCAGTGGCGGTCTCGGTGATAAGGTTGCAGTCCTTCTCCAGTGAGTTAAGCGTGTTCTGCACAGTCTGGTTAATGGTCTTCTCTATAGTTCGACACACCTCCTCAATCTGATTGACACATCGACTGGGCTGATGGTGATGAAAGACATTTTAGTTTTCTTTACTTACAAAGAAAGTTGTTGCATTTATAGTAAGGAACTGAAAGATTTGGGTAGCACCTTATTAGGGTTGGGAACATAGATGGTGGGCATGTCGAAGCCACACTTGTTGAGTCCTGGACGCTTACAAAGCTCCTGCACAATCTGCATCATAACTCTCTGAAAATACCAATAACAAAGCAATGTAACATAATACAACATTACTAAACGGTCAAACAAAGAGCATTTGTCTTTAAATATCTTGTCCTTTATGGGCTCTTAAAACATCCACATAAACATTGTTAAACTGCTTGAAGTCAGTCTAATACTGATGTCATGTCAGAACAGATTTGGGCCACATTTGCCTGCAGTGAGCATGTAGCCTTTTCAATTTGTGCCACTTCCATACGTGGTACTAAATTCGATACAGGTCATGTTTTGCAATGCGACTGCAGTGTGAACAGTCATGTGACTTTTACATCACTCTAGATCAACATTCATCATAATTCCGCACTGACGGGAGACACTTCAAAGATTTGACATACCCTAAGTTATCAAGGTCAAGTTGCGAATGGTAATCAGTGGAAATGTGATGTGACAGAACTCACAAGTATTTCAGTGACAACTCTATATATCAGCAAAACATGAGGGCTCATATCATGAAAGTTTCAAAACTTTGCTGTCTTTTGTCACATCCTTAGCTGTATTTTTCATATTGCCTGTGCATAATTTTGCTAGCTTCTGTGGCAGATTACACGATAAATAAATGCATAATTGCTTACTTTATGCCATCCGTGTATACTCCTGAATGACAGCATGCTGCACAAATGTTTCCAAGTCACAGTTTTTCTGCAGAAATAGGCTTTTTTTCCACTGTTGCTTTTGAACTCTGTGGGTTGAAGCAACCCCACTAATGTGATATTTACCCCTGGGAATGTGTTTTAGCTAGTTTTGGATTTTTTGTTAATTTTGTTCTGAAAACCTGGCAACCCTGTTCATACTGTTTGTTTGCGCATGCGGGTCAGTTCAGAACCACAGTCTTGTTCAACTTCACTGAAAATCTGATACTGGCCACATTTAAATCAAAAATGTGAAAAGCTACACACACAAAAAAAATCTGATCTGAGCAAAAATTGGAATTGAGCACTAAGGCTCACAATGTGAACGTAGCCTAAAAGACTACTCTGAACGGCAGTGTACATGCAAAGTAAAATTTATAACTGTGAACATAAGCGTGTATAAGAGTATTTTACTTGTCGATCAGACTCTCCTCCAGCCTCGTCTGCTTTACTGAGATAAAACCGCAGACGGTCCCCTTGCTTCTCATTCAATTTCTCTACAATGTTGAGTGTGCGCTTGCATAAAGCCTGTCCCATTGGGTCAAAGAAGACCAGGATCAGATCACAGAGCTCACCTGGTGTAGACAAGCAGAATCAGAAAACAGAGACACTTATTAGGATTACAAACAGACTAAATTCAGACCTAAAAATCAACATTACAACAATACCAACTCCAGAACACACACAAAACTTTAAGACAAACACACACCGAGCCATAGAATAGCCTGGTCCACGTCAAAGGGGTACTTCATATCTCCATCCACCAGACCAGGGGTGTCAACAAAGGTCACCAAACTGAAACGTTTCTGCCGTGAAGTACAAATCTCAGTGCTGAGGTATTCTGACACCCCTGAAATTAAGAGAAAGTTACATTTTAGACACAGCTTCAATAAGCTTGGAGCTCTTTTTTGTGCAGTTCATCAACAAACCTTTAAACTCCTGCAGAGGTTTGAAATGGGGATAGAGATGGAGCGTCGCATTTCCCTAAAACCAAGACGACAGTTGTTACACAATAAAAAGTGAAAGATGTTTATATCAATGATGCCAAATCACGTCACACAAAACTTTAATGCAACACGTATGGGGTCATATTTACCGTAAGCGATTCCCTCTTTCGCCCACTTGTAACAAAGCTGAAGCCCTGTGTCTCTATAGCGACTCCTGTTCTTTGGATATGCTCCTCCACATACCTGCAAAGCAATAAACGCACTGGTTACTGTTTGAACTTTAACTGTTCTGACTTTATCAGTCTAACACAAAAAGCAATCTGAGTGCATGGTTGTAGTGAGTTTCAGGTCGGTATATTAGCCTACCAATTGATAAAGCTGCTCTTTCCAGCTGAGTGGTTCCCCATCAACATCACAGTTATCTTTTTCCGGGGAGGCAGCAAGGTCACCCCAACACTCTGAGCGATTGTTATCAGTCCTACAGGACAAAGGCATAAGTCGTTAGACAAACTAGACTGGAAAGAAGGTGTGAGAAGGTGAGTAAACTTCAGATTCAGTGAGTTACAGAATACAATTTTGTGTGAACTATCCTGTGACGTCACCCACTGAGTGACAATCACAGCAAAGAAGAAAACTTTATACAATTTAAACCTAAAGCACTAAGAGTAAAACTTACGTTCTGCATCGCTTGGACTACACAGTAACGAATTAAACTATGTATGTAATGACTGCACAGTAGTGAAAACAAACAGGTGAAATGCCTTAAGTGCATATTTGACATACCAACCGGCATTTTAGCTCACCGGCTACTGTTAGCACCTCCTATCCACGCCTAAAAACAGCTCTAATGCCTTACTAAGCCAAGTAAATTAATGAGAATGTAGTCGTTTCTAAAGGGAACGGGTTCTTACCGCTATCCGGATCGATGTACATCTGATGGCAGTCCCGTAAGATGCGCTCGTCGCAGGACACATTGCCAGATATTGAGTCGGCATTTGCAGCACTCCTGCTTTTGATTTTCCCGGACATCGTGATGTAAATTTACGGGCTGTAATAAAGCAGCTTGAGTTTTATCACCTACAAAGTAATAGCCACTGGTGAGATAGTATGAAAAGAATGAACTGAAACAGAATATTACTTACATCCAAAATGAAGTTCAAATCGCCCCGGTCTGCTGGGTAACGCTGGCCACGTCACCGATGTGCGCAAAGAGTAGTGGGAGTTGTAGTCTGTATTATTACGTTTATTTACGTTGTCTGATAATTAGGGCAGAAAAGCTGCCTCTTGTTTCCGCCTAGTTTATTTAGAAACCACGTGGTCTATAGAGCATTATATAACCATTAATCATTTTTGGGTGTTGGGCTTTTGCACAGCACCATTAATTCACTTGATTAGAAGAAACTGAATTTAATAAAGCGTATCAATATATGTTATCATATTTAAAGGTATAGTTCACCCAAAAATGAAAATCCTGTCATTAATTACTCACCCTCATGTCAGTTCATCTTTGTGTTCATCAGAACACAAATTAAGCTATTTTTGATCAAAACAAATAGCTTTCTGACCCTGCATAGACAGCATCGCATCGCATCGCAATGTTCAAGACACTGAAATGTAGTGAGTACATCGTTAAGAACAGTCCTTTTCAGTTGCGTTGCCGTCTGTGCAGGGTCAGAAAGCTCTTGGATTTCACCAAAAATATCTTAATTTGTGTTCTGAAGATGAACAAAGTCTTACAGGTTTGGAACGACATAAGGGTGAAAAATTAATGACAGTATTTACATTTGTGGGTGAACTATTCTTTTAAAGGAAAAGTCCACTTCCAAAACAAAGATTCACATAAAATGTACTCACCCCCTTGTCATCCAAGATGTTCATGTCTTTCTTTCTTCAGTCGTAAAGAAATTATGTTTTTTTTGAGGAAAACATTTCTGTACTTTTCTCCATATAATGGACTGATGTGGTGGCCTGATTTTGAACTTCCAAAATGTAGTTTAAATGCGGTTGTAAACGATCCCAGCCGAGAAAGAAGGGTCTTATCTAGCGAAACGAATGGTTATTTTCATAAAAATAATACAATTTATATACTTTTAACATCACCCACTGGTCTTGTCTTGCTCTTCCCGACCTCTGTTTTTGTTCCAGTTCATGACAGTTAGGGTATTTAGAAAAACTCCCATCTCATGTTCTCCCTCAACTTCAAAATCGTCCTATATAGCGGTTTTACCTTTTTGTTTAAAGATGTTTGATCTTCTTTTGCATGTTCTCTTTGCAAAGACTGGGTCGGTACTTCTGCAGCGACGTAGGATGATTTTGAATGATTTTTGAAGTTGAGGGAGAAAATACGATTGGAGTTTTTCAACATACCCTAACTGTCTTGAGTCAGAATACAGAGAGTTCAGGGAGAGCAAGACAAGACAAGTGTCTGAGATTAAAAAGTATTTAAATTGTATTTTTTTAATGAAAATAACTGATCCTTTCTTCCTCGGGTGGGATTGTTTTAAACCACATTTGGGATCGTTTGAAGCCGCATTTAAACTGCATTTTGGAAGTTCAAAATCAGGGCACCATATCAATCCATTACATGGAAAAAAATTCCTGAAAGGTTTTCCTCAAAAAAAAAAAAAAAAATTCTTTACAACTGAAGAAAGAAAGACATGAACATCTTGGATGAGAAGGGGGTGAGTACATTATATGTGAATCTTTGTTTTGGAAGTGGACTTCTCCTTTAAGATCAAGATGTCCATTTATATTTTCCATGTTTATTCTTGACCAGCGTTATACACTGTACATTATTTATAATGCATCATTTTAACATATAAAGAAAATTAGAAAAGTACACTACTTACTAACCAAATTTCAAAGAAGCTAAAACAAAAAAGTAGCATGACAGCCGTTTTCATTTACCCCATACTTTAATGTAAAGAATTCAGGTTAATGTAATACACTTTAATGGTTTAGCATTTAAAGAAATATTTGCTACACAATCATAAACACATTTACATGTCTGCTCTAACATGATCAGATCAACATCCCTGTACATGCTGCTCAATGTTAGACTACACTTAGAACATTCCTCATAGACAATGCAAGAAACAAGACAAACATAAAAGTAATATCCCAATTACATCTTATAAGCTGTAATCAAAGGGTCTTAAGAATGTCAGTCAACTCTGGACAATTTTACAGCAACAAGCCTGCTGTTCACTCACACAAACAAACTTATGAGCAGATGTTCATTTGTTGGGATTCCTCAGTGACTTGGTAAAGTAAAAGATGAATTCAACCAAAATGACTGAATTTGGAGGCATGAATCATCCTTTATGCAAACTCTCTCACATACACACATATTGCACATGATCCACTCAAAGCCACACACACACACACACACACACACAGTAAAATAATTTTACTCGCACTACCTCGTTCACAAAAACCTCGTTCTTTAAAGTAAAAATGAATTGAATAAAAAGGCATTGGATCTTGGCATTTTGATCATGCATTGTCCAAACCTCATAAATTGCACTTAATTGGGAGAATTTGAGGGCTTATGTCAAAATCCCAACAAAAATCAAGAATTCTTTGAAACTGGATTTAAGTGGTTGATAATTGTAGCACAGTTTCTTTCAAGCATGCCTTACACACAAGCACACCTCCAAATACGTATAAAAGACACAAACAAACACACACACACACACCCACCAATCACCCAAGACTCCCCCCTCTGAAAAACTGGTGCATTGGGATACAAGTGTGAAAAAAGGTGCTCACAATAGTAAATGTAATCATAGATGGATATATATTATATATATATATATATATATATATATATATATATATATATATATATATATATATATATATATATATATATATATATATAGAAAGCATATCTCATGACGTTCTTGGAGAAGCTGCAAGCGGTGACAGCGAGTTTAAAGCAAGGGTTACAGCTTCAGTCCCAGCCATTATCCTTAATCATGTGAGATAATTCAATAATAAACTTCCCCTCCTTATACTTCTGACTTAACTCAAATGCCTGCTCCTGTAGAGGAAAGGAGAAAGGGAAAAAATTAAACTGTGATCAGACTGCAGGGTAATGATGTAAATAAAGCCATAAAAACAAAGCATGCGTACATATTTCCAGCCCAGTGTGGTGTGGCAATTTTCGCAGTAAATATCAGCCACAGCATGAAGACCGGTCAGCAGCAGCCTTTCTTCTGCTGGGCCACAACCCACGTTCACCCTGAAATCACAAAATGACAGTTAAACCAACCATTTCTTCCATCACAATTTAATTCAAGCTCTGAGATTTTTTCCAGAAGTGATACTCACACAGAATTGAACAGGTAGGCACGTCCTTGGCTGCCTTGAAACGACTGAAAACAGACAGACATGTGAGTCTTTAATGTGAACAGCATCACAATTCACAGATCCAGCTATAAATGTGCCACAAAGGAACCCTCACCTTAGAAATTAGGTCATCGTGGTTGGCCAGGTGTGCACGGCAGTGGACGCAGCTGTAGCGGCGGTGACAGGAGTCCAGATAGGCCTGGAAAGTTTTGGCCTTGGTCTGCTTCACCATGTCTTTAAAGAACACACACAAACAAAAACAGTGTCAGATCATATCTGCAAGGATAACATGCCTACTCATGTCTAAATATGACCATGAAAACTTGAGGGAAAGGCTACAAAGCAGCTTTGACGGCCAAAACAGCTCTTAGTGGGGTTGCCAAATGCGTAGTTAGAAAGCATGGCATTGACATCATCAGCTATTAATGTTGCGATTTTCAAAGCAGACTAAATGCTTTGAGATTTTATGCATGCTGGACGTGACATTTGCGGCAATCTTTTCATGCGTTTTAACGTCACTGCAAACCTTGTATCCTGTTTTAGAGATATAACAGGAAAAAAGAAAACATCCACATGACCTACTTTGCTTGGCTGCCCACACTGTAGTTACCCCATATATGGCATGCCAGGCACAAGGGTAAACAGAGGTGAGATTTAATGAATAACTATGGCATGCTGTAATAAATAACAGCTTTGCTGGGTTATAAAAGGTTTGAAAAGTTACTAAATTTTTCTGCAGACATGCTCACGATAGTTTCGGTTCATACGGACTATAATGTTACAGCATGGACCACAATGCAGCTGGAAAATCGTTCATATGAATCGGGTGCTTTCAACGATTCGGTTGAACCGGTGTACAAAACCGATTCGTGATTTGGAGTATTGAGGATTTGACCGATGGGAGCAAAAAAATAAAATGCATAAATAGCAAATAATGTTACAAATCTTACTGTAAACTAGTTTACTTTACTGTATGTTAATTTTAGCAACAAATAAACGTGATGACATTGTATTATAGCGTGCTAAAGATTCTTCAGCGAAGATATGTAAATTCATTTTAGTATTATTTAAAAGTAAATTTGAATTACTGTTATATAGGAACTAATCTATGATAATAACATCCTTAGTATGGCAAATAAATAAACTTAAAAACGTTAAGTTAATGTCACAGCTTAAAATAACCGCCAAACCTTTTTCTGAAATGAACTGTTCGAAAGAACCAATTCGCGGAATTGAATCATTTCCCCCTTCATTACTAAAGAATAGCACTAACAAACGCGGCTAGCTGCACGTATGCCAGTCACCTAAAAATTCACGTTTTGAACTAACACTCTAGTTACATATACAAGTAACAATTTCACCATAATGTAAAGACTCTAAAACCATGAGTAGAGCCGTTTTACATTAGAACTGCTTCTAGCCTTCTCGCTCCATTTGACATGCTAACGTATGTAATAATGAAAATGGACTCACCTAAAATATAAAATATGATTTCTTCAAGACAAACGCTGCTCGCAGTATTGTCGCCAGAAGAAAAGCGTGCTCAATTCAACGACATGAAGCCCGAGCGTTCACTAATCGAGCGCACTCAACCAAACAAACGAGCGGCACGCTGCACTTTTCCTACAATTCCCTCCTTTGTGTCCCTCCTGTCGACCCGCTCTAATGCCCAAACTGTGTGATATCAACCGAAAGCTTCGTAATTTCCAAATTTCAAGCAAGCCACGGCGCTCGATATGTCGCAAGCGAATATAATCCGTAGATTTGTTTACTGTATTTCGTGAGGAAGTTTCTTATACGTCATGTGGCGCAAAACAAACCGCAGCTGACCAATCAGGGACCAGACGGAGACGTCTGGAATATAGGTCAGCCAATCAGAGGCGCTCCTCCCGTGCGTTTGAAGTCACCTGAACTTTACAGTTGCGTCAAAACGTAACAGCGAGCAAAAACAACAAAGCCCTCGTGTTCTGATTATCTTCGTCTTATCGTTTCTTTAGAAGTGGAGGGTGTGTGTGTCCTCTGGTTGTTTGCATGTTAGTTAAGTCACGCAGGCGGCTTGAAAATTAACTATAAAATGAAAGCCGGTTTGGTTCTGTAAGACATCAAATGTTACACTGAAAGACGATGCATTTTTGTATCTACAGAAGACTCAGGCTTTGTAGTCAACTGGTTCCCTGTTGAGTACAGCTGATGGACTTTGCACGGCCTCTCAAAGTTGGATAATGTTTGTTTGCAAACATAAGTAGGGAGGCGCTAAACTGACACCGACTGACTGAAAACCACAACGAACATGGTGGGATAATAATGTAGGGAGCAAAGAAAACAATCCACTTGTGAAATATATGAATTCTGTTTATTTTCTAGGTGTGTTCATATTCACAAAATGTCTCATGCCATAAACCAAGTTTCATGTGAATACTATGCCAGTGCTGATAAGGTAATAATGGTATTGATATAAACTTGGCTGTATGTTTAAAGGCAAACAGCTTTTGTACAGTGTGTGTTTGACTAGACAAGGCTGAAGTACATTGTGTGTTTTTGTTTGATCATGTGTCTTGCTTGTGCCTTCTTATATAGTTTGACAAAAGGGTGGGATAATCAGACATGACGCCCGTTGCTCCTGCAGCAAAAGCAGCCTCAATATCCTCTTCTTCATTACACACAAAGAGATGAATCTAAAGAGAGAAGGAGAAAGGAAGAACATTTTGTTTTAGTTTTGAAGCATGTAGGCACACACAGTCTGTTTCCTAAAGGAAGTCGACCCAAAAATGAAGATTTGCTGAACATTTACTCACTCTCAGCCCATCCAAGATGATGTAGATGCAGTTTGTTTCTTCATCGGAATAGATTTGGAGAAATTTACCACTAGCTCACCAATGGATCCTCTGCAGTGAATGGGTGCCGTCAGAATAACAGCTGATAAAAACATTACATTAACCTATATGATTCCAGTCCATCAGTTAAAGTTTTGTGAAGTGAGAAGCTGTTCATTTGTAAGAAAAAAATTCATCAAGATGATGTATCTGTTTGTTTTCCCTTGTAAACAGTTCTTGATCTGTGCCTTTTCCTCTCTTGATTTAAACACAATGGCCTTTTCACTGAACAAAGAAATAATGGATAGAAGACTCAAATTTTCTAAATAATGGATTTGTTTCTTACACAGCTTTTTGGTTCACACAGCGTTAACTATTAGACTGGAGTTGTGTGGATTATTTGTGGATTATTGTGCTGTTTTTATCAGCTGTTTGGACTCTCATTCTGACGGCACCCATTCACTGCAGAAGATCCATTGGTGATGCTCCAAATTTGTTCTGATGAAAAAACAAAAGCTACAGTTTGGATGACCTGAGAGTGAGTACATTTTCAGCAAGTTTAATTTTTGGGCGAACTATTCCTATAAAGCATTACTTAATTTTCAGAATAAAAATTTTCTGATAATGTAATCACCTTTTTAACCATTTGTGGTTAAAAAGTATAGATTTTTTTTTTTTTTTAGAAAATGATCTATTGTCTCACTAGATAGGACTTTATTTCTTGGCTGAAGCTGCACTGAAACTGCAGTTTGGACTTTCAACCCGTTGATCCCCATTGAAGTCTACTATATGGAGAAAAATTCTGGAATGTTTTCCTCAAAAAACTTAATTTATTTATGACTGAAGAAAGACATGAACATCTTGGATGACATGTGGGTGAGTAAATTATCAGGAAATGTCTATTCTGGAAGTGAATTAATCCTTTAATAACACAAAAACCTGATATAGCATGGCCACAGACCTGAATTCCTCGGTCTGTGAGGTGCTTGAACATTCCTTTTCTCAAAGTTATCCTGACAGAGAAAGATGTAAAACACAGAAAACCATTTCAATAAAATGTTAAAAGGTTAAACAAAAGGATAGTATCATACTGCTATTAAAATTAGTTACCTTTCAACTAAAGAGGTGACCAGACTGCTTCTCATAATCCACATTTCAGGTATGTATTCTCTGTAGGAAAGAGATTAGTGAAAATGCATTTGAGCGATTACCATGCACACAACATAGGATGGAAATATTTGGTCTGTACAGACCTGTTTATGATTTGTGGCATGTAGAACTGGAGGAAACTCTCTCCGAGGGGAACAAATGGCAGAAGGCCGGTGTAGTAAAGCAGGAGCAGCTGTAAACCCCGCTTTACAGTGAACATGTAGGGCATGGAGGAGTTCTGCATTTGACAAAAAAAGGAGACACAGCTAAAGGTGTGAGAAAAAGGAAAGTATGTGGGCAATTTATTATTGAAGCAAAACAGGTATAGCGGGATAAATGCAAACGCACTGTTTTGCGACAATTTTTCATGATGGTGGAGTCAACAGAGGCCCAAACTGATGTGGCCTCTCTGTTGTATTTCTTTACAAGATCAGAAATCTGAAAAAGATAGTACATATAGCATTATTGAGGATAAAAGAACAAAGAGGGAGGCTTTGAAGGTGTTTAGGTAAACACTGAGTATGATTATCACTCTCTTGCCTTCTCAATCAGCACCCTGTTATTCTCTTTCACTTCGATGTTTACAGCTGTGTGTGGAAATTTGCGGAAAACATCCTCTAATAATGCAATTTTTCTATCTGAGCCAGTGCTGAAGTGGCCTGTGCAAAAGGATTTAAAACATGTAGAATCATTATACAATAATAAAGGTGTTAATACGTGTTTGCAATTTCACTGCTAAAAACACACACCTGCCTTAAAGGTCACCTCGAGTGTCTCTTTATAAGGTGGCAACTCCTGAAAAAAAAATATTATGGTATAATTATGAAAAAATAAGACATTCATTATTAACCAAAACTTGTGGTTTATAAACATTAGCATTCGCAAGTTTTCAGTCTGTAATATTTTTTTAATGTTATCAAAAGAAGTCTACATTTATTTGACCAAAATACAGTGAAACAATAATATTGTTAAATGTTATTTTAAATAACTGTTTTATTTGAATGTATTTTAAAATGTAATTTATTTCTGTGATGCCCTAGTGAAAATGAATATACTAAAATGTATTTGAAATCCTTATTATACTACAAATATGTTTACATATTATGTACTTAATAAAAATCCCCTGCAATTGTATTTTTACTATACCGATATATTTAAAGCTAAATTGGAACAACAAATTTTGCACTTAAATTGTGTGTAAATAGTGCTGAAGTCCAACTAAAGGTATACTTAAGTATATTTGATTGTGCTAAAGTGGCATTTTGCAAGTATATTTAGGTGCACTTTAAATATTTTGCATTTGAAGACCGATAGTATTTAAACTATAATATATATATACATATATATCCTTATCAACAGTGACATTAAAACACATTTTAGGCTTAATATTAAGAAATGTGCATTGTCCTCAAGTAGTACTTCAAATTAAGTTTAATTACAATTTTTATAGCAGTAAGTTTTAAGCAATACATCAGTAAATATGTTAATAGACCTGAACTATACGTAGTATAAAATAAATGTATTTTAAATCTATTACTGAATTTTCAGCATCATTACTCCAGTCTTCAGCATCCCATGTTAAAAACAGTCGTTCTGCTTCATATTTTATGTGGAAACCATGATTAATTGTTTTCTTTGATAAATAGTAAGTAGTTAAGTGAAACAGAAAACATTTGGAATGAATTGTTGCGGAATAAAAGTATTATTTCTTTCAAAAATAAACTAATCTAACCGCAAAGTTTTGTGTAGGTCCACATGGAAACTGTATAATTTTGTTCACTGTGCATTTTTTTTATAATCCTAAAAATGTAATTCAAGAACTGCTGGTAATAGAGCAGGTAGAGCTGCACAGTATATCAGGACAATATGTTAACCTTGACCCCTGACCTCCAGGTTTAAGGAGGAAATGTTGACATCCTGCCCAGTCTGTCGCAGGAGGTTCTCATCATGTGACACGACCACGTGACCATCTTTAGTCAAGTGACAGTCGATCTCCAGCATCTCTGTGCCCACTTCAACAGCACTGAAAGGAAAAGAGGTATTTTGGACAGATAAGGTAGAAGTTTTCAGTGAATAAATTTCATGTTTTCTTATGTATTACTTTAAATGACTTGAAATATAATTAATGAGTAGTATGAACCATTTTAATTATACTATTATGATGTTTTGTTTTGTAATTGTGAACAATTTTGCTTATTCACTTTTTATTAATTAAAGGGTTAGTTCACCCAAACATCAGTTACTCACCTTAATGTCACTCCAAACCCGTAAGACCTTTGTTAATCTTCAAAACACAATTTTTTTGATGAAATCCGAGAGCTTTCATTCCCTCTGTAGCAGAGGTGGGGAACGCTGATCCTGGAGGGCCGGTGTCCCTGCAGAGTTTAGCTCCAACCCTAATCAAACACACCTGAACAAGCTAATCAATTTTTTTCAGGGTTGGAGAAAAACTCTGCAGGGACACCAGCCCTCCAGGATCAAGGTTCCCCACCCTTGCTCTATAGACAGCAAGGGAACTACCACGTTCAAGGAAAGTAAGGATATTGTTAAAATAGTCCATGTGACATCAGTGGTTCAATACTTTCTGTGTGCAAAGAAAACAAAAATTCTTCTGAATAAAGTTGGGTTTGTTTTTGCGCACAAAGTATTCTCGAAGCTTTATATAATTACGGTTGAACAACTGAGGTCACATGAACTACTTTAACAATGTCCTTACTACCTTTCTGGGTCTTGACCATGTCAGTTGTGTGTCTATGCAGGGTCAGAAAGCTCCCAGATTTCATCAAAAATATCTTAATTTGTGTTCTGAAGATGAACAAAGGTCTTATGGGGTTGGTTATTAGAGTGAGGGTGGTCAAATTCACATTTTGTATAATATATGTATGTATTCAGATTGAAATGACTGAAACAACATCAGGGTGTGTTACTTTTAGGGAGACACATTGTGATTAGATGGACTGCCCAGTCATACAAATTTATAAGCTGATACTGATCTACTGTTTATGCTCAAAGGCTCTGCAGAACTGGTCTGAGACCAGCTGATCTGAGACTCACTGTGTAAAGGCCTCCATAGTGTTCTCAATCCTTTCACCACAGCCTGAAGACAGAGAGCAAAAGGTCAGGAAATGTGGACCGACTCTCATAGACACACAAACATAAAAATTCCTCAAACAGTTAATCACTCACTCAGTCACATATTAACCAGCTTTATATACAAACACCACGGGGAAAACATTCACACATGCCATACAAACACAGATTTATCTAACGCTGTTTATTGACAGTTTAATGGAATAGTCACAAGATTTCCTTATATAATAGATTGCTAAAAATATACATTTCATTTAATAGCATAATCTATTGTAAATCATAATGTTCAATAACTTCAAATGTTGTATGATAGCTCTGTCACTTAAAAAGACTTTGGCTGTGACCTGCACAGAGCAACAAGTGCAGATGATGATTTCATTATGATTTAATATTCATCTTCATCATTATTACAATGAATTAGGTTTAATGTGTTTTTAATTTTTTAAAGGCGTGAAGCCCAATCCCCAGACATGAGCTGGTTATTGACTCAGATCAGATACAGTACCTCCCCTATGAGAGATGTGGGTGCAGTGGAAGGCTGTCCGCTTCTTCTTGTGCAGAATATGAGGGTTTTTCAGAAAGTACAGCGACGTGAGAGCGTAGCCCCCTACTGCTGGGAGCAGGTAGTACAGGTAGCCTGCCATAACGCCCACTACAAGGGGCTCTGAGATCAGCAGGTGAATGCAGAAACAGAAATCGGATCTTTGAAGAAAAAGTTACATTGTAATATTACGTACTATTTTCTTTTCATTTTAAATAAACAAAAATGTAATATTATACAATAATAACGTAACATTAAATAAATTGTAAAAAACGTATTGTATTGGCAAAGGAAAGGTGTAATAAAAATATGTATTTTGAATTTTAATATTGTGAAATATTTCTGTTAATATAACATACGAATGTTAATATTATATAATAATAACATTAAATACATTGTAAAAAGTATTTTATGTGCATATTAAAGGAAAAGTGCAATATCTATCTATCTAAACACACATACAATTATTTAAAATACAACATTGTTAGAGTATGTTTTATAAAAATATACAATTTTAATTCTTTCTGCTTCAAAACTTGTTTAATTCAGTGGGTTTCTTGATGTTTCTTTATTTGTATTTTTGTAAAATAAATAAATTAATTAATAAATAAATAAAAACAAAGTAAATAAAATAAAGGTTATTTGAGTATATTTAAAAAATATATACTACTCAAGTCTTTATACTTTAAAATTTCATGTTTAATTCAGTGTGTTTCTTGATATTTCTTTATTTGTATTTCTGTGAAAACAACAAATAAAAAAAAATTAAAATAAAGATTATTGGAGTGTGGTTTACAAAAATATACTATTTCAGTCTTTCTACTTCCAAATTTGATGTGCTGCTTGATGTTTCTTTATTGGTGTTTTTGTAAACAAACAAAAAATAAAAATAAAGTAAATAACATTAAATAAAGATTACTGCAGTATGTTTTACAAAGAATAAAATTTAAGACTTTATACTTAAAAATTTCATGTTCAATTCAAGGTGTTGCTTGACGTTACTTTAATCATGGGCGTCGGACCCACCCACTTTTGAAGACCAACGCAGTCGGACCCACCCGCTTTTACTGTCTCTAATTCAGCGAATATGTCACTTTTTAGAGCGCCATCAGTCAAATCCATTCCACATGACGAATGCGCTAATAGATTAAACTCCATGTTCACGCGAATGAACAGGCAGCATCTGGGGTGGAGGAGTGGACGGAGCGAGCGCGTCAGGCACAGTCATAAAACATATTTCAAAGGAAGCGGCCCCACGGCCCTAACCGCATCACTATCTTTACTGGGTGTGTTTAGGGAATATTTGCATTTATTCACGTGCGATTTGATTAGCTACTGGTGGACTGTCATGATTTTGGCTAATACAGGATACTGCTGAATGATGCGCATCAGAGGGGATTTAGAAGTGGGCAAACGCAAAGCCGACTGATAAAGAAGTGGGTATACGCAGTATACTTGGGTATACCCTGCATTACATGTTAATTAAACTCTATTCTATGTTTTCACTAGTTACTCGCGCCTGCTGAAATCCCCAAACACAGCAAAGTAAACAAAACATCTGAAGGTATCTGCTGCTCAGATACACCTAACTCTACCCGATACTTTATTCAGACTTCTCAATTATTTCCTTCATTTGTATTTTTATTAAAAACAAATGCCTTTCCGATGTAAAATGAGATGTGAAAAAGCAGAAGACCGATTTTGGAAATACGCGGACTCGAACTCGGGTCGTTTGCGTCAGAAAACACTAATAACATGCTTTAACACCTACGCCGCTGGAAAAATGTCTTGATATTCGTCTTTTGTGATGTTGTGACCTTAGTGGGCAGAGGTAATGTTAGTAACCCCTGCAAACAAGGCGGCCTATTCCGTTAATTAAAAGGCACCAGACTACAGAAAATGGCATATACTCCAGTCATTTTTAGGGGGGGGAGGACCCACCCACATTTATTTTGCTTCCTACTGCCATGCTTTGTTTGTATTTTTGTGAAAACAATAAATGAATAAATTAAATTAATAAAATAAAATAAAGATTATTGGAGTAAAAATATACTATTTCAGTCTTTCTACTTTAAAATTTCATGTTTAATTCAATGTGTTCCTTGATGTTTCTTTATTTGTATTTGTAAAAAAAAATATATATATAAAAATAAATAAAATAAAATAAAGATTACTAGAGTGTTTTACAAAAAATATACTATTTTAGACTTTCTATTTTAAAATTTCATGTAAATTCAGTGTTTTTCTTCATGCTTCTTTATTTGTATTTTTGTAAAATAAATCAATCAATAAAAATAAAGTAAATAAAATAAAATTGTAGTAAGTTTTACAAAAATACACTATTTCAGTCTTTCTACTTTAAAATATTGTTTAATTCAGTGTGTTCCTTGATGTTTCTTTATTTGTATTTTTGTAAAAACAAACAAAAAAAATCAATAAAAATAAATAAAATAAATTAAAATAAAATAAAGATTACTGTAGTGCGTTTTACAAAAATACACTATTTCAGTCTTTCTACTTTAAAATATTGTTTAATTCAGTGTGTTCCTTGATGTTTCTTTATTTGTATTTTTGTAAAAACAAACCAAAAAAATCAATAAAAATAAATAAAATAAATTAAAATAAAATAAAGATTACTGTAGTGCGTTTTACAAAAATATACTATTTTAGTCCTTCTACTTCAAAATTTCATGTTACATCCAATGTTTTTCTTCATGTTTCTGTATTTGTATTTTTGTAAAATAAATAAATCAATAAAAATAAAGTAAATAAAATAAAATTGGAGTATGTTTTACAAAAATACACTATTTCAGTCTTTCTACTTTAAAATATTAATTCAGTGTGTTCCTTGATGTTTCTTCATTTGTATTTTTGTAAAAACAAACAAAAAAAATCAATAAAAATAAATAAAATAAATTAAAATAAAATAAAGATTACTGTAGTGCGTTTTACAAAAATATACTATTTCAGTCCTTCTACTTCAAAATTTCATGTTACATCCAATGTTTTTCTTCATGTTTCTGTATTTGTATTTTTGTAAAATAAATAAATCAATAAAAATAAAGTAAATAAAATAAAATTGGAGTATGTTTTACAAAAATACACTATTTCAGTCTTTCTACTTTAAAATATTAATTCAGTGTGTTCCTTGATGTTTCTTTATTTGTATTTTTGTAAAAACAAACAAAAAAAATAAATAAAAATAAATAAAATAAATTAAAATAAAATAAAGATTACTGTAGTGCGTTTTACAAAAATACACTATTTCAGTCTTTCTACTTTAAAATATTGTTTAATTCAGTGTTCCTTGATGTTTCTTTATTTGTATTTTTGTAAAAACAAACAAAAAAAATCTATAAAAATAAACAAAATAAATTAAAATAAAATAAAGATTACTGTAGTGCGTTTTACAAAAATATACTATTTCAGTCTTTCTACTTCAAAATTCCATGTTACATTCAATGTTTTTCTTCATGTTTCTGTATTTGTATTTTTGTAAAATAAATAAATCAATAAAAATAAAGTAAATAAAATAAAATTGGAATATGTTTTACAAAAATACACTATTTTAGTCTTTCTACTTTAAAATTTCATGTTTAATTCAGTGTGTTCCTTGATGTTTCTTCATTTGTATTTTTGTAAAAAAAATAAAGTAAATAAAGATAATTAAAGTATGTTTTACAAAAATATACTAATTCAGTCTTTCTACTTCAAAATTCAATTCAAGGTGTTGCTTGACGTTACTTTATTTGTATTTTTGTGAAAACAATAAATAAATTAAATTAAATTAAATAAAGATTATTGGAGTATGTTTTACAAAAATATACTTTAAAATTTCATGTAATTCAGTGTGTTTCCTGACATTTCTTTATTTGTGTTTTTGTAAAAAACAAATGTATATCTATCTCTCTATCTTACATGATAGATCTAATAATAATTTATCTAATAATAATAATCACCAAAAACAACTTACCAGATTTCCTGGAGTATCAGATAGACAAGCACCTGTCTTCAATGTTCCTTCCTTATGTTTTCCTTTCTTATGTTTTCCTTTACCTTCACTAGTTTACGACAGTCTCTCAGCCACTCCCTTTCTTCCCTCACTTTTTCACCTATCAGATAACTTGGCAAGAAATGTTGCCTAATGAGCCAAGTAAAACAAGATAGCTGTGTAAAGGTTCCACCTTTCCCTTCATTCCCACTAATATCAATGCAGCCACACAAGAGCGAGACCAAAATAATGAAAGCTTTCTCTCTAGGCGTGCGTTCTCACTTATCAGTCAGTCATTGGTAGCTGCTTTCTTTGCAACTCTAAATTCCCCCTCCTTTTTTGAGTGTTAGTGGTGTATGAATGTTTTGGAATGTAGTCTGCTTTATTTATTTTGTTATACATATGATAAGTGCAGGTATGAGGCCTCCCAGCACATATCATGCTGATTGGATGCCATGTAGTGAACATATATAATACATATTCTCACTAGCGTAAATTAGGCGAGAAGGGAGAACCGACAGGACTGAATAGACAGCACAAGGGGCTTTTGTTGTTTCTTTGTCATTGCAACAGTTGGTAGTAGGTAGCGGAGGACATGAGTTGATATTTGGCCGGTATTCAGGTTTTCACACATTTGACTGCTTAACAAAGGCCTACGGTGGGATAAATGCGAAGTCACAGTAATGCACCCACAACCAGTGTACACACTGTTAGTTCTGCCTGTCAGCAGAACATTTTCGTGTTCTATTGTTCTGGTTTTGTATAGAATTGCTGAGTGAACAAACAAAGGGAGGCAGAGACAGATGGGAAGTGAGGCTAAGAGAGATACTAATAATCCATACCTAATTTGTGCAGTCTTGGCAAGTGTGTTTCATGAAAAGCCTTGATTCACCTCAGTTTCATGCATCAAAAATTGCAGTGAATCAATGTATTAATGACAGAATTTTAGTCACTTTTTTTGTTCAAAACAGCCGTGTTAAACAAGAATGCAAGCACACCCACAACCTAAAGTGCTCGGTCTGTCTTCAAGAGCAGAATGCCTCACAGCAGAATTCTCAACCCATGCTGAAACATGTTGGCGAAGCAGAGGAGTGGTCCAACTGGACAGGCAACTTGGCTGATTTAAGAGAAGAGAAAAGGTAAAGGAGTTCCCAGAAAACAGGGAGCAGAATGTGGAGGAAAATATTAGTCTATATATTAGCCATACAAATAATTAAACATTAACTTCCATTAACGTTTACCTTTGCTCGGTTTAAACTCGCACATCCCTGCTTTACTTTTCCATCGCCAAGGGGAGATCAAGTAGATTTTCAATGCTACAGTGCCACTCCCTTCACACGAAATCAGATAACAACTCCCATCTTCAAAAACTACAGCAGGGAATATGACTAAAGGGAAAGATTACTGTGGCTGTCAGATTGAAACTTATTCACAATACACATGTATTACGCTTATGTATTGTGAAACTGGAACAAGCCCTTTAACTAGACGGAAACAAAGACATAATTATCTATCAAACAAATTATTAATTTAGTAAAAGAAAGGATAATGATTTATAATTGGAGAGGCAATTAAAAAAAAAACATAATCGAGCACAAATAAAAATCTAATTACTTTTATTATAAGTGCACAAGCTGCCATTTTTTACATTTGTCATACGCATAATTGCGCTTTAAACAAAACATAAATCTAAAATACCTGTAATGCTTATTATTAATTTGATCATTTAAAAACTTCAAAAAAACAAATCAAATTTCAATGTTAATACACAGGAAAATGGTATGATTGTTTGTTTTTACTGATTATTTACACTAGCAGTCAAAAGTTTTTGAACACTAGGATTTTGTATGTTTTTTAAAGTCTCTTCTGCTCACCAAGCCTGCATTTATTTGATCCAAGTACAGCAAAAATAGTAAAAAATTGAAATTTTTTTTTACTTTTTAAAATAAATGATTTTATATTTTAAAATGTAATTTATTCCTGTGAACTTAAAGCTGAATTTTTGGCATCGTTATTCCAGTCACGATCCTTCAAAAATCATTCTAACATTATGATTTGCAGCTCAAAAACACATTTATTATTATTATGTTGAAAACATCTGAGTAGAATTCTTTCAGATTTCTTTGGAAAGTTCAGAAGAACAGCATTTATCTGAAATAGAAATCTTCTGTAACATTATAAATGTCTTTATTTTAGTTTTGATCAATTTAAAGCATCCAAACAAATTTAGACTTGACTCGTCCATCAAGCTTTTGGATGATATAGTGTACAGTGTTACAAAAGTTTTTTAATTCAGGTAAATACTGATATTTGGATCTTTCTATTCATCAAAGAATCCTGAAAAATGTACTCAACTGTTTTAAATATTGATAATAATAATAATAATAATAATAATAGTTTCTTAAACAGCAAATCAGCATATTAGAATGATTTCTGAAGGATCAAGTGACTGGAGTAATGATGCTAAAAATTCAGCTTTTGATCACAGGAATAAATTACATTTTAAACTATATTCAAATAGGAAACAGTTATTTTAAATAGTAAAAATATTTCCCAACATTACTGCTCTTGCCCTAATTTGGATCAAATAATCCAGGCTTGGTGAGCAGAAGAGACTTCTTTAAAAACATTAAAAATCTTACTGTTCAAAAACGTTTTACTATGATATATGTTGTACATTACATTTTTGTGTTTGTTGAAAGTTTAATTCTAATCATCTTTTCCCTTTTGGGGGAAATTCTGGAAGATTTTAACTCAGCTTTTGCCTGAAAATTACTACATTTCTTGCTTAAATTAACCCAAAATAAGTTGGAAAGTAGCATGTACTAGTATGTTCAGTAAATGCACGTTTATTACTAAGTTGAATAAATATTAAATAATTAACATTTTTTTAATTTCTTATTAAGGAATGTTCATCTTTTGATCATTGCTGACGCATAGCAATTATGTGCCTCATTTTTAATTTACAACCTATTTTGGATTCATTTTAAGCCAGCCATAGAGTCATTTTTAAACAACAGGTGAGTTAAATAAAACTACCCAGGAGGTTGGGTCAAACAATTAACCTAACCGCTAAGTTTATCCATATTTCACCTAGCATTTTTAAACACTAAAAATCAGTCAAGCTGAATAAAAAAAAAAACAAAACACACAAGACAAAGACATACAGTATCAGGAATTTTATTTAATATATGTATATAATTCTGTTTTTGTTAATTGTTTAATTTATTATACCCATAAGCATATACATAGACTATAACCATCCACAGCTCATTTCTTTTGACAGTCTACCCATATCGTTTAATCGTCTTTTAAAATAATTCCTTATAAGATTCAGGGAAAAAATAGACTTCAGAAAGAGTGAACAGCCAATTATTTTTCACACCCAAAGCGAACAAAACGAAAGAAATGCAAAACATACTTTAAAAAGGACAAAAGTTTTTAAATCCCTTTTCAGTTTTCAAAATAAAAAAGAAAGACCTCACCAATATAACACCAGCAATAATCATAATAACAGCCATTAAAAGGACATTATGATATCTGCCTCCTTCGCAGGCTTTTGAAATCATATACTGTATGCGTGCAGGTTTATACGTGAGAAATACATCCTTAAATGTGTATGTGTGTGTGTGTGTGTGTGTGTGTAAGACTGCTGACAGTCCCCATGGTCCCAATCACAATAAGCATGTCATTGCCATTGACAATATAGTAATATAAATAATCTTTTTCTTGGTAATGAGTTGTTTCCCTCAGATCACAGAGCGGGATGATCTCCCCTCCTCATGAGGAAGCAGAGAAGAGCAGCTTCTGGTTGGAAAGGACAGACGCACAGACACAGACACGGGACGCGACCAACCGTCATTGCCTGTTACGCTTCACCCTAACAAGCGGGGGATTTAACGAAATGAAAACAAGGAAACTTTTCTCACAGGAATAGATTAAATTGCACTAAAAACTGAAAACGTTTGGTCATGAGACACAAAGTGCAGGTGCACCGATTGAGAAATGTCACGCGATTGACGCGCGGGCTGAATTTCCTCTGGAGTTGGGGCTCGTCTCAATGGGGTTTTACACAGGGAGGGGGGAGGGGTTATTAATTTATGCAAATCACACCCTGTATTTACGCAAAACAGCTACACAATGTGCCATTTTAACTCTTCCCACTCGAACATGCTTTCCTCATCCATGATTGGCCAGAAGCAATGACGGTTTCGTTAAAAACGGCATCGAGAGATGACGACACTCACCGAAAACGTATAATATAAAGGCAGGTAGTTACGACTAAGATGCGACGCATGCAGAATAAGTCTAGATAAACACAAAGTGAGCCAATCACAGGCAGGAGAGGCATGAGGTCAGCAAGCCCTGTGGAAAAGCCCTTTGAAAAGTTCTGACATCACAGGGAGGGAATGAGAAAAAATGTGCTATGGCTCTGAAAGTGTTAAGCTTGGCTATGATTCCTCAATCACTCCGTGAAGCAAAACAAAACGAGAGAAGAAGGATGATGCGAAAGGAAGAGGAAGGGACCGACATCTGCAAGCAACAAAGGCAGAACGTAGGGAACTATGTGTGACTTATCAGAAAGGAATCATGGCAACAGTAGCCATGGACATGGTAACCAATGACAACTATTGTTATTCACAAAGAAATCAGTATCAACCCCCTAAAAAAAAAAAAAAAAAATGCAGAAGAACACACAATGAAGGTCTGCACGCCACAGAACCTCCTGTAAATGAACAGACAAGCGAAAGGAGGAGAAAGAGGGAAAGGAAGCCACAAAAAGAAAAATGATACGGATGGCTTAATTTTCCCAAAGAGCATTGGCAAGAAAATAGTCTCAGTTCTCAACAGTAGAACGTGATATTTTACAGCAGATGATACTATTCCATCTCGCCCTCTTTCCTCCGTTCATCCTGCCTGTCGGCTGTTTCTCTTTCATTCTCAAGAACCAAAACAAGACCTCTCTCTCCTCGCGATAGAAAACAAAATGTCCAAGCTCATTAAATGTAACATCATTTGTCTCTGAATGAATTTAAAAAAAGAAACACAAGCAATGACTTTATATCTCAAAAGATATTCAAATATAAATTCCCAACATTACAAAACACGATTTGTAACTGATCGTAACGTTCAAATTACAGTGTACAAACAGATCGCCAACTTACAATACTCTAATGAAACTCAAAACCACTTATATACACACACACACACCGGTCAGTGCCCACCGTAGAGATTCTTTTTCTCTCTCCATCTCTGTGGAATGGAAAAAAAAAAAAAACCCAGAACACAGACCAGAGAGACACCCCCGAGAGAGACATAAAGAGAAAGAGACGGATACAAACAGAGAGAAGCAGGGTATTGATAGAAAGGGTGAAAGATGCAATTGTTTGAGAGAGCAGGAGCTGTGTGCGGTATGCGATGAGAACAGTGAGTCTGACGGCCCCCGTTAATGGCATTACGATAAGATGTTACGTTAAGCCCAAACTAGCGCACAGCTTCCCAGCGAGAAAGAGAGATGGACAGATAAAACAAAGCTGAAGTTTTTAAATGTACATTTTCCACTTTTTATCTTGTTTTTATCTTGTTTTTTATGTATATATGTATGTATATGTTTTCGCAGGTTGTCTGGAGATATCTTTATCTGAGACTCCACACTGCTTGGTTATTCTTCGTGACGGCTGTGGAAAAAAAAAAAATAAATTACTGTTAGTGGACATCAACAGGTTTGAGCATGGAAATTCTTCAAACAAGAATATGGATATACTCATTTTAATATAAGAATTGCTTTCATAAAAAAAAAAAAAAAAAAAAAAAAAATCATAGAACCTCAGTATTTCTTAATACGTTTAAGGGATAGTTCACCCAAAAATAAAAATTGTCATTAATTACTCACTCTCATGCGGTATCAAATTAAGATATTTTTGATAAAAGTCCAATAACTTTCTGACCCTGCATACACAGCAACACAACTGACACGTTCAAGACCTAGAAAGGTAGTAAGGACATCGATAAAATAGTCCATGTGACATCAGTGGTTCAACTGTAATTTTATAAAGCTACAAGAATATTTTTTGTGCACAAAAAAAAAAAAAAAAGACTTTATTCAACAATTCTGTCCTCTGCGTCACCCTAGCGTCATTTTGGAGAGTATCACAACGCATATCCTCTGAACGTAAATAAAGCGTGGCACATGCGTGTTCTACATCAACAGCACCACGTGCATGTGCTGTTTACCTGCAGAGGAAAGCGCATGCATGCGTCGCGATACTCTCCAAAATGGTGAATTTGATTTTTGGGTGAACTATCCCTTTAATATACTGAACAGACAAAAAAGCTGATTATTATAAACATAAATGTTGTATGTCAGTTTTCATTTTTGTGTTAGCTGAAAAATTATTGTTGCGTTGCGTTGCTGTCTATGCAGGGTCAGAAAGCTCTCGGATTTCATCAAAAATATCTTAATTTGTGTTCTGAAGATGAAGGAAGGTCTTACAGGTTTGGAACACCATAATTTTTAAATATGTACCAAAAAAAGGAAAAAAGTTTAAAAATTTACCCATGAACAGCAGTAGCTACCAAATCTTAAATGTATTAATACAATGGTTTGACATAGTAACTGAATGCTTACCAAACATGAACATGCACATGCACAAATAAATTTGAAAATAATTCAAATCTCTTAAACAAATACAATGCATGGGTCACATACACTATTTTAAAGGGATAGTTCACCCAAAATTGAAAATTCAGAGGAATGCACACACGTTTCGTGGTGCAACAACAAAAAAATAACTTTATTCAACAATTTCTTCTCCCCAATACATGTGTGTGCTTTCCTCTGATTGAAAGTTTCCTGACAGGAAAGAGAAGAAACTGATGAATAAAGTCATTGTTTTTGTTTTCTTTGTGTACAAAAACTATTCTTGTAGCTTCATAAAATTATAGTTGAACCGCTGATGTCACATGGACTATTTTAACAGTGTCCTTACTACCTTTCTGGGCCTTGAACGTGTCAGTTGTTTCTGTCTAATGCAGAGTCAGAAAGCTCTCGGATTTCATCAAAAATATCTTAATTTGTGTTCTGAAGATGAACGAAGGTCTTGTGGGTTTGGAATGACATGAGGGTGAGAAATTAATGATTCATTTTCATTTTTGGTTGAGCTATCCCTGTAATGTCTTTTTACAGCTTGATAACCCCTGGTCACCATATGACTTTTATGGTAAAGGCAGCTTAAATATCTTAAGTTGTGTTTTGTGAAAGAAAGTCAGTTATACAACATTTGAGGTTGAGTAAAATTGTCATCAATTCATTTTTGGGTGAACTATGTCTTTAATTGCTTCATATGACTTGTATGCCTTGTATGCCTTACACAAAAATACTACTTTATATAAATACATTAATATTAGTGAAATCTCACATGTGTAGATTTTCTCATTTGACATGTGCATGTGCTTTTGTACCTGTCCCTCTCAGGAGCCCTGGTAGTTGGCCTGGAATCGTGCCGTCTCCTCAAAGATGAGCTCTTTCAGCTTCTCTTTAGGTAGGTCGTCCAGCTCCATGTTGAAAGTGAAGGGCTCCTCAGCCACGGGCTAAATTTGCAAGCAATGTGAAATGCTGTTAGGCTTAACTAACAGATACGGGATTGTACAGATGTCCGACTTAAAGAGTGCAAGACAGAAATAATAGAGATGGATAGGGGAACGAAATATACCTCATCAGAGGGGTCATAGTACTGCTCCAGGTAGGGGTGGGCCAGTGCTTCCTCCACAGTTATGCGTTTGATGGGGTTAAAGGTTAACATGCGGTCCAATAAATCCAGGGCTGAAATGCAATGGTAGTAGTACATGAAGTTCCACATTTCTATGTTAATTTTATGATTAGAAAAGGAACTTATGCATAACTACAGTGGCAGTAGTCATAGAGAAAAAGCATACAAGGACGTCTTCCATGCCAATGTTTCATTAAACATACTTGGACAATGCAGCCAGACCATCAAAAGACCATTTGTTGACACCCACATTTGTTCAGTACTCCCACACATGCACACACACACATACTTGAGACAGCTACTGCCAGACCCTTCTTACGCAATCTACATACCACTTCACTAAACATCCCAATGTGTGTGCTTACCTTTGTTGTCTGCTTTGGGGAACATCTTGCTCCATGGGACTTTCGGTTTCTGGGGTAGAGATTGGAGGTAGTTCCTGGCCTTCATGTTGATGATGCAGTTCAGATCATCTTGAGAGGGGGAGCCCAAAATACCTGGTTGATGGGAAGAAAAATGATCACAAAATAAACAATGGTCCTGCATTCCCATATGGGTTAAATAACAAACAATACAGTGGTTCTCAACTAAAAAAAAAAAAACATTGTTTCAATGATCTACTTGGGCTTTTGGGAAAGCAGCCGTGATGGGTCACAGCAGGAGAGAAAACAATGCTTAAGGAAATAACAAAATGTAACTAACCTTGTATTGTGCATAGGTAAGATAAAAAACAAATAAGATGATGAACTTTTTTTATTCTGAATACACTTCAAAAGTTCCAGTTTGCATCCATTTCAACTTGCATTTGATTTGATTATGCTTTAATAGCTTGTGAATCGATTAGATCCCGACTCAATATTGATTATTTTGGATATATATCATGTACAGCACTAGCTGACTAACAAGTTTATGGTCACGAATATGTTTTTTCTGAATGTGACGTGATATTGTTTACAAGCTGTTATAATGACGTCTTTCCGCAGTTGAAACACTGATTGAGCGATTACATGAGACTGGATATGGATTTTAGTAAGTTGTACTCTTTCTTTTAACATAGCTTTGGATGTTCATTCATGTTTATTTTGTGCTGACACTGATATTAAAACAGAGGAGATGATCAGTTCATGTGCACTTCGTTTTGCCGCATTTCCTGAAGCTACAGCTATCGGTCACCCCACATTAAACAGTGGCAAAACGGCATTTATTGTTGAATATTGTAATAAAATGGACAAAATTTGAAATCTGAGACTTTGTTGCATATCAAAAGTAAAAAAGCATAAAGCTTACTGCGATTTATGGGATGGGATGTGCGCTACAGTGTTCCATTCAATAATTGAAAACAGGCTAGACTAATTGATTCTTGGGATTTAAGAATCAATATAGTTTCATAATAATAAGAATTGATTAAAATCGAGAAATTTATATTTTTTAGGCAGCCCTACAAACTGTTTTTCGGCATAAATTCAATATTCAAAAATCTTGGGGAATAATCCAAAGTAAAAAGCATTCATTTGCAACAAAGGTAAATTATTTATATAATAATAATAATAATAATAATAATAATAATAATAATAATAATCTTTGATGTTTGCTTAAAGATACTTTTTTTTTTTTTTAATACGATCAACAATTTTGGTACTGTGCTAGGTTGCCACTTAAATAATATAATAAAATTAATATACATTTTACTAAATACATAATAAAATATATGGTCAATTAATAATAACAAAAAAGCAAAATATACAAATATACACTGTTCAAAAGTTTGGGGTTGGTAAGATTTTTTTTGTTAAATGCTTTTAACAGAAGTCTCCAAGACTGCCTTTAATTGATTAAAATAAGAAGAAGAAGAAGAATAGTAAGTATCAACAAATAAAGTAAAAACTGTAATATTATGAAATATTACAATTTAAAATAACAGTTTTCTGTGTTTTATTCCTGTGATGGCAAAGCAGAATTTTCATCAGCTATTATTTCACTTTTCATTGTCACATTACCCTATAGATAACATTTAATAATATGTGACATGATCTGGAAAAACCCATCGGATGTTGCGCTGGGACGTTTTCAGGAAATTCGAAAAATAGTTTTTTTTTGGGTCAAAATTAGGTTTTCATTAAATTCTATAACATCTTGTCTATCATCTCTGAAAATATCTTGGCAAAATGTAGTTGTTTAGTCCCGAAAAATAGCAGAAATGACCGTCTCTTATGTTAAGAAGGTGCTTTCACTTAATACCACAAAAACAGTTAACCTATCAAAATAAACCATGTAACATATTTAATAAAGGTGTATCAATGCACATTCCCAGCCATGTGTAAACTACGGCATGCAAAGTTTTTTTATTCATTTATTTATTTTTTAATATCGTGAGATGGCGGAGCGCAATAGAACAACACAGTCTGAACTTAATCTTACTCATCTCAACCTGCTCAATCTTGGCGATGTCAGTGCCCTAAACGATTTTATAATAGACTATTTCACACCAACAGATGAAGTAGGGCTGGACAATAATTCGATATCAATATATATCGCGATAGAATTTTTTTCAATAACGGTGATACGATTTTTAAACCCATTTCCGATATTTCGATATACATTTGCATATATATATATATATATATAATTTTATACATTAGCATTTGTCACTGAATGACGTTAACATCTGTTTTCCGGGATTAATTTTACATGCGCAAAAAGCAGCAAACAACAGAACATGAGGATTCACATGGACACGTCGCATCACCTGCAGCGCTTCTGCAAATGGAGAAAAACATCATAAAGCTAAGCTATATATATATATATAATGAATGAATAGGCCTATACGATAAATCTTTTTACTTAATAAAACAAACAAACAAAAAAAGTGCAACAAGTAGCTAATATGCAGTTTTCGTTCATTTTTGTGCTGCGCGAAAGGAAGACGGCTGAAAGCGGCATCCTATTTTTCTTTATTTTACAAACAGCAAACCGTTTACAGTTTTGATTATCTGTAAAGAGTCGTTTCCCCTGTTAGAAGGAAAAAAAAATCAAGTGATTGCGCGGGCGCTGCACGCGCACTCACAATCAGTCAAACATATGGGAAAAAAAATAAAATAAAAACACACTGCTTAATCGTTATGAACGTACTGCCGTGATATTATGCCAAACATTTTTTATGTGGATATTTTAATGCGAGAAGTACAAAACCAGGTTTACATAATAAATAATATTTTAGCATTCAAATACATCTTGAATACGGAGACATTTGGATTTGTGTCGTATGAGAGACCCAATGTTAGTTTCAGTTTCGCTTTAGCCTAAATGGTTTCGTTTTGGCTTGTCGCCTAGCTTCTTATAGTTTTCATTCTTGTGCTTTTCTAAATACTGTTAAATTGAAAGGATTTTTTGTGGAGTGAGGGGAACTAAAATAGCCTAGCCTATGTTTATAGTGTATTGTAAATATTTCGCGTCGACACCAGGTCTTTCTGAATGTAATAATAAAATGCGACTTAACGTTATAGGCCTACGCGATTTATCTTTTTTCTCTCAAAAATGCAATTTCATTTTATTTTAACCATCCAGAAAACGTTTTAAAATATTTTGATTACTGAATTACTGAAAAAAAGACCTTTTAAACCGTTTAACTGATTGTATTAATCGGTCAAAATTCTTTCTGTCGGTTAACGGTTAACTGGTTAAAATGAGCATCCCTAATCAACACTCAACAATGTTCCGGCCAGAGCAATGTGTTTTTGTTGTTGCTCACTCTTTATTTATTTTATTGTATTATTTTTGTTTCTTTATCCTGGCTGAAGCAGTTTGTTTGTTGTTTCAATTTATATGAATATTCAGCCTGTTCTAGTTTAAATGGAAATATATTATTGTTAATAAGCGGAGTCTGAGAGTTTTATTTATTTGATAGTTTATTTCACATTTCTTGTTTGTAAAGGCTAAATACAAATAAAATGTGAACCTTATTTTTTTGTACTGTTTTTATTTTTTTAAAAAATTATATAATTTTAATAGGAGGAGTCTGGAGGTATTATAGACTTTGCAAATTCAGTTTGCAGACATTTGTAGGTACAGACATCCATTGTGTGTGTCCTCGGCAGTTTTTTCCTGAGGCTTTTTAATATTGTCCGTATCGATATCGGAATTATATCGTATCGACCGAAATTAAGAAATATATCATGATATAAATTTTTGCCATATCGTCCAGCCCTAAGATGAAGGATCGGATGATGAAGTTACTAAAGAGGAGGACTCCGATGACAGTCTGTTAGATGCACAGTGCTCGAACAGTAGCGCTTCGCTCACTTTTCTAAATGTAAACTACAAGGTACTTGTGCAAACTAAACATACAAGAGGTGATCATGTGTTAGGTTTTCCTAGAACACATATCTACCTAATATGCTGATTCGGTGCATTTATTATTATCAATGTCCAAAACATTTGTGCTGCTTAATATGTTACTGGAAACCCGGAAAGTGGCTGATAATGGCATAGCATACTGTTCAGAAGCTGATACTCCATTCTCTGCAGAGTATTTCCTGCCCTCACTGATACAGTGCATCACTGTGTCATAATACAGGACTCTCTGTGCTACATGCAGTTACTACATAAAAGTTTTTTCTTTTCTTTATTGCGCTTCAGAGATTGAAAACAATGAAAGATGAGTCAGAAAATGGGGAAATTCCATTAAGACATTAGGCACTTGTTCTTACCCAATATGTGGTTAAGCTGGTCCAGATAATGCTTTCCAGGAAAGATGGGTCTGTTGGACAACATCTCAGCCAGGATGCAACCCACAGACCAAATATCAATGGACTTGGTGTAGCCCTGAACCATAGTAACATGCAAAACAAACATTAAAACATGCATTCAGTTAATGTGTTAAATGTTAACGATATACAAACACAGACATACCTTGGAGTTGAGCATGATCTCAGGAGCACGGTACCAGCGAGTAGCCACGTACTCTGTGAGGAATCCGGTGTGGTCATGTTCAGGGTCGGCTATCCGTGCCAGCCCAAAGTCACATATCTATGGGTGAGGAAATATAATTATCTTCCACACAATCCTCCAACATGCAATTTTGCTTTAAAAAAGACCCTAATTTCTATATTTAGCTTCACTAGGATCACTGCCTTAAGATTAAACAAAGCACAAGAACTACATTACTAAATTTGGTCCTGCGTTCCTCAAAATATCTGCACTGAAATAGATTGCTTACAAAATGATTTCCATTTCACATTAGGTCTCATATTTAGTTTTTAATATCAAGTTATCCATTTGAAGCTGCTGTGTTATTGTCAATGGTCTACTCAACGTTGCTTGTTATGTTAAGAATTAAAGTTTGGAGATTTGTGACCCTAGACCACAAAACCAGTCATAAGGATGAGTTTTTTGAAAATGAGATTTATACATCATCTAAAAGCTAAATAAATATGCTTTCCATTTATGGTTTGTTAGGATAGGAGGGTGCAAAAAAAAAAAAAAAAGAAAAGAAGAAAAAAAAATCAGAAAAACAAAATATTGAGAAAATCTCCTTTAAAGTTGTCCAAATCAAGTTCTTAGCCATGCATATTAATAATCAAAAATGAAGTTTTTATATATTTACGGTAGGAATATGAACTTTGATATGATCTTTACTTAATATCCAAATGATTTTTGGCATAAAAGAAAAACAGATAATTTTGCTGGCTGCTGTTACAAATATACCCGTGCTACTTAAGACTGGTTTTGTCGTCCAGGGTCACATTTATTCTTTAGGAAAATCTGTGTGGATTTTCTGACCTTGAGGTCACAGGTGGTGTTGATGAGAAGGTTCGAGGGCTTCAAATCTCTGTGCAGGACATTGGCCGAGTGAATGTATTTCAGTCCTCGCAGGATCTGGTACAGAAAGTAGCAGATATGATCGTTGCTGAGTTGCTGTGTCTTCAGCAATTTGTAAAGGTCGGTCTCCATCAGGTCCTGTACGATGTAGCTGAAATGCAGTTAAAGAACTACAGCACAACACTGTGATGATATACACACACTATTTCCAAAATACAATGGTATGTACAACAATTCAGCCTAGTGCACTGTGTGCATGTTTAAGGATACACATCCCTCATGTATTCGATGCGACGTGCTCTCAGGATGTCATTGATGCCGATGATGTTCTCATGACGGAACCGCAGGAGGATTTTGATCTCCCTCAGGGTGCGCTGGCAGTAGGTCTGGTGTTCAAATGGACTGATCTTCTTAATGGCCACTCGGATCTTATTCACATTATCAAAAGCTGAGCTGCAGGCGGCAGGAAAAGAGATGGTGGGATTAGATGAGGGAGTATAAAAAAAAATAAATAAACTCGTACAAGCTTGTGCACATATTTAACTCATGTAGCATTGGGAATAAAGTGAACAGAGCTGCTAACTCTAGAAGAATCCTGAACGTCAACCTAAGGCTATGATAAATATTATTCATATTTATATGAGACATATATAAATTGTTTAAATCCCTGCTGTGTTTAGCTATAATCTTTAAATTAACATTTAATTAAAAATAGATTATCGTTTTATATAGCAGTAATTTTAACAAAGACTGCCATGACCAAATGTTGTTTTGTAGTTACTGATTAACAAATTAAAACGGCTCTCAAAAAAATAAAATTATTTTCTTACAAAACTTGGATAAAACAGTTCATGTTAGGCTTGACATACACAGTCTATACAAATATTTGTAAATAAATAAATAATCAAAATAAAATAAGATCATTCACTTGTCTTCCCACCAAGTTGTCCCAGTTTATAACATTATTTGTACACATTTCAACATTTTATAATTTAAATATTTTTTTAAACATACAGATTTTTTCCAAAATGAACAATTTCAAAACACCAATTTAATAACATATTTTTCATAATAATGTACATATTTTTTGTATGATTTTAATTTAATTTAGATATGTTTAAGAAAATCACTCAGATCGGACAGGCCAAAATCTCCATTATACATATATGTGACCCTGGACTACAAAACCAATCATAAGTAACACGGATATATTTGTAGCAATAGCCGTAAATTGTATGGGTCAAAATTATTGCTTTTTTCTTTTATGCCAAAATTATTGAGATATTAAGTAAGGATCATGTTCAATTAAGATATTTTGTAAACTTCCTACCATAAATATATCAAAACTAAATTTTTGATTAATAATATGCACTGCTGGGTACTTCATTTGACCAACTTTAAGGTGATTTTCTCAATATTTTGATTTTTTGTACACTCAGATTTCAGATATTTAAATAGCTGTATCTCGATGCAAATATTGTCCTATCCTAACAAACCATACATCAATGCAAAGCTTATTTAATCAGCTTTTGGGTGATGTATAAATCTTAATTTTCTAAAAATTGACCTGGGTCACAAATTTGATGTGTTTAAAACTACTAAGCGTTCCGTATATGTGGAAAACGTCTAGTATCTGATTATTTATGTGTTTTTCTTACCATGCAGCTGTCTGATAGCCCTACCCGAAGATATCCAAAGAAGGCCTTTGTGTTTTATTACAGGGGGTTTGTTTACATCCTCCAGCAAAACTTGACAGTCATTTTGAGGATGGAGGATGGAGGACAGACCAACGCGCACAGCTATGAATTCTGCACCTTTTACACTTTACCTTTACCGTCGTTTAATCAAACCTTATCAGCAGCTGACATTTCAAAAGCGCTGGGAACTTATTTCTAGAAAAACCGCAAAAATGTTTGCTGTTCATCCACATTTGGTCGCATCGTAACCACGCCTGTTTCACGAGCTCAGAGTGAGATGTCAGATTGCTAGCGGTGGAGCCAACAGCTCTAGCGTGCACTTTCACACTACAAACAACAAAACACACTCCTAAAATCACGAATGACAAGTGACATTCAACATCTCAGTTAAACTCATCGAGTGTTTTCAATAACATGGATTCACGTGTGGCGAAACACTGGCTGTGTTTGAAACCATTCGAGCTAGACAGCATTTTTGAATGCTCCAAACGCGTACTTGATGCCAAAAAATACTGTTTATGTAGGCAGCTCGCTATGCTTTCAAACACAGCCAGTACTGGAGAAATGGGATTTAATCCAATGCATTACTCGCAATCTATTGTTAGCCATGAGATTCTGGGAAGGATATGCAAGGAAACTTGTTGAGCGGAGAAAATGATTCTGTTGCTTTTGAAACGCCGTTTATATGCTCTTTTCTGCTAATGAAAAGGGAATGCGGAATGGCATAGGCTTTCAGAGAATCAACACCCTTTTTTCTTTACAACGAAGTGCTGATCGGTACCAGCCCATTAAATCTCGCCCCGACCCAACAGTAACGTGTGCGACTGCAAAAGCGAACAGTTTCCGCTTACCAGACCATCCCATAGGCCCCCTCCCCGATGTACTGGAGATCGGTGTATCGGGGGCCAACGTCAAAATTCTGTCCCTTCACCGACTCCAGGCCGGGCTTAGATCCCGCCGCTCCATTAGCTCCCCCGGGCGCGACGGCTCCTCCAGCCCCGGCGGCGCTGCTATTCGAGCCCGCGGCTCCGACCGCCGCCGCGCTGCTGCCCGATTCCGCCATGGTTTCTGCCCACAAATCAGTCGCCTTCGCGCAGTCTTTGGGGGGAGAGGGGCCTAGTTTTTGTCTGCAGATCAAAGACAGGTTTATTGGATCGCGAAGGCTGCCGTTATACGGTGCGCTTTCCTGACAGTCGAAGAGGAGTCGGTCAAGGCCCCCCCTATGGATGCGAGTGCGGAACGAGCGTGCATCTAAACGGATCGTGAGCGCGAACGCGCACTTCTCCTGTACAACATTCGGGGGCGCGCGCTGCGCGTGAAAAACCCTGAGCAGCAGACGCATTTACAACAACAGTGCTCGAGTGGGTGTGCAGAATACCTCCCACGGTTACGGTTAGCAGGCCCTCCGGTGTGATTTACAGTTTGTGGTTGGAAAAAAAGCAAAAGGGAGAAGAGGGTATGGTGTAGTGTGAGATAAACACATGAACTCGCCATATTTTCCATCATCTGAACATTTACCACTGGAACAAGAACGGGCATCATACATATATACAAATATATACACTACTAAAGTTTTTGAACAGTAAGATTTTTAATGTTATTTATTTTTTTTTTTTAAGAAGTCTCTTCTGCTCACCAAGCCTGCATTTATTTGATCCAAAGTACAGAAAAACATTAAAATGTTGAAATATTTTAACTATTTAAAATAATTGTTTTCCATTTGAATATATTTTAAAATGTCATTTATTCCTGTGATTTCAAAGCTGAATTGTTGTATCATTACTCCAGTCACATGATCCTTCAGAAATCATTCTAATATTCTGATTTGCTGTTCAAGAAACATTTATTATTATCATTATTACTATGTTGAAAACAGCTGAGTAGATTTTTTTGAGGTTTCTTTGATGAATGGCAAGTTCAGAAGAACAGCATTTATCTGAAATAGAAATCTGAAATCTTTTGTAACCATATAAATGTCTTTATCATCACTTCTGATCAACCTCCCCTCCCCCCCCAAATACAAATTATACTGACTCCAAGCTTTGAAATGGTGTAAAAAAATGTAGTCTCTTAAACTCTTTTAAATATTGATAATAATAATAATAATAATAAAGTTTCTTAAACAGCAAATCAGCATGAATGATTTCTGAAGGATCACGTGACACTAAAGACTAGAATAATGATGTTGAAAATTTAGCTTTGATCAAAGGAATAAATTATATTTTAAAATATATTAGAATAGAAAACAGTTATTTTAAATAGTAAATCTAGTCTTACTGTCCAAAAATGTTTGACTGGTAGTGTATATAAAAATAAGAGATATACATAATCATATTTAAATGCTTAGGTAAAATGCAAAAACGAGCAGTTTCCGCTTACCGGACCATCCCATAGGCCCCCTCCCCGACGTACTCGAGACCGGTGTATCGGGGGCCAACGTCAAAATTCTGTCCCTTCACCGACTCCAGACCAGGTTTAGATTCCGCCGCTCCATTAGCTCCCCCGGGTGCGACGGCTCCTCCAGCCTCGGTGGTGCTGCTTTTCGAAAAATCAGAATACTGAGAAAATTGCTTTTAAAGTTATCCAAATGAAGTCCTTAGCAATGCATATTACTAATCAAAAATTATGTTTTGATATATTTACGGTAGGAAATTTACAAAATATCTTCATGGAACATGATCTTAATGATTATCATTATCATATCATAATGATTTGCGGCATAAAAGAAAAATGGATCATTTTGACATATACAATGTATTTTTGGCTATTGCTACAAATATACCCCATGCTATTTAAGACTGGTTTTGTGGCCCAGAGTCACATATATAGTTTACCACCTTTAAATAATAATAATAATATTAATAATAGGATTTATATTATTAGAATTATTATTATTATTTAAAGGTGGTAGCTTTTAGTATTTAACCATTCTTTAAACGCATTTAAATATTATTTAAAATTTAAATTTTAATAATAAGAATGATTTCTGAAGAATCACATGACACTAAAGACTAGAATAATGATGTTGAAAATGTAGCTTTGATCAAAGGAATACATTATATTTAAAAATATATTAGAATTGAAAAAAGTTATTTTAAATAGTAAATCTAGTCTTACTGTCCAAACACTTACCAGTCCATCTCACAGGCCCCCTCCCCTTTGTCCTGGAGATTGGTGTTTTGGGGGTCAACGTCCAAATTCTGTTCCTTCACTGACTCCAGGCCGGGTTTAGATCTCGCCACCCTAATAGCTCCTCCAGCCTCGGTGGTGCTGCTATTCGAAAAATCAAAATACTGAGAAAATCGCTTTTAAAGTTATCCAAAGGAAGTTCTTAGCAATGCATATTACTAATCAAAAATTATGTTTTTATATATTTATGGTAGGAAATTTACAAAATATCTTAAGGGAACATGATCTTTGCTTAATATCATAATGTTCTGCAGCATAAAAGAAAAATTGATAATTTTGACACATACAATGTATTTTTGGTTATTGCTACAAATATACCCCATGCTATTTATGACTGTTTCATGATCCAGGGTCACATATGTGACCCTGGACCACAAAACCAGTCATAAGTGTCAGTTTTTCGAAATGGAGATTTATACATCAACTGAAAGCTGAATAAATAATCTTTCTCTCATTTCTTGATTACTGCAGCTCTGGGTTTCATGTACAACAGGCATCATACATTCTTTTTTTTACCTGAACATATATATATATACAAATATATACACTACCAGTCAAAAGTTTTTGAACAGTAAATTTTTCATGTTTTTTTTTAAAGAAGTCTCTTCTGCTCACCAAGCCTGCATTTACTTGATCCAAAGTACAGCAAAACATTAAAATGTTGAAATATTTTTACTATTTAAAAAAATTGTTTTCTATTTAAATATATTTTAAAATGTCATTTATTCCTGTGATTTCAAAGCTGGATTTGTAGCATCATTACTGCAGTCACATGATCCTTTAGAAATCATTCTAATATTCGAATTTGCTGCTCAAAAACATTTTTTATTATTATGATGATGATGATGAAAACAGCTAAGTAGATTTTTTTGAGGTTTCTTTGATGAATGGAAAGTTCAGAAGAACAGCATTTATCTTAAATAGAAAGACCCCATACTGACTCCAAGCTTTTGAATGGTATAGTGTGTAATGTTACAAAAGCTTAAGAATCCTGAAAAATGTAGTCAACTGTTTTAAATACTGATAATAGTAATAAGAAAAAATGTTTCTTGAACAGCAGATCAGCATATTAGAATGATTTCTGAAGAATCACGTGACACTAAAAACTAGAATAATGATGTTGAAAATGTAACTTTGATTAAAGGAATAAATTATATTTTAAAATATATTAGAATAGAAAACAGTTATTTTAAATAGTAAATCTAGTCTTACTGTCCAAAAACTTTTGACTGGTAATGTATATAAAAATAAGAGATATACATAATCATATATATATTCTTAGGTAAAAGAGATTGGTGTTTTGGGGGTCAACGTCCAAATTCTGTTCCTTCACAGACTCCAGGCCGGGTTTAGATCCCGCCGCTCCATTAGCTCCCCCGGGTGCGACGGCTCCTCCAGCCTCGGAGGTGCTGCTATTAGAAAAATCAAAATACTGAGAAAATCGCTTTTAAAGTTGTCCAAAGGAAGTTCTTAGCAATGCATATTACTAATCAAAAATTATGTTTTGATATATTTATGGTAGGAAATTTACAAAATATCTTCATGGAACATGATCTTTGCTTAATATCATAATGATTTTTGGCATAAAAGAAAAATCGATAATTTTGACATATACACTGTATCTTTGGCTACTGCTACAAATATACTCCATGCTATTTATGACTGTTTTGTGATCATATGTGACCAGTGTTGGGGGTAACATTTGTTTTCCTTTATTGGTCTCCTTTATTGCTGAAGAGTTGACATTTTTTTTTCTTCTGCGGTACAGACATGAATTTACTTTTCTCAAAGCCTGAGGCTTTTGGTGTGAAAAGACTTTTACATTTGCCAAAAACAGAACTTTTTATATTAAAAACAAACAAGCAAGCCCTGCTCAGATTTAAAAAGTAACGCAAAAGTAAAGTAACACATTACTTTCCATAAAAAGTAACTAAGTAACATAATTAGTTACTTTTTTAGTGAGTAACTCAATATAATGCATTACTTTTAAAAGTAACTTTCCCCAACACTGTATGTGACCCTGGACCACAAAACCAGTCATATGTGTCTGTTTTTCAAAATGGAGATTTATACATCAACTGAAAGCTGAATAAATAATCTTTCCATTGATGTATGGTTTATTAGGATAGGACAATATTTGTCCGAGATACAACAACTTGAAAATCTGGAATCTGAGGGTTTTGCTTTTGTTTTTTTGGTATTGCTAAAAATATACCCCTGCTACTTATGACTCGTTTTGTGGTCCAGTGTCACATATATGATCTACCACCTTTAAATAATATTAATAAAAGGATTTATATTATTATAATTATTATTATTATTTAAAGGTGGTAGCTTTTAGCATTTAACCATTCTTTAAACGCATTTAAATATTATTTATAATTTGACGCATGTAAACAAACATATGTACAGGATCTCAAAAGGCATTAATTTTGTCCATTATATTGGATCGACTACACTGTACGATTTTCCTTTTAAGAAATGTACACATCTACTACTAGAGAGATTTACAGCAGAGCAGCGTAGAGTCGCATGAATTGCGTCACCTAAAGGCTGGGCTGATCTCTCACTTCCTGGTTACTGCAGCTCTGGGGTTCATATACAGGTTTGGAATGAAAGCAGTTTCCCGTAACTGGGTTGCATCGGTACATGTAGCGCTTAGTCTTATAGGGCTTCCGTACGCTGCTGGCACAAGTGGAGTCTGGTATGTAAATGAACGTAATAATTCAAATTAATTTCAATTCTGAAGCTGTTGATGTGACATAAGATTGACAGGTGTAAAATCGACAGCTCGTCCTGTTCTTAATAATGTACTTTATGTTGTAGTACTGAGGCTTAAAATGAAAGAAAAGCTCCGTTATGGAAATTGTTTTTTTAAAGGAACATCAGTGACTTGTGCTATTGCAACTTAAGGGTTAAACTAATAGTTTGCCTTCAATCAATTTTCAGCAGGAAGAACGCCATTAGTCCCATTATTCCCAGCCTCTGTTCATCAACATCCGTCTGCATGTCTCCTGCCACGCATATTAAGGCTCGTTGTCCAGTATATCCTGGCTCGGACACACACCGATTCCCTGTCCCAGATGACAAAGTAGACTGGGACACAGACTGGCCCCAGTACAGCCCTGTGAACTATACCGCCCCCACTGTGCTGAAAAAGCCTGTTTGGGCTGATCCAGAGATTGGGTGAGTACAAAATAAAAGTTGTGTTAAAAAAATTAAATAAATATATTATTTTCTTTATGTTTAATATATATTATTTTTATTTCTAAAATAAATTGCAGTCCTAAATATTAGACTGCAAATTTTCTGTTTTAAAAGAAAATTCCCTAGGTGTACCTCAAGGGAATGATAGTGATAATCATGTACCTGAAAGTGTTTTGAAATATATGTGTATAAAATCTATGCTTTCTCTAGTGCATTTTCACCACAGTTCAATGCTTTGGATGGATCTGTGGACAGGAAAAGCCACGAGGGCCCGTATCGTATCCAGAATGGCAAACCACTGTGAGTCAAACATTACAATATCAGATCATCCAAAATATTAAAAAAAAGTACAATTCTTGCTTTCCTTCTTATTAATGATTTTACTTACTGTAAATTATCCTTAGAAATCTGCATGGAAGAACTGGGCTAGAGGGCCGAGGATTATTGGGAAGATGGGGTCCAAACCACGCTGCTGATCCGATAGTTACCAGGTACTAAAATGTGTCGTAGTAAATGGAAACCAACATTTCACCTGTAATCTCTCTTCCATTTAACCAGTTAACAATTCCATGCATACAAGGTATTTTCCATGAAATATGGGAGGGTTCACATACTTAAAGAGGACATCAGATTAAATAGAACTTTTTTAAATAGATTTTTTAAAATAGGTTTTTTTTGGGTTTAGTTAAGTTTCTGGCGTGTCAGCCAGCCCAGACAAGCTGAAAAGAAAACATGGAGACTGTTTATTATGGGCTGTCTAAGTCTGAAACTGTGTTATCCACAGTATATTATAACTGTGTTTTAATTTGCAGCCGGTTTCTACATAGATAGCTAACTATTTGAATAAAACCACCTCCAAGTCATATTCACCTTGTTTTTCACGTTTAAACCCGAAAATTGAATGGGTTTGGCTTCCAGTCTTATCCGTGTCCAGCTATTTTTAGCTGTATAAAACAGCTCATTTTTGCTGGTGTGTCTTACCATATACCAGAGATTGTCTTACTATAGGGAGATGAGAGAGTCTGTATTGCTTACTATTGGAGAAAGCGTAATGGCTCATTTGGATCACGTGTCCCTTAATAACCAATCACATTACAGACTTGATGTCATTGAATTTCAGTCAGAGTTGTGCAACACTCAATCGCTATTTACGGATACCATTGGAATGAATAAGAAGTGCCGTAAGCTGAATCCCATGGAATCAGATTTGTGCCAAATAAAATGAATGCACAATTTTAAGAAACTTATGAAAATATAAATTGAATCTGAAAAAAATGTCTATGAAACTGGAAAAAAACAAAAATTGCAGACAAACGTTTTTTAACACACTGTAAGTTTTGCAAATGTTTTCTCCTCTTTCATTCGCTAATCTGTACTTACAAATGCGATTCCAGAGTTTTCGTTTATGCTTCTCAAATTTTCGTTTGCCATTCTGGCACAAACCTCTCGTGGGGGCATGGCTAGCAGCTGTGTTCTCTCATTGGCTACTGAGATTTTGATTGACAGATTCTTGATCTGGAAGTGAAGGTGTTACTTGCGCCACTGTGGATTTGAGCATCTGTTAGCGGCTTCCTATTTAATTTTAATGATATAAAGTTAGGAGTTTTGTTTTTTAATTCAATCTGTATTTATCTGTTGCTACTATTCTGTCAACATAAGCTTTAAGGAACGTGGGAGATCAAACGCGAGAGAAAAAGAAAGTCATATTGAGGTTTAATTATTAAAGTTGAGCTGTTAAATTTGAAAAATAATACTATCGTATTCAGAGGTCAAGAAAGTTTCACTCCAACCAAGCAATTAAGCTCATTTTATTACATATTCCATACAAAGAATGCTCTTGCTGCCAATTGTTTTTATCATGCTGATAATTTTATTTTAGTTAGAACATTTTCAACATTTAAAATTGGAAATACATTTTTAACAATCCTCAACTCTTTCAAGTGTGACTTTTATCATTTGAATAAATGTAAATGAAAATATGAATGAATTCAAATAAATGTACATTATTTTTGTCACTATAGCATGTACACAAGAATCAAAGTAAAAGTCTTGAATGGAATTATGTTGCGACAGGAAAGACCAGAATCCACAAAACACTTACTGCAAAGTATACATGTAAGGCACAGTATTCTCAAGTAATTCTCATGTAATACAGTATTCTCATAATTTACATTACTATACAGGGATAATCCACCCTAAAAAATGAAAATTCTCTCATTTATTCACCTTTATGCCATTCCAGATGTATATGAGTTTCTTTCTTGACATAAACACAAGATTTTTATCAAAGTAATCCAACTCTATGTAATCAATTCACACATAACACAAGTGAATTGTAACCCATGCATGTATGACAGTTGATCGTATGACTTGTTAATAGTCAAAAGTTTAAATTATTAGTGTTTTTCTTATCGTTTGTTTCACTTTAAAAGACACTGATTCAGTCACTAAAGGTCAGATGGATTACCGTCACAGTCGCTGTGTGTGGTTTTTAAAGCATCTTTAGGACTAAAAGAGATGGATTATTTGCCTAAAAATCTTAATTTGTGTTTACCTGTCCAGTAAAAAGAAAGTAATATGCATTTGGGATAGACTAATAAGAATAAAGTGCAATCTCTTGTGTACTTGTGAACTGTATTTGTTTTAATCAAGAGCTCCAAAGAAATTAAAATATTTGCATAATATCGGGTGTGTGAAGATAAAAATCCCAGTCAAAATAAGATTCTTGTCTGATGGGGGCAATGGATCTCTGGTACTACCACTGCATCCTCTGGGTCAGCATCAGAATTCTGTTTAAGGAAAAGCTGCTCCGCTCCCTGGAAATTGAGAAAGAACATGTTTTATAGTCTAACAATACAAACTGCTTTGAACTCCCATGACACATTTTAAACTTAAAATATTTCAAACAAATAAATACACAATATAATTATATATATACACATACTGTTGTGTAACCATTAGATGACTGTATAGCCCTATATATCCTCCATGATTGTGTATACCCTAGTTGCTGGAAATTGTTTTCAGTTAAAATTACTGCATGTATTAAGTTTTGCATTTGGATATGTTTAGGCATTATTATTTAGGTAGATTTTGTTCGTTTCCCCCCCGAAATGTTCATCTGAAATGACCATTTTTGCATTATTATTATTACAGTCTAATTTGGGGACAGAAAAGCATGGTAAAAAGGCTTTACATTGGCAAAGTTGACGGCACAGTGATTGACAGAGACCTTGTAAAACAGCACTGTTTTTTCGTGGTAAAAAAAAGTTTGATCCAAAAGTATTGTTTAGTGTAAAACATGTTGAAGATTAGCAGATAGGCTTTATAAGATGATAAGCCGTTTCCTCTGAAAAGCTGTTTATTCAGCGTAGTACAGCCTCTGGCCTCTGGTCTCCTTTCCCACATACCGCCAGACTGGAAGCGCTAGCTTCAGCCATTACACTTTTTCAGCTAATGGTTGCAGGCTTGCCTTCTAGTGGCTTTGGTGTATACAGATATATTCACATGACTTTGGAAGAAAGGGGCAGGGTGAGCAGTAACTCATTGTCATTTAAAGAGACATGCACTGAAACGGCTTGCTGTGAACAGGGTAAAAAGGGTGTTGTTTTACATGACCACTGAGGAATTTTAACCAAAGTATGTTACAGACGTTTCATTGAGACCCTAAAGAATCATACCAACTTGTGAAAAATGGGCACATGATGTCCACACTCTTGAAAAATCTCAACTACCTGTGCAGCAATTTGTGTCCATCAAGAGGTTGGACTGTGGTGAATGGGCAATGCTGCTGATCCGATAGTTACCAGGTACTAAAATGTGTCGTAGTAAATTGAAACCAACCTTTCATCTGCAATCTCTCTTCTGTTTAACCGGTCTAACAATTCCATGCCAGCAAGGTATTTTCTGTGTAATGTGGAAGGGTTCACATACTTAAAGGAGAAGTCCACTTCCAGAACAACAATTTACAAATAATTAACTCACCCTTTTGTCATCCACGATGTTCATGTCTTTCTTTCTTCAGTCGTAAAGAAATTATGTTTTTTGAGGAAAACATGTCAGCATTTTTCTCCATATAATGGACTGATATGGTGTGAACTTCCAAAATGCAGTTTAAATGTGGCTTCAAACGATCCCAAATGCAGTTGTAAATGATCCCAACCGAGAAAAATAATACAATTTATATACTTCTTAATGTCAAACGCTCGTCTTGTCTTACTCTGCCTGGACAGTTTTTTTTTTCCGGTTCATGACAGTTAGGGTATGTTGAAAAACTCCCATCTCATGTTCTCCCTGTATCGCTGTTTTACCTTTTTTGTTAAGGGTGTTTGATCTTCTTTGCATGTTCACTTTGCAAAGACTGGGTCGGTACTTCTGCAGTGATGTAGGATGATTTTGAAATGATTTTTGAAGTTGAGGGAGAAAATACAATTTTTTTGACATACCATAACTGTCTTGAGTCAGAATACACAGAGTTCAGGGAGAGAAAGGCAAGATGTTTTTGAGATTAAAAAGTATTTAAATTGTATTTTTAAAAATGTAAATAACCGATCGTTTTGCTAGATAAGACCCTTCTTCCTCAGCTGGGATTGTTTACAAAGGCATTTGGGATCGTTTGAAGCTGCATTTAAACTGCATTTTGGAAGTTCAAACTCAGGGCACCATATCAGTCCATTATATGGAGAAAATTCCTGAAATGCTTTCCTCAAAAAACATAATTTCTTTACGACTGAAGAAAGAAAGACATGAACATCTTGGATGACAAGGGGGTGAGTACATTATATGTGAATCTTTGTTTTGGAAGTGGAAGTTCTCCTATAAAGAGGACATCAGATTAAACTTCACGTTTTTAGCTTTTTTTGAGTTTAGTTAAGTTTCTGGCGTGTCAGCCAGCCCAGAAAAGCTGAAAAGATGTCCACACTCTTGAAAACTCATTCCCATTGGTCTCTCATACAGGTGGAAAAGGGATTCTACAGGACAGCGTGTCCACCACACTAAATCTCAACTACCTGTGCTGCAATTTGTGTCCATCAAGAGGTTGGACTGTGGCGAATGGGCCATCCCAGGGGTGAGAATGAACCACAGTGCTAGTTTCAAATATTCATAATAGTTATTTTGAGTGAGCAGCATCTGTGGGGTGAGCTTTTTAAAAATTCATTCTGCTAATATGCTAACAGATTGTTATGATATTTGTTGTTGCATGCTCAGGGAATGGTGGACCCTGGAGAGCGCATTTCTCAAACGCTACAGCGCGAGTTCTCAGAAGAGGCGTTGAACTCTCTGAAAGCATCTCCAAGTGAGAGGGAAAAGATCCAGCAGCGAATCTCTGATCTGTTCAACTCAGCAGGTTTTCAGGTATGACCACGCATTTACTCTTAGAACATTTCAAATAATTACAATATTTAACCTTCATGTCATTCCAAATCCATAAGACCTTCACTCATCTTCAGAACACAAATTAAGATATTTTTGATGAGATCTGAGAGCTTTCTGACCCTGCATAGACAGCAATGCAACTACCACACTGCAAAAAAGGCTTTAAGCGTTGCAGCACTCTATAACCCAGCATCTTTTTTCCTGTAGATGTATAAAGGTTATGTAGATGATCCAAGAAACACAGATAATGCTTGGATGGAGACGGTTGCAGTCAATTTCCATGATGAATCAGGTAAACACAGTGTATTGATGAAACAAATAATGTGGATGACGTTACTGACTGAGTAAAGTATGTTCTATCCCATGCATTTAATTCAATTCTTTCCATCTAGGTAATAGTGTCAGTGAGCTTCCATTGCAAGCAGGTGACGATGCAGGTCAAGTGAGCTGGATTGACATTGACTCCTCCCTGGCTCTTTATGCGAATCACTTGCATTTCCTAGAGACAGTTGCTAAGGAAAGAAAAGCACACTGGTAACAGAAAATAATGTGAAGTGCCTTTCTGCTTTCACATAAATGAAGGAAGTCTTTTTATGTGTCTAATTTGAATGACGCATATAAAGATTTGTAGCTAGCACATAATTCAGATGGAAACTAGGAAAATCAATTCTGGTGCTTGCACATATTAATATGAAGTGTGTACCGTTTGCCAAAGCACTGCCAACAACTGCATTCCAATAAACAAAAGGTTAACCTCAATTATTACACTTTGTAAAAATCCATTAAAGCATGGTTACTCAAAATGGAGGCATACGGATTATTTAAACTTTCCGAAAAAACACTAATGCTTGATTAAGAATTTGGTTAACTTGTGTATGAATCTTACTGTAATAACCAAAAGAAGAAAAAAAAAACATCTTATACACCTATTCTCTGTGTGTGTTTTACCTTTTAGTCTGTTGTGCTATTTTTATTTATATAAAATAAGGAAAATTATTTGGGGGGAAAGTACTTGATACTTTGATACCATTGTGATTTGATGTCTTTTATTTTGACATACTCAAAAGCAACTAGAGCAAAACATGAAAAAATGTCAATATGTTTAGTAGGTGTGGGTATCTTCAGGCACTTTATGATCCGATTCAGAGAGTCAAAAACAATTCTTAATCTATGTTTTCCCCCAATTAATTCTTCTGCTGTGCAAATACATCTTTACAACCTTACATTTTAACCTAAATTGCCATTTCTTTGCTCTCTGTTTATAGTTTGTTTATAGAATCTCTGTATGTCAGTACTGCCATCTTAAAAGTAGGGGTGTGAATCTTCACTGGTTTCATGGTTCAATTCAATTACAATTTTCATAATCAACTCAATATCACTATGCATCACATTCTCAGATTTCAATATTACTGCACATGGCTATATTTTCATATACATTTTATATAACATTTATTTTGTGCAAAACTTACTTTTTTTTATTATATAATAAGCAGGCTACATTTTAAACAAATCACTTGTTTAAAATAAGTGTTCAAGTATCCGAAAAATGTATAGACAATAGTAAATACTGTTTTTTTTATTTCTTCCTCAGCATTATTGCCGTTTGATTATTACTGATGATGTCATAGACAGTCGCAGCTTTAACGGACTGTATTCACATTCAATTCGATTTCGATATATCAGATATTTTGTCCTGCTGTGAAAACATAACTTACTGTGTGAACATCAATTTCGTATAAAAGTATTCGAAAATGGAAGTGCATTTAACCGCAATCGTTCTGCAGGACAACAAACACAAAGCGCAAGTGAAAGTCTGTCAGTGCGCGAGTTTTGTGCATCTAATAGTACTGCATTTCAAACGGCATTGATGAAAGCATATCTAAAGTAAAACACGGCGGATGGAAGCACACACTGTCAAACAATGTGCACAGGTCTTACAGAGCAAATTCTGTGCAATGAAGCCTAGCGCGCACACGTGCCATATGCGGGAAAGAAAACAGGCTCAGAATCGTTGAAGAGAGAATCGTGATCCATCAGAAAATCGATTTTTTTCCCCCCACCCCTAATGTTTAGTCTGCTTGGTCTGAACATCATGGACACTGAATTTTCTGAAAGCCTGTTTCTTTTAATCTCTAGGTTCAGTTAATTAATTCGTAATTAAAAAATGGAAATTATAGTGAAGCACTTGAGTCAAATAAGTACTAAAAAGTGCTAAAAAGTGACACATAGGGAAAAGAATTTCTTGAGGTTGATTTCAATCTTGCAAAAATTGCCAAGTATGTGCTCTGACATTCGGGGACAGAGCTGTTGATGAGGTAGAAAGTTCAGTCTCCAAGATTTTCATCATGGCTTCAGTTTTGGTGACAAAAATGGTTCTTCTATGGCATCGATGTGAAGAACCTTTTAAAGCACCTTGATTTTTAAGAGTGTAGGGTATGTCAAAAAACTCCCATCTCATTTTCTCCTCCAACTTCAAAATAATCCTACATCGCTTCAGAAGTAGCCTAGAGACCCAGTGTTTACAAAGTGAACGTGCAAGGCAGGTCAAACACCCTTTACAAAAAAAAAGGTAAAACAACAATGTAAGACAATTATGAAGTTGGAGAAGAAAATGAGATTGATATGGAGAGAAATCCTGAAATGTTTTCCCTCAGAAAAACAATTTTTTTTTTCATGACTAAAGAAAAAGACATGAACATCTTAGATGACAAGGGGGTGAGTACATTATCTTTAAGTTTTTGTTCTGGAAATTAACTTCTCTTTTAATTGAGCACCTAAAAGTTGATAAGTGTTATTTATTGTGTATGATCTTATATGTGACGCCTTGCCATCATGCTTTCTCACATCAGTCTATGATTCAAGATACCATATATTCATTTTGATCAGTGCTAAATAATTACAAATATGGAGCACCAGCTATATCAATACAAGCAGCTACATATTAAAATTAACCGCATGTTAATGGATATGCTCATTTTTGTAGATTTATATATGCAAATATATAAACCCATTAATTTTATTCTTTCTGTTGGAAAAAATATCTGAAAGTACAAAACTACCACATAATTAGGGACATTCAAAACAGGTTCAAATACATTTTACAAGATGTAAGAAAAACATTTGCAATGAGGAAGGAATGTGAAGGCTAATGAGAAACAGGCAGTAAATGTTGTAACTGGTTCATTCACAGAGGTACTGAATGTTGTGCCGATAAAAGTTGGCCTGCACAAAAAAAATCAGTTTATACAGGTTGTTTCTGATGCTTCCAATTTTATCCTGGACTGGAAAGTCAAAGAAAATAGTCAGCCACAGGTTTCTTAGAGGGGATGCCTCTGGTTTCCTGAGGTGCAGCTTCAAATATGATAAACTCCTTCTGGAGATGCTCGTCAAGCTCCAAAATGGCTGCCACATTACCACACCTAAGAAAATATACACAAGAGTTAAGTGATGCAAACCAGTGCATTCACATCTAAATAGTCACGATTACACACAAGAGTTACTGGGCCACTATAAGACAGAAAAGAAACACACCTATAACAGTAGTTTGGAGCAGACCACACTGTTAACACAGTCTCATTAAAATGCCACTTGTAGCCCTCCATCACTAACTGATGTGCTCTGCAGATCATGCTGATATCATTGGCAGCATTAAACTGCGCAACAACATCACTACCAAACAGATATCCAGCTCCTCTGGGACTCACACCCCACCCTGTGGTGTCTAGAGACCAGAAAAGAGAGCAAACAACCTTAGCTATTAACAACATATTAAAGGCCTTTCCTTTATGTGATTTATTACATTAGTCTCTCTCACCTTCTGGGTCAGACCACAGTAGGTCACACATGGGTCCATCATGAGGAACTTCCTGTTTTCGGTCAATAGTCCTGATCTGATCCAAAGTTTGAATAGATGGAGAAAGGCCACCATGCACACAAAATATCTGTGGAGCAAACACAGTGTACATATGCATGATACTTTTATTCAGGTGCATTAAATGTATTAAAAGTGACAATAAGAGTTTTACATTCATACATAAGAGTTGTATTTCAAATAAATGTTGTTCCTTTGAACTTTCTATTCACAGAATAGAAAAAAAATGCATCACAGTTTCCACAAAAAAATATTAAGCAGCTGCTATTAAAAGTTATTAATATTAAAGTGATAGTTCACCCAAAAATAAAAATTGTCATGAATTACTCCCCCTAATATTGTTTCTAAACCCATAAGAACTTTGTTCATCTTCAGAACACAAATTAAGATATTTTTGATAAAGCTTTCAGACCCTGCATAGACAGCAACACAACTGACACTTTCAAGACCCAGAAAGGTAGTAAGGGCATTGTTAAACCTTAAGTTTATAAAACTATGAGAATACTTTTTTGTGCACAAAGAAAACAAAAATAACGACTTTATTCAACAATTTCTTCTCTCTTCGCTTTGTTTGCAAGCAGAGAAATGCACACAGATGTATCGTAGTACTCTCATGAACGCATGTTCACAGAAGAAAAGAAATTGTTGAATCAAGTCGTTACTTTAGTTTTCTTTGTGCACAAAATGCATTCTCATAGCTTCATAAAATTAAGGTTGAACCACTGATGTCAAATGGACTATTTTTAATGATGTCCTTACTACCTTTCTGTGTCTTGAACGTGGTAGTTGTGCTGCTGTCTATGCAGGGTCAGAAAGTTTTCGGATTTCATCAAAAACATCTTAATTTGTGTTCTGAAGACGAATGAAGATCTTACAGGTTTGGAACAACATGATGGTGAGAAATTAATGACTGAATTTTCATGAACTATCCCTTTAAGCAGAAACCCTTTAGAAGGATCATGCGACACTGAAGCCTGGAGTAATGATTGATAAATAAGGAATAAATTGCATTAATAAATATATATAAAAAAGACAAAAAGTGGAAAGATACAGAGTTATAAGTGGACCTACCTTGCCATCAACAATAGCCGAGAGGGACAGGTAGTCAAAGATCTCTGTGCAGTACCTCCAGACTGTAACAGAGCCATATTTTCTAAGACACTCGTCATAAAAGCCATACACTTGCGTGATCTGCCTTGACTCGTGATTCCCTCTGATCAGCGTTATTCGGTCAGGGTATCGCACCTGAAGACAGACATAAAAAGGACTGTGAATAAAGGCAGAGTGTAGAATGGCTTTAACACACACATTACAAAGCAAACAAGATTAACTTTAGGATAGATACTGCACCTTTAATGCTAGCAGCAACAGAAAAGTCTCCACACTGTAGAACCCTCTGTCCACAAAGTCTCCCATGAAGAGGTAGTTTGTCTCTGGAACTTCACCCCCCACCTAAAGACCCAGAGGACAATGATTAGAGTCAAATGACATAACACAGTGCATTTTGGATTTTTTATTTAGAAACTTGATCTGCCAGTCCAAACAAGTTTGAAAAGTAAAATTACTGTGAATTTAACAAATGGTGTACTGCATTCTCAGAGTGTTTTCACAACGTGTCATCAATCGACCATATTGGTGGCACTAAACGTAAACAATTCCACTGAACCGAATGAAATTTGCATATTTTGCTGGTTATTGCTCCTTAAAATTGTCAATGATTGTCATGTTTTGGGCTGTACTAATCAGTTGGACCAGGAAAAACATTTGGAGTACTATAGACTGCCAATAGTTGTAACAAATCAAGGAGAAGAGTGCAAAAAAAAAAAAACAAAAAAAACTGTCCGAGGAACAAAAAGTGTTCATATCCCATATCAAAACTCCAAATATTTTATGTCCATACCTAAAATGTATATTTGACATGCTCATATCTGATCTTGTAAGATGTACTCCCTTTAGAGTGTGAGAGATCACGAAATTAAAAGTGAAAGTAAATAGCCTCTCATTTAAAAGAGATTTAAATACTCTGCATACAACAGCGGCTCCCTAATGTGCGAAAATTATATTTAATATTAGAATGACTGCGTGAGCAGGCGCTAACAGCCTGAAATTCAGTGGGAGTGGGATCTAAAAACAGTCCCGCGTAGGGCTTTAATACAAAAACGCACACAATGAATGGCGACTGTAGAAAGCAAAAGCTGAATCCCGGACATTTTGGGTCATTTAGAAATTCCAGACATTTTCTGTAGGTCCAAAAAGAGGACATATGGTCACCCTAACTAATGCAAATCAATCAAGCTAGTACGCATAGTCCACGAAGTGTTGGTGAAATAACACATGAGCAGACCGAAGGGAATAATATGGAATATTTTTCAGAAAACTTATTGCAAAAAAAAATAAAATAAAATAATAATAATAATAATAATAATAATAATAATTCAAGCACTTTCAATGACCTGTATCTATGTACGTTTATTTTCAAAAACTTTCCTGGGCTTTGAATTATTATTTTTTTTTTAGATTCACAAACTTTCAAGGATTTCAAGGACCCTGGTGAAATATTAGGCTAATATCTTAATTAATTTTGCTCGTATGTATCTTTACCACCTTTAACTTTATCTTGTCAAAATATTGTGCCCTTTCCTGCTTACTAAGTCCTTCTCTATATGATTTAGTAGCTTCCACACATTTTTTTCCCCGTGGTTTCATCATAAATTAGCAAAAAACCATATTCAGTAGTACATTAACCATGCAAGCCATGCGGATGTTTACATCAGAGCATCTCCAATATGGCCGCACTGACCAAACTGTGAAAATGCAAACCCTCTATTGCTTACCCTAAACAACTCCTTTAAATCATAAAACTGCCCATGTATATCTCCACAGACCTGCAAAAAATAAAAAAAAATACATAAATTAAAAACAATGAGCCAATTTCACAAATGCATAATCCTACAGAATGTTATGAAGGTGATGTTTATAGAAAATACTCACCGTGACGGGAGAATCTACCCTCTGAACATTACTCTCTTCCACCAGAATCTCCCTATGAAGCAAGACCATGACACTTTCAGCATAAACAAGGTAGCTTTTGTAACATTGAATCAAAACAAGAAACTCTATAAAGATATACAACTCGCAAACCATAAGCACTAGTTATTTAGATGCACATGTGTTGTACATATTGGAGTAAAACTAGTAAGTAAGCATTACCTCGCTTTGGCACACAGCGCCTTGACTTCATTTTCCTTGATAAGTTCACAGCGTCTGAGTTGCTCGATCTGTCTGTCCAAGTCAATGACGTCGCCCATCATGACACACATGCATACACACTCACAGAAATACTCCTCAATGTGAGGCTGATAAAACCCCTGGCTCTCAAGTCCTCTGTTAGTCTCACAGAGACCACAAACACACTCAGCCTCCTGAGACTATGAGGTTGTGCACATAGTTACACACCGAGATGATCCCAAAAGATGCCAAGATGAGAAAATAACTGCAAAAGAGAAACACACACAAAAGAATCATCAGAAACAATCATATGCATGCTTGAAACTCACTTTAGAAAAACCTCCCAGTAAGTCTTTTAGTGTATCAGTGAGTTTAACAACAACAAACTCTTAATAATAATAATAATAATAATAATACTTTATATTAATATATTGTTTATAATTTATTTATTATATCAAATGTTCAAAAACAATGTCTTATTTTTATTATTAAGATATTATATTAATTCATTTTAAAATAGAAAATCGGTGTTACTTTAAATATCATTACTGAAAATACAACAATTCAAATTACATTTAAATAACATTACTAAAATACTACTCTTCACTGTCTTGGACGCTACTTAGCCAATAATTTTGAAGAACTCTTTGCATTTTAGTTTTCAATCGAGTATCTTAATTTTATTCCAAAAACTTTAATTTTTAGTACATTTGCAAAGCCTGCTTTACAAAAATAGTGTAGGGACAAAGCGGTTAGCGTGAATGCTACTCATGCTGTGCCGTGTTTGTTTGAGTTTTCTGCATTTACGTCTAAACTAAGAATTGCAGTTCACACGCTGAAATGTACGTAAACATACATGTTACATACCTTGGGCTTCGGATTAAAATTGTTTAGGCATCCGTTGTTTCTTTTGTAGATGGTAAGTTGGGAAAGCGGTGTCTGCAAGTGTGAGCGTCACGTAAACAAGCCCGCAGCAAGTGTTCAGCTCATCTTTCAAAATAAAGGTGCCGAGCCCCTGTTATACATGACAGCATACATTAATTGCGCGTAATAACAACAAACAGTTAATTTATAAAATAAAAAAGGTTGGTGAAAAAATCTCGATCTGACATAAATTGTTAAACTGCCTGTCATGATAGACATTTTTTGAACGCTTAAACCTTAAATGTGGGATGTATGAGAATATTAGGCGTGATATTACTCCTTAGTTCAAGTTAATTACATTTAAGAGGACAATATAACCACGTTAATTTAAAATTAAACAAAGAAAGACCAGTTTGTCTTTGCGGTCCTTTTCAGGTGACTGTTAATATTTTGAAATCGAATGTCGTTTGAAAAAGCGCGTTTTCCTGGTTCAGAGTGTATGACGACATGGCCTGTGATTGGCCGAACCGGCGCGGCGAAAGACATCCGTGATATTTGGCGCCATTTGTCGAAAACAATTCAGCTACACTAAAGCCTATATTATTTCTCAATATGGGCTCTCGATATTAGGTTTAAATGCGTTTCTGCTTTTAAGAGATTACGTTTCCACGTACGGTGGGTTTGGGGGTCGTTTATTATCACGTTATGTTTTTTTCCCGCCGGTTTTGGAATGTATATCGTTGTTTGGGAAATGTGTGGATAGATAGGCTTTGTGTTTACATGAACTCGTTGTTGTACTCATTTTATGCACTGTACACTGTATATTTAGAGTATGTATCAGCGTATCCCTACAGGAAGGAAAAGAACCGGTGAGTGTCTACAATGTTTATGCATCTTCTACAAACATATAGTTGACAGGTAAACATTTAATATATGCGGTTATGGAGGAGTCATTCATTCAGACTATAACTGTAACTGTTATATACAAGTTTACATGTTGTAAATATGTTTAAATACGCTTTGAACAGAACATGGCTTGTTTTGTGTGCTTGTTTTGTGTGCCTTTTTAAAATCCTTGTTTTTGTCTGTTAAATCTATGCAGACCTTTAGTTTAGAGGTGAAACGATGGCTGGGGCTGTGGCTATGGCGGCTGTCATGGAGGATTTTGATGGTCAGGTATGTGTCATGAAAAGTTGGTATGCTGATTTTTCTGTTCAAAGAACATTACATGATTTTCAGCAGTTGACGTTATTGCTCTGTTTCTCCAGCCATGTAAGAAATTGAGGAAGGATGGTGATGCACCATCTGTCAGAACTATTACTAACTACTTTATGCCCAAGCCTGTGGAGAAACCGTTCTCACCGCCACGGTCGAACAACATAATGGACTACTTTAAGAGGACCTCACCTACGCAAGAAATAAAAAGCTGCAATCTAGTCGCTAAAGAAAACTCCCCGCAACCTTCAGAGCAAGCAAGTCGTGAAATCCCTGGGAAACCTGTGAGAGGACAGGGGCAGAAGCGAACCAGGAAGGCCAAAGACAACAAGAAGGCTAAAGAGGAGGATGCACAGGTGGTCACAGATGATGTTGTCGTTATAGAAAGTCCCAGTGAAGCAGCTGTAAAGGAAAGCGATAATGCTGTCCTTCCAGCTCAAGAATCTGATGTGAGGAAAAATGCTAGTGAAGCTGATTCAGAAAACATGATGATTGCAGAAAGTTCTGAACAAAAACCCTTGGTAAACCAAAGCAGGAGGAAAGACTGTGCAAACAAAAAATCTGCTGTGAGGAGAAACCGAAAGGCTAAAGCTGGTTGTGAAGAGACTAAGGAATGTGATGCAGATGCTCAAGAGCCTGTATGTGAGACTCAATTGGAGGAAAGTGCAGAAAAGAAAAGCAGCACTGTCACAATCTCATTTAAAGACTTCTTGCAGAATCAAAGTCAAGAGGAGGAGGAGAGCATTGCGATTCCCAAAACTGACACCACTGATGCATTAAGTGAAGGCAACCTCTGTAATGATCAGAGTGATTCTGCAGTCGGTCCTCTGCAGGTGTCTCCCCGAACTCTCACGGTTCAAGTTGAGGTGCATCCCATTTCTCCTGAGTCGGTCAAAGTTGCCAAGGAGTTAAAAGTCGCGTCTATTTTTAGTAAAAATAAAAAAAGTCAATCAAAAGAAGACAAGAGTTTGTCTGATCCTCTCCCGGAGGTTAAACTGGACGTATTGCCTGACCTCAAAAGGAAGTCTAACGTCGTTCTTCTTGAGGAAGAACTGGAGCTTGATGTGGTGGAGTCCAGCCCCAATCCTAAAAGCACTGAGGCAGAGAGAAAGCAGTTTATGAATGCCTTTAAGCAGCCTAGTCTTGATGGTTTTAAAAGCAAAACCAACAAGGGCCAGAGCAAGCAGAACCAGGTTCAAGAGAAAGCCAAAGATGCAGCAGACAAACAACATGAAGAAAAATCTCTTGAGAACAAAACTGAAGAAAAATCTCTTGAGAACAAAACTGAAGAAAAATCTCTTGAGAGCAAAGCTGAAGCGACCAGCTCGGAGCAGCACGAAGAACAGAAGAGTAACAAAAAGAAGCGAGTTAGGAAATCTGGGAAGAAGGGACAAGCTAAGAAATCTGAAGATGCACAAGCTGCAACTCCAAAACCTGAAGAAGCTCCTGCAGAGATAGAGGTTGACAAAGACAGTAGCCAAGCTGAAAATGACAACAGTGAAAAGGCTGTCAGAGAGCTGAGGAGGTCGACCAGAGAGCTTTCACGTAGGCAGTCGGCTGCTGTGCTTAATACCGTGTCACAGAAGAAAGAGAGGCAAGAGGACACGGCAAAAGATGGTGATGAGACCCAAAATACAGCCTCTCACTCTCTGGCCTCTACCCCAAAAGCTCAAAGGCCCAAAAGAGGCATGTTTAGAGCTGAAATGCTCTGCCCGTCAGACATCAAAGGCAGCCCTATCAGGTGAGGTTCACTTTTTAATTTCCTACTTTAATTGTTTGTTTTTTTTTTTTTTTTTTGTTTTGCGTGTGAAGCACATTACATGAGACAATAAATCATACATTTTATTTGATAGGATGAGAATCACTAGAGTATTTCCGTCCTCTGCTACAAAAGCTGGTGATTTTGAAATATCAAGTCCTCTCTCAAAACAGGTAACTAACATTTATGGTTTATGTATGTTGTAAAAAATAATGTTCTGTAACATTTTACATTTAAAAAAAAAATTACGTTATGTACACTGCCGTTTAAAAGTTTGGGATCAGTAAGATTTTTAATGTGTTTTTGTTTTTTTGTTTTGTTTTGTTTTTTTTAAAAAGTCTTATGCTCATCAAGGCTGTGTATATTTGATTAAAAATAAGAAAAAACTGCAATATTGTGAAATATTATTGGAATTTTGAAATATGCTTTTCCATTTTAATATACTTTAAAATAAAATTTATTCCTGTGATGCAAAGCTGAACTTTTCTGGAACCTGTGATACTTTTTTCAGGATTCTTTGAATAAATGTTAAAAGAACAACATTTATTTAAAGTAGAAATCTTCTGTAACAATATACACTATCATTCAAAGTTTGGGCTCAGTACATTATTTTTATTTATTTATTTATTTATTTATTTATTAAGAAATTAATACTTTTATTCAGCAAGGATGTGTTATATTGATGATAAAGTGATAGTGAAGACTTACACTGTTGGAAAAGATTTCTATTTTGAATAAATGCTGTTTTTGCTATTTGTTTTTGCTATTTTTTTTTTTTAAAACTTTTAATTCATCAAATAATCCTTAAAAAAAAGTATCACAGGTTCTAAAAAATATTAAGCAGCACAACTGTTTCCAAAACTAAAAATAAATCAGCATATGAGAACGATTTCTGAAGGATCATGTGACACTGAAAACTGAAGTAATGATGAGGAAAATTTAGCTTTGCATCACCAAAATAAATGATATTTTAGGGTATATTAAAATAGAAAACTGTTATTTTAAATTTCAATAGTGTTTCATAATATTACTTATTTGTATTTTTGATTAAATAAATGGAACTTTGAGCTTAAGAAACTTCTTTAAAAAACATTAAAAATCGTACTGTTCCAAAACTTGAACTGCAGTGTGTATGTTTACATATGTACATTGTGTATGTAAGTGTTTTTATATAATTAATTTATAAGAAGTTTGTGTAATCTAAATGAAATAATAATTATATTTCATTGATTAAAAACAAAAAAAATTGTCATTAGCAGTTGTTTTAAGATTGAAGATTACTCACAAAAACTTCTATTTGTTAGGAATTAAATGCTGTTAAAAAAAGAAAACAAGCTAGAAAGCTGGTGCAGAAAGCCAAAGCTCTTCAGCAAAGTAAAAAAGACACTAAAAAGGAAAAAGACACTGTACGACGCTCCACAAGATGCAAAGAGTCCATCGTAAATTACTGTGAAGATGAGGTAAGGTGTTATAAGGTGTGTTATAAGTGAACTGGTCTAAATGTTTTATACTTACAGGAACTGCTTCTAAAATTGAGTTCTTCTTTCATTTATATCATTTATATAATGTCTTCATTTTAGGATTCTGTAGTGTTTTTGGAGGAAAGCAAATCCACTCCAGTCACCTCACAGGAAAGTGACAAAAGCCAGAAGAAGCTTCGCAGTTTGAATGAAGTTTTGGGTAAAAATGCATCTCAAAATAAATCATCCAAGACTCCTGCAGGTATGTTACACGGACATAAATGGTTAAAATTAACACTTGCTTTAATATCTAAAGTTTTTGTTTTTGTGCCAACATGGAGTCATTGAAAAAAAAAATGCACTGATGTCTATTTACTACTTTTTCAGCTTCTAAAGTGGCTCCTCTGTTTGGTGAGAAAAAAGCTCAGAGACCGTCAGTTGTCATCTCCATTTTTGACGACAGCAGGTATTACGCCAATAATAACAGACAGTAATTGAATTGGTAAATGCTTTTTATTTGTCATCAGTGTTAAGTTCTAATAAATGCCTGTCTCCCAATACTCAACCCTGTCAGTCGAGAGGCATCAGAGAACTCGCAAGACGATGAGCAGTTCAGAGCAAAGAGAGAGTTTCTGAAGAGCGGCCTTCCGGAGTCCTTCAAAAAGCAGATCGCAAAGACAGCAGCCAGCCGCGAGGCTTACAGTCAGGCTTGTGCTTCCTTCCAGACAGTGGTTCATGTCCAGCAGAGGGCCACAGGTAAGCTGACAGGTGTTCTCTAGATTGTGTTGTCTGTTTGTGTGTGTTTGAGACTAATGTGCTCATTTCTGTCCATCACAGATTGTTCTGTTTGGAACCTCCAGTGGCCTACGAATGCCTTTCTGAGTTGTTTGAAGGAGTCGTATAATTTACCATCTGTACCGCTGATGTCTTTGGAGAAGTCTTTAGGTTATACTACAGTTCCTGCTAAAAGAGCTGTTTGCAATCAGGTTGGTAAACTTTTGGTGAAAATTGTTAGATTTGTGTGTTTTGCTTTTTTTATGCAAACTATTTCATTATTTGTTTGTATACATTATTGTTCAAAAGTTTAGGGTCTGTAAAATATTTTATTCTGAATGAAATTAATAATTTTAATCAGCAAGAATGCATTAAATTGACCAAAAAGATGTAACTTGTATACATTCAAAAATGCAAAAAAAGTGCTGCTGGGGTGTAAAAATCCATGAATCTGTGCTCTTTGAATGCAGGGTTGTTTTGTAACATTGAAATACTCATAAATCCAAGGCACTTGTGTGAAAAAATATAAAAAGCCTTTATTCACATAGCTTTGAAATTTTAAAACAACACATTTGTGCACCAACACATTGCGGCCAACTCGTCTTAATCAGGATGTCAATTTACAAACACACTCAGAGTTCATTTAAGCAATCAGTTCATCACATGACAGTCACCGGAACAGTGGATGTAACTTGTATTTTATCATTTAGATATCCTGTTGTCGAAGATCTGAGTTTTCTGAGCCAATCAGACAGCATCTTTTGGAGGAGATGAAAATCTCCAATCCCTCCTTCCCTCATCAACGCTTTTTTACGCGGTTTCTGAAGAGACGTGAAGACTACATCCTCCAGGCCTCTGCCTCAGGTGACTGAAAAATACAATTAACCTTAATTTTTTGTTTTGCTTACAGTAAGATAAGCAAGTGCATTCATAATGAGACGTGTATCCCGGAATGATTGACATACTGATTGCATATTCCTTTCATTTATATGATTATTTGTAGAACCTGAAGGTGAGTCTAAGGTGTCCTGCCCTGCTGGATCATCTGATGCCGTCGGAAGGAAACGGAAGCGAGTGGATGAAGGAGAGACGACAGGAAAAGTGGGTAAAAAACCAAAGTCCAATCACACAGAAGGGGATGTCATAGTGATTGAAGAAAGTCCACCATCAGGAGGTCAGGCAGCGCAGAGTGTCTCAGACACTGTCCAGTCTGGCAGAAGTCGAAGAGGTCGATCACTAAGACAAAAGCAGAAAGAAGAGGGCAAGTCGGCAGGGTTGATCTCACCTGTGGGAAACCAAAATGATGCTGTCACTATAGTAGATCCGCCTGTCCCTGAAACTTCAAGCACCGGAGGTGAACATTAAATATATTTTTAGACAATCTTTTCACCCTCTGAAATGTTTTCTTTCTCTCAAATCCTGCTTGAAAAAAGGTGTAACCTTGCACTACTTCATTAGAAAACATGAATTAAAAATGAACAAGAGTATAAAAGTTTGGTTGTTTTAAAAGAAGTTTCTTATTCTCATTAAGGCTGCATTTGTTTGATAGAAAATGTTGCAAAGTATTACTATAAAAAATTATTGCAATTTAAAATGTTCACTATTTGAGTATGTTCTAAACTGTAATTTATTTGTGTGATGCACGGCTGAATTTTCAGCATCATTACTCCAGTCTTCAGTGTCACATGATCCTTCAGAAATCATTATAATATGCTGGTTTGCTGCTTCTTAGAAGAATTTATTTGGAATATAATTTTTTTGTAATATTATAAAAGTCATTGTCAAAAGTCTACTGCCACTGCTGATCAAATTAATGCATCCTTGCTGAATAAAACTATTAATTTATCTTAAAAAAAAATTCTTGCAGAACCCCCAGATTTTTGAACGGTAGTGTATTTATAACATAGCTGGTATTTGTTTGTCCATGATACCTCATGAATTGAACCTAAGGTGTTAGGAAATATTTGCTTTACATTTCACATTTTCATTTCTAGATCGAGTGAAAGAGGACGTGCTTTGGACAGAGAAATATCAGCCGCAGCATTCGAGTGAAGTAATTGGGAATATGGAGTCTGTCCGGCGGCTACACAGGTTATTATGCTGTCTAGCTTAGTCAAAGATAGTGAAAGATCCCATTCACTGATAAACATGTCAGTAATGAATACAATTTTTTCTTCTCTTAATTTTCTGCTGTTAGCTGGCTGAAAGAGTGGAAGTTGAGAGCTGACCGGGAAGAGAAGAGGAAACAGCAGGAAAAGAAGCAAGAGGAGGGCAGTAATGGTATATAAAGATGCTAGATGACACCGTACTAGCTGTTTTGTTTGTCATATTCAGAATTCATTGTCTCATCTTTATTTCTGTCCAGACTCCTGGCTCATAGGTGAAGGCCTAGATGAGACAGAAGATCTTTTGTGTAACACACTTCTTATCACTGGACCCACTGGAGTGGGCAAGACTGCTGCAGTCTATGCCTGTGCGCAGGAACTCGGATTCAAGGTGTGGTTGACTTTTTAATGCACTTTTTAGGGAATTATGTTTAGGGATTGTCTAGTGTCGTTCAAAAAAGGAAAGTATGTCTACCACTGTTGGTTTTCTCTCTCAAGGTATTTGAGGTGAACTCCTCGTCTCAGAGGAGTGGTCGTCAGATCTTATCCCAGCTGAAGGAAGCCACTCAGTCCCACCAGGTGGACATCCAGGGTGTCAACGCTCAAAAACCATCCTACTTCAGCAATTATAGCAGCAACAGCATTACCATAAAACCTGGCAACTCTCCCAGTATAAATTTTTCTTTCTTTGATGATAATAACAATACAATATATACTCTGCATGACTTCTGAGTTCTCAATGTCTTTCCTAATCACAGGGAAGTTGAACTCTCCCAGAAGGGTTGTATCATCGCCCAGGAAGCCTCCTCAGTCTCCTCGAAGTGCTTCATCCAGAAGAGGAGGCTTAGCTCCGACATCTCTGGCCAGTTTCTTCAAAGCAGGTGGAAGGCCCACCGGCAAAGAAGCAAACAGTCAAGACAAGAAAACACAACCTGGTAAAAATCCAGAATCCAGTGATCAAAGTCAAGTGTTGCCAAACACAAATAATGATTTGATATTGACATATTGTGAGCCATATTTACACATCTTTTTTCATGCTTATTTTTCATGCATATTTGAGACCTTTCTATGGCATTTCATGTTTTCCTCTACATGCTAATTTACTGCTCAAGTAACATTTCCTGTTATTATCAATGTTGAAAACAGATGTGATTCTTAATATTTTTGTGGAAACCATGGTTGTTCATTGTTAGTTTGTTAATTCACAGTGCATATAACTAATGTTCACAAACACAACTTGTGATTTTAATAATGTATTAGTAAGTGCTGAAATTAACATTAACTAAGATTAATAAATGCTGCAGAAGTATTGGTCATTCTAAGTACATTTTAACTAGTGAACCTTATTGTAAAGTGCTACCAGAAATTGTTTTCACGCTTTATGTTTGAGATCTTTATATGGCATTTCTTGTTTTCCTTTAGTCTTAAAAGCATGTCCGAAAAAGTCTGCCAAAGCAAAAGAGGCTGACAGCAAAGAGAGCCCCAGTGGAACTTCAGCGGGCACCAAGATCTCCGCTGAAGACCAGGACAAGAGGACTGCCACATCCCTTATCTTATTCGAGGAGGTGGACATCATATTTGATGATGATGCTGGATTTCTGGCTGCAATAAAACACTTCATGACTACAACCAAGAGACCAGTCATTCTAACAACCAGTGGTGAGTGAAGTTGGCAGTGAACAGAAAGTTACAGTGTCATCATTTAGTCCTCATGAGGCTTGTTTTTTGCACAGATCAAACCTTTGGTGCTACATTTGAAGGCTACTTTGAGGAGATCCATTTCAAATCTCCTTCGGTGGTAAGTACACTTTTTTTTTTTTTTTTTTTTTTTTTCTCCTCCTTTGCAATAAAAACTCTTTTCTTTTGTGTTGTGTCTGGTTTGTGACCGTCAACACTTTGGGCGTTTCCAGGCCGATGTTTCCAGTTACCTCCAGCTGCTGTGTCTGGCAGAAAACATGAGAACGGACACTAAGGATCTGTCCTGTCTGCTAACCTGGAACAGGTGTGATATTCGTCAAAGCCTCCTGCACCTGCAGTTCTGGGCCTGCAGTGGAGGCGGACAGCAGGTGCATCGACCTCTCTCTTTCTCAGGTAAAGATACATCTGACTCTGAAAAAGTACATCATGAACTCTTGGTTGAGTATCGTAATATGTGATTATACTTATCAAGAACTTGTTTCACACTGTAGAGCTCAAAAGGGACATCAAGAGTGACATTCACCATCAGTCTGTCAAAGCTCAGGATGTTAATGAGGACAAAATACCACCCTGCCACACTGCATGCACAGAGAGTTTGTTGGGGGTCCGAAATATGGAAACAAAAAATATTGCAGATTTGCTGCTAAAGGTGAGTGTTTGAGAGCAGCTCTGCTTAATTTTTCAAGAATTTTATACCTTATTTATATACTTGGCAGTTTTAGTTTATCATTCAAATTTGGCTGGTTAAAAACACCAGTGGTGTAACAAACTCAAAACGCATGCAGTTGAGGTCAAATGTTTACATAAACCTAAAAGAATCTGCAAAGTGTTAATTAAGTTACCAAAATAAGAGGGATCATACAAAATGCATGTTATTTTTTTTTTATTTAGTACTGATAAGATATATATTTATAAGATATTTCACATAAAAAATGTTTATATATAGTCCACAAGAGAAAATAGTTTATAGTTTATAGAGTTTATAAAAATGACCCTGTTCAAAAGTTTACATACACTTGATTCTTAATACTCTGTTGTTACCTGAATGATCCACAGCTGTTTTTTTTGTTTAGTGATAATTGTTCATGAGTCCCTTGTTTGTCCTGAATAGTTGAACTGCCTGCTATTCTTCAGAAAAATCCTTTAGGTCCCACAGATTCTTTGGTTTTTCAGCATTTTTATGAATTTGTCAACCCTTTCCAACAATGATTGTATGCTTTTGAGATCCATATTTTCACACTGAGGACAACTGAGGGACTCATATGCAACTATTACAGAAGGTTCAAACACTCACTGATGCGCCAGAATGGAAAACGCATTAAGAGCTGGGGGGTGAAAACTTTTGAACAGAATGAAGATGCATACTTTTTTTTTTTTTGGCCTAGATATATGTTTTTCCACATTTAGTACTGCCCTTCAGAAGCAACGGAAGATACTTATATATTTCCCAGAAGACAAAATAAGTTAAATTTACCCTGATCTTCAAGTTCAAAAAGTTTTCACTCCCAGCTGTTAATGCATTGTGTTTCCTTCTGAAGCATCAGTGAGTGTTTGAATCTTCTGTAATAGCTGCACATGAGTCCCTCAGTTGTCTCAGTGTGAAAAGATGGATCTCAAAATCATACAGTCATTGTAGGAAAGGCTTCAAATACACAAAAATGCTGAAAAACCAAAAAACTTGTGGGCCTGAAGGATTTTTCTGAAGAGCAGCGGGCAGTTTAACTGTTCAGGACAAACAAGGGACTCATGAACAACTTCACAGTTGTGCAAGGTTTATGAACACCACAACTGTATTTAATATTGCTTTACATGGAGTGTTTTTAAAGATTAAGTAAATGCTAGATGATTGCAAAAGTAATCCACAGGAGAATTGAGCATGTGCTATATAATATCCAAGACATGCTGATTTAAAAAAAAAATAAAAAATGTAATATTGGTGCAAGAATTTGCTCTTGATCAATCTGTTCATATCTGACAGCATGAGTCTTCAGTACTAGACAGCATTACATGCTGGGATCTTCTCTCAGAAGTCCATAGAAGAGGAGTGAATCTTCTTTACTCAAATATGGAGAGTCTGCTACCTCTGCCAACTCGCCTTTTACCACAGTCCACACTCAAATCACAGCCAACACCAAACCCACAGTCCCATCCTGAGCAACTACCTCAGATTGTGAGGTTGGAAGTTTTGGAAGAACGCTCTGATGACGGTAGTCCCCTTAAAGTGTCCTCTCGAATGAGGGGACGGAAAAAGATGGGCAATAAAGATGTTTTCCAGTCTGATTCAGAGTCGGAGGACGACTTCCTCTCACTGCCAAAAACCAACCGAGATCCTGCTGAAAGCACTAATGCAGAACCAGTCAGTCAGTCCGTGAATGTGTCCGAAGCTGCACCGATGAAACCAAGGCGTGTTGTGTTATCCGAAGCTGAAAGGAAGAAGAGCAAGCCAGTGATGCAGTGCCTAAGCAGTTTAGCAGAGTTTATGGACCACATGTCCTTCCTGGACTCCTCAGTGCACTACCAGTCATTGCAAGCAGAAGGTTCCTGCAGACCACAGGACTTTAGCAGGACTGGAGCAGAGGTCAAGAGTGGGATGACCGATGACATCCGGTTAGAGCGTGTCAGCCATGTAAATGGTGTTAATGTCAATGAAATCCATGCTGCGTTGGGGCATTTGAGTTTCAGGAAGTGCAAGGCTGTAGTCTCTGAGGCCTGGGACAGAGCACAGCAACTGGAGGAGGAGATCAGAAAAGAGGCAGAGGAGGAGCTTACTCTCCCTGTGGCTCCACACAGAGATGCCTTCAGCCTCGCTCAAACTACACCTTGTGACCCAAGGTGAGACTTAATTTCTCTAGTTTTCCAAGACTGGGTCTTGTAGCCAAAAATTGTTTGTGTATACAAACACACTTATAGAATCTTCTGTTCACCAAGCCTGCATTTATTTGATCCAAAGTACAGCAAAAACGGTAACATTTTGAAATATTTTTACTATTTAAATAACATTCTCTTTGAATATATTTTAAAATGTAATTTATTCCTGTGATTTCAAAGCTGAATTTTCAGCATCATTGTTCCAGTCACATGATCCTTCAGAAATCATTCTAATATTCGGATTTGCTGCTCAAAAACGTATTATTATTATTATTATTATTATTATTATTATGTAGAAGGTTTTTAAGTTTATTTGATGAATAATAAATTATGATGTTGAATTTCTATTATTATTATGGGTTTTTTTCAGGTTTCTTTGAATAAAAATTACAGAAGAACAGCATTTAATTTAAATATTTTGTAACATTAGAAATGTCTTTATCATCACTTAATCATCATCAATGTAAAGCATAAAAGTAAAATAAAAACTAAATAAAAGTATTCATTTCTATAATTGAAAAAAAATAATTAAAAATAAATTATACTGACTCCAAGCTTTTGAATGGTATAGTGTATAATGTAGCAAGAGCTTTTTATTTCAGATAAATGCTGATCTTTGGAATCCTGAAAAAATGTTCTCAACTGTTTTAAATTTTGACAATAATAATAATAATAATAATAATAAATGTTTCTTGAACAGCTAATCAGCATATTAGAATGATTTATGAAGGATCCTGTGACACTGAATTCTGGAGTAATGGTGATGAAAATGTAGCTTTGATCTTAGGAAAAAAAATAATATTTTAAAATATAATCAAATAGAAAGCATTTATTTTAAATGATAAAAATATTTCACAATATTACTGTTTTTGGTGTATTTTGGATCAAATATATGTGGGATAGGTGAGCAGAAAAGACTAAAAAAAAAAACCCAAAAAATATATGTGTGTATTATATACAAATATATAATATATTTAATAAAGTGAAATATTATTTTTTTTTATAAACAAAATATATTTTAGTACATTAGTGTTAGATATTAAAATGCTGAAACTTTCATTAACATTTTTGAGTGACGCAAACACATTTTTGAATTTGAATTTTAAATCAGATAATTAAAATTTGCCATTTTAAATTACATGAAGCACTTTTATACTGAGGTTTAAATATGCATGTTATTAAAATGTCTTAATGCTCTTAAACCTGCGTGTTCAAGACAAGGATCATAAAACTAGTCTTTAGAAACCTAAATAGTGCTTAAAATACCATTTTATTTTTTCACAAGCACAATCATCATAGATAAATATAATACAAATATCCAGTTATATCTCCCATCCCTAGTCTCATTGTTTGAGATTACACTGACCTCTCTTTGTCCTATGAGGTGGTTTATGCACAACATACTGTAAGATTAAAAGGTAATCTTGTGCTCATTTTGTTTTGTACAGGGTGATGGAGAGGAGAAGTGAGGTGATGAAGTCGGTGCTCTCCTCCAGGTCTGCTGGAATCCTTGGAAACCAGGCAGCAGCGGCTCTAGACTACCTCCCCTCTCTACGTGCCATCTGTAGGTCAGAGAAACTGAAGGAGCAGGGAAAAATCAAACGCAGGTGAGAGTTTACCAGACACTCATGCTATCAGTGGTTACAGAAGTACACATATGAAACTAAAATCTATTGTTTATCAGCACAATCCTGGTTTATTATATCAGGCATCATTTGCTTCCACTAGGTGGTGCACTAGTGAGAAGAGTGTACCTTCCCATATTAATACATTAAAGGGGTCATGACATAGATTTTGTATTATAAAATGTACTTTGTGGTTCACATGCCACCTCAGATCCAAACGAGCTGTTTGCATGATGTTTTGATGGTACAAAGATATCTTGTATGCCAAAAGATCAAGGCAAATTTGATTTCTCATGTCATCACCCCTTTACAGGGTTCCTGCGGGTCCTTAAAAAGTCTTAAATTTAGTTTATCAAATTTAAGGTCATAAAAAGTCTTAAATTGTACAAGAAAGTCTTAATTATGATTAAGAGGTCTTAAATTTTAGGCAAGGGAAAACCAGAATTGCGATACAGCTTAGTGTCACGATTAAACTTCAAAAGGCTATGATTTCGTTAAATAAACATGAGCGCTGCGCGTTCAAAGTCCGGTGCTGAGCTGCTTTGTGTACTGCGGTTACCAGGGAAACGCATGTCTGCAGTTCCGAATGCGCCATCTGCTGGCAGAGATTGAATGTGCATTTTCAATATGCCTGTTGTTTTGAGTAGGGTATTCTTACAGTACAGAAGGCTGTAGTTTCAGAACCGGACCCTGTAGGACCCTGTAATTTTTTTTTTAAATTATTTATTTTTTTTTTATTTTATTGTATTTATTTATTTGTATTATGTATGCATTAACAGCTCATACTATTTATAGCAGTAGCTATTCAATTCTGTATATTATTATTTTTAAGGAAATACTGAATTTAGTTGTTTAATTGTATACACTTAATTATTGTCCTAACCAACTCCTAATCCTAAACTTACCCCTGAAATATTTAGCCTAATTTATTTCAATATTCTAGACTTCAGTTCATTAGCCGCTGCGCTTCATGTCTGGTGTGTGACCCACTTAACAAAGTGCAGTAAACAGTAAAACAATTGCTGTACAAATTAGTGTGTTTATTAGTACTTTAATAAATTTAAAATAATTTGAATACAAATACTAATTTACAACATCCAGCAGCACAATGAACTGTTTTGGACAGTTTAATGGGCTAAATGGAGATTGCTGACACCCCTTTGAACACTCAAGTTTATGTCAGCTTTTACATTAAAAATAAGATGGAAAGATTCAAAAAAAAAAAAAAAAATAGTTTCAGTGGATCTAGTCTTTGCGTCTGTTTGATATTTCTTTGTTGAAATGGAATTGCTAGATGGCGCTGTCTCACAAAATAGGGTCCCAGAAATGTGGTTTTGCAGGAACATAGTATTGAGGTTGTTTTTGTTCAGACCAAAGCGAAAAGTGACCCATGTTTTTACCCTGCAAACATGCAGAGCTGTAAATGTGAACTGGTGGATCAGTTAGAAGATAATTCATCATAAAAATCTAAACACTAACATGTATTTGTATGTTTTTTTTAAATTAATATAATAATTTATTGATAATAATTGTTTCAATTAATAAAAGGAATACTTTTTTCTATTTACTTAAAAATTGACACTTTAAAGAAATGTGAAATGTATCACTTTATAAAACCTTTTGTTTTTGTGAAAAATCTGAACTGTAAATCGTTTTTTACAGTAGTTTACAGTCATTTTACAGTTTAATATTTAACCATAGACATTGCCTTACCCTGCTCATATGGTATTAATTTTATTTGTGCAGGTCTTAAAAAAGGTCTTAAAAAGTCTTAAATTTGAGCTTAAAAATCCTGCAGCAACCCTGCCTTTAGTATGTATGAACAAGCTGTTCCTGCATTAAAATTGGCGTTAGGACTTGATCAGTCGAGAGGTGTGGGAGCAAAATTCATTTAATCATTTGACTTGGAGATACCTTTTGGTTCAAATAGACTGGTATACACACTTGACCACCTTATGAGCATGAAATGTTCATAAAAGTATTAAAAACAAGATTTTTTTAAAAAATTGTTTTTGTAACTGCTGGGTGGCTCTAATGCACAGCACGCCCTCTTTTGTAAACAAAAACTCTCTTTTGTTTTATGCTCCCAAAGTGAAGTCACTTCCAGTTATTCAGATGCCACACAGAGTTTAAACCATGACAAGGGAAACTCCCTTTTTACAGCAGGCAAAATTCACTAGTTAAGAGTGCACACACTGTTTTTACAATAGACAAAAAAGTCACATAGACCCATCTGTCAGTAATATTTACTGTCTGGTTAAACTGTATTTGATGCCTTCAATGTTAACCGCAGCTTTTTTTCTAAACTTGCATTCCATAAATAAAACATGCTCAGTACCTGATGCATGTATATTTGCTTTGCTGTCAAAGAAGTGTGAAAACGCAACTTGGTTATAGTTCATGGATCTAAAAAAGCAAACACAGTGGAGGGACAGGATGTGGCTTTTGCAAAGCTTAAGTATGGCATGGTCAGAAATTAACCAGTGATGTTTTGTTCGTATTCATGTCAGTATGAGTCTTGCATTTTGTCACCTATTTGTTTGAATGATCAAAACTCACTTGCAGCAGTGCCAAAACTAATTCTCGTTTAACATTAAAAATAATCAGTGTTGTGTTTTTTTTGTTTTCCTCCTTTTACAGGTTCTTGCACTATTTGGATGGTATACATTTCACTCTTCCTAAAAGCACAGTGGAGTTCCTGGCTTCAGAGTTCCCCTAAATTACACGCATTTTAAGGCAGCCGCATTTTAAGGGCTGCTGGTAAATTTGCATTTGTACAGTAATATATACTCAGAAGGAGTGTGGTTTTATGTTGTTGTGTGGACAGCACATATTTGTACTGATGTTTTAAATTTGCTGTTTCCCATTATGAAGATCATTTATGTTTTGTACTTTGTTGTGCATCTTCTGAAATCTTTTATCAAGTAATAAATTTGGATTTGCTATTTGCCAGCAAACATGTTCTTCTCAAAATATATATGTAAATTACAAGACCCTGTGAACGTGATGGTGCTATTTGAATTTTTGTACAATCTGTATATGATATTTTTTTTTTTTTTTTCACCTAATCCTAACCCGTAAATTTAATCACCTTTACATGATGTGAGAAGGTAGGACTTGCTTTGTTTTTAGGTGAAACTTCGAGTCATGAAATGCACTTTTCACTTCCACATCTTCTAAATGGGATGGTTTTATTCCTCTTGAATCTGGGAAGATAACTGTGTACCTGTTTAACCAGTAAATGCAACAGTTTGTTCTGTATTCAGTTTCAGTGTGTGACTGGAGTATATTTACTAGCTTGCAAACATGTGTGGTTGTCAGCACCTACAGTATGCTTTAACCTCAGTAGTATAATTCTTGATAATGTCATGGTTTTAGTGCAAGTGTAATATTACATTTAATATTTTATTTAGCACAAAAAACTGCGCACAGTGAGTCACTGTTTACTGTCATTATCAACTACTCCTATTATGGAGTAATTGATGTTAGTTTAATTATTGAATAGATTACGTTTTAGGTGCAGCTAAGAGTTTTCTCCAGGAAGAGAACACGACGGGGTTTTTTTTAGTAATTGAATGCTTGCGGAAGACCGTGCTTGATAGTCCAGCCGCTGCTACCGCAGCGTTTTGCCGCGCTCAAACGCAGTTGAGTTTCGAATCTGACGCGACCGGAGTGTTTTTTACATGGTCGAGTGACTGAATGAACATCAAGTAAAACCGTGAAACCGCGCCCAACGGGACCAGCCACGAGTAAAATAACAGATAAGAAAGGTGAAACTACTACCTATATGGTTTTAGAAGCATTTCGCCTATGGCAAATCGGGAAAAGAACAAAAAGACACTTCTAGAGTTGGTGAAGCTGCCAGAGAATAGCCGCTGTGCTGACTGTGGAGCTGCAGGTAAGTACAGTAACAGCTATTGTCACCACCAATTTAACCTGCTAAACTCACAGCAGGCAATTCTTTGTGTACTTTATTTAGTATTCAATTACGTAATATATTGACACACTGTTTATCATGCTTAGTTACAGTTCTGTAACGCGAGGTATTTATAGTAGCCATGAGTAAACAGGTTCTCATTGTCATGTCTCGATCACTGTAACTATGGCATTTGTTATGAAAGCGGTAGCATTCTGTTTACCTGAAATTACTTTGGATTTTTATTTTTTCAAGTAGAACGGTTAGCAGGGCTCACGCGCTTTTAAAAACATGAATTTCCATTTCCATGCTTTTCTTACTTTTTTATAGTTGCATAGAGATCTATAGCATGTAATTTTTATAGGTTTTTACATTGTATAGAGCTTAATCTCAAAAGCGTCTTTTTCTAATGGAATAAAAAAGTCTTTTCATGACCTTTCCTGGATATCACAATTTTAGATAACATTTTATTTTAACGACCAATTCTTTTATTACTAGCATATTGACTGTTTATTAGTACTTATAAACAGTGTTGGAGAAAGTTACTTTTAAAAATTAATGCATTACAAAATCGCGTTACTTCCTAAAGAAGTAAGAAGAATGCATTACATTACTTTCGTGTTAATTTTCTCAACTGGGTGGGTCTTGCTTGTTTGTTTTAAATAAAATAAAATATTTTTGGCAAATTCAGCAATATAAAAATTCGTGTGATGTTTATGTAAAGTCATTTTTTGCTTATTAGTTTGGTTGAATTTAGGTCTGCAACGATTCCTTGATTCTGTTTGATTATTTAATCGGCAAAATACCAGTGGTGCATTACACATTAAACCCATTTAAAAATCATAACAAAGTATAATGCTTAATAATTCACAAACACTACGATTCAATTAAATAAATATATGTGACGCACATCTGATTACGTAACTTGCGTTACCAGTAATGAGTTACGCCCAACACTGCTTATAAACAGTTATTTTTATAAGTAGTGCATTACAATATTGCGTTACTCCCTAAAAAAAGTAACTAATTATGTTACTTAGTTACTTTTTATGGAAAGTAATATGTTACATTACTTTTGAGTTACGTTACTTTTTGCTGCACAGCTTGCTTGTTTGTTTTTAGTATAAAAAGTTCTATTTTTAGCTAATGTATTTTTAGCCCTTTCACACCAGAAAGTGAAATGAATAAGCCTCAGGCTGAAGGACAAGTAAATTCACGCCTGTACAGCAGAATGCAGGAAAAGAAAGTTCAATACTCCTCATTAATAATAATAAAAATAAAAAAACAATGAAGCACAAATGTTAGCTCATCCAAAGTCATTTTTGCTTATTAGTATGGTTGAACTGGATAATCAAAGGAGAGCAGCAAAGACATTGGTAACAAAGGATATTTCTGTTATTTAACATGTTTAATTACTGCAGGTTTGCATCATATTCTGAGTTTGCATTTCACTGTTTTAATTCATTTTGATTAATATTGAATCTTTTTTTTTGCGAGTGAGATGAATTAAAGGGGTCATCGGATGCTAAGTTCACTTTTTCATGTTGTTTGAACATTAATGTGTGTTGGCAGTGTATGTACAAATCTACCCTATAATGATAAAAATCTATGCAGTGGTTTTTAATTAATCTGTAAAAATAATATCCCCTTTTTCAAATCGGGCCATTTTCAGATGCCTGTCGTTGTGGTGTCACACCCACAGAGGCAGCTCCCACAATAGTTGATTGACATGAGCGTCTTACCTCAGATCAGTTGTAACAGTCCAACCTCCATTGTTTCGATGCTGGAGCAGGGATGTAAGTTAGACAAGAATATCTCCGATTAAGCAATTGAGGTGTTGTGTTGCTGGATGTAATAATGAACGTAGTTGTCGTCATTTACTCCCGACATCTGAGCTGCTGAAGATGCAGTAGATTACATTTGTTTGTGAAGGGAATGTGACTCCCGATCTATATAAATGTGTCTATGTTCGTGCGAATCATTCGTGATCCAGCTTCACTTACAGCAGAAATGAGTATAAGGTTTTTTTTAATGAATTTCTGCAATCACCTTTCCTAATAATGTGCTAGTTAGCAAGTTTTGCGGTTAAAGTAAACAATCTCTCAGAGCAGCACATCACTCCACAGAGAGAAGAGAGCGGCGGGGCGAGCAGAGCTCATTTGCATTTAAAGGAACAATCCCTCAGAATGAGATGATTTTCGCTGAGCTCATTTTGACAAGGTAAAAATGGTGTTGTTTTACACAACCATTGAGAATTTTTAATCAAAGTATATTAGAGACTTTTCATTAAGACCCTAAAGAATCATATCGACTTGTGGAAAATGGGCATTCGATGACCCCTTTAATGCATGTTCCTGACATCATGTTTACACCGTACACACAATGCCTCTGTACTTCCGATTACTCAGGAAGACTTGTCAGTCAGTAAATATGAACTGGCATTACTTATTTGAAAAAGAAACTCAGGTATTTTCTTGTAAATTAAAAAGTAATGCGTTACTGTAGTAGTTACTTTAAAAAAGTAATCTGATTGCATAACTCACGTTACTTACCCCAACACTGCTTATGAAGCACATATTAATTCCTAATTCTGCATGGCCATATTTTAGATCCCTTAATCCAAACCCTTAGCTAAATTTAACAAATGCTGCCTTACTAACTCTTAATAAGCAGCAAACTAGGAGTTTATTGAAGGAAAACTCTTAGTTAATAGTGAATACATGTCCCTATTCTAAAGTGTTGAAAATTACATGACATGTCTTGTTTTTCCCTGATTGTGGGAGCTTTACTGTGTTATTTACAATGTTTGTTTGACTCTTATTATTTGAAGATCCTGACTGGGCTTCGTGTACACTGGGAATATTTGTGTGTGTAAACTGTTCTGGAACTCATCGCAATCTTCCTTCTGTAAGTCGTATCAAGTCTATACGCTTAGACTTCTGGGATGATGATCTTGTTCAGGTATGTGAGCTAAAAATTCAAATGCTAAGATTGGTTATTACATGTTTTCAGAATCTAGCGGTTAAAGTATGTCATGAATCTGAAATCTAACACTGCTGTGTTTCCTTTCAATGCATTTTTGCATGAGAAGTTCATGAAGGCCAATGGAAACCGTTCTGCCAAAAACATCTATGAGAAATTTGTCCCAGTCTTTTATTATCACCCCCACCCGTACGATTGCGAGTAAGTAGTCCAACCTCTTCTGCTGAACGAAAAGTCAAACAAAAACATACATTAATTAAAACTGAAATGCGTACTTATTAATTTATCATCATAATGGAGTTTTGGGAAGTTAAAAAAAATATCTTTACTGGCAAAAAAAAAAAAGGTGTGTTCTATTGTTGGTCACAGTAAGAGGAACTACTGATTCAACGAAAAGGGGTTTCTGGTATTGAAGTACAGTCTTTTGATTCTGTCAATTGTATATGGTCATATTCAGCTAAACTTGTATGATCTGCTTTCTTCTTATACTACAGGCTATATGTACAGTATGTCATTTACGTATCAGTTATCTCATGTACGTGAACAAAATGCATTTTGCGTACACTGTACAGGGTCCTCAAAGAACAATGGATTCGAGCCAAATATGAAAGAGAAGAGTTTACAGAGGAAAAAAGAGAAAGGCCTTACACAGCAGGTAATCTGTTTCAGTTCCCAGAGGTTTTCTTTTAACCTTCGTACTTTAAAAGTTTATTTACCTTATTCCATTTCATCTCTGCTAATATAAATGATGAATAACATTAATCGTTCATCGAAATTGTTTGCCTTGCTCTAGGTGTCTATGAGGGCATGCTGTGGAAGAAAGGAAAGGATAATGGACAGTTTCTCGAGAGGAAGTTTGTTCTTTCAGTGCAAGATTTTACCCTCAAATACTACAAGGAGGATGTGAGAACTTTTTGTTGAGCAGTGAACAGTTTGCACATCATTGAGAAAGAAATATTATACTTTATTGAAGGCATTTGTTGCAAAACGCAGCACTAACTGCAAATAACCACATTTAAGTCAATTAAAGCCAATAGTATGCATCTTTAACACAGTTTTAGCTGTATTTCAAAAAAATTGACTTTGATTGAAAAATAAGGTGGACAAATGAGCATTAAACAATATGTGTGCTTTTCAGGAGTCTAAGGGACCAAAAGCTACTATTTCTGTGAAGGACTTGAATGCAACCTTCCAGCCTGAGAAGATTGGACATGCTCACGGCCTTCAGATCACCTACTCTGTCGATGATCACACCAGAAACCTTTTTGTTTACCATAAAAACGGACAGGTAAACCTTTTTATTCCTGATTTATTCCCAAGAATTGTGCAACTGTAGTAGACTTCAAAGTTGTATGGTTTTTTTTCCCTTTTTTGTTTTTGCCCCTCAAATTTAACCATTTTCAAAGGCAGCTTGAGCCCTAAATAGTATTTATGCTGTTTTCCCTCCATTTTAGGAGATTGTCAATTGGTTTAATGCCATTAGAGCTATTCGCCATACCTACCTGAAAGCAGCCTTTCCTACAGCTAGTGATGGAGATGTAAGTACCTTTTGTATACTTGATTTGGACTTATATACTAAAATACCATGTGTCACTTCAGTGCTTTCAATAGCTTATAAATATCTTAAACATGTAGAGTTTTCTCCTGATGTAGTTGTGCTAACATTGCCACATAAAAAGGAAGTACTGCAAGTTTCCCCTTTTCCAAGTGATTTTACTTCCTAAAACCATTAACAGCTTAAGGCCTGTCTTCCCTTCCATTTCACAACATGAATGATCGTCAAACAAACACCCTATACCACAATGTGAACAGGACACGGAAATGTGGTTTTGGTTTTTTTGTGAGTTGCTGCATCCCTAAACAAGACACGTGTTTATATTAGTCAGCTAGTTAACAGAATGCTCTGTGTCTTATATTTCACTAGTCCTCTAGGCTAGTTCAGAAACAAATTGTTCTGTGAATGATCACTGAAAATCGATTTGGGTCAGTGGCTTTTGTGCTACATGTTCATCTGGATCATCTCTGTAGAGTTAGCAATAAACACAAGAGTTTCATTTTGTGGTTTATTGGTGTTACACATAAAATAGTACAAAATAATGTAAACAAAAACGTTTAATACTAAAAATATGGGTAACACCTTACAATAAGGTGTCATTTGTTAACATTGGTTAATGTATTAACTAACATGAATGAACAATGAACATTTATTAATGTTAGTCAATAAAACAGTCATTGTTTGTTCATGTTAGTTCACAGAGCATTAACTAATGTTAACAAACACAACTTGTGATTTTAATAACGCATTAGTAAATGCTGAAACTAACATTAACCAAGATTTATAAATGCTGTAGAAGCATGTTAACTAATGTAGTTAAGTAATGCTAACTAATGAACCTTATTGTGAAGTCTTACCGAAATATGATTGGAATTTTATCTTAATCTAACCAAAGCTCTGTGAACCAGTTGGTGAGCAACCTTTTTCTTTGTTTGCAGGGTTAATAATTGTATTATTATTATAATCTTAATTATAAACTCTTTTACTAATGTTTTTTGTCTTAAGCTAAAACCATGGATAACCAGAAGCTATTTAAAAGAAGGTTACATGGAGAAGACTGGCCCACTGGTAAGAGTTTTTCCCCATAGATGTTTCTTTCTGTGTTGATTCTTTGCATATTTTAAAATCTAGATTTTCCAGTGTAGCAAGGTGTTTGTATTTGCTCTTAAAATTGCACAAGCATTTAAGGATAAATCAGGCTGGTCTTGTAAAACACTCCTTGAACACACGTTTTCTCACAAACACCAATACGTCTTTACATGTGTCCAGTTTTTATGTTTCCAACACCTAGTTCTGCATATTCTGTGTGTTCTGTAACTAATGTTTCTCTATTGTATTTTATAGTCCTTTTGTCTAATGCAGAGTATGGTAGCTTGTAAGTGAAAAAAATCATTGTGCAACCACTTATATTGAGCATGTGACAAATGTTAAAGGGGACATCGGATGCAAAATTCACTTTTATGTTTGCATATAAATGTCTATTAATTTACTCCTCTTTTTTTAATCCTCAAAAAACCTAAACCGTCTCAATTATCAAGCCGTTTTGATTTTCTGAGCAGTATGATGTCATACTGTTCAAGCCCCGCCCACAGCCGCTGATGGACTGTCCCATATTAGCATATTTCCACCCTCAGCCAGTTGTACGCTGTCCACCATTTTCTCCACGCTCGAGCAACTGTAGCGACAGCAATGTCTAGCAAGTAAAACAGACTTTTTGTAGTTGGATGTAAAAGCGAACATGAAAGTTTGTGTCTGTGAAAGACTGTGTCTCCCATCATAGCCACCGAATGGATAGTTTTGATGGTAATACACCACCGAATACACAAAAAAAAAAAACAGAAAAGAGGGGTGGAGTGAGCAGTAGCTCATTATCATTTAAAGAGACATGCACCGAAACAGCTCGCTGTGAACAGAGCTGTTTTGACAAGGTAAAAAGGGTGTTGTTTTATACGACCATTGAGGAATTTTAACCAAAGTACGTTGCAGACATTTCGTGAAGACCCTAAAGAATCAAAACAACTCACGGAAAATGGGCATCTGATGTCCCCTTTAAACATTTGAAACTTTTAAAATGAATTTAAAAGTAATTGGGTATAAAAAACAAATAACACTGACTGTTTGTGTGTGTTGAACAGCAGCGAGAGCCGTTCAAGAAAAGATGGTTTATTTTGGATTCCCTGGACAGGAAGCTACTCTATTTTAAAACACAACTGGTATGAATAGCTTTTTTTCCATTCCTACTGTGTCATTGTTGGGTGTTTTTTTAGTTCAACAGAACTAAAACAGAAAAAAATACACAAAAAAACCCCCAGCATATGCTGGTTAGGTATGTTTTGAAACATGGCAGCTAGTTTGAGCTGGGTTAAGCTGGTCTGTAATTGGTCATGTGCTGGTTTAAGCTGGTTATACTTGAAGTCAAAAGTTTACATACACCTTTTAGAATCTGCAGAATGTTCATTATTTTACCAAAATAAGATGGATCATACAAAATGCATGTTATTTTTTATTTAGTACTGACCTGAATGATATATGATTTGATGATGATTTCACATAAAACACAGCAGGCTTTTTGTGTATTTGAACCTTTTCCAACAATCACTTTATGATTGTGAGATCCATCTTTTCACACTGAGGACAACTGAGGGACTCGTATACAACTATTACAGACTGTTCAAACACTCACTGATGCTCCAGAAGGAAAAAAATATGCATTAAGAGCCAGGAGGTGAAAACTTTTTGAATTTTAAGATCAGGGTAAATGTAACTTATTTTGTCTTCTGGGAAACTTGTAAGTATCTTCTGTAGCTTCTGAAGGGCAGTACTAAATGAAAAAAAAATATGATGTTTAAGCAAAATAGGAAAAATATACACATCTTCATTCTGTTCAAAAGTTTACACCCCTCAAAATCATACAGTCATTATTGAAGAGGGTTCAAATACACAAAAATGCTGAAAAACCAAAAAATTTGTGGGAAGGGAAGGATTTTTCTGAAGAGCGGCTGGCAGTTTAGCTATTCAGGACAAACAAGAAACTCATGAACAATGTTCACTAAAAAAAACAAAATGAACAAAAAAAAACACAGCTGTGGATCATTCAGATAAAAACACAGTTTTAAGAATTAATTGAACAGGGTCATTTTTATAAACTCTATATAAACTATTATTTTCTCTTGTGGAGTACAGACCATTTCGCTAGATGTAAACATACTGGTCCCGATACACTTCCTGTTTCTTTTTTTTTTTACTTTACACAAACATCACAAAAAAAATACAACCAACATAACATTTGACTAAATGAAAATGTTACATTAGCACCTTTAAGATGTATTTGTATATGTGAAAAAAAAAAAAAAAACAGGAAGCGCTTCTGGACCAGTGTTGTTTACATCTAGCAAAATGGTCTATATGTAAATGTCTTTTATTTGAAATGTATTATTTAGTTCAGTACTATAAAAAAAACAACAATTTGAATTTAAATTTTGAATTTAAAAGCATTTCTGCTACATGACATTGTAGAGGGAGTAGTGTGAATTTTCTGTTCTTTTTATCCTAAAGGATGCCATTGAGCTTGGGGTAGTTTTCATTGGCTCGGAGAATCATGGATATTCAGTGAGGGAGTGTGTGCCTAAAGGAACGAGAGGCAACAAATGGAAGTGTGGGTTAATTGTGGAGACACCAGATCGGCAGTTCGTCTTCATGTGCCAGCAGGAGCGCGATCAGAGAGAGTGGGTGGAGGCCTTGAAAACCGTCATCTCAAAACCCATGATGCCACAAGATTACACCAGTAAGATTTGGACACTCCCAATCAGACATGCTAATTAAATATTACAACACATAAATGAGGTGTTTAAAAAAATAACATTCTCTGCTTCTTTGCAGCCGAAGCCAATATTCGTAGACGGAGGTGAAGACGATGACTGCATGGGACAATATGCTCAGACTCTGTCACTAAATCTATTTCAAATAAACCCGGACATTCTAGGTGAATCTAGGGTTGAACATTTGAGTCCCAGACATGATTTACTCAAAAGGAACTGTGGAAGAATGTGACTTTTTTTGGGCATCGTTTCTAACAAGCAGTTCAAAAAATGTCTTGGTGCATTTTAGGATGTGAAACCAATCTGAGAAGACTGCAGTAGGTCAGATGAGGATAGACTGACTGGTTGAGCACAAAGGATATGGCTGCGTCCGAAGCCTTCACCAAGACCAGAATCTCAGCTTAGAGGGTACTGAATTAGACTTACATGTGACTCTGTGTAGGAGCAGAGACACCAAACAGAAGCTAAAAAAATGAATTGTGGTTGTACAGAAGTGGACATAATCAAGTGACATGAAGCGTGTGATGAAAATGCTAATCGTAAAACACCTGGGTTTCATAAACTGAAATTTGGCTGGTTTTTATTTTCTGAATAATAATCATATGTGCGACTGAACAAAGCTGACTTAAAGTGTTCACAATGCATCAATTTTGTTTATCTTAAAATCTGTCTTCAAACCACATATTACTAAGTCAATAATAAGTTTTTAATACCCATATCTTCTGTTGTTCTTTTTGTTGCTATATGATGAATGTAATTTTCTTCATTACTGAGCTAATCTTATTAGATTAGATATTGAGGTCATAAGTTTTCATACACCTTTCAGAATCTGCAAAATGTTCACTATTTTACCAAAATAAGGGGGGAAAGGAAAGAAAAGGAAAGGATGTGACATGTGGCCAAGTATGGTGACCCATACTCAGAATTTGTGCTCTGCATTTAACCCATCCAAGTGCACACACACAGTAGTGAGAAGTGATCAAACGCACACACACACCGTGAACACACACCCGGAGCAGTGGGCAGCCATATTGCTATCGCTGCGGCGCCCGGGGAGCAGTGCCTTGCTCAAGGGACTCACCTCAGTCGTGGTATTGAGGGTGGAGAGAGCGCTGGATATTCACTCCCACCACCTTCAATCCCTGCCGGACCTGGGAAACCCACAACCTTCCGGTTATAAGCCTGACTCCCTAACCATTAGGCCACGGCTGTCCCGTGGGCAGCTGTGAGGCATAAGAGGGATCATAGTACATAGATCATTACTTAGTACTGACCTGAATAAGATAATTCACATAAAAGGTATTTACATATAGTCCACAAGAGAAAATAATAGTTGAATTTATAAAAATGACCCTGTTCAAAAGTTTACATACACTTGATTCTTAATACTGTGTTGTTACTTGAATGATCCACAGCTGTGTTTTTTGTTTGTCCTGAACTGTTAAACTGCCCACTGTTCTTCAGAAAAATCCTTCAGGTCCCACAGATTATTTGGTTTTATAGCATTTCTGTATATTTGAACCCTTTCCAACAATGACTGTATGATTTTGTATGATGAGTAGAGATCCAACTTTTCACACTGAGGACAAATGAGGGACTCATATGCAACTATTACAGAAGGTTCAAACACTCACTGATGCTTCAGAAGGAAAAACGACGCATTAAGAGCCAGAGGGTGAAAACTTTTGAACACAGATGTGAATATAGATGTGTACTTTTTTTTTTTTTTTTAATTTTGCTTTAATATCATATTTTTTCATGTAGTACTGCATGTAGTTCAGACAAAATAAGTAAAATTAGTAAAAAATAAAGTAAAAAATAAAGAGTGTTTGAACAGTCTGTAATAGCTGCATATGAGTCCCTCAGTTGTCCTCAGTGTGAGAAGATGGACCTCAAAATCATACAGTTGTTGGAAAGGGTTCAAATACACAAAAAAGCTTTCTGACACTGCATATACAGTGACAGGTAGAAGGACATTGTTAAAATAGTCCATGTGACATCAGTGGTTCAGTGGTTAATTTTATGAAGCTGCAACAACACTTTTTGTGCACGACGACTTTATTCTACAATTTCTTCTCTTCCATGTCAATTCTCAATGCATTTTCATTAGAGTATCATGAGACATATTTTAGTTTTCTTTGCATACATAAATTCTCATAGCTTCATAAAATTAATGTTGAACCTCATAAGAGTGGATGCAGCCATTTATAACTTTGTGGTGTCTGGCTTCTGGTCTCATTCACTTTCAGCTATTTTTAGCTGCACAAAAAGATCATTTTCCTGCTTGATATTACAAACTGGTGTGTCTTACAATATTATTTTAATGTATTATCTTAATTATGAACACACTGGTTTGTAGTGCAAACTCTTTTACCGTTTACCGCACTTCGATATTCTTCTCGTTATTTCCCTATAGTGGATTATGAACCTTACCAGACATTACCAGGCAAAATAAGGTGGATATAGGGTCAGAAAGCTCTAAGATTTCATCAAAACTATCTTAATTTGTGTTCTGTAAATGAAGGAAGGTCTTATGGGTTTGGAACGACATGAGGGTGAGAAGTTAATTAACGTTACAGAACTTTAATTTTTTGGGTGAACTATCACTTTAATACCTTTGAATAAGGTACTATCTTTGTTTTTTTCTCCAGTCCTACAGGAGGCGGTACTACATCGTAACTGCGATTGGTAAACACCAAATGTCAGCGCGAGGCGGTCCGCGTTTGTCCGTGGCTGCGTTCCGTAGTTACCGGTTATTGGAGGTCAGCCGTTTCTGGCGTGAGCTTGAAATGTGAACCCAGAAATGTCATGAAGTGAATCTGAAGAAAGTAATCAGTGCCTTCATATATCTGGAATCGCTTTGTCTCAATGGCATGAATCACCTGTGTGTGTTAAAGTGGCGTGAGCAGAGGTTTTGTTCAGACTGACACAGGCAGAAGTTGATCCGTCCGTTTTGCCCTACAGAGGCCTGCGCTATTACATATAGCAGCAGGATCAATGATCAACGACAAAGAGCTTGCTCGTTTTTTATTTTGATCACAGTAAAGTTGCAACGATGAGAAAGGACGTGAGGATATTACTCGTCGGTGAACGTAAGTGAATTTCAATTCAGATTTTTGAGTGTCAACTGGCTTCTGTTATTGAATTGATTTGCATATTTCTGATTAGTCAATATGCGCTCCTGTTTACTGTTACGTGCACAAAGAACTCAGTATTTTAACATTTTTACTATTTTCACATTTTATTCAGCCATATGCGATCTTAAATTGACAACTGACAGAATGATCGATATTTGCCCAGAAGTAACAGTTATTATGCGTTGTGCATGTTTTTAAATGTTGTTCAAATTGACTACAGTCATTAAAAATACTGTTAATAAAATTTTTTTTTTTTACTGTTGATAAACATATTTGTATATTGTTTGTAAAATAATCGAAGGAATGGCAGTTTTTAATCATAACTGAGCAAATCCGCAAGCTCTGATATTAAAAATGGGAGTGTCACCTTAATGTTTTGTTGTTAGTTTTAGTTCGTTTTGGTTCGTTTTTACCCATGTTTATCAGACTTATTTATAACAATTTTAGAAGCAACTCTCAACAGCCTCCAGACTGTTAGAGCTGCCAAAGTTTAGATAGGTCAGCCAAAATAGTACGTGTCCATGTAAACGTACTGCTCACCAATGCCAAACCATTAAATTCAGACCCCTCAGCCTTTCCATTTAATATTCCTCTTTAGCCATTATTGATATTTGACATTTTAGCATCTTATACATTTTAAGATTTAGGTGGGAACATTCTCAGCGTAACATACTGATCGTTTATAAGTGCTTTTTTTATATTTGGAAATACCAAAACCAGGGTTATTGTTGGTGACTTAAGCTGAAATGTTGCTTGGAATTAAATAAATGTGAACATAAATTAAACATAAATAAATGAAACTGGTTTTATTTTAGAATTTTTTTTTCATTTGTTGTCCTAAAATAATTAAAACTGTGCTAAAATTATGCAGACTCTTTTAAAAAAGAAGAAGAAGAAGAAGAAGAAAAAAAAACCAAAACAAAACACACAACAAAATTACTAGAGCTTTAAAATTTAAATTGGAAATTGGAAATGGAAAATTAAAAAAAAAAATGAAAATAACACTGATCAGGACTTGTCCATAAGCTTTTTTGTGTAGTTTACATAAATGTTTATAAAAAAAAGTTTTTACTTTAAAAAAAAAAAACAAAAAACGTTTTACTATTTGCTAGTTCATTTTTATATTGTGGTGTGATTTATTTTTTTATTTTTATTTTTTTAACATAGTCGTTTAATTTGAGGTCAGAAAAGCAGCATGGTTTATTTTAAAATTAAACGTTTCAACTTAAGTGTGTAAACTACCCGTTTATAATGGCAGTCAAGTCCCAACAGGAATGTTTCTGTTAATCACTTTGTGCTATTAATAGATCTAGAACACAGTGGTCATTGTGGAAATCCTTTATCTTTGCAGCCAAAGTGGGAAAGACCTCCCTGATCATGTCACTCGTCAGTGAGGAATTCCCTGATGAGGTACAGTCATTCACTAAAATGCTTCTGTTCAAAGCTTCAAGTCAATTTATACTTGTCCAAATGGCACATGCATTGCATTACTATTGTGTTTCTCATGCTTGTATTGTGTATCTCATTAAAGGTTCCTCTCAGAGCTGAAGAGATCACTATTCCTGCTGATGTAACTCCTGAGAGAGTGCCCACTCATATAGTGGACTATTCAGGTATGATGAGATTCATGTAGCCTGCATTGCTGTGCTGTGCTAAGGTGCTTATTCATTTTGTGTTTTAATCCCTTCTTTCATATTTTGTATTCACAGAAGCAGAACAGTCAGATGAGCAGCTTTACCAAGAAATTTCAAAGGTGGGGCTGGATTTAGTCTCTTTGTTTACACAGTTCTGTATCATATATTGTTTTATTCACTGCCCTAGTGTTTTCTCTCTCGACACAGGCCAATGTCATATGCATCGTGTATTCAGTAAACAACAAGAAATCAATCGAAAAGGTAAGTCTTGTTTCCTTGGATTTCAAACACAAAAATGTGCATTGTGTCTTGCTGTATAACTTAACTTCTGATAATTTTTTGTTAGAGGTGCACCTATTGATCAGCCAGGGATTGGAATTAGCCGGTTTTCCACATGATCGGCCCAGACCGGTTACCGGCCTGGTCAGTCTGCCGATTCCGAGCCGATCTGTTTTGACGTCACACATACGGCGACTGATAATGTATTTATGTCGTGACAGATGAAACTTGCGCAGCTAAAATGAGTATGTGAGAGAGAATAAATCAAAAACAAATGAGTGCAACAGCACTCTCAGAACGTTATAGATTAGATGATTTAGGTATGCAACATTGCATGACCAATATGATTCCCTAAATATCTACACAACGCCATGTGACACTGATTTTATACAATAGTAGTTCAATAAACAAGAAGTTTAAATTAAGCAACTTACATTTTAATTTTAGCAGAAAATATTTCCAATCAAAGCCACAGCAGAACTGCTGCATGTCTCCGAGCAACACAGTGGTGTTTCGTTAATGAATCCATGTTTTTGAATGATTCAAACCCATTTATAAAGACTAGATGACTCACTCATTAAAACAGTCTTTTGCTACCACTTACTGGTGGTTTGGTTTCATATTTAAAAGTATCATTGCATTTTTCACAGCATTTCTTATTTGTATGTTTAAAAAATATTTAATACATAAATTTTATAAAATTATTTATGCATTTAAAATTTTGCAGTGTAAGTGCATGTATAGTAGGACTGTCGAATGATAAATCACTATTAATCGTATACAAAATAAAAGTTTGCGTTTGCCTTATATATATTATACATTATATAACAATTGTAATATACATACACTTGTAAATATTTCTTAAATATATACATGAATGTGTTTCTATTTATTTATATATACATAATTGCACACAGTACAGAGTACACACACATATATTGTGCAAACTCAAACTTTTATTTTGTATGTGATTAATTGCGATAAATCATTTTACAGCCCTAATTTATAGAGAATATCTGTAATTTAATCCAGATTAGAGGAATTGTAATGTTTAATAATTTGTTATTATGTAAATTTTTTTGCCATTGGAAAAAAGTATATATTTTTGTTTGTATATGCTGTCAATTATATTTCTTAGAAAGAAAATCGGGATTGACAAAAATCGGGATCGACAAAAATCGGCATCGGCAGGTCACAGTTACAAAAAGGATTGTAAATCGGAATTGACCAAGAAAATTGCAATCGGTGCATCTCTATTTTTTGTTTGTATATTGTAACTTTTGCTTCTGTTTCCGCTGTGTCTCATCATATTGGCTTCCTGTAGGTGACAAGCCATTGGATTCCCCTCATCAATGAAAGAACGGATAAGGACAGCAGGTGTGTGGCATCTTTCCAGGTTCTCAGAGACCTTCGGGTCTCTTGAACATGCTTTGGTTGTTCTACACATGCTTTTGAAAAGAACAGTCTGTATTTTTTCTGTCTTATGACTATAATGTAATATCTCAATACTGCTAATATTATTTTATGTCATGTAGAGCAAAAATGAGATTCACTGTATTTCTGTGGTTCAAATTTGTACTTGTCCTGCCACAAAAAAAAACCCACCTTAATGCAATACGAGTCACAAGTTTTTAAACAGTACGATTTTTTAATGTTTTTTTTTTTTTTTTTTAAAGAATTCTCTTCTGCTCACCAAGCCTGCATTTATTTGATCCAAAATACAGTAAAAACAGTAAAACTGTGAAATATTTTTACTATTTAAAATAACTCTTTTCTATTTGAATATATTTTATGTAATTTCCTGTGATCTACATTTTCAGCGTCATTACTCCAGTCTTCAGTGTCACATGATCCTTTAGAAATCATTCTAATATACTGATTTGCTGTTCAAGAAATGTCTTTATTATTATTGTTATCAATATTTAAAACAATTGAATACATTCTTTTTCAGGATTCTTTGAATAGAAAGATCCAAAGATCAGCATTTATCTTAACTTAAATAAAAAGCTTGTGTAACATTGTACATTATACCATTCAAAAGGAGTCAGTGTTTAATTATAAAGAAATTGTAAAAATGAATGCTTTTATTAGCAAGGATGCTTGAAATTGATCAATTTATGTTACAAAAGATTTCTATTTCAGATAAATGCTGTACTCTATTCATTAAAGAAACTTAACTAAAATCGAGAAAAATCATTTTTTTTTGATGCTGTAGAAAATACAAGACTAATCTGACTTTTAGACATTATTTAATTACCTTTAAATGTCTTTTTGTCAGACAAATAAATAAGTTGTCATTAATAGCACAATATAATGTTCAATTTTGGCATGAGCGTGTTTAACACTAGCCCCTGGCCAATTGTCGAGCTCTGCTAATATCGTAATGCAAATGTTGGTTAAACATCTGCTAAATGAATAAATGTAAATAACTGTTTGATAGGTTGTTAGTGTCAGTGACAGTGTCAGCAAATATCATTAAACGATTAAGTTGTTTCTATGTACTCACTGCATATAAACTTTAGTTTTTTCATGTAATTTTATGACTTTGTTTTTTTGTATTTTATTTACTTTGTTCTTGCCGTGAAGATAGCCCTGCTGCTTTAAGAAATATAAATGAAAATGATCCATATAATGTAATTCTTGTATGTTCTTGTATGTCCTCATTTAACAGTTTATTATATACAGTGGTATCTATAAGCAAGCCATTCTTAAGCTGATATCCTATGAAACACTGATGACATTTTTCTCTCTTTTTTTTTTTAATTTGTTAGTGCAGTGTCACAGAAATTACACATATGATTTAAGCATATGTCTGAAGCTATTAAATGTTTTAATCCTATTGTCTTGTCACAGAGTACCACTGATCCTGGTGGGGAATAAATCTGACCTGGTGGAGCACAGCAGCATGGAGACCATCCTGCCCATCATGAACCAGTACTCTGAGATTGAGACCTGCGTGGAGGTGAGAGACGCACTCAGACTGCACATTGTGCTTCTCATCTTAACGTAGGTGACGGCGTGCTGTACATGCCTCTCAGAGCTCCGGTGGCTGTGAGACTGAGTGTGTGCAGAGGGGCAGGAGTATCATGGAGGAGAGTGACATCACCCTTTGGGTCATGTGTCCATGGCTCATTCCTGCTGTACTAGAGGCAATGATTTCAGTCTAAAAAGAAAGACGAGGCTCTCACACTGAGAGTCCAGTAAATGCAAATCAAATCAGTCCTTTATTCCAGTGCACTTGAAGCATTACTTGATTTGCATGACTCTGTATCATGTGCTTTTACCACCAAGGAAACCACACTTTTTTTTTTTGTCAGGTATCTCTTAGAACAGGTCTGCAGTGATACTGCAAGGTCTGATCTCAGATCATTATTTTTTTGTGGGGGAAAAAAGAAATGTACGTTAAACAAAATACAATTAAACAAAAAACGATATGGGAGGATATGGATTAATAAAGTTAATTTAATAAAGTAAAATTCAAATGCAAGTTTCTGACTTTGTATAGCAGTTATTTGAATGGATTTGCGATGTAAACATAAAGTATGTAAATATTTGGTGGTGTTTGAGGCATGTTCTTATTTGCCAGGTTTTTAAAATGCAGTTCAGTTTTATATCAAATGTAACGTGGTCCTTCCTCTTTTGAATATTCATTAAAAACATTAAACCTTTTTATATTAAAGGTGTTTATTATATTTGAAGTATAGTAAAAGAAATGGAAAATAGAAATATGTGTTTATGTAATGGCTTTATTCATCCTTAGTGTTCAGCCAAAAACCTGAAAAATATCTCTGAGTTGTTCTACTACGCCCAGAAGGCTGTTCTGCACCCGACAGGGCCGCTGTACTCTCCAGAGGAAAAAGAGGTGAAATATTACTCCAGTTGCACTTCTGGGCCTGTTAATCTAACCGCTTTATTTTACAAAGAATATCATCAAAATATTTAAATGATCATTAGTGATGTATTTTGTAGTAACGACTTTGTTTATTCCCCAGATGAAGCCTTCTTGCATCAAAGCACTTACTCGCATTTTCAAAATATCAGACCTGGACAATGATGGCATTCTGAACGATAATGAGCTTAATTTCTTCCAGGTGAGAGCAGTTTTGTTCAGCACTTTGTGCTCAAGTTTCTGTCATTTTAATACTTCCTTAAATAAATGACAGGAGAGGTTGTTTACACACAGCTGCACAAACTGCACCTTAATGAGAGCAAAAGTATTGTCATATTCTCAAGCAAAAAGTTGTTGATGATTGATGTTTTTTCCTTGCAGAGAACTTGTTTTAACATACCCCTGGCACCTCAAGCACTGGAGGACGTGAAGAATGTTGTGCGGAAAAATATGTCAGATGGGGTAAAAGACAACGGCCTCACATTGAAGGGTAAGCTGAGTTGACAAATGTCACTGGCAATTTATATCACAGTTATACAGTGATATTTGGCTTCCCAATGCTGTTTAAAAAAAAAAAAAAACATATAGCCCACAAGAGAAAATTATAGTTGAATTTATAAAAATGACCCTGTTCAAAAGTTTACATACATTTGATTCTTAATATTGTGTTTGTTACCTGAATGATCCACAGCTGTGTGTTTTTGTTTAGTGATAGTTGTTGATGAGTCCCTTGTTTGTCCTGAACAGTTAAACTGCCCGCTGTTCTTCAGAAAAATCCTTTAGGTCCCACAAATTCTTTGGTTTTTCAGCATTTCTGTGTATTTGAACCCTTGCCAACAATGACTGTATGATTTTGAGATCCATCTTTTCACACTGAGGACAACTGAGGGACTCATATGCAGCTATTACAGAAGGTTCAAATGCTCACTGATGCTTCAGAAGAAAGAGAGCCTGGGGGTGACAACTTTTTGAATTTGAAGTTCAGGGTAAATGTAATTTATTTTGTCTTCTGAGAAACATGTAAGTATCTTCTGTAGCTTCTGAATGGCAGTACTAAATGAAAAAATACTTATTGATATTTAGGCAAACTAAGAAAAATGTTCACATCATTATGTTCAAAAGTTTTCGCCCCCTGGTGAAATTAATGCATTGTTTTTCCTTGTTCCTTGAGTGTTTAAACCTTCTGTAATAGTTGCATATGAGTCCCTCAGTTGTCCTCAGTGTGAAAAGATAGATCTCAAAATCATACAGTCATTGTTGGAAAAGGTTCAGATACACAAAAATGCGGGACCTGAAGGATTTTTCTGAAGAACAGCGGGCAGTTGAAGTGTTCAGGACAAACAAGAAACTCATGAACAACTATCACTAAACAATAGAACACAGCTGCGGATCATTCAGGTAACAACACAGTATTAAGAATCAAGTATATATAAATTTTTGAAAGGGGTCATTTTTATAAATTCAGCTATTATTTTCTGTGGTGGACTATATATGAACATCTTTTATGTGAAATATCATATTCAGGTCAGTACTACTAAATAAAAAAAAAAAACATGCACATAAAAATAATATTTTATATGATTCCTCTTATTTTGGTAAAATTAACATTTTGCAGATTCTGAAAGGGGGATGCAAACTTTTGACCTCAACTGTGTATGTAGTGCATGTGTGTAAATTCCTCGTATTCCTTCATTTATAAGGTTCTGTTGTGTCTGAGATGTGTTCTCTGTTTTCTAGGTTTCCTTTTCCTTCATACACTTTTTATTCAGAGAGGAAGGCATGAGACCACATGGACTGTGCTCAGGAGGTTTGGTTATGATGATGATCTGGAGCTGACCCAAGAATACCTGTTTCCACTGTGAGTCTCACCCCAGATCCAGTACTTCAACTTTACATGAATCATGTTACATCACGTAGCTCATAGCTCATCTCTGGTTGGATCACATTTTTTGCAAATCTGTTGCGCTGTCCTGTTTTGCAAAGAAACAGATAAACACACAATTCAAACTGGGGTTTTCTAATTAGTTCAGAAGAATTTCTAACATTTGTTTGTTTTCCTAGGTTAAAAATACCTCCGGACTGCACCACAGAGCTCAACCACAACGCCTACCTCTTCCTCCAGAGCGTCTTTGACAAGCATGACAAAGTGAGCTCCGCCAAATACCACTGGGTTTTCCAAACAGCTGCATTTGATCGTTATCAAAGTTTAGTCAGAGCATGAATAAAGACAATTGAACCTGTTGCATTAATAACCAACTGGGTCTTTGTTTATGTGCATAATGCAAGGGTGTGCTTTACGACACCGCCTTGTAGAATAACATGTCAGGGGCCATTCACAGACATTTACACACATTTAAAAGGTGGCTTAAAGGGATAGTTCACCCAAAAATGAAAATTCTGTGATTAATTACTCATCCTCATGTCATTCCAAAACTGTAAGACCTTAGTTCATCTTCACAACACAAATTAAGATATTTATGATGAAATCTGAGAGCTTTCTGACCCTGCATGGACAGCAACGCAACTGACACGTTCAAGGCCCAGAAAAGTAGTAAGGACATCGTTAAAATAGTGCATGTGACATCAGTGGTACAACCGTAATATTATGAATGTAGGAAAAACTAAAAAACGTTCATAAACTCAAGAACGGACCCTTAGGAATGTCCTATTGAATGAATTCATACTTTTTTTTTTTTTTTCTCCCACATTGTTTGTGTATTAGGATCGAGACTGTGCTCTGTCTCCAGATGAGCTGAAGGATTTGTTCAAGGTCTTTCCCTACATGCCCTGGGGTCCTGATGTCAACAACACAGTCTGCACCAGTGAGCAGGGCTGGATCACTTACCAAGGCTACCTTTCGCAGTGGACGTGAGTGTCGCCCTCATCCTGTAGTATTTGAAAATAGATGGAAACAGTGAAACTTTTGCTGTTTGTGACCCTGGACCACAAAACCAGTTATAAGTGTACATTTTTTAAAATGGAGATTTATATATGATCTGAAAGCTGAATAAATAAGCTTTCCATTGATGTATGGTTTGTTTGGATAGGACAATATTTTTTGAGATACAACTATTTGAAAATCTGGAATCTGAGGGTGCCAAAAAAATCAAAATATTGAGAAAATCGCCTTTAAAGTTGTCCAAATGAAGTTGTTAGCAATGCGTATTACTAAACAAAAATTACGATTTGATATATTTATGCTTGAAATTTTGAAAAGTGTCTTCATGGAACATGATCTTTACTTAATATCCTAATGATTTTTGGCAATAAAAAAAATATATAATTTTGACCCATACAATGTATTGTTGGCTATTGCTGCAAATATACCCGTGCTACTTACTTGTGTACATGTGAGTCACATGTGTTTGTTTGAATAAATAATTTAAACATGATTTATCTCTATCTCAGGCTAACAACATACCTAGATGTGCAGCGATGTTTAGAGTACCTTGGTTATCTTGGTTACTCCATTATCCAAGAACAGGAGTCACAGGCAGCCGCCATCACAAGTAAGAGTGTTTTAGTATCCATCTTGATTCGTTCATTCACATATAAGGCTGATTTCTAATTCATTAATGTCTTTTCTTGTGCAGTCACAAGGAATAAGCGCATCGACCTGCAGAAGAAACAGACCCAGCGCAGTGTTTTCCGCTGCAACGTCCTAGGAGCTCGAGGCAGTGGAAAAAGTGGCTTTCTGCAGGCTTTTCTAGGCAGGAACCTTGTGGTGAGTACAAATGCCTCACAGGAGCATCTAATGTTTGCATCTAATGACTGGATTTAACTCTCTTTTTTTTCATATTGCAGCGTCAAAAGAGGATAAGAGAAGACCACAAGTCTTACTATGCCATCAGCACCACTTATGTTTATGGACAAGAGAAATATCTGCTTGTAAGTTCTGTTGCTTTGTCCACTAATGTATAGTCATCTTCATCTCTGGCCAGTGCTAATTTTTTTTTTCTCTGTTTTTCTCAGCTGCACGAGGTGCTGCCGGACTTTGAGTTTCTTTCTGAGGCTGATCTGGCTTGTGATGTTGTTTGCTTGGTGTATGACATCAGCAACCCACGTTCTTTTGAATACTGCGCTAAAGTCTACAAGGTCAGTATATTTTTAAAATAGATTTGTTGGCAAGATTTAAGTCATTTACCCAAAAATGAAAATTCTGTCATTAATTACTTACCCTCATGTCGTTCCAAATCAGAACACAAATTAAGATATTTTTAAAATCCTGACCCTGCATAGACAGCAATGCAACTACCACATTTAAGGCCCAGAAATTAGTAAGGACATCATTAAAATAGTCCTTGTGGCATCAGTGGTTCAGTCATGAGAACACTTTTTGTTCGCAAAGAAAACAAAAATAACAACTTTATTTGACAAGTCTTAAACACACATTCACAAGAGTAACATGACACTTGCGTGTGGGTTTAACATTGTGATGTTCTTTCACAGAAACACTTCTTGGACAGCAAGACGCCCTGTGTGATTATTGCTGCCAAGTCAGACCTGCATGAAGCCCGTCAGTACTACAGCCTGTCCCCGCTGGATTTCTGTCGGAAACACAAGCTTCACCCACCTCAGCTGTTCACCTGCAACACAGCCGAAGCACCCAGCAAAGACATCTACACCAAACTCACCACTATGGCCATGTATCCGTAAGTATACAGCCCCTTTTTGGACCTGACCCATCTGCTCCACTGTCTGCTACTCCTGTTAGATCATGTTTGGCTCCTCTGACTCTCCCTCATTTGTTTGAGTTTATTGTCTCCTTTTGTGCTTCTAAAGCTGTTAGGTGTTCTAGTAGCAGCTAGCTGCTGTATCTTGTAAAGCTGATCTTTCATTGGTTTGGTTTCAGATGTTCAAAGTTTATTTGTTCCATGGTCTTTTAAAGTAGTGCATAACAATTTCAGGTTTCATTTGTTGGCTGGTGGTGATATTAGCTATGTGCCAGTTCTTTCCTAAGGCTGTGTATGAGAACTTGAAAATTTCATTATTTGTATGGAAAAGGGTGTATGTGTAATAGCGCCTGCTACTGGTCTAAACTGATTTCTGCAATAGACTAATTTAGAGTAGAGGTCACAGTTACATCACATGCGGCTGCGCATGTATTCTGGTGGCAGAAAAACACTGTTAACAACTGTTGGAAAGTTATTGTTATGCCTTTTGATGTCAGAATTGGAATCCAAATAATTTTTATAGAATACTGTCATCAAAGATGCCATTTGAAACCATTAGATGTTTAAATGGACGTACTATGGATGAAACCTGCTGTGATTACCCTACTTTAAAAGCATAAATTTGATTTAAACAGTAGGTGTACATAATATTCACATATGCAGTACATATGGGACATGTTGTATTAGCCCTACAGTTACAGCATAAAATATTTAAACCTGTAACATTTATATAACATTTACCAATTGTATCTTGCATTTCTGACATTCTTCTTACAAATGCAAGTTTATGTCTTCTAGGTCTAACTTTATAACTTGATTTAACTTATCAATAGTGAGTTTGTCAATTCTGAGGGAATAAAAAATCCAGAAGTGTGGGATATAAACTTGTGATTCTGAGCCAAGGGAAAAATAACGAGTTGATTTTTCTTATCAGAATTGTGAGGTATAATTTCAGAATTGCTAGAATAAAGTCAGAATTTTGAAATGTAAACACAAATTTACTTTTTTTTTTTTTTTTTTTTGTTATTTTATTCTTGGCTTCCATAGACTGCTACTTGAAAACTGTAATTTTCTGCCACCAGATACACACAATACATCTTCACTGTTTGCAAACACAGAATTGGTCTATGCAGAGTACTAGTAAGGTTAATTTTTGGTAATCTAGTCTTAGAAAATAACTTTTTTGTAGCTCTGCCCAATTTGCCCCAAAACTTTAATTTACATATCAGTATAGCAACAATAAAAACTTATTTTTCCTTACTATGGAGATCAATGGGGAGTAGCAACTGTTTCATTTTTGGGTGAACTGTTCCTTTGAACTACTTGTTGACAACAGCGGGTTTATAATGGTTTCTTATTATGAAACTAGTTCTCAAATGCACGTTATAAGCGATCAAAAAACTGACGGGCCTATTTAAGCTTTTTGCTTGAGTTTGTTTTGCTAGCTTCTAGTAATCTTTCCTTTTGTTTCACTTGTGTTGTTTCAAGGCTTCCCAGCGTACTTTCTTTTCCTGTTCTTTTCTTTTGCATAACGTGTCTGTAGGTGGCTGGTTTTCCCAGGATTCTTTTCTCACAGCGATAGATAGCCTCTTTTTTTTCATATATTACGTTTACTATGCTTACCTCCCTGCACTCCTCCATCTCCAAGCGCGAACAGAGAAACAACTTTGGGATCCAGCTCTTGTGAAACTGTCACGTGATACTGATTCTTCCTGTCTGTGTGTGTTTCTGCAGCCACGCCAAGTTACGCTGCCTGTGCAGCTGCAACAGGTGTACATATTGCATCTGTCACAACCTCCTGAACTCTGAGCTGATGCGCTCGGTAAAGGCCAAATTCTACAGTGCTGTTCTGAACAGGTCTCTGAGTATAGCCCTATATATCCCCCCCATTCACCCTCTCCGCAGGGCGATCTCTCTCTAACCTCGGCTTCTTAACCCACCTTCTCTCCTCTGTATTTGCTGTTGGCCTGACAGGTTTACATTGCATATCCACAGAGAGATGTTGGGAAATGTTCTGGCTATATGTTAAAATGATGACTCTTGTGTTATTTTACAGTTCAAATTTATCACAACTATCAAAATAGCAAATATTTCAGAAGTGTCGTAGACTGGCTAGATGCTCCCATTGACTCATTTCATCCACACAAAGTCCAAACATATGGTATTCTAGCAGCTTTTGTTGATTAGCATTTTATTTCAACCCAGCATTTGCTTTCTAAGTCTCTGTAATGCATATGAGGCATGTTAGCACACTTTTGATTCTGCTTCAGCCTCTGCATCTTAGGAATTGTTTCCTAACCCAGTCTGCAAAGTGCAGACTAAATCCTGCTTGTATGCTTGAGCTAAACTATTTTTTTTATATAAATGTTAAAGAAGTTCACTTCCAGAACAAAAATTTACTGATAATTTACTCACCCCCTTTTGTCATTTAAGATGTTCATGTCTTTCTTTCTTCAGCTGATAAGAATTTTTTTTTGAAAAAATAAAAAATAAAAAAATTTCAGGATTTCTCTCCATATAGTGGACTTCTATGCTGCCCAAACACCTTTAACAAAAAAAAGGTAAAACAGGGATGTAGGGCGATTTTGAAGTTGGAGGAGAAAATGAGATGGGAGTTTTTCAACCTACTCTAACTGTTGACCCGGATTACACAGAGTTCACACAGAGCTAGACAAGACTAGCATTTGAGGTTAAAAAGCATTTAAATTATAATTTTTTTTTTTTTTAAAGAAAATAACCGATTGTTTCGCTAGATAAGACCCTTCTTTCTTTGCTGGGATCATTTAGAGCCCTTTGAAGCTGCATTTAAACTGCATTTTGGAAGTTGAAACTCGTGGGCACCATTGAAGTCACTATATGGAACATTCCTGAAATGTTTTCCTCAAAAAACATAATTTCATTAAGACTGAAGAAAGACATGAACATCTTGGATGATAAGGCATGAGTACATTATCTGCAAATTTTTGTTCTGGAAGTGAACTTCTCCTTTAAGTTACATGTGGAGATGGGAATCATTTTTTAAAAATACAAAAAATGAATGATTTTAGGCACATTTGATTCTGTTAAAGGTGCTGTATGTAATTTTTTGACTGTACTTAAGCATAAAAACGCCATAATACATTTGCAGATATTTAGAAAACAGGCTAAGTTCACATACTTGTTTCCTCAAAAAAGCAACAGCACAGCTAGTTATTCTATTTTGAAAATGTGCGTTCCGTGTCGGAATGTCTGTTGTGGTTTGGTTTGTGTGATTCCTCCCACTGACAGTTTCCCAATAATATTTCGACAGTCCAGGTTGCCAGTTAGTGGAAAACACAGCGTAATGCAGTCATGGAAGCCATCAAACGAAATGTCTACCCAACCTAAAAAACCCCAGCATCCAACTAAAAAGCTTTGTGACTAGAGGCATATTCAGCTTACAGTGTAAGACTCGTTGCCTTCAGTTGTCAGTTGTGCTTATTTCTGTTGCATGTTCTCAACCTGATAACCCCCGTGAGTGTCGAGTCTGAGAAAGAGGGGGTGGGAGAAACAATATTTTGAATTTGGACTGCAGTACCCATTTTAGCTGTCAATTTTACATACTGCACCTTTAACTGTTGTTGAAGACCTGAATTTCTGTACCAATACTGATAGACACTAAACAAACATATGCAAAACAAGGACTCTTGTGAATGATTCTTTTGAATAATTCAGTCAGAAAGACTGGCTTGAATTGGCCTAACTCATTTTTACTAAATTGGTTACAGTGTGTGTTTTTTTTTTTTTTTTTCATGTCCAACTTAAAACAAAAACTGGTATTGTTTACGTAAGGCTTGTTAGACCTTGTCAGTGTAATTAGTTATTAATCGTATGACAACCTATATTTAAAGATAAAGATCATGTGACCCTGCCAACTGGAGTAATAGATGCTAAAAATTCAGATTTGCTATTACTTTCAGTATTTTTTTTTTTTTTTATTGCAGCCAGTTGACCATGAGAGAAAAATCTTACTGATTTGAATATTAGTGTATGTAACTATACATAATACTATTTTTGTTCAGTGTTTTTGTGAGGCTTGATGATGCTTCCTCAAAAGTGGAATCATATAGTGGAATCAGTATCAAAATTGTTAAATTCCTTTTGATTTCCATCCCTAGTTCAAAGGTTTTGTCTTTTTGTGTTTAAGCATACTCTCATACAAACGCATGCAGCTTTGCTTAGGAGAATTGTTTATTTTATACCTTCAAATGGATATGTTTGTTCTCAAACATGCTATAAACATTAAAATATAATATAGTATGTGTACACAGGCATCCTTTGGATGTTGGACAGAATCAGACAGATTTACATTTGTCCTCAGGTTGTGAAGATATTTAACCCCAGAGTTGAGGTGGATATGCAAGCAGTAAATCTACACTAATTCACTCATCCTTGCTCCAGGGACAAATGCGGCCAAATGCTTCATATGAGCCCTTCCTTTTTGGTTGCATTTCTTCCTGAGTCTTTTTTAATACTGAACATTTGATCTTAGATTTGGTAGATCTTCTAATCTTTCTTACTGCTTATAAAATGTAACACCAGAATAATGCACGGGTGTGAGTTGAACAATTTCCTTATTACTCATTAATATTAATGCGTAATTTAATTTTATAACATTTTCTTTAAAACACATGTCTGTCTTACACCACTTTGGTTTTTCATCTCATTCTCTTGGTTCACAAAATTTTAACTATTTTTTTTTTTTTCTTCTCATATATTGAAGATCTATCTATTGAATTTAATCTTGTGAATTTGTTTTGTTCTGTCCCTCCATAGGTGTTCCTTTTCATTTGTTTGGCTCGCCCTCTTCGTCTTTGCTTTGCATCTCTTTACATCATGTTAGCAGTCTCTCTAACCATCTCCTGTTTCTCAGCAATAGTTCATAAAGCTTCCTTAGGACTAACTTGGTCATATGCAGTGATGTGACATCTGAACAGCCTAGATTGTGTTGGATCGTGTCTGTTTTTCGAATGACTAACATGTCTGACCTGTTGCTGCTAATATAGTGTTTCATCTAAAACAAAAGCTTCTCTTGCCATTATTGTTTGGTGCTTTGATGGATAGTATTTCATGTTTTGTTCTTGTCTGTGTCATTTAGCAAGTCATTTTATAGTCAGTCTGCTGTTGTAAAAGTGTCTCATCTTAATATTCAGGTTGTTAAGAAGAATTATAGCAAAATGTAACATTATATTATGTGCAGATTCACATTCAAAACGTTTGGGATGAGTAGGTTTTTTTTTTTTTTTTTTAAATCTCTTATGCTCAAAGTTACATTTATTTGATCAAAAATATAATAAAAAATAAAATAATATTATGAAATACAGTTTATCCTTTTGATGCAAAGCTGATTTTTCAGCATCATTATTCCAGTCTTCAGTGTCACATGATCCTTTAAAAATCTTTCTAATATGCTGATTTATTATCAATGTTAGAAACAGTTGTGCTGCTTAATATTTTTTAAAACCTGTGATACTTTTTTTTCAGGATTCTTTGAATAAAACGTTTAACAGCATTTATTCAAAATAGAAATCTTTTCTAACAATGCAAGTCTTTACTATCACTTTTTATCAATTGAACATCCTTGCTGAGTAAAAGTATTAATTGCTTATATAAACAAATTTACTGACCACAAACTTTGAACAGTAGTGTATATTGTATAGCAGAATAAAGCTTATTTTAAAAACATTAAAAATTGTACTGATCCCGAAGTTTTGAACAGCAGTGTGTATATATGAAAAAATAATCAGTCGTTAAATGTGAAGAAAAGGCATTCAGAATTCACTTTTTTTCAATGACAAAGCTGCTATTTCTCATTAATAAGCTGGTGTGTAAGAGTGTGTATGTTTACAGCATGTGGTGAGCAGTGGGGGCTACATTGGGGTGGTCCTGTCGGGTGTGCGGTTGTTGAATTGCCATGCTGTGTGCATGTGTGCATAAGGTTGAGAACTTTTATACAAGATGTGGGCACGTTTCTGTTGGCTGACGAGGAGTCCAGTCTCACCCATCAGGTTCATGCAGTCAGCTTTGTAGAGGACTCGGTCTACATGGAGTCGTCTGTCGACCCGTTTGTGCCCGTTTGTAACAGGTAAAGGCCCAGCTTACTGGAGTACAAGGTGCCAATATTTAAATGGGATTGTAGGTTCAAGGAAGGACTCTCCTTTACTGGTTTTCATTGAGGTGGTTATGAAAGTACATTGTTCTTTACTTTTATTTTTCTCACTACATCCTTAAGGTGTCTGCATCTGATTTGTAAAGATGACTCAATATGTACTTTTTTGTTGCTTTGTGAATGCCACCTTTGTTGCTTTAATGGGCTGTTTTTCAACTACATATCACACACACACAAAAAACATTGCTCTGATAAAAAGGTTTGTGTCTCAGTCTTTAGTTTGGATGTGGAGCATTGATCTTTTTGAAGCCAGTTAAACCTTCTGGATTTGTGTTGGGTGGGTTTAGTTTCACCTGAGAGTTCTTGTTCCTGTACGGTTTCTCACTTTCACCATGTCTTTATCATCCAAACAGTGTGCTTTTGAACATCAGCCCCTGAAAACATTAGCTGGCTTTCTCATGCTTTCCTCTGCTTTCCCATGCAGCCTCTTTCCCTAAAATACACGTGTCTAAAATACATTTTAACCAAGTATTAAGGAAATAGTTCTCCCAAAAATGAAAATTCTGTCATTAACTACTCACTCTCATGTCTTCCAAACCCTTAAGACCTTCGTTCATCTTCTGAGCACAAATTAAGATATTTTTGATGAAATCTGAAAGCTTTCTGACCCTGCATAAACGGCAACACAGCTGACACGTTTAAGACCCAGAAAGGTAGTAAGGACATCAGTGGTTCAACTGTAATGTTGTAAAGCTATGAGAATACTTTTTGTGTGCAAAGAAAACAAAAATAATGACTTTATTCAACAGTTTCTTGTCTTCTGTGTCAGTCTCCGCATTTGTGCGATGCTGTTGACGGAGAAGCCGGCGTTCTGACGTATAAAGTCATTAAATAGTCATTGTTTTAATTTTTTAAGTACTCTTATAGCTTCGTAACATTAAAGTTAAACCACTGATGTCACATGGACTATTTTACTGATGTCCTTACTACCTTTCTGGGTCTTAAACGTGTCAGTTGTGTTGCTGTGTCTACGCAGGGTCAGAAAGCTCTCAACATGAGGCTAAGTAATTAATGACAGAATTTTTAATTTTGGGTCATCTAACACTTCAATACCATTATATGCTGAAATAATTGTCTGTCAGAGTAAATGTCATAAAACCTGTCCAGGTTTTAAATTTTGCTTTCAAATAATGGTATATATTTGTACATAATGGTGTATATAATTGGTGTTTTAGGTGATCCTTTTTTCTAGCACCCGTTTTATTCATTTTGTCATCTCATAAACCTTATGAGCACTCTTACATGTTCAATTAACAAACATCCTGTTGTTCCTCTCAATTTTGTTCTTTTACAGACACATGACCCAAGCTGACCTGAAAAACTCTACGTTTTGGCTGAGGGCGAGCGTCGGTGCCACCGTGTTTGCTGTTCTTGGCTTCGCCATGTACAAAGCTCTCCTCAAGCAGCGGTGATCAGTTCATCGGGCATGTTACAGCAACCCCGGCCCTCTGAGAAACTACAAAACCCATCATCCCTCATTCCATCCTTATTTCATTTAGGAGAGAAGAGTCCTAGTAATAGTTAGCTACATTTTATATAGTTAAAACTGCCTTTCCCGAACCAAGTGTTATAGGAACTCACCTCATCAGCCATGTGGTGGAACGGGACATCTACAGTAACTGCGGGAGCTGTGATCGTGTCCTCTGCTGATCCGACATGAGGTTTTTATTTATGCACACTGATGTTTTCCTCAGGTCAGTATTAATTGGTGTGACCTATAATGAGACAGCAGAGCGTGAGGGTTTACTGATAGGTGACTGAACACTATGTTTATATGTGTATATATATATATATCTTACTGGACATTCAAAGATTGTCTCTAGTTAGTGAACAAACTATATTTGAACTGTATCACAAAGAGATACACTCGTGCTTGAGGGAGAAGCACCGAAACAAAGCCATTTCTCACATGTAAAGGTCATTTTACTCTTGGCACATCACAGCTTTGTTAATTTATTAGCCTTATCTTGTCTTTTTTTGGCATTGCTTGGAGCAGGCATAGAACTATGAATTCTTTTATGCAATATTTGGTTTTTATTTTGATAAGTTATGTTTGTTTTTCTTTTCTACCCATGGCCTTTATAAAGATTATGCACAGGAAAAACCCTTTTTATGTTCAGTAATGAGATGGCGGTTTATTCCAAACTAGACTAATAAGGACCTGCTTGCTACATTTATAAAGACTGTATGAAATCTTCCCAACTAACAATTGTGTAGAGACAATGTCATGTTTGTTCTAATGTTTCAGCTCTTATGCATATGTAACTTTCAATGCAGTTTTCCTGTTCAAAACCATGGGATTGTTGCACTTGTTGGGTTTTCAAACATTTACAATAAATGATGGTGTGAATAAATCTGTCTTGTTGTGTTTGCTTCAGTACAACAGCTTTTACGTGCCATGTTAAAAAGAAATCTAAGATTACGAGAATAAAGTTGAAATATTTCGAGAATACTACGACAATAAAATTGAAATACTAATAGAATAAAGTCAAAATATTTTGAAAATACTATGAGAATAAAATCAAAATACTAAGAGAATAAAGTTGAAATACAAGAAAATAGTAAAAATATTTTAAGAATACTATGACAACAAGGTTGAAATATTTCAAGAATACTACAAGAATAAAGTCGAAATATTTCGAGAATATAATCTAAATATTTTGAGAATACTAAGAATAAAGTCGAAATATTTCGAAAATACTACGAGAATAAAGTCGAAATATTTCGAGAATACTACGAGAATAAAGTCGAAATATTTTGAGAATATAATCAAAATATTTCGAGAATACTAAGAATAAAGTCGAAATATTTCAAGAACACTGAAGAAAAAGTGAAATACTATGACAACAAGATTCAAATATTTCAAGGAATACTACAAAATAAAGTAAAATATTTTGAGAATATAATCAAAATATTTCAAGAGACTCTACAAAGGAATAAAGTCGAAATATTCAGAATATAATCAAAATATTTTTGAGAATACTAAGAATAAAAGTCCATATTTCGGGGAGATACTAAGAATAAAGTCGGAATATTTGAGAATACTACGAGAATAAAGTAAAAATATTTTGAGAATATAATCAAAATATTTCAAGAATACTACAAGAATAAAGTCGAAATATTTCAAGAATATAATCAAAATATTTTGAGAATACTAAGAATAAAGTCGACATATTTCGAGAATACTACGAGAATAAAGTCGAAATATTTCGAGAATATAGTCAAAATATTTTAAGAATACTAAGAGAATAAAATAGAAATATTTTGAGAATATAGTCAAAATATTTCGAGAATGCTATGAGAATAAAGTCGAAATACTAAGAATAGTCTAAATACTACGAGAAAATAGTAAAAATATTTTAAGAATGCTATGAGAATAAAGTCGAAATACTATGACAACAAGGTCGAAATATTTCATGAATACTACAAAAATAAAGTAAAAATATTTTGAGAATATAATCAAAATATTTCGAGAATACTACAAGAATAAAGTCGAAATATTTCGAGAATATAATCAAAATATTTTGAGAATACTAAGAATAAAGTCGACATATTTCGAGAATACTACGAGAATAAAGTCGAAATATTTCAAGAATATAATCTAAATATTTCGAGAATACTACAAGAATAAAGTCGAAATATTTCGAAAATACTACGAGAATAAAGTCGAAATATTTCAAGAATACTATGAGAATAAAGTCAAAATATTTTGAGAATATAATCAAAATATTTCGAGAATACTAAGAATAAAGTCGAAATATTTCAAGAACACTGCGAGAATAAAGTCGAAATACTATGACAACAAGGTCGAAATATTTCAAGAATACTACAAGAATAAAGTCGAAATATTTCAAGAATATAATCAAAATATTTCGAGAATACTACAAGAATAAAGTCGAAATATTTTGAAATACTATGAGAATAAAGTCGAAATACTGTGAGAATAAAGTCAAAATATTTCGAGAATACTAAGAGAATAATGTCGAAACATTTCAAGAATACTACGAGAAAAAAGTCGAAATACTGCGAGAGAATAGTCAAAATATTTCAAGAGTATAGTCGAAATACTACGAGAATAAAGACGAAATATTTCGAGAATATAGTCAAAATATTTTAAGAATACTAAGAGAATAAAATAGAAATATTTTGAGAATATAGTCAAAATATTTCGAGAATGCTATGAGAATAAAGTCGAAATACTAAGAATAGTCTAAATACTACGAGAAAATAGTAAAAATATTTTAAGAATGCTATGAGAATAAAGTCGAAATATTTTGAGAAAACCACATTATTGTAAGACATATTGTTTGTATTTCGCTATAAAACTGACAGATTTTGAAAGCTGACACTATATCTCCCGGAGCTCCGAGTCTGGACCATTTGCATGCTCAATAGGCTATGCTCTCAGAATATTATAACTTTAATCTTGTAATTGCTATGAATCAATTCTAGTAATTTTGACTTTATTCTCGAGAGATTTCATCTTTCTTCTCATAATATTTAAAAATTATTGTCATAATTTTGTCTTTATTGTCTTTATTAATTTACTGTATTTCGACTTTATTCTTGTAATCTGGAGTTTATTCTCAAAATATTGCGACTTCAATTTCGTAATCTTAGTTTTATCTTATTTTATTTTTTTTATGTGGCACTAAAACGCCGTCGTACTTCTGAGACACCATGCCTACTTGAATTTTTGGGGGGGCTTTGTGTTTCTCTTTTGCAGTTCTGCAATAATGGAAAATCAACTGAGTACAAATTGAGAACTGCAAAGCAAATTAACAAGAACCTCCCCCATATTTTGGCATTTGACTGAGGACAGCGTCTCTTTATTATACAAAGATGAGAAGTGAGGATGTGACAGTTTCAGGGGGAAGTCATGGTGTTGATTAATGTTTATGGTGAAGTATGAACACTTTCAGCATACAATGAGCATGTCGACTGTAGGAGGTGTGCCGGCTCCGCTCTGCCAGGGCTTTCTGAAGAAACGTAAAGACAAAATGGTATGAATATAATGTACATATTGCAGAATATATTCTCTCTTTATATTTATTACAGAATTTATACAATTATTACATTATGTTTACACCTAAGGGAATCTTTTTACTCACTGGTTGAATGTGTTTTCCCTCAGAGGCTTCGGTGGATGACTTACTGGTTCAGACTTTACAATACAACTCTTTTTTTCTACACTAAAAAACATGGGAGCGCTGTAAGTATCCAAGTGTTTTATTTAATAATTTTTATGATGCCTTAATTTACTACTAATAAATAAATGATCATTTACTCACCCCCATGTCGGTTCAACATGTTCACGTCTTTCTTTCTTCATTCGAAAAGAAATTAGGGTTTTTGACGAAAACATTCCAGGATTTTTCTCCATATGATGAATTTCAATGGTGGCTAATGGGTTGAAGGTCCAAACTGCAGTTTCAGTGCAGCTTCAAAGGGCTCTACATGATCCCAGCCGAGGAATAAGTGTCTTAACTAGCAAAATGATTGGCCATTTTCTTGAAAAAATAAAAAAGTATATACTCTTTAACCACAAATGTTCATCTTGCACTAGTTATGCAATGCGCATGCATGACTTCAAGCATTATGTAATCATGCTGGAAAGTTTTTATCTGTGTACTTTGGTTAAAAAAGGTAGGGTAGGACGAAAAACTCCATCTCATTTTCTCCTCCAACTTCAAAATTGTCCAACATCGTTGTTTTACCTTTTTAATAAAGGGTGTTTAATGTTCTTTGCACGTTTGCTTTGTAAACACTGGGTTAGTACTTTCTCCTACGTCACACGTGCAATTACGTAATGTGTGAGGTTGAGCTGGTGCAAGATGAGCATTTATGGTTAAGAAGTATATAAATTTGTATTTTTCTTAGAATATGACCAGTCGTTTTGCTAGATACAACCCTTGTTCTTTGTCTGAGATCATGTAGAGCCCTTTGAAGCTGCATTGAAACTGCAATTTGGACTTTCAACCCGCTGAGTCCACTACATGGAAAAAAATCCTGGAATGTTTTCTTCAAAAACATGAATTTCTTTTTGACTGAAGAAAAGAAAGACTTGAACATCTTGGACGACATGAGGTGAATAAATTATCATGAAATTTTAATTCTGGAGTTAAAATGAATTCCTAATGCTTGAAGATATTACTGTGTTTTAAAGGACCCTTGCTTTAAATTAAAAATACAATTTAATGTTATTTTGCAAAGGCTCTTGTTGTCATGATTATTAGGGCCCGAGCACTGCAGTGCGAGGACCCTATTAGAATTGCTCCGTTTATTAATTCATTATTTCTCTTGAACTCCTACAGTTAGACCTCAGGGGCCAGTATTACATATATGAGGTAAAGTCGGTTTGTAATGTTATCTGAGTTTCATTGTGTGGATGCTGGTAAATCGGCCATTAGAGGGCCAAATAAGTGCTTCTCATGTTCACAACATGCTCTTTTCACGACAGGTTCAGTCTGTGCGGGAGGTCAGCAGATCAGAGAACAATCGCTATCTGTTTGAGATCACCATGAAAAATGGGAAGAAGAAAATGCTGGCGAGTTTTCACGTTGATCAAAAGAGTATCTGTAATCAGTGTTTGAGGATGTGGTGTACTAACCACCACCTGTGAACAAAGTTTTGTAGAGACGAAAGCGGGACTGTCATAACAGTTTCGAAAAGGAACATGGATGGCGCTTGTTGTGACTGAAAGAATTATGAATGCTCTATTTATGTCCTTTCTGTCCATAAACATTTGTGAACTGTGTGCTAACAGGCTGCAGAATCAGCTGATGTCAGGCAGGAGTGGATGGACCAGCTGTGGAAAGCCATGCTGCTCAATGGCCCAGACAGATCTGGATCGATCACCAATGGGTACCACTGCTCTTTATGACACTTCATGTCAGTGATTGTGTTTGTATGAGATTTATAATGCTCTGAATGTGTTTTGTGTGTTATTGAGATTAGGGAGCTGGTGCCAGATAACAACCCTGAAATTCGGTCAAGTCAGTGTGAAGAATCAAATACTGAGACCAGCAGCACTTCAGTGGACAGGAGATGCCGCTCCATTGATCAAGAGTCATTCCAGTCGTTCGCTGGTATGTCCCACATTTGCTTTTAAAGCTTTCTGTAATACCTTTACAAAACTGTCAGTCTTAAGTCAGGTCAAGACACCTTCATTTCTGCAGCACTTTACAATGCAATACAGATTGTGTCCAAAACAGCTTTACAGAGAAAAACAGGAAATAGTCATTTCTATGAGCAGCTATGGAAACTCAGCTATGGAGAGATCATTTCAGATCAATAATAGTGTGAAGTTAAAGGAGAAGTCCACTTCCAGAACAACAATTTACAGATAATGTACTCACCCCCTTGTCAGCCAAGATGTTCATGTCTGTCTTTTTTCAGTCGTAAAGAAATTATGTTTTTTTGAAGAAAACATTTCAGGATTTTTCTCCATATAATGGACTGATATGGTGCCCCAAGTTTGAACTTCCAAAATGCAGTTTAAATGCGGCTTCAAACGATCCCAAATGTGGTTGTAAGAGTCCCAACTGAGGAAGAAGGGTCTTATTAAAATTATTTATTTTCATTTAAACGATTTAGGCAACAATGTTGTTAGTCCAGTGTTGATTGAATTTAGATTAATACCATTGTGGATGTTACAAGATGAGATTCAGCTGTAAAGCAGCTCAACAGAAAACAATAGTGGCATCATCCAGCTTAATTCTGTTCAAGTTTTGTTTTCATTTGATGGTTTCAATTCAGTCGATACTGAAAGTTAAGTGTCATTCAGACCACCACTATGCACCCTTGCAGAACCTGATTTTACCAAGTATGACATGTTCCTGGATCAACATCTTTGCTGACCCTGGAACAATATTGTGATTTGAAAAAACAGTTTATAGTTTTTGTGAAGTTTAGGCTTACAATCAGTGTTTGGTGCTTGTACATCAATATCATTCATCTATTATTTCCTCTGATTTTAGTGATTACTCATGGGTAAGGTTAGGTTTAGGTGTAGGGATGTGTGTGGTCAAGTTTACATTTTTGGATTAAAATGTTGTTCCAGGGTCAACAAAATATGTTGACCCAGGAACACATCTAACTCAGCAACATCAGGATGTGCATGTGGCTTATTGATTACCATTGGTTTAACCACAGTTTAACTACAAATACCATGTTTAAACTTAGTAACCATGTTTTTTTGTTTGTTTGTTTTATTTGTAGTCAAACCATGGTTCATTTTCATAAGGGCAAGCAAGAATGTGAGTGTAATGATAAAATGCCTTTGTTGTATTGGAAAAACAAGTTCAAAGTTTAAGTGTTCGTTCACACAAAATTGGATCATTTAATGTTGGTTTTTCAGATTTAATTTAGTCTTTTATTCACATTTACTAAACACTGATTAACACATACATAGAGCACACTGAATATGGTAAACAGAAGCTCAGCCATACAAATATCATTGGCATTTATGTCTTCAGAAGTCCTGAATTAAATTGCTCATTCTCTTTTTGAATTTCTTGAGGTGTCAAATGGACTTTCACTAGTGGGACAGAAATCTCTAAGGCTTCATTAAAATATTATCATTTGTGTTTTGAGTGAAAGTCTTATTGATTTTGAGTGACCTGTAATAAAGAAGGAGTTTTCACTTTTGTGTGAACCATTCATTTAAAGGGGTCATCGGATGCTAAGTTCACTTTTTCATGCTGTTTGAACATTAATGTGTGTTGGCAGTGTATCCTGTAATGATAAATATCCATGCAGTGGTTTTTAATTAATCTGTAAAAATAATTTCCCCTTTTTCAAATCGAGCCATTCTCAGATGCCTGTCGGTGTGCCGTCACACCCACAGAGGCCGCTCACACGACAGTTGATTGACATGAGCGATTTACCTCAGATCAGCTGTAACAGTTCAACCTCCATTGTTTTGATGCCGGAGCAGGGATGTAAGTTAGACAAGAATTTCTCTGATTGAGCGATTGAGGTGGTGTGTTGCTGGATGTAATAATGAATATATTGGTCGTCATTTACTCCGGAAATCTGAGCTGCTGAAGATGCAGTAGATTATGTTTGTTTGTGAAGGGAATGCGCCTCCGGATCTACATATATCCGTCTATGTTCGCGTGAATCATTCATGACTCAGCTTCACTTACAGCAGAAGTGAGTATAAGGTTTTTTTAATGAATCTTTGAGATCGCCTTTCCTAATAATGTGCTAGTTAGCAAGTTTTGCGGCTAAACGCGGCTAAAGTAAACAGGCACGTCACTCCACAGAGAGAAGAGAGGGGCGGGGCGAGCAGAGCTCATTTGCATTTCCAAAATGAGATGATTTTTGCAGAGCTGATTTTGGCAAGGTAAAAAGGGTGTTGTTTTACACTACCATTGAGAATTTTTAACCAAAGTATAATATAGACTTTTCATTAAGACCCTAAAGAATCATATCAACTTGTGGAAAATGGGCATCCGATGACCCCTTTAAGTAATTGTCTTTAGCAGATGAACAATCTTGTCAATCCTGTATCTGGCAAGCTTCCTAGGCAAAAAAAAGAGGTACATTTATGTTTTCTATGTCCTTAGTTGCTGATGAGACACAAGAAAGTTTGCACACAGATAATGAAACAGAGCAAAGTACTGAGGAGTTTTTACTGATGGACAATGGCTACGATGTTTTACCCTCTCGAAAAGGTGTGTATAAAGATATTTTTTGGGAATGCTTTTTTAAATATAATATGGTAGCCTATATTAACATAGTATGTTTGCATGTCTGCATTTTGGTTTGCCTTGCCTACTGTATAATACTGATTCAGAATTATTGGATACTGCTTTAATAACCTATTACAATAATAATTAATTGATGATTATTTCTAACGATTCATTGCAGTTGCTGAAGAAGCCGTCTATGACACTCCTCCTAAATGGTCAACCAATGAGGGAGAGCATGGTAGGCCTGTCTCTGCCCACTTATATTATAAATGTACACTGTAGAAGTTCATATTCAGCACAGTATACTGTAATTGTTCTCTATTTACAGGAGTGACTGACAGCATCTATGATTTCCCAAACCCTGTTATTAGGAAATTGACTGAACATAGAATTGGTAAGATATTGAAAATTACAGAGAGTGTGAGCATTTCTACAGTGTTGGTGTTTACTCCAGTGAATAGAGTATATGGGATGCCTATGTTTCAGAAGTAATAACTATGCCAGCTTAACATATTTTGTATATTATGTTTCTACACGAAAATGTAATGTACCTAACAAATCAGTGGATGTGTGTTTTCTTATTTGCAGAATCTCTCAGCAGTAGTGAGAGACCTGAGAGTGGTGGTCTTCTAAGTGACATGATAGCCTGTTTGGACAATGAATCTGCCGCCTGGGTTAAACCTGCTCCTCCATGAACCTCATGGGTTGTGTTGAGCAAGACTGAGATGATAATAAATCTATGTTGTTGCAGTAAACCTTAATATTGTTCACGTTAAATCCATGCAGAACAATGATTTAATGTTTATTGTGGAGTTTTAAACTGTCCCTAATCATCTAGGGAAGTGTCAATAACATGTCTTTTGTTAGATCATAATGCAAAATACATTTTAATCAAACAAATGAATTTTTCAATATGACATTTAAACCTCTTGTTTCACAAGTTATAGGATTAACAAGAATTGGATACTTTTCAGATAATACATACACATAAATGAAGGGGTGAGCCTATACATCATTCTCAATGTGGCTCACACACAAACACAAACCCATATACAAAGCACTGATTATACCACAGCGAGTCTATAGCACAGCAAGTGGGGTTTTTTTTTTAATTTTGTCAGATAAAAATAGTAATGTGCCACTCAGCCACTGTGTGCCATTCAGCCATTTGATGTTTTTTTGTTTTGTTTTTAGAAATAAATGATTACTCTGATTTCTCTTTTCCTTACAGCATGGTCAGATATGTCAGTAAGCATATTTTGGCATCTTTGTATAGTCTCACTGAACACAAATGTTTTGTTTAATTCTACATTTTTAACTTAAAAATCTATCTATCTATATATATCTATATCTATATCTATATCTATATCTATCTATCTATCTATCTATCTATATATATAGATAGATAGTGTTCAGATGCAAAACCAGCTAAAAGCCATCTCGGTCAAAAATGAGATAATGATACTGAGTGAATGCTCTCAACACATATTATATGTCCATCAAATACTTTTTCTTCAAACTCGCTAAAATACCAGCCTCAGCCCAATCAGAAGTACCAGTACTTACATAGAAACTTATACATCTGAGGCTGACAAAAATGCATTTTTTAAAGAAAGATGGATTTAGCTGGTTTTGCATCTGAACTCTTCATATATATATTGATAAAATCTATAACTTAAGAGGTTAAATTCATTACAACAATGAATTATATATTTCAGCCTATATGCAGGCACTGAGTACTAGCCATATAGTGGCTATTGATATTTTTGATGATTTATTTTTGATACCACCATATGTCACCAGATGTCACCAAAGTCACCAAAATTTTAGGTTTTAGCTGTCTGAACTTACTGGAATGATTTTTTTTTTTTACTGAATTATAAGAAATAATAAATATAAATTAAGCATATTTTACATTTAAAAAACTAACATCATTTTAAAAATAATATTAATAGTTTTTATTTTATTTAAGACAGTGATATGACATTTATTTATTTTTAAAATGGGATCACACCTGAGACCTGATCGTGCCCACGAAGGACAAATTAAGGGCTGCTATCCACCTTATTTTTGCCGTGAGAGTGGGAGCGGCTGTTTGTAAATTTAATGTGTCTGGCTTCCGATCTCATCTGCGTCCAGCTATGTTTATCTGTACAAAACAGCTCGTTTTGCAGCTTGATATTGCAAATGTGTGTGTCTTACCATATTATTTTAATATATTCTCTTAATTATGAACAGTTTGTAGTGAAACTGTTTTACCGTTTACGGCACTTCAACATTCTTCTCGTTATTTCTCTATGGCAGATTATGAACACATTACCAAAAAACAACTTACTTCCGCATTGAAAAATAAGGGGGATACGAAGGATGCTTGAGGGTTAAATTCTTTTACGGATTTCACGCTCTCAGCTCCAGGATGTTGTAAGCCATCAGGTCATATGACAATTGTGCTGCGTACTTCGCGTTTGTATGTTTTCAGTTATTGGAGCCTTTATCTTAAGATGGGAACGTAAGTATGTTCTTTGTGCCATTTCCTTAAGTAATTAGTGAACGAGAGTCTTTTGCTAGTAATATTTCTATTGCGTATTTGAGTAGCTGACGAAGAATGTTGGCATCACAAAATAAGATTTTAGGTTGTTTTTGAACAAATGTATGTTTTAAGCACTGTAACTAATAACATGTTAGTACTGTACATAGTGCCTTGCAACTCATTTTTGCTATCCCATCCCATACTTACGTTCCTCAATTGTAATATGCTTAGAAACTTATGAAACTTATGAAACTTGTATGCTTAGGAAAAAAAGATTTGTTCAGGTTGCGTTGCGTTTTTTGAACAATGCGGAAGAAGCACACAGCACCGCTATTTTAGCCTATTAAACTGAAAGAACAACAGTAGTGCTGTTTATTTTTCCGCCCACACTTTATATGATAACGAGACATAGAGTTCAGATCTGTTTGAATGCTGTCATTTGTTAGTAAAGTTATTAAGGAAGTTATAAAATAATAAAACTTATAATAAAATCTAAATGTAATATGCCTAATGTTAAAAAGTTTGCTTTGTTTTGTAATTATTTTTCAGTTAGACAAGAGAAGCCAACACTGAACAATGAAGAAAAGGCTGATTCCATTTACAGGAAATAGAAAGGTGGATATTTAACCATCTATTGTCCAAACTATGTCAGTGTAAAACCATAAATATTACTCAAGTGTGGTACTTTTTTCCAGCATCGATGGCACAGAAAACTGAAACATGCTCCTTGAACATTCCCCACAGAATGGGTGAGTATTTCGATAAGCTTAGATAATTAGTATCCATTTAACTGTAGAGCATGTTCTGTTTTTTAGAGTAATATTGTTCTTTTTAATAGCTTTCATGCTTTCGTAATAAATCTACCTGCTGACCGCCAGTTTTCTATCATAAATCATTTAGGAAATTTATGAACTTGCATAAATTGTATTAATGTATTATAACACTTTTGACTCTGCAGAGATAGACCTTTTAAAAGTAAATTCAAATGGGTTTCATTTCTAAGCCTGTAAATTGCTTGTATTTTCTAGACTACAGTTCTATACCATGTTTAGACTGGAATGAACACCATGTCAGCTCATGGTTAAAGGCAATTGGAATTAAACCAGAGCACATAGACAAACTTGAGAAAGAAGAGGTAACAGGACCTGTTCTTCTGCACATTTCAAAATCATACTTGAAAGAACTTGGTTTTGGAGGTGGCCAAATACAGCTTTTACTGTGTAAAAGAGATGAGCTTTTTGCACCGGACAAGTCAAAAACAAATAACAAGAGACCTTGTTTTGATGGAGAAGGCAGAGAAGATGCAAAACATGAAGCTGTATCTTCTAGTGATGTCACAAGTCCTGAAACATCTGTGTCTTCACAAAGTAGATATCGGAAATTTAATAACAATGATGAACACTTTAGCTACATAAAACATGCCATACTCCCACCAGAGACAGGAATCGACAATCTGATCACTCCATGCCATGAGTATAAATCACTGGAAAATGCCTGTAAATTAGAACCAAGAAAGCTAAAGATAAAATTTGCCAGTGAAGTAATTCGATTTGCGTGTGCGTGCATGAATATGCGTGCAAATGGCACAATCCACTTTGGGGTCATGGACAAGACAAAAACATCATACAAACATGGAGAGATAATCGGAATTCCCATTGAAGACAAAGAGGTCTTTGAAGATGCTTTAGACTACATTGAAAATTGTTTTCCAACACAGCACTCTGATGCCAGACAGTGTATCAAGACCCCAAAGTTCATCCCAGTAATTGACAAAGACTGTCAGACCCAAAACTGGATTGTAGAAGTGGATGTAGTTCCCATGGTGAATATTGTGAGGGATAAGCTGTATAGTGCCCGTATTCCAAAGTTCAACGAGAAAGCAAATAAGGTTGAATATGAGCAAAAAGCTTATTATCAAAGAGTCGGACCAAACACACCACGTATCACTGAGGATGAACTTGTGAGTTTCATTCAAGCTCTCAAAGATCTCGACCAAAAAAGAGAATGGGAAGAAAACAACCAGAATCAGAAACAGGCTCATTTTAAAGAGGACTTAGGAAGAAAACTCTTAGTTCTTCTGACACATGGGAAAAAATATATAGACAATACGTTGCGCTACATTATGGTGTCAAATAGGTTTGATCAAGAAAACCTACAGAACACCAAATTTCTTTCCCACATGAATATCTTTTGTGTTTTTGATTATGACCCTGACTCCAAATTATCTGGACTTTGTCACAATTACCAAGAGCACCATGCAGTAAACCTTCACTTCCTGCATGATTATGATCATAGGGGGAACACTGCTGACTTTGTCAAAAAGTTACAGCTCTATGACAGAACAAGCTGGATTTTCTGCAATGGTCGAAGTGATTACATGGGAGGTGAGAGTCCATGTGATGAAAAAACCTGGATCAAAAACAAGAAGAAACTGCTGAAAAGAGCAGTATCTGTAATCTGCAATGAGATTCTCCCTAAAAGATCATTTGTGGTGCTTTTCATTCTCACGTCTGACGTCGAACAACCCCTTGTTGACACCTTTCATGAATTCTATGCAGAAATGAGTGGCCATGAGGACATAGTCATCATCTCGGAGTCACGGGATAATTATAAGAAATGGTCAAGCCTTGCCCAAGTGTCCTGCTCGATGGACGTGCTTGAACAAATCAGTATTGTTGGCATGCCGATGAGTCATGTAGATGCTACAGTTCAAAGCATTCAGCTCACCAGTCTTCAGGCCACACGGCGTTTGCCTGTGTCAAACAATGGAGTATGCTTTTTAAAACCTGTGGATGAAGATAGTATGATCTCCTTAGAAGTGGTCCGTGTTGACCAGTGTGATGAAACAAATGTACATGTCATGGAACAAGAGCAAATACAGAAAATTGAACAGTACTTCTATCAAGGAGGAAAAATTGATTGGATGAATTTGTGGCTGGCTGACAGAAATCGGTGTGGACAAGTCATCAAACGTGATGCATACGCCGAAATTAACAAAATGTTGGAAGACCTCGAGCGGGCTGACTCATTAAAACGGTCCATTGAAAATATCAACATATATCATGAACCTGGTAGTGGAGGAAGCACAGTGGCACGACAGATCCTCTGGAACTGGAGGAAAAAAATGCGATGTGCTGTTGTTAAGCAATCGTACCAGGCTTCGACTGTCTGTGAACATGCTGTACAGCTTTGGAATTATGAGGAGGTTGACAAAAATGTCTGTTTACCTGTGCTTTTGTTGCTGGAGGATTGCAATGCAGACTATCAGGATGACCTCAGACGAGAATTAAGCAATGCCGTCACAACAATGAAAATAAGTCCATCAAATCTGTGTTTCATCATTCTCTGCTGTAAAAGGTCTCTTGATCCAGAAAGGATGTGTACAACACTGCCTTTACGCACAGTCGGAGTTACACACAAGCTATCCTCTGAAGAAAAGAAGCTCTTCTCAAAGAAAGCAGAGAGTCTTAAGTTTGAACCAGAGTTTATACTCACTTTTGTGCTCATGAGTAAAGAATTTGAACAGTCTTACGTCACAGACTTTGTTGAAAATCTCCTGAAGGAAATTGATCATTCATCTCTGCAGACACAGTTAATCAAATTTGTGGCACTACTGAACAGCCACATTGAGGATTCATACCTGTCTGTATCCCACTGTGAGGCATTCCTAGGTTTAGGAATCCACATGGACAAATGTCTAACATGGGCTGATGAAGTTCGATACCAAACATTTGAAAATTTCTTAAGTGAGCAGGCTAGGTTTTTTTTCATACAGCTAAAATCGAGTGAGACACATATCTCCTCTGTAAGAATAATTCATTATTTGATAGCTAAGGAGATCCTGAAGCAGCTCTCCAGCTATCAGAGCCAAAGTGAAATAGCAATGAGTCTGCTTAAGGACAACGTGCTGTTTGACAACAGATTTGGAAGGGATGACTTTCGAAAGTTTGTCAGAAATCTGTTTATCAAACGGACCAAAAAAAGCAAGGGAGATCCAAAAAACAGTTGGTTTTCTCCTTTAATAGAGCATATCTGTGAGACAGAAGATCTGGAGAAAGCCATTGACCTTTTGAAGGTAGCTTGCACTCGTTTCGAGGATGCGTTTGTTGCCCAACAGCTTGCACGGCTTCTTTATGAAAACAAAAGGTTTGTGGAAGCAGAGATTTGGGCTAAAAAAGCCAAGTCTCGTCCCCCGCAGCACACATACATACTTGACACACTGGGACAAGTATACAAAAAGTGGTTCTATGACAAATATGAAGACATTCGCAAGAAAGACTCTATTGAACCGAACGATGTCACTGACATCATTGATACTGCTCTTAAGGGAATCAATGCTTTTAGAGAATCTGAAAAATGTCCACACACAGACTCTGTGAATAATTCTTATTTTGGAGAAGTTGATATTGGATGTCGATTGCTTGATCTCCTGTCATCTGTGGACATTTTTTCTACCAAAGAGGGAAAGAGGAAGTTGCTGGATTACTTACTCACTAACTACATACCGGAGGAAGTACAGAAACCATGGCAGATGTTTCATGGCCTGTTAAAAGGACTGAAAAACAGTATTAGAAAAGCCCTGGAGTGTATTTGTGAGGATCTTGCTCGCTTTCAGAACTACAGCTCTGAAGAAGAGCTGGATGAAGGAGAGCCCGACAAAGTAAATAATCCAAGAAAATGGCTCTTCAGGAAAAGTTCTGTCTATGCCAAATTTTTTTCCATTGACAATGAAGATGATGAGGCTGTTGATACAAAGACAGTTTCTCTATTTAGGAGACAAATGAAAATTTTCGAACTTGGAGGTGGCAATGTTACAACAATTCTTTACCTGCTATCTGATAAAAAGAAACACAGAGCTGGAGCGAAGCTTGAGGAAATAATCAGCCTTTTTCCAGCTGACCTAAACAAGGATCTTGATCAGACAGAGCTCATAAACTTCATTTTTTGTCAGATAGCACTATCCTGTGCTTCACCTGGCTCTAGAAAACTTCTTTCGATTGAAAAACTTCAAGATCTCTGCAAGCCGTTTCACACTGAAAGGAGAACTCCCTTTCCAGAAACTGCATACTTTCTCCTTTCACTCTTATTTTGGCCAGAGGACTCCACGAGCAGCGTGCCATCCCAGGCAAGTATCAAAATTTGCACAAAAGCAATAAAACATCTCCATTCTAATGTAAAATCTACTGCCACGGGAAAGGGTAGGATTTTCACCCACTTCTTTCTTGGAAAAGAAAGGGGTCTTCATAAAATTGTGCACAAGACCACAATTGAAAAATTCTGTAAGGGAACCCTCAGTGAGAGACGCCTCAGATGGCAAGGTGGTGAAGTGTGGACAAACTCAGATGTTGTACAACTGCTTAAACGTGTTGCGGGATACACAGAAGATGGAAATCTGTTCATTCGGATATCTGATCACAACATCAGAGTCATTCCACTTTTTTCTGCCTCCTTGCCAAGTTCAAATGAGAATGTGACCTTCTACCTAGGGTTTTCTCTTCATGGAGTGGTAGCTTTTGACATCGAGGTGGCAAAGTGAAATAATGCTTAAAAATGCAAAAGATGAGTTTATAACCTACATAAAGCAATCAAAAGTTTCATTGTAAGACAGCTGTATGATGCGAATTATGTATATAGAATATGCATCTGGATTTGTTTTTGATTTGTATATCAATTTTGTGCTCTTTGAAGGAATGTTATTAAATGTTTAAAATCTTCATTTAGAATCATACACTGCAGTGGTAGTGATGTACAGAGTAAACAATGTTTTATAATTTGTTTTACTTTTTGCTTTAATTAACCTTGATATGTTCATGTGTTGATATCATATATTTTCGTTACTTTGTCACTTTGTGGGTGCATATCATATCTATCATAACTTTAAATAAGTACAAGATGTATTGTTGTTATTTAGTGATAATTCCTTGTAATAGTGTCAAAATTCAGATAAATTTCATTATTTGGATGGTGACTTTTTGTATATGTTGTATATATATATACACACACATTGGCACAAGCAGTTGTGCATAACAATACGCATGATAATTGCATTTAAAGATTATGTTTACCATGGCAAAATTGTTCCAGTTTGCAATTCTGTGTTGTCCTGTTACACTGCACATGGTTTAAACAAAAATGTATAGAAATAAAAATATTGTGCCCTCCAACCAAGCCTCCTACTTAATCTGTTGTTAAAATAACACTTGTGCCATCACCAATGCATTGCCCTCTTGTGGTAATAATCTACAACTAGCCTACAGATATCTACAAAAGCTCCAATAGAAAATACTACGTATTTTTGACAAGCAGATTAATTATTTTCCCTGATTTTTTTTTATCTCTTTCATCATCATGAGATGTTTAAAGCGTAGGTAGTTGGATTAATTAAAACAGAATACAAACTACAACTTTGCCAAGTTTAAATATATAAACAGTCATTGAACAAAGTGTTGAATATTTATTTAATATGTTACAAGTTCACACAAATGAAATGTTCCCGGAACAAATTATTCACAGTACAGTCATGTCAAATCTGAACAAGAAGAAAAACCATAAATTATGATAATTATACACATTATCACCATTTACAGACTTATCAATATATATATGCACATGATTTTTATGGGATATGATTCTCACAATTCTGTTATTTTTAACTATTACATTTACATATAATTGTATGATTATCAGGAAGTTTTGTTTGTCTTTGGTAAGAAAAAATCTGTAATACCAAACAAGAACATAATCAAACTATTTATACTAAAAAATAATAGAATATTATCAAATTAAGCACTTCATCACCAAAAAAATCTTATCAACTAAGGGCAATGCAGGTCATAGTATAGTACGGGGTGGCGAACGTCGGTCCTGGAGAGCCGCAGCTCTCAAACACACCTGAACAAGCTAATCAAGGTATGAAGGGTTACTTGGAAGCTACAGGCAGTTGTGTTTTTATTAGGGTTGGAGCTGAACACTGCAGGGCTGAGGCTCTCCAGGACCGGAGTTCGCCACCCCTGGCATAGTAGATCAAAGTAGAGTATTAATAAGCTATTGGCTTGTGCAGAACTTTGATTATGTGACTAGAATCGTAATTCAGTTTGCTATTTCAGTAAATATACAGGACTGTCTGTTTTAAAAATCTTCAAACCAGTGACTGCAACACAATAGAGACTACATCCTAAAATCAGTTGTCACATATAAACAGTACTGTGTCAATATATTCACATTATTGAAAAAAATGATTTAAATAAAGTTTGATCACACATGTATTTTTCATTGGTCCATTTTATAGGATCTGTTTAGTTGATCAAGCACCCAAATAAACATACAGCACATCTTAGCAAAATCTTTTTTCAAACTTTGCTGTTGAACTAATACTCACTCAAACATGGATTATACTTAGTGTTTTCAATTCAAGTTTGTTGAAGTTGCTTAAAACGCAAACAACACTGCTGTGATAATGGGTGTTAGGAATTCTGGGCAGCTGCTTCCCAGGTGCTGTCAGATAGGTAAGTGTATGAAACACGGTGGTGTCAGTACGCCGTGCCCTGTGTTTGCTCACCAAGGAACTCCTCCAGCACGTTTATGATTCCACAGGCCTCAGGAAGGCTGCTGTGCTCGGCCCGTGCGTTCTGCAGCAGCACGTCCCCGTTTCCACAGCTCTGCAGGAACAGACAGCAGCGGAAAAGAGCGTAGTGACTCATTTCAGCCTGACGGATGAAGCGCTTCAGGTTGTTCATGTCCTGGATGGCCTGCACGTAGAAACAATGTTCATATTGAAAACAGCCGAAAATAATGACCTGGCATTTCTAAATGTGACCAAAATCATTATATAGACAGAAAAGCATTTTTTGTTCATTTAAAATTTCTAGTTAACTCTTCTTTATTTTTAACATTTAAAGGGACAGTTCAGCCAAAAATGAAAATTACCCCTTGATTTACTCACCCTCAAGCCATCCTAGGTGTATATGACTTTCTTCTTTTATGCTGGTAGGTAGGTTTTGATGCTGGTTTAAGCTGGTTTAAGCATCAAAACATACCTACCAGCATATGCTGTTTTTTTTCAAAGGGTTAGCAGAAGCCAAGATTATAGTTTATAAAGTTTTAAATATGGATATTTTTTATTAGACAAATGCATCAAATTGCTTCAGAAGGCCTTTATTAACCCCAGAGAGCCGTGTGGACTACTTTTTATGATGGATGGATGGACTTTGTTTTGCTTCAAAATCTTAAACACCCATTTACTGTCATGCTGGAAGAGCCAGCACATTTTTTAATATAAGTCCAACTGTATTCATCTGAAAGGAGAACGTCATATACACCTTGGATGGCTTGTGGGTGAGTATCCCATGGGGTAATTTAAATTTTTGGCTGTGCTATTCCTTTAAGTTAACATTTTTTTAAAATAGGTTGTTAAATGTTAAATGTTACTATTATACACAATTAGAAGCAAATTAACCTTAAGTTTAAAATTCTCCAGGATTTGACGGAGAAGGAAAGGGTTAAAGCGCTCAGCAGCATTAAGGAAGGCCTGGATCCAGTCATCGCAGAACCGGTTACTGACTGCAGAGATACCAACACAGCATTATCAAAATAAGACATTTAACATCTGTACATTTAGTGGAAGTGATGCTGCTGCTGCTGCTGACCTTCATTGGTGAGTGTAGGTGGGCTGGTTGAGCAGTCGATGAACAGACTGGTGTGAGAGTCCTCTGAAATGGCCTTACAGAGCGAGGCTGTAGTGGTGTCTTCCTGAACTAGACCCTGTAGGCTTGCTGCCTTGATAAATCTAATCAAGACAATTAATCAAATTGTAATATTGGTGTTTAAACTATAAATATGTAGCAGGTATTAAGAAAATGCTGTTTTGCTTACCTCGCTACATCTGCTTTTGTCTTCTCATCTGCCCCTGTGACCTCGACAAGCTTGTGACTCAAAGCCTGCAGCAGAGAAGTAGTTCATGTACCATTTTATGTAATATGGTATGTTAAATATGATTTTATAAAATGTATTTGATTTAGACAGCAGTGGTTTCTTACGGCATGCAGAAGGTACCCGACGTTCGCCTGCAACAGCTGAACCACTCTGTGAATGTGCATAACTGACTCTTCATACCAGCGGTTCAAGTAGGGTCTGACTTCTGTCTCCAAATTATGCATCTGTAACCAGAGGTTGGCAACAATATTTACTGCAAATTGGTACAAAATCATTGTGCTAGCAGATATACCTTCAAAAAACTAGACAGATTCGAATATTTCAAAACTGTCCTCACCTCTGGAGTCAAACTGCCCTGCAGACCCTGGACGTACTTGTCCAGCTCAATTCTAAATGTTTGCAGGGTTAAAGAAAATGTGTTAAATATCCTATTAAGAGAGTAACATGTTTGGATACAACAGTAAAATGTAATCACTTGATTCTTTAGTGTACAATGCAGCATTTTCTACAGTTTAATGGTCAGTCATTTGTGTATCTAAGGATATAGATTCAGGCCCTTTTCTGATCCTCCGAGAAGACACACCACCCAGCCGTTGCCATCGGCCTCAGGCTGTTCTGGAGATTTCTCCTGCTCCAGCAGACAGCAGTAACAGCCCACCGCTTGCTCAGGGATGCTTGAACACAAACAAGTATTGAATCAGTATAAGATGATGCATGGTAATATTGTTCTGAATAAAAATAAGATATGGTTTGGATATTTAGTTCTGCACTGAAATATACTAAATAGTAAGTAATGCAAATGTATTAATAGCATGTCATTTAAACAGTACTCCTTAGTTGGCTAAATATTAGGTATTTATTTATTAATAATTTAATGGCAGTGCAGCAGCAGTGGCTACATTCATGGCAAAAACAATCCAACTGCATCATTCAATCAATATCCTTTCAATAATTTGGCTAAAAATATGCAGTGTTACTTTAGTACCATTTAAATACTATTATTTATATTTTGAATTAGCTTTTATTTTGAGTTTTTTATATTTTGAGTTTTTTATTTTTAGATTTTAATAATTTTGTTATGTGCTTTTGTCAGTTTTATTCATTTTTATTTTTTCTTTTTAGCTTAAATTTATTTTTATTCCAGTTTTAGCACATCAACTTAAAATGGCTTATTTCAGTTAGTTGCCAAAGCAACATTTCTAATTACCGTTCTATATTTTTCATTTAAAAGTTACATTTTTCATGTAATATTTTTATTTTATTTCAGCATTATTTCAATTTTCTAAAAAAAACATTTTTAATCATTTGTTTTAAAGTCCCCCTTAAAGTCAGTAATTTTGAAAATAATGTCTTGAATATAACTCTATACCCTTACCACATACATTATATGTGAAAATGCACAACAGTGGTGTTGACTGATGAATTTGCAAATGGTTTGTCTTTAAGCATATTAAAAACGCCAGATAGACTTGTAAACAACATTAAAAACTTGATTTACACCACAGGGGGATTTTAAAGAATTACTTCACTCCAGTATTAAAATTTCCTGATAATTTACTCACCCCTTTGTCATCCAAGATGTTCACGTCTTTATTTCTTCAGCCAAAAAAAGAAATGAAGGTTTTTAAGGAAAACATTCCAGGATTTTCCTCCATATAGTGGAATTCAATGGGGAACAATGGGTTGAAGGTTCAAATGACATTTCAATGCAGCTTCAAAGGGCTCTACACAATCCCAACTGAGGAATAAGGGTCTTATCTAGCAAAAGGATCTGTCATTTTCTAAAAAAAATCCTAAAACCTATGTACTTTTTAACCACAAATGCTTGTTTTTCACTAGCTCTGTGTCCACGACCTCACACATTACGTAATCTCGTTGGAAAGGTCATGCGTAATGTAGGTGGAAGTACCGACCCAGTGTTTACACAGCGAACATGCAAAGAAAGTCAAATGCCCTTTACAAAAAAAGATAAAACAACGATGTTGGACAATTTTGAGGTTGGAGGAGAAAATGAGTTTTTTGCCCTACCCTACCTTTTTGAACCGGAGTACTGAGATGAACTAACCATACTTGACCTTTCCAACATGATTACATAATACGTCAAGTCATACACATGCATTGCAGAGCTAGTGCAAAATGAGCAATTGTGGTTAAAAAGTAAAGTTTTTATTTTTTTAGAAAATGGCATATCGTTTCGCAAGATAAGACCCTTAATCCTCAGCTGAGATTGTGTAGAGCCCTTTGAAGCTGCATTGAAACTGCAATTTGGACGTTCAACCCATTGATCCCCATTGAAGTCCACTATATGGAGAAAAATCTTGGAATGTTTTCCTCAAAAACCTTAATTTTCAAAAACATCTTGGATGACATGGGGGTGAGTAAATTATCAGGAAATATTATTTCAGAACTGAACTAATCTTTTAACAACACTGGTATGACATACCTTAGCTCCACAGTGGCAATGTTACCCATACCCCCTAGCAAAGCGCCCTTGCTCAGCCTGCGGGAGATGTAGCTTCGTAGTTCTGGCTCAGCCTCAGGTGGCAAGCTGGCGTCCAGCAGCGTGAGACTTTAAGAGTGGAAAATAAGTGTTAAACTAGAATATCAACAAGGAAAGACAAAGTGCACAAGCGGACAGATAAGCAGTCAATGAAGCAATGATGTTCACAGAATCACCAGCGGCACCTAGCAGAGATACAAACCAACAGAAATGTACAGTTTGACGTTAGACAGACTAGTTCAATGGTTATGGATGATGTGAACAAGCCAACATGATGAAAAGCCAGACGCAGAATCCTTTTTTTTGGACTGAAGGCATGATTTTTTTCATCCATCACAACACTGAAAGCCACAGGACTGCAATGACTGAGATATGACGGATGGACCTTTTTTACCTAATGTCTTCCTGACTTGTGGTTGAGTCTGATCTCCTCTGGCTCCAGGCCACACTTTCTCCAGAAGCCTCAGATCTGGGTAGTTTGATAATGCGTTTAATACCTCATAAGCATTAATATGTTAAGATCTCCCGAGGTTCTTACTGGCCTACGTGGCCATGTATGGTGTTTTACCATGTCTTATACCAGTGGCCATACATTATGCAACTCATCCAGGATACAGTCACATGATAGGGCAAAAGACTAGCTAGACATAACCATGCATGCTCGCATCTCATAAACTCCTTAATATGCGGTATAAAAGATATTTCTAAAACAGCTAGCACTTTGCAAAGCACCCTGCATTTGGAAAGCCTCCTTAGCATAATGTTTTCTCATGCAATGATATAACGTTAGTTACACGTGGAAACCACTGTACCTTGTGTTCTGGTAGTAGTATATGGCATAGTAGCTGTTAATCTGTTGTATTTTCTGGCTGTATCCGCCGATCTCTTCGTTGTCGAAGTCTGCATCCCTTTCATCCACGTCTATGGACTCCTGGAAGGAAGAGGTCTGAGATGTAAACATGTCTCTGCAGAGCCAAAAGAAGACGAGCGACACTGATATCTGCTACGAATTACGTGCTGTTCTGATAACTAATAAACTTTAATCCTAAATATGTTAATGCACTGAAGCAGTGTGCCTATTATGTTTAAAAAAAACTATTAAAATGCTACGTGACATTTAACAAAAGTCATAGTAGTGACAGCGACACTGGTACGCATGCGCCATAATTGGGTTTCGTTCGTGAATGAATCAATGTTTTGAATGAATCTTTTAAGTGAACGAATCGTTTGTGTTTACTGAGGCTGGTGATACACGCGGTTACTTTTTGAGCAATTTTGCCGGGCAACAAATTTATATCTGGATAATTTAGGGCCATGTGTCTCTCCTGGTTGCCCATTGACGGCAACATTTCCCAAAAATATATTTTTTCCTCAATATTTTTAAATATTTGTTTGTTTGATTCCAGATTCCAGATTTTCAAATAGTTCAAACCATCAAACCATACATCAATAGAAAGCTTATTTATTCAGCTTTCAGACAATGTATAAATCTCAATTTGAAAGTATTGACCCTTATGACTAGTTTTATGGTTCAGGGTCACATAGTTTGTACCTATTTATTTACATATATATCCATTCACTGAACAAGTGTTTTGAGTCTGATCAAGACTGGGCATGTTCAGGTCTGAAAGTCAGTCTTGTTGAAGTAATTAACTCAAAATGATGTAAATGTTACAAGAACATTTGTACACTTGTCAAAAGTGTTTGAACAGTAAGATTTATAATATCTTAAAGAAGTCTCTTCTGGTCACCAAGCCTGCATTTATTTGTACAATTATTAGTAAAATTTAGAAATATTTTACAATTTAAAATAACAGTTTTCTATTTGAATATATTTTAAAATGTAATTTATTCCTGTGATTTCAAAGCTGAATTTTTAGCATCATTACTCCAGTCACATGATCCTTCAGAAATCATTCTAATATTCTGATTTGCTGTTCAAAAAAGTATTATTATGTTGAAAACAGCTGAGTTGAATTGTTTTAAGTTTCTTTGATGAGTAGAAAGTTCTGAAGAACAGCATTTATCTGAAATAGAAATCTTTTGTAACATTATGAATGTCTTTATCATCACTTTTGATCAGTTTAAAGCATCCTTGCTAATTAAAAGTAATAATTTATATAATTTCTTCAAGCTTTTGAATAGAATAGTGTACAATGTTACAAAAGCTTTTTATTTCAGATAAATGCTGATCTTTGGATCTTTCTATTCATCATAGTATTCTGAAAAAATGTACTCATCTACTTTAAATATTGATAATAATAATAATTTTAAAAATGTTTCTTGAACAGCAAATCAGCAAATCAGAATGATTTTTGAAGGATCATGTGACACTGAAGTCTGGAGTAATGATGCTGAAAATGTGGCTGTGATCACAGGAATAAATTACATTTTAAATAGAAAACAGTTATTTTAAATAGCAAAAATACTTCAAATTTGTACTGTTGTACTGCTGTACTTGGGATCAAAAAAATGCAGGCAGGGTAAACAAAAGAGACTTTTTTTAAAAAACACTAAAAATCTTCCTGTTCAAAAACGTTTGACTAATATTGTAATGTAAATAATGAAAGTAGGGTGAAAAAAAATGTATTATTATTATGCTACTTTTTGTAGTTATGCCCTCCCCGTTGGAGTGGAAATGCTTTGTTGTCATTTGTGGGGAAAACGTTAATGATATTTAAACACTCTCTTAATAATAATTAATTAATTGTCTTTAATTAATTTGTATACACGAAAAAGGCGTTTGTGGTGGACTTTATCGGTTGCTCAAATGAAAGTACTTTTTTTATTGAATGTTATGTGAACAAAATAGATAATACAGATAAAACCAACAAGTTTCAAACATTTAAATACATTAACAGTGGATGACAGACTCTTATGCCACCTACTGCCGCAATGATGTAATACGATGTGATTTGTTCATTTTCATGATCCGATTCAAAAGATTCGATTCACTTGAATGAATCAATAGCGTCACCACTCTTACGCATGCGCTTTAGAAGTTTGCGTGTAAGCGCGCCAAACAGCAAGAGCACTTACAATCTGCACTGCAGCTCTATACCAGAATACATTATAGTACACTGCTGCAATCGGCATAACATTTAAACATGCCGTCAAATGTAGAAATAAAAGCAGTTTTGCGTGACTTGCCTTACCTCACGCAGCGTGCAAAGGAGCTGAGCGGCTCGGACGGGACTGTGATCCGTCAGCAGGACACGTTTTTCAAAGTGCCTGCAGGACGCCTGAAACTCAGGGACTTCCAGGATGGGACCGGACAGTTGATCTTCTATGAGAGGCCAGATACAGAAGGACCCAAATTGTCAAATTACTCCATAAGCCCTACCAACGACCCACAGGGGCTTGTCAAGGTTCTGACAGATGCACTGGGGCAAGTGGGGCAGGTGAAGAAAGAGAGGAGGCTGTATATGGTGGGACAAACCAGGGTGCATGTTGATTCTGTGGAGGGCCTGGGGGACTTCATGGAGCTTGAGGTGGTGATGAAAGAGCAGCAGAGCAGAGAAGAAGGAGTGGCCATCGCAAATCAGCTCATGCTGGACCTGGGAGTGAAGGAGGAGGACCTGATAGATGGTGCCTACATGGATCTCCTACTGAAGAACCAGCAAAATGGACATGCATCATAGACTCTGACCAGATGTGGTCTACTGTAAAGCACTTAGAGACATCTATGAAAGATAGACTTGTTAGCCTTAACACTGATTCCTCTGACATCAAGACATTAAATGTTTCTGGGTTGTTTTTACCTTCAGCGTAGCTGGTCCTTTTGTACAACTATACAGAATAATCTGTTGAGATTAAAAGCATGATCTGAAATGATCAAAACAATAAATAATTTGTGTAGATCATGTTTGGTCTCTCTGTGTTAAATTTTAAGGGACATTCTAACCTCTTATACGACAGAAAATAGGACCATAAACCAACATTAAAGTTGTCAGGGCAAAAAATAAAGAAAGAAATAGAAATATAGCTGCAAGCAGCAATTACCGGGGTTCGAGCATATGAGGCCTTTGAGGTGCTATGGCTTTAGAGCATAGTCCAAACCAAAATATATGTTTAACATTTTCTTTTTTTTCTTTTAGTTTAGTTTTGTTTTGTTTTAGGTTTTATAGACCTTTGGGTAAAGCAGATCATGATCATCTTATTAAGTGGCCCTGTTATCACTGTTCACATGCAAATGTTCAACATTTTTTTGATAATTGTTTATAATAATAATAATTGTAAATAATAATTTTTTTTGAGTCTACGACAAACGGTCTAGGAGTTATGAGAGATTTCGCAATTTTGTTCGCTGTAGCGCCACCTATAGGCCGATTGGGCCTATGAGACTTTGATAGGTTCTCCCCAAATCGAGGTCTACCATCTGGCCGAGTTTGAAGTCTCTAGGACTTACAGTTTGGTCTGCACGATCAGTTTTACAGCAGAAAAAAAATAAAAAAAAATCCTTACAATTATAATAGGGTTTCAGCACTACGTGCTTGAACCCCTAAAAATAAAGGTAATAATAAAATTGTGGTGTGTATATATGTATATTGATAGAATAAAAGTATATAAAATACATGGAATTCTTTCATAATAAAATTATTAGAATAGAAAAAATATGTACAGAAAGTGAAATAAATAAATAAATAAATATATTTGAAATTAATAAAACTGGTGTATAGATAGATAGATTAAAAATGTAGTAAAATATATGGAGCATAATGAAATTATTAGGATTAAAAATATTTATCAAAATATAAATAAAAAATAAAATTAAATAAGTAGAAATAATGTGTGTATGTATATATGTATAGAGAGAGAGATACAGAATAAAAATATAGTAAAATATATGGAATAGAATAAAATTATTACAATGGGATAAAAAATGTACCAAAAGTAAAATAAATAAAGAGAATAAATAAAATTAATAAAAGTATGGTGAATAGACAGATGATAGATAGATAGATAGATAGATACAATAAAAAGAAAAATATAGTAAAATATATGGAATATAATAAACTATTAGAATAGAAAATAAATAAAATTAAATAGATATACATAAAATGAATAAAATTGTGGTGTATACAGTATATATATAGAGAGAGAGAGAGAATAAAAAAGTCAAATATATAGCATTGAATTTTTAAAAAATGACCAAAAGTAAAATAAATAAATAAATACAAAAGTAACTAAAAATAAATGGTAAATATAGCTGCAAGCAGCAATTACCAGGGTTCGAGCATATGAGGCCTTTGAGGTGCTATGGCTTTAGTGTGTAGTCCAAACCAAAATATATGACTAACCTTTTCTTTTAGTTCTGTTTTCTTTTGGGTTTTATAGACTTTTGGGTACAGTAGATCATGATCATCTTATTAAGTGTTATCACTGTTCACTGTTCAACATTTTTTTGATGATTGTTTATCTAGAGATTCCAGAGAATTGCACTGCACTGGTTTTATTGATTTTGAGTTAAACACTTAGAACTAGTTCACAAAAGTAGGCTTTTTAAATAATATGAAATATTTAAAGAACAGTTGGATTGACATTAATGGTCCAGGAGTCAAAGTTGTTCAGGATGAGGAGATCTATCATATGATATGAAGATCTAGTGTTTGTGTAAATATATGAGCATTTATTTAGCAATTTGAGGCCATTTACCATACAAAGCTTGTGTTTCTGAAGCCTTTTTAACTGTTATAGCGCCACCCATGGTCCGACCTTCACGAAACTTTGCATGCTGGTTAAGAGTCATCTGACACATGCTCTCACCAATTTTCGTAAAGTTTTGAGTTTTTGTTTAGGTTTTATAGGCTTTTGGGTATATGTGGCCACACCCCTTTACTAAATGACCCTGTTATAGCTAACTGAAGGATAAAATTCAACATTTTTTTGATAATTATTGATCTAGGGAGTCCAGAGAATATTACTGCAGTGGTTTGATCAAGATTGAGCAAAAAACCTAGGAATAGTTCGCAAAAGTAGGTTTTTAACATATTTGTGAATATTTAATGAACGACTTGAATGACAGCAATGGTTCTTGAGGCAAAGTTGTTCATCATGAGGAGATCTATCGAATGATATAAAGGTCTAGTGTTTGTGTGAACATATTCTTACAGACCTTTAGGGCCATGAGTCGAACATGCCCAGTGAGTTTCCTTCCGATCAGCCTCTGTTAACCTTGTCTAATAGGTGCTCAAACTTCATTGGCCAATGGCGGCCATGTTTTTTGAGATACGAAAATGTCCTTATAGAACCTTATGGCACATTGGACAGAGATACTGCATACCAGTTTTCAGGTCGATCGGACCAACTATTGCATAGTTATAGTCATTTTTATGTTTTTTCAGGCTTATAGCGCCACCAAGTGGCAGAGCTATGCATTTCTTTTTATTTGACCAAAGATTGAGCTTATACACATGTGTACCAAGTTTGGTGAAGATATCTCATTTGGTTCATGAGTTATAGCCATTTTAGTAAAAATGGCCCCCCACGTGACAAACTTTTTGGGGCCCCTTCGCAACAGTGAGTCAAAATTTAACTTTTTTTTTTTGATAATCATTGATATTCACTGTCCAGTGAACATTTCTGCACTGGTTTGGTTCCGATCGGGCAAAAAACCTAAGACTAGTTTGCAAAAGTAGGTTTTGAATTTACTTTAAAAAACCGGGCCCCGTAGAGTGAATTTTTTAGGCTTTTTATCGTCTTGACCCAAGGATTCCAAAAATCTATTTTTTTTTTAAGTCTACGACAAACGGTTTAGGAGTTATGAGCGATTTTGCAATTTTGTTCGCTGTAGCGCCACCTATAGAACGATTGGGCTGAGACTTTGATAGGTTCTCCCCAAATCGAGGTCTACCATCTGGCCAAGTTTGAAGTCTCTAGGACTTACGGTTTGGTCTGCACGATCAGTTTTACGGCAGAAAAAAATAATAAAAAAACCTTACAATTACAATAGGGTTTCAGCACTACGTGCTCGAACCCCTAATTATTAGAGCCTTTAGGAATTTTCTAAACAGAAGTAAAAAGTTAGAGATCAGGTCGGGTGTAGTGAAACTAGAAACAATGCATTGCAATGATTAGTGTAAACCACTGGATTCCAAACTGATTCTAAAGACAGAAAGCAAGACAAGAAAACGCAAATACTGTCTTTAGTTCGAGGAATGAAAATTCAAATGTTTCTGCTGTCATGAGCCGCTCCAAACAAATAGGTGGCAGTCATACACATGATTCATCATGCAGCGTCTTCTGTGTTCTCGCGAGACTACATTTTTCCCTAATCGCACCGCGCGCCCCTCTTCCTTCCTCTTTCCGCCATATTGCAGAACTGGTAAGCCTCGGGAAGTCTACAATGCTTCTATAATCTGGTTAAAATCACGGACATCGTTATGTATCATTCATATTTAGACTATAATATATGTTTATGAGCAGTCTAAACGCCAGGTTTTTTAATCATTTGGTTAATCGTGTCTGTATGAACGGATAAAATCCCCTGATATTCACGGGTGTCCAACCTCTCCACCATTCAGCACTGGCTGTCCATGTTACTGAGAGACAGACACGAATAACCCGAGTCAAACCAAAGCACTCAAGCAGTCCGGTGCCTTATTTTAACCACATATATATGTTATTTTGAAAGCGGAAGGTTTATGGTGAAGACAAACTCGGATAGCGTAATTCGCTAACTATTCCACGCACTGCTAGAACCTTCCACAGTTTTAACTTGTAATCATGTAACAGTTTTCGGTTGCTAAGAATACGTAATTGAACATTTTGTCTTTTTATTCAGCCGCTTTGTCGATATGTACTTGGCGTCAAAGTAGCGTTTGGTTCGGGACAGTGATTAGTTAAGGCTGTGTAACGAGTATATATACTACATATGAGATAAATAACATGATTTTCTTTCTCCTCAGGCATCATGGTGCGCATGAACGTTCTCGCTGATGCGCTGAAAAGCATCAACAATGCTGAGAAACGTGGGAAACGCCAGGTTCTCATCAGGCCCTGCTCTAAAGTCATAGTCCGCTTTCTTACTGTGATGATGAAGCATGGTGAGTGAGTTCATGAGCTTTTTAACGCACGAGTTTGACACAAGAATCTGCATTCTGCTCTTGACACGAATTGGTCTGTCTGAAATGGATGTTTCATACAATGTTGTTCCAAATCTATAGATTGACTTATGTTGAACTAGAAATATGATGTTACCCAGAATGACAGCTTCTGTCAGTCAGTAACTTTAAGGAGAATGAATGACATAATTTTCATTTTTGAATCGGTTATATCTCATGAAACAACCTGCTCATTCTCGTGTGGTCTTTTGCAGGTTACATTGGCGAATTTGAGATCATTGATGATCACAGAGCCGGGAAAATTGTAGTCAATCTCACAGGGAGGCTGAACAAGGTAAGTGGTTTAATAAACTTACTTGTTCACAATAAACATCTAAAATTTAACCTTAAAGTGTGAGATACTTGTACTGTGTTGTGCGTTTAGTGACAGCTAAAGGGTTTCTTAGCCAGGCAGATCATAATGTACTTTTTTTGCAGTGTAGACCAACATAGTGATTTATTACTTTTATTAAACCGTTGCTGTGTAATGAAAATATTACATGCATTATAAAACTATTGTTGTGTTACTAGTATAGTTATTAGGAGTGGGAATCTTAAGACACTCCATGATCCGAATCCAAAACAACTTTTCATACCGAGTTATATCAAAAATATGTCTGATTTGTTTTTCTTAAAACAAAAAATACTAACATAACTTTTTGAACTGGTTACAGTCTTTTCACATAAAGCTATTATTACAAGGTAATAATAATCAAAACTATTGGACGTTAATTATAACTAGCTACGTCTAGCTGAAAAAAATACAAATTTTACAAAATACTTTTTGCTAAGATGCTTTAAAATGATCAAACGTGATGATAAAGACATTTATAATGTTACAAAAGATTTCTATTTTAGAAAAATGCTGTTCTTCTGAACTTTCTATTCATCAAAGAAACCTGAAAAAAAAATTCTACTCTGCTGTTTTCAACAATTTTTTTAGCAGCAAATCCGCATAATAAAATGATTTCAGTCATGTGACTGGAGTAACGATGCTAAAAATTCAGCTTTGAAATCACAGGAATAAATTACATTGCATGGAATACATAGTAAATACATAGAAAACAGTCACTTTAAATAGTAATATTCCAAAATGTTACTGTTTTCGCTTTATTTTGAAATAAATGAATGCAGGCTTGGTGAGCAGAAGAGACTTCTTTAAAAAAATTTTGACTAGTAGTGTATTTCAGAGATGTATTAGATTTATTTGTTTTTAAGGAAGTCCACTTCCAGAACAAAAATTTACAGATAATTTGCTCACCCCCCCTTGTCATCCAAGATGTTCATGTCTGTCTGTCTTCAGTCGTAATGAAATTACGTTTAGGAATTTATTAGGAAAACATTTCAGCATTTTTCTCCATATAATGGACTTCTATGTGTCTGTATTTCTGCAGCGATGTAGGATGATTTTGAAATGATTTTTGAAATTGAAATACGATTGGAGTTTTTCAACATACCCTAAATGTCTTGAACCAGAATACACAGAGTTCAGGCAGAGCAAGACAAGACGAGCGTTTGAGGTTAAAAATTATTTAAATTGTATTTTCTTTTTTAATGAAAATAACTGATCTTTCGCTAGATAAGACCTCGACTGGGATCGTTTACAACCGCTTTTGGGATTGTTTGAAGCTGCATTTAAACTGCATTTTGGAAGTTCAAACTCAGGGCACCATATCAGTCCATTATATGGAGAAACATCTTAATGTTTTCCTCAAAAAACAATTTCTTTACGACTGAAGAAAGACACAAACATCTTGGATGACGAGGTGGAGAGTACATTATCTGTAAATTTTTGTTCTGGAAGTGAACTTCTCCTTTAAATAAAATGTGCAAATGCAAAGATGTGCAAACCCTTCTACTTCATAACATACATTCATGGTTAAAAATAAGGCATCAGACTGCTGATTACCAGTTTAACTTTTTTAGCTAACCACAGTCTTTCTTTAAAAAAAAATTACATTAATTTCACATCATAAAACCAGTTTGAGATGCAAGTGGATTTAACTGCTCACTTGGATTTACGCACAGCTGCATGCTCTTTAGAACGAATGCACAAAAAGCGAATGTGAGCATTTCAAATCAGCCATCTGTCATTTGAGCTTTGTGTGTCCAGTATGTATGCTAATCCAAATGACATAAATGATGCCTTCATTAGAGCATTTTGGAAAAATACTGAAACACCAAACTGAAATTTCTCACAGTGCAGACTGTGCAACAAAGCCCGCTTTAACCATCATACGTTATGCATTTATTGGATGTTGTGTGTTTGTGTGTAATTAACAGCAAGCAGAATATGCCGGTCTCTAGCGCACATGTACGTGCATGCCAAAAATTGCCAAGAATTGTTAGAGAGAAAATCGCAATGCATTGAAGAATCAATTTTGTTTTGTTAGGCAAAAGGCACAGATAATTTTAAAAGATTATATTTTAAAATGGTTCTGTATCATATAAATGAGTTCCAATTGAATACATTTATTTAGCAGGTGCTTTTTCCAAAGCAACTTAAAAATGAGGAATACAAGAAGCATTCATCTTGCGGAGACAATAATATGAGAAGTTCTAGCAATACAAAGTTTTAAACATTGTCCAAAATAGTACAAGCTAGAAAATATATCACTGCAGATGAGCTCTATCTTAGACTGCTGATATTATGTGCTTCAAGCACTCAAACTGTTCTCTTAACAATTTATCTGATGCAGTGTGGTGTCATCAGCCCACGGTTTGATGTGCAGTTGAAGGATCTGGAGAAGTGGCAGAACAACCTTCTCCCTTCCAGACAGTTCGGGTGAGTAATTGCCAGCATCTACCTGAAATGTTTCAAACACCTTTTTATGAGAATTTAACTATTTTTGTTCATTTTCTGGTTTTACAGTGAATGCTGATATGGTTAGATTTGGTTGCCAGTAGTTTGCTGAATTTTCAGAGATCTTAGTTTACCATCAGCCACACATTCAACATTGCTTGAATATTGATATCTGGCAGCTACAGCTTACTATGGTGTCTGCAGAAATGCTAAACCCAAATCTTGTTAGGGTTAGATTTATTACGTAATATCAAAAGAGTAGATGAATAAAAATATGAATTTACTGTTTTCAAATTAATGACATGAACAGCATTTGCAATGCTTTATGGAAGGCGGCAGATGCAGAATGCTTCTGCAATGAAAACGAAACCTAGAAATTGAATATGGAGCACAGTAACCTAGTATCACTGGCTCCTTGACCTTCATTTTGTGTGATATCACATCAAAGCAGACTTGAGCTTTGTCAATTGCTGCATTTTTTTGTTCTCTTGCTGTGATCTTGAAAATGATCTTATCTAAAAGCTCCTGCGTGCTATATGCTGGTGTCCTTTGTGTTATTCTTCGGTCTGTCACTTCAAGTAGTTGTTGTCTCGTCAATAGTTTAGAAGTTTTTGCCCTTTTTGATGAGCAAGTGTTCAAAATGTTCATTTTATGAAGACTTTTTTTTCTCATTTGCCATCGAAATCCATGTTGTTCAACTGCTAATGGAGTCCAACTTGATTAACCATTGTTGATTCATTAGTAATTTGTAGCTGAATAGTCTTCTTGAGTGTCTAAAATCTACTTGCTAGATCTAGCTTAGCTTGTCACCTTGAATATTTGGCACTGTAATCTGTATTTATTGCTAAGGTTCTGAACAGATTAATTATTGATTATACAAATTTGACTGATTGCCAAGTTGATTGCTTTTCATTGCTTTGTGGTCTTGTTCTAAAATATCTTGCAAATGTCACCTGTGTAGAACAGAATCATCTTGGACAGCCTGGTCATGTTTTTTTGTCTCTTTATTTTCTGCAGATTCATTGTTTTGACAACCTCAGCTGGCATCATGGACCACGAGGAGGCCAGACGAAAACACACAGGAGGAAAAATCCTTGGTTTCTTTTTCTAAAACATGTAAAGTCGCCAACAAATAAACACAGTGGAAGACAAGTTGTATGTGTGCTTTGCTTTCTTAATGCATACCATGCCATGTACTCATTAACACACTAGCTGAAGGAGCAGATGTATACAGTAGGAAAGATATGATGCATACCTCCAGTGAAAATTGTTCTGCCAATTGTGTTCTCACTGACACCTCGAGTTTGGCTGAAAGCAGTGTAATATTGTCAGTATTGATGCTGTCATAACACAAGTTACACAAGCAAACAGTGAAATGATGCAGATCTAGTAGAAAAGCTTACAGTTCAGAGGGTTTAAAACGTTTCTGCTAGAATTTCACGTTTGAGTGTTTTATGTCTGTTTGCTAGGAAAAGCATGTTTATGTGAAACTCAGATTATGACCAGAGATGCAGTGACTTCAATAACTGGCTTGGTTTTAAGTTAAGTGGCAATATTTCATGTCTGGCAACTGCAAGAGGAATGAAATGAGTGTGTTAATGGGGTTCACATTGAAATGCACATTCCTTAATGGAGTATTCATAGCTCATCTTGACTAGACTGTGGTTTGAAGAGAGACTGTCAAAACTCTGAGCCTGTCTGAGAGAGGAAAAGGAAAACGTCCTTTTGTACTTGAGGCAAGTTAAAAGATTAGCACTTGCTTCAGTGTCAAGCTGTTGGGAGTTCACAAGTATCTAAATGTGTGAGGTTTTGATGTTATCATCTATAGATATTAAACTAGACCCAACAGATTTTCAGATTCGGGAAGTCCTGTCTTTTTCAATTGCGTCGGAGGAAAAAAAAATGTAGCGTTAGTGCTAATGAAGCTCATTTCATAATTTACTTTCTGATAAATGAAAATGTAAAACAAACATTAATGAATTTAATGAGCTGACTTCATAAAAACTCACCACTGCTTTTTGCTTGAGTGATCTTCAGCGTCATAATCCTAATTCTGATGATGAAAAGTATTTTGGGCCGAGCAATGTCTTGTACGTTTGTTTGTTCCTACCGGCAGGGGGCGCTGTGCATCTTTGTTTCTTGACATGAGATCGTTCAATGGTCTTGTCTAAATGGTAACCCTCATTTTGTGACTTCTCACACTTTGGTGTTTGCCGATAATTATAATTTTATTTAAAACCAAGTATCCTCATGTTGCTGTTCTTATGCCTTAATGTAGTTAACTTAAAAGGAAATTAACTGCACATAGCCTTGGTTTAACCACTATCAAAAAAGAAAAAAAAAAGCTGGCTAAATAAATCCCTGCTTCAAGCACTGTTATGATCAAATACCATTAAGTATGTACCATTAAGTACCATTACGTCAAATACACTTTTTGTGTTGATAGTGTTGATATTTTGACACCTTAAACTGTTTTTCATGGAACTTAAACGAACGTTTCTCTTACCTTATTAAACGTGCCATGTTTAATGTCAAATTCTTAAATGCATTTAGAATGATAAGACGCTACGCGGTCGTTAGATTTGCATAAATAGATTTGCATAAATAGAGTTGTGAGATTAATATTTTAAAGCTGCCTTATTTTTCAACGCAGAGGTAAGTAAGTTCGTCTTCAGTGAATATGCGAGACTTCCGGTTCATTAGCCGCAGAAGGGAATAAACGAGAAGGGTAACAGTGACTGTTTGCACTACAAACCAGTGTGCTTATAATTAGGATAATACATTAAAATAATATAATATAATATTACACACCAGTTTGCAATATCAAGCAGCAAAACCAGCTGTTTTGTACAGCTGGAAGAGAATGACACCGGAAGTCAGACGCATTAAATTTACAATTGGCGGGCCACTCTTACGGAAAAAATAAGGTGGGTATAAACAGAAATAAGGATGAGGGCGAAAAATTATCTTAGATTACTTTTTAAAAATGAAATAAAGCCGCCAATAGTTGCCAGCAAGCCAATTCGATTCTTTTAAACAACTGAATCATTTAGGACGGGTGCATGTTCTTCTGTGGCTTTGTTTGGAAATATGTTAATTGGCAGAATAGAGCCGAAACAGACAATATGTGACCCTGGATCACAAAACCAATTGTAAGTAGCACGGGTATATTTGTAGCAATAGCCAACAATACATTGTACGGGTCAAAATTATCGATTTTTCTTTTATGCCAAAAATCCTTAGGATATTAAGTAAAGATCATGTTCCATGAAGATATTTTGTAAATTTCCTACTGTAAATATATCAAAACTTACTTTTTGATTAGTAATATGCATTGCTAAGAACTTAATTTGGACAACTTTGGACAAATATTTTTATCAATATTCTCAATATTTATTTCCAGATTCCAGATTTTCAGTTATTGAAATATATATTGTCAAACCATACTTCAATGGAAATCTTATTTATTCTGCTTTTAGATGATGTATTAAAAAACTGACCCTTATGACTGATGTTGTAGTTCGGGGTCACTTATTTTCTCTAACTCAACTTGATATTAACCTCTGGTTTATTGAACTGTTGTATGAAATCACAATTTGCAATCGTGCTTACAGTCAAACCAAAAATTATTTAGACACCAGATATTTTTTTTACTAGTGGGTGCAGGATGCCACAGTTCATTTACGTAAATAAAGATAGTAAAATTAAGTAAACGGACATATTGTACCCAAAAATTCTTCATACAGTGGACTACCAGTAAAACTGATAAATTTGGGAACAAAAATTATTCAGACACTTTGACTTGACCATGTTTTTTCTTCAATTACTAACGCGACCTTTTTACACCACAGACTGAACAAAACAAAATGCATTGCTTGGTAAATGGTTGACCTAAATAGGTATTATCTAATTGTGTATTTAAATTTAACAGCTGACTAATGACAGCTATTCAATCTAATTAATTTCTGTGAGAGTCTAACAGAAGAATGGCATTATCAATTTGTTCTGACACAGTTTAGCTCTGAGTTATATATATATATATATATATATATATATTTTACCATTTTCTAAACCATAGCGAATAGACTGTGATAAAGTAAGAAATGTTGAAGTTGTCTGAATAATTTTTGGTTTGACTGTATATTTGGGAAAAACAGCACTTGCTCAGCTATCATATTTTATAAATGTAAAAAGGTAATACAGGAACATTTTTTGCTGCTATAACTTTGCTGCTTCAGTTTAGATTTTTTATTGATTTTGGCCGCATTTTCGCCCCAATCCCCTGTTCAGCAAAATCATCGCCCTTGTTTTTGCCTCCTCTTGCTGTTGAATCTATTCAATTAAATCTTTAAGAGACACAGTTTCCCATATTAACATTAGTGAGCAATCTTGATATAGCGTTGCTCAATTATTTAACAGGACAGGGGTTTCCATCTAGATTTGATCTCCCATCACTCAAAATCTGTGATCCCCTGAGTTCTGTCTAGCAGCTGGATTCCTTCCCGCGAATGACAACCAGCTTACCGGAGACGAGGAGTCAAAGAGGTTCTGTTTCTGTCTTTTTTTCTACACCTCTCACCTGCCTTTGCTGTGAGGTCTGTTCTTCTCCAAAGAAGGTTGTGCTGAAAGCAGAGGCTTATTTTCAGACTTTAAGAGTATATAATTAATGCTGACTGACTGTGAGATTTGGTGTAGGCTTAACAACATTTGGTATCTCTGATTTACTAGTGCAAAAAGAGCAAGTCAACATCTACATTAGAGGCTGACATTTTTTCGGGAATCCCGCGGGTCACGGGATTCCCACGGGAATCCCGCGGGATGGGAAACAAAATCACTAATAATCACGGGATTGGGACGGGACAGGAAAAAATGTCAGCGGGAGTGGGCGGGACCGGGAATCGTAACGCTATGAACCCAACTTTACAGACAAATATACCTTTTATATATATATTGTAATTTTGAACTTAATTCTAGTTGACCCGTCTCTTTATTCTCTCCTTCTGTATGCTTTGGTGTGGCTGGTTAAGCAAGTGAGTTCATGACGGACAGATCGTTAACGACTGGTAATACAGCAGGCGATCCAAATGCTCACCTATCATTCATCGACCATATGGCTTTTCATCTGAAAGATGTATGTAGTAGCAAGTTTACATGGCCGCTCAATCTAATGTTAACCTAGAAAAATGTGCGCTATTGAAGTGTCAGTGCGAGTGTGGAAGCCGAATAGTAGCGCGGTACTGCATGACAGAGGCGCCGGTGCGCTCACTTGCTCTTAAAATACCGTCATTTTTGGTCATACAGATAAGAGTGATAGGCATCTTTCGAATTTGTAAAGACTCAACGTTTATTTGTGTGCACTCAGAAAAACAAGGAAACGTTGCGCTTTTGTAAACAGATTAAAGCAAAAAGGACGAGCTTTCTGCCGCCTGTCTCTGTGAACTTGAGCGCGTCACTTCGAAACTCCGTGTTTACTTGCTTTAGAGACATGAAAAATATATCTATAGAGTGAAATGTCTACTTTCAAATGGACCAATTAAAATAGGAAACGTGTGTCTGCATGAAAGATTTACGTGAAATTTAATATGTGCGCAATGCACACTGTGCATTTGTTTAAGATGGCTTTCAGTTCAATAATAATAATAATAATAATAATAAACAAAATTTCGCATTTTTATTCAACTAATGTAAAAAAAAAAGTTACGGGCATACTGTGATATGTACTGTATTCTTTACTGTAACTGGCAGATTCTAGCCCAAAAAAAAAAAAAAAACATAATACGGGAGTGGGAGGGAATGGGAGTCATTCTTCCGGGATTGGGACGGGACGGGATTTTTTCCCAGTTTTTTCGTGGGATTGGGATGGGATGGGATTTTTTTTGTGGGAGTGGGACGGGAGAGATTTGAAAATCCACTCCCGTGTCACCCTCTAATCTACATCTGCATTTCTCCTTGAAAACAAGATATTTTTGAGGAAAAGTTTTCAGCTATGCATGGCTGAGATCATACCGTTTCAAAGCCGCTGACTTTGTAATATGTAACAAAACCAGTTTGTATTAAATCCCAGCCACCCTTTCTTCCTCCTGGGCATGTATAATAACTTTTCTTTCAAGTATGGAAGCCGTAATATCAGACATGTGTTCGCTGCTGAAGACAGTAATCAGGTCCAGGCCATTGCCCCTGCTGGCTAAGGGCTTATTTGATGACTGTAGATGTTGGGTGTTCAGGCCCATTTGGCCGTTTGCCTCTGTGTGACGGGAGCTTTTCTGTGGGCTGATGAGTATTGCTTTGAATCTCACAGATGCCACTGCTGTAATGAGCAGCTGCCTGTACGGTTGTTCCTTTGACTGGGCTCCTCTGTGATGCTTTAATGGTTTTTCACAATGCCCTGCTGATGTAGAGGTGAACAGTCCGCCCAAAACATGTCAGTCACCATTTAACGCTCATAATTACATCATTAATCAAACTTAATGCTCTATGATTAAAGTGACATTTCCCTGATTCATATCCTCTGTGCGTACATTAGCAATGTGACGCTAACAAAATCATAGCTTATGTAGTTCAATTCTGAACCAGAGGACGTGTAGCTTAAGAGCCTGATTCATAAGCTAATGTTTACATGAATTTAAAAGTTTGCTCATGCTGTTGACAGAGAATGAAGCCTTCATATGTTTCAAGGAAGTTAGTTGCCTCTCCTACATAGGATCCCTTAAAGAAATTCATAGTAGTTTTCATTCTGCCTGTAAATAAATGCCAACATGTCAGTCAGTTTGCTTAAACATTCATCTTAAGGCTCTTTCACATGCGAAAAAGCAAAACTAGTTGCCTGAATGGTCTATTCACATTAAGAGTGCCAAAGTGTATGTAAAGTTATTTATTTATTTATATTTTCTTTTAAAACTTCACTATAAAAAATGCTGTTGTTTTAATCTAACTTTGGTTCAAATATGGACTAACACAACTTTTGGGTTAAACATTTATTGTAAAAATTTAACCCCACAGCTGGGTTAGCCCATATTTGACCCAAAGTTGGATTGAAACATCCCAGCATTTTTTTAAAAGTGTTACTTTTATAATTACTAAAGTCATTTTATATATATACATTGCCCTCCACTAATATTGGCACCCTTGGTAAATATGAGCAAAGACGGCTATGAAAATAAATCTCCTTTATCTTAATGATCTTACATTCAAAAAATTCACAAAATGCTAACCTTTCATTGAAGTAAAACAATTAAAAGTGGGGGAAAACTTACGTTATGAAATAAATGTTTTTCTCATATGCATGTTGGGCACAATTATTGGCACCCTTAGAAATTATAATGAGTAAAATATCTCTGAAGTATATTCCCATTCATATTTGCATTTATTTAGCACACTAGAATGACTAGGAGTATGGTATTGTCCAGCAATAACTTCCTGTTTCACAGGATTATAAATATGAGGAGCACAAAGGCCAAATTTCCTTAATCATCCATCACAAGGTATAAAACCAAATAATATAGTTCTGATGTGCAGAACAAGATTGTTGAGCTTCACAAAATAGAAAGTGGCTGTAAGAAAAGAGCTAAAGCATTGAAAATCCCAATTTCCATCATTAGGACAATAATTAAGAATTCCAATCAACTAAAGATGTTACAAATCTGCCTGGAAAAGGACGTGTGTCCATATCGTCCTAATGCATGGTGAGGAGGAGAGTTTAAGTGTCCAAAGACTCTCCAAGGATCACAGTAGGAGAATTGCAGAGATTAGTTGAGTCTTGGGGCCAAAAGACAAAAAAAAAAAAATTCAAACAGCCCCTACGTCACCACATGTTGTTCAGGAGGGTTTTAAGAAAAATCCTCCTTGCTCATCCAAAAACAAACTCCAGCATATTCAGTTGTCAGACACAACTTGAATTTCAAATGGGAATGGCTTCTGTGGTCAGATGAAACTAAAAAAAAGAGCTTTCTGGCAGCAAACACTCAAGATAGGTTTGGTACAAAAAGTACCCCATGCCCACGGTTAAATATACTGCTGGATCTTTAATGTTGTGGGCTTATTTTCCTGCCAGAGGTCCTGGACATCTTGTTCAGATACATGGCATCATGGATTCTAGCAAATACCAACAGATAAAAAATGTAAACCTGACTGCATCTGTTAGAAGTTCTATAATGAGCTGTGGTTGGATCCTCCATCAGGACAGTGATCCAAATCAAACATCAAAATCAACACAAAAATGTGTCACTGAGCATAAAATGAAGCTTCTGCCATGGCCGTCCCACTTGCCTGACCTGAACCCTATAGAAAATGCATGAGGTGAACTGAAGAGAAGAGAAGAAGCACCAGCATGGAGCTGGGAAACTGAAGGATCTGAAGAGTTTATTTATGAAGGAATGGTCTCTGATCTCTTGTCAGGTGTTCTCCAAACTCTTCAGGCATTAAAGAAGAAAACACAGAGCTGTTATCTTGAATAAAGAACATTGCAATAATTGGGTGCCAATAATTGTGGTCAACATGAACTACAGAAAAACATTTATTTCATGAAGAGATTTTTCCCCTGCTTTCCATGGTTTTACTTAAATGATAGGTTAGAATATTGTGAATTTTTTGAATGAAAGATTAAAAGGATAAACAATGCAGATTTATTCTTACAGCCACCTTTGCTCATATTTACAAAGGGTGCCAATATTAGTGGAGGGCACTGTATATATATATATATATATATAAACAATTATAGGTTATGTAACTATTACTCAATTATTCAAAATGAAAAAGAAGCATTAAATAAAAATGAAACTAAACTCACAGTCAACATATACTAGAGATTTAAATGCAATAATATGCCATGGTACAAAAGTACAAAATACTTTTTTAAAGACTGTATTATTACAATCATTATAATTCTATTAGTAGTGCCTCATTATGTACCTCTTGAAGTTTTTCAGCCTATAATCACTGGCCAAACGTCACATACGGATAACTATAGGGTGGATGACTGTAGAAAGGATGGTAAAATAACTCATTAGCAAAGTAGAAGATTCAACTGTTCCTTAAACCTTTGTAATCTCATCCATCTTTCAAATGGCTATGTATTACTAACATGTAATCTTATGCATGCTATACTGTTTAGGTGCGTCTTGTCGCTTTGATCCCTATAGAACGGAAATTATAGGAGTTCATTGCACTCAATGTGGTGGATTTTCAAGGAAACCCCAGACAAAGGAGAAGATTGTAGCAGACAGACAGAGCCTGCTGACAGTGACAACACAACTAGTAATTAGAACGACGCAACAGAGAGGGAGAAACAGAAAATGGTGGGCAGCCTGGGGCTTGAGCACAAACAGGCACTGTAAATAGATGGCTCCGCTGTAGCGCTGACTCCACCTCAGACTTCCTAATAGGTGCTTTTCAGCAGCGGTGTAGAACTTATCAAGAAAAGTTATCAAAACGCAGTATCAAGGAAACAAGAAACTGGCTTGAGGAAATTGTAGGCTGTTGGCGAAACACTAATTTGGAACTTGTTGCCTTGCCTGACACCTCCATTGTAGAACCTGATCAGGTTCCACTGTTCACTACTGAGTCCTAAAATTGGGGAAAAGGTTTAAGAAGGCCACAGACTGAATCATGCCACGTTCACACAGCAGCAGAATTAGGTTGTCAGTCCTGTATTTTAATCCTTATTACGGATATGTTCACATCCAGTACGTTTATTTACGGGTGTCACAATCGCACTCTATAACCGAACTTACACCCGTAAATTTTCAGGTCTCACAACCGCATTCTCAAAACTCAGGCACTGTGTGAACAAAACAGGACTGGACAACCATAGATATGTATATGTGGACAACTAGTTGTCCGTCATGTCATTCAGTGGGAGAGAGCCCCTCTGCCGTGTATTGCATGCTTTCATGTGTGGTTTCGTAAAAGCCACTAGAAGGCAAGCCTGCAACCATTAGCCAAAAAAACTGGTCTTACGGTCTGGCAGTACGTGGGAAAGGAGGCAAGAGGCTGTTTTCTTTGAATGGATGTCAATGGAAGAGAGGCTTCACTACGCTGAATAAACAGCTTTTTAGAGGAAACTGCTTGTCATTTAATAAATCGACAGCCTATCTGCTAATCTTCAACATGTTTTACACTAAACAGTACTTTTTAGAGTTTACCTTGAAAAAAAAAAATTCCGTTTTTTAAGAGAAGTCACTGACTTTTTGCAACAGGTGGGATTCAGCTTATGGCACTTCTCATTCATTCCTATGGTGTCCGTAAACGGCGATTGAGTGTCGCACAAATCTGACTGAAATTCAGTGATGTCTAGGCTGTAATGTGATTGGTTATTAAGGAACACGTGATCCAAGTTAGCTGTTAGTTGAAAAGAAATGACAAAAAATATGGGAAAATGAAAATAAAGGAAGGAATTTATTTAAGATCCAGGAGTGTGCTGGTAAAAGGAGAGTATGTTACGGAAATAGAAGAAAGGAGGTTATCTTATCTAGACTGAGAATAGGACATATAGCATTAAATAATAGTTTGTACAGAATCGAAAAACATGAAACAGGTAAATGTGAAAAATGTGGAATACCAGAAATGGTTGAGCATGTGCTTTTAATGTATGTAGCGTATGAGAGGGAGAGATATCAGATGTTCCAAGAACTGGAACTGATGGGAAATAGTAGTATATCTTTAAAGACACTTTTAGGATATGGATCAATGCAGATAAGAATATATGAAATATTGTTTAAATTTTAAGACAAGATTAATGGAAAGAATTAAAAAATTTGAATGTTGTGTTTATCTAAGTAATTTTCTTTTTTTCTTTTTTTTTTTTAACTAATAGCTGTAATCCATAACTGTGTGTGTTCCACACTCCAGACCAGTAGGTGGCGGACATGCACCTTTAACGTTGGTTTGCCAATCCGCCAAAAAACTTGAGAGAAGAAGAAGTTAGCTGTTACGCTTTCTCCAATAGTAATGGTCTCTGGTTTCGTTAACTTACAATGATGGAGAAATAAGCTGTGTGTCACCTGAAAGTTTTATATCCAGTCTCCACCAGCACCACTCCTGTCAGTTTTGTGTTCGGTGCGCAACTCAAATATAAAAGCTGCTGGCGGTTAATGAAGGTTTGATGAATGAACTTGCAGCTCGATTGGGCTCTTGTCCTGTCAGAAAGTGATAAAACTTTCAGTTTTATGGACGTCGCCATCTTTGATATTGCTTTGGTTGCTGTTGCTATGGTTACTGGTAAGAAATACTGGCTTGACTCCCTTTGCACGTCCATATAGACAGTATTCGAAATGCTACTGTAAGCTGCTGTGTGAACGGACATTTTGAGACTTAAACCTGTAAGTAAACACGGTGGTCAATCCCAAAAACTGGCAGTGTGAATGTAGCTTATGAATGCAGCTTTTCTTTTTCAGGCAGATCTGAATGAAAGCTTTGAGGTCAATTGCAAAAAAGTGACAGGATTTATGTGGATGAAATGACTGGAAAAGTCTGGCATACAGTACATCACCATTTCACAGAAAGACATTTTTGTTAAAATTTGCAGGCTCAAAAATGTTTTCCAAAATTAAACACAAGGAAAAATAGTTCACAATAAAATCAATAACATGCATTTAGAAAATAAATAGGGTGGATTATCATTTCATGTTGTCTCTGAATATCTGATTACAGAAAAATTTGTGTTACGTCATTGTTTATTCAACCATGTCAACCAAAGGTACATTTTTTTTTTTATTTACAAGGCACCATAACGTAAATTATGTCTCTTACTGAAATATGTAGTAAAAAAAACATGAAAGATTTACATTAGTTAAAATTCCACATCATTTTATACATATTTTGGACTATGGGGGATGCCATTATTTCAATGATATGAAACAGTTGCACTCGGTCAGCTCTGGCGTTATCTGCTGTTATTTTTAGCGCAACACAACAGTCTTAAAAATAAAGGTTCCAAAGGGGTGTTTTTGCAGTGATACCATAAAAAGAACCAATTTTGGTTCCTCAAAGAACCTTTCAGTGAACAGTTCCTAAAAGAACAATTTTGAAGAATATTTTAAAAATCTAAAGAACCTTTCTGCATTTGAAAGGTTCCATGGATGTTCAAGGTTCTTCATAGAACCACTGATGTTAATAAAGATCCTTTATTTTTAAGAGTGAACCAGGAAAATAAAATACTGATATGATGGCACATTGTGCAGCTTTTGATTGCAATTTTCTGCTAAAGGGCAACAAGAGAAGCGATGTACGTCTTTGCTGCTTGGAAATTGGAAGATGTCTGTGGACGAATAAAACCTCCTAAAGACCTGTGTCTTTGTTCTCTCCACTTTAGCCCTGATGCCTTTGAGGCTTTTAGTACACTGTAAAAAATAAAAAACACAATTTGTTGAGTCAGCTTAAAATAATTTGTTACCCTGCTGCCTTAAAATTTTAAGTTCAGTCAACTAAAATATGTTTAGTCAACTTGAAATGGTAAGTTGTACTAAGTAACAACTTAGATATTTGTGTTTGCTAAACTTAACAGATGGGTAAGTAACCCAGCTGCCTTAAAATTTTAAGTTGATTTAACTCAAATATCTAAGTTGTCACTTAGTATAATTTAACATTTCAAGTTGAATAAACTTTTTTTGAGTTGACTGAATTTAAAATTTGAAGGCAGCCAGGTTACAAATTATTTTAAGTTAACTCAACAAATTGTTTTTTACAGTGTAGAGCGCAGCTACTGAAAGAACATACAAACGGCAAAGACAAGAAACGCTAGATGCCATCCTGGCAGGATGTAAACATGGCGTCACTTGTCATGACGCCGCAGACACTGAAGGATTTTCTCAGCGTGAATTTCATTCAATATCAGGGGGTGTTTAGACTTGTGGGGAAAATCAATGGTATGGCATTTGGTTTAAGTCTACGCTTATATCCATCAACACCTGGAGGCTCTTTCAGTAGCTGTGGTCATCATATCAGTTTTTTATTTTCTGAGTTATGTTGCAGTAAAAATAGCAACAGGTCGTGCCAGTAGCTCATGAGTGCAACCATTTCATGTCATCGAAATAATACCCCCCCAACCCTCATAGTCAAAAATATGCTTAAAATGATGTGTATTTTTTTAATTAATGTAAATCTTTTATGTGGTTTCTACTACATATTTCAGTAAGAGACATCATTTACGTTATATTAAGCCATACAAGTCTTTATAACTGGGGTTCCCTTTATAAGGGAAGAGGCTGAAAGGGGCTCACAACAACCAGTGTCCTTTGGGGGGTCCCGATCAAATTTCAAAGTTCTGATTCCAAGTCTTCTTAAGTCATACAACAGCTTTGTGTGAGAAAAAGATCTTTATTCACTGTCTTTGTTCACTGAAAGTCATGACATCTGCACTTGTTCTTCTTGACATGTTTATAAGGTAAGGTAACAATGTCCAATTCAGTCTTCAATCGATCATTTTATCCAATTTACAAACCCATCAGAATGATTTGTTCACAAATCTGACAGATCTGGTTTGTAACTTCTACTTGCTGACTCAGTGTTCATAATAGTATAATCTTAAATATTTAGTCATTATTCCCATTGTCACATGATGCTGATTTATGATTCCAGAAGGAATATACTTTTATGATACTTTTACAGTGATTTTATGCCATTTTTGAAGCTGGAAATGGAACAGAACTTATCCATACAGTGTTCCCAAGAAGAAAAGTTAGTTGTGCGGGTTTATAAATCATGAACTTTCATTGTTGGGTGAACTAATCTTGTAAAGGTCAGTCATAAATCAATCAATCACTGTTTTCTCTTTATCCCATTTAGAATAGTAGTACCAGCCTCTCTCAGAGTGTGATGAGAGAGCAGATGTCCTGTAGAGACCAAGCAGAGGACAGAAGGCCGGCCCTCCTGCCTGTCAGAGAACCATATTGTTGGCATTAGCAGAAATGGCCGGTTTGGCCGGGCCAAGCACGGAGCTGATGAGTCAATTAGCGCAATGGCAGTGGAAGGGCAGCCGGCCCTCCTGTTCATCTAAGAGAGGTTGAAACCAAACCAGCAGCTAATCATCATCATTTATGAATGAAGCTTGGTGAGGTGACATTTCGTATGACGCTGGAGGTGAGAACGAATGAGCACGAGCTGAGCTGTGCGGTGAGGAGAGCTGTTTACAGAGGCAGAGGGCCCGTCTGGACCCAAGGTGATATTCAAGACGTGGGCAGACTGTGAGGGCTGAACAGAGCGGCTCTGTGAACTTCAGAAAACGCTAATAGGGAGTTGTTTTTCTGTGAGAGGCGTGTGAGTAAACAGCCTCTCGCCATCGAAGACTCAAACACTTTGACAGTTTGTTTCAAATGGATTTTTGTCTTGAAGAAGGCATTTGTGGTGCATAGTTGTGAAAAACATCTTGATGCAACAGGCTTCAAGGGACAGAGAACAAGAGGATGCTGTTTTATGAGCAGGTCCCAGCATTACAAATATATTTTGAAATACAATATACAAACAGTATTGGACACCATTTTCCATTTTTTTAGAATATCTTTTGTTTTCCAAAAGAAGAAAGAATGTGATGGAGGTTTGTAATGACATGGGGGTGAGTAAATGATCACAGAGTGTTCATTTTTGAGTAAACTCTCCCTTTAAGAACCCTTTACAGTAAAACTTGCCACTGGTACTATAGTGTAATGAAATTGACCCTATTCACATTCTCATAAGTCGTCATTGGGTAGATTTTTGCAGTGGACTACAACAATAAAATTTTTGCATTCCAGTTTGCTCCAATAGCAGAAAAGAAATCATTACAGCGTCTAACTTTCCAAAAGAGGTAAAAATATTGAGCAATTGATTATGTCAGAAGAGAAAAAGATGTCTGACTGATGTCAGTCCTTTGCATTAAACACCCACAAAGCAGTGTTACGTGTCTAGAATTTAATGTCAAAGTAATAAAACGCAAAGTATATTAATATACATGTATATTATTTTTTTTAACTTTGAAAATGTAAAAAACTGTGGAAACACATCATCACAGTCTGTGAAGAGACTCCATATTAGTGATTTCCTGCAGAACAATCCACTTAAAGGGTTAGTTCACCCAAAAATGAAAATTCTGTCAATAATTACTCACCCTCATGTTGTTCCAAACCCGTAAGACCTTCATTCATCTTCAGAACACAAATTAAGATATTTTGGATGAAATCCAACAGCTTTCTGACCCTGACATTGAAGAGAAGAACTTGTTTAATAAAACTGGCATTTTTGTTTTCTTTGAGCACAAACATTTTCATGAAATTCATGAAATTACAGCTGAACCACTGATGTCACATGGACTATTTTAATGATGTCCTTACTGCCTTTCTGGGTCTTGAACGTATCAGTTGCATTGCTGTGTCTGCAAGGTTAGAAAGCTCTCAGATTTAATCAAAAATGTCTTCATTTGTGTTATGAAGATGAATGAAGGTCTTACAGGTTTGGAACGACATGAGGGTGAGTAATTAAGGACAGAACGTTCATTTTTGGGCAAACTATCCCTTTAACCTCTTTTCTTTTTTGAATGTCTGTCAATGAAAAAAGAGTGTGTTGTTCCAACATCTACCAGCAGGGGATATCTGGAACATGCTAACTAGCCAAAAGCAGACCCCTTGATTTCATCCTTGCTTTGTGGCGCTTTGCATGATGTCTATCCAGAGGATGCAGTTCTTCAGCGTATAGCTTGGGGGCAGTAGCGGCTTTCCTAACACAACAGCGTGACAAGGCCAGCTCATGTATCACTGCTCTCTAGCCATGTTTGAAAGGCTTAAAACCCCAATTAAGATTGGTCCGTCTGATAATGGAATTAGCTTTGTAATGTCGAAATGGGCCAAAGTGAGTCTTGAAATTGTTGATCAAATGCTTTTATTATCAAACCATCTGCTGGTCTTAGATTCGGATGAATAAATAAATATTGATTAATAAAATGTCAATCTAGTGACCCCAGGTATCTGTATTAAATGCTAGGACGTCGCTAGGAAACTGCACTGCTTTGGCTGAGGGTGGAATGGATCTAATAGCTGTGCAAGTATATATAAACTTATCTGAACAATTACGTGGTTGAAAGGGGAGAACTGTGACATAATTGTGAGGAAATGCATGTGTAAGGAAGAATGTACAGTAAGCTGGTCATTATCACACAATTACAGCAAGAAAAAGTCTTGTATCAGCTTGTAGGAGTTTATTTTGAGAAAATTACTGGTTGACATTATCCCTCTTATTACTGTAATAGTGATGGAGAAACAACTCCATAAAAAATAGAACTAAATTATATGGATTTTGGTGCATTTTTCTGTTCTCACAATGTTTCCAAGTTAACTATTCAGCGGAATCGCAATGTCAATGTTGAATCTACAGTGTGAAACACAGCCACTGTACTCTGATTCCTTAACAAATCATTTGTATGATCTGGTTCTTTTTAAGTGGATCCAAAGATCTGGTCTGTTATCAATAGTGTATTGATTTATGAAACACAGATCACAACACACGAGCTGTGACTTCTTTGTGTCAGTGCTTCATACATATCTACACCATTGACAACAGTCCAAATTTAGGAATAAATGACTTGTACAAGCTGTTTTTAATGAATCTAAAACACACTGTGTGAACAGTGCAGTCCAACTGGTGAAAACAAAGTCTCGTATGAGCCACGCAGTCTCTTTAGAGTGACTATAACTAATGACACTTATTAACTTAGCCAGTAAAAAAACAGTAGGCTTATTTCTCATAGAAAACCATTAATGGAACTATTTAAGAGCCAGAATCATTAAGAGGAATCAGAATCACAAGAAGAACAGGAATCTTTCTATTCTCATGCTCAAAAGAAACAGTTCAGTGAGACATGAATCCACCACAATAATCTGACTGTCAAGTCTAACGTCATACATCACCGTTTCTGGGTCCCAAAAGCAAACAAAAAGTGCTCTTGGATTTCATCAAAAATATCTTAATTTGTGTTCTGAAGATGAATGAAGGTCTTACGGGTTTGGAACGACATGAGGGTGAGTAATTAATGACAGAAATTTCATTTTTGGGTGAACTATCGCTTTAGCAATGCGATATAGGACATCAGTTACTGTAATTATAGAGTTTAGAGGTCATCATACAAAAATATTTTACAACAGATTCATGTAATTTTTCCTTTTTAACTACAAATCTGTCTCATTTGAAGGTCCCCTCCAAAAATAGCCATATTCTCTGCACATAATTTTCCATTCCTGCTTGCATGAGTGAAAGCTGAATGATTGAAGGGAAGATTGTGTTCACACAGTGTCAGATGTATCTCCTGGGGGCTGTTTGTGTATTTGTGTTTACTCTCTCAGGCAGCTGTTCTGACTTCACTTCCCCTATCGCTACCCCTGTGTCCAGACAGTAGAGCGACTCTAAGCCCATTTAGCATCCTATGGTTTTCTATTTACAAGCTAACAGTTCTGTACAGCCGATACACTGGAGATCACGTTTCACTAATGCCGTCTAAGGCCCAAGTAATTAACGTAATCTAAACCCACACTGCCAAAGGAGAGGAGTCAGTAAATATTATCGCTGGGAAAGAAGGACGCAGGGACTAGGGCAGGTTTGTGTGTGTAGGCCCAGCTTGCCTCTCATTGGTGAGTACCGTATTGACTTGATTAGTTACTAATTAAAAAGCTGACTGGCTGGCTGGGCCGAGGGAGATGACTTCATTAGCAGGGTCTCGGAGAGTGTAATTTTTTCCTGTTCATTCACACATCTCCTTGGCAGCAGGCAAACAGGAGAGAGATGGATCGCTCCAACAGGATCAAGCAAGGTCACAGAGAAAGATCAGCCTAAATGATCAGTCAGGGGTGATTTATATGGTTTACCAATTTATAAGCTACGCTAAGCCTTTTTTTATTAGGAATGTATTGGTTCTTTTCCATGACCCTACCTAGGACAAGACGTTTGGAAAATGAATGGATGCATTTTGGATTTTCCTCTTTCAACAGTCATCACCAGTGTGTTCTGAGCAGTTTTTAGTGCTCCATGAATTGGATGGTTGCTAGGTAGTTACTTACTAGCCCAATCTAAAGATTTCACCCTTTTTCTCCAAACATTTTCTGTTACATGCCAAGTAAATTGTCTAATTAGGTCATTTAGAAAAGTATTAGCATGCCTCTTTTGTGACCAACAGATTATCAAAATAACGAAATGCAACACTACTAAATTAAGCCACAATAAATGAACACCAAACCTAATCTACTAATGAACTAAACAAAATTAGCACAATGAACAGTTGCTCTGTTGGCAAGTTCTAAGCACATGGGTGACCAAGCAAATTCATATACTAGTGGGAAACAATGGGTCTCATTCACAGTATATGCATTGATTATTCATATTGGTACACGAATTTGAACTTCTCACGAAAACTTTCCGCCTAATTCACTACACGCGAGTACGCACATGAATTTGTACTTATCCTAGTTCTAATGTTAGTGAATTTGGAGTATTCTAAATGAACAGCTGCATGCACAAGGTCAGTCTTTTGCATAAAACACACCCAGACCATCTCCATATAAGGGCTTTCCACACATGCTTTCCTTACAGCCTTTTGTCACTTACATCAAAAAACTCCACGCAACGCATCCTCAGATGAGCAATGCCAAGTGCGCAGTTCTCAAAATCAGCTCGTACACAATAAAACACCTTTTATTCAGGTCCAGTTTGCAGAGGTTTCATTACCCTAATGAAAAAACAGCTAAAACCAGCCTAGGCTGGTTGGCTGGTCTTAGCTTGTTTAAGTCAAGTCAAATCAAGTCACCTTTATTTATATACCGCCTTTAACAATACAGAATTGTGACAAGGCGACTGTACAGTATTAAATAGGAAACAGTACATCAACAATGCCAAAGGCAACAGTAAACACTCACATTTTAGGTAAAGGTAGTTAATCAAAAATAATAAAATAAAATGCAATATTGTGTTAAGAGAAATTGAGCTGGAAGTAGCTGGTCTAACAGCCTGGCTAGGCTGGTCAGGTTGGTTTTAACTGGTGCTTCCAGCTGATCTCCCAGCCTGACCAGCTAAGGAAGTGGCCAAAACTCCTCTAAAACCAGACTGCTGACTAGCTATGACCAGCTAATTCCAGACTGGATGACCAGCTAAAACCAGCCAACCAGCTTAGGCTGGTTTTAGCTGTTTTTTTCAGCAGGGTAGCCGGCTGTACCCTTACGAAAATTGGAAACACTAACACTAACATGTTTAGCCGCTTGCTAGTGGTAGCCTGTTCATTACAGTACATAAAATTTCACTTACCACAAGGAGAGATAACTGATAATCTTGAAAGTGAAAATAAAACGCGATTGCGTATTCAAAAGCAGTTTCAATGGCCCGCATATTAATAGCGGCTCCTTGTTGCTCTCAGTTTATATACTGAATAATTACCCAATGATATAATTGTGAGAGAAAGCATTGAAATATATTTTTCCGTAGTGCATGTCATTTCCTTTCTGAGCATGGTATTCGAATTCGGGCACATCCATAATAAGAAGTGTAAAATATTTTTTTAATTTATTAGGAAGTTAATAGTTAATAGAAAACAGATTTCTTGAGTCAGTTTTTGTATCAAAATATTGGTGCGTTTGATGTTCAGTGTGCACAAAAATTTGATGAAAAATTGTGAATCGTGATTAAAATTGGAAAAATTGTGAATCGATTTTTAATCAAACCGTGACCCCAAGAACCGCTATGAATCGAATTGTGAGGTACTAAAAGATTCCCACCCCTAGTTTTGAATAGCAATTAGCCGGGTTTTGTTGTGGAAACCCGGCAACTGTGCCACCCCCCTTAGTGAGTTTTGCTACATCCGACAAGCCATGGCGCTCTCATCATATTCTCAAGCAGCGAAAAACACATTGTGGAGCAAAGAGGAAACTGACATGCACCAACAGACAAGACAGAGCAGGTTACTTTTGGTATGAAACTAAATTTTATCTTTCAAATTTTGCAATTTTTTAAAAGAAATTCAAAGAATAAATACTGTTTTATGGCTCTTTAATGTGTCGTGACAGATCGCTGTAGAGCCTCATTTCAAGCAGCATGTGAATCAATCATCTCTTCCTCCTTACTAGTTATTGCGTGAAATAAAATCAGAAGGTACCTTGTTTCAACTGCGGAAAGACATCAATGGACACCATTTTTCAAGTTCAAGTGCTACTGTCCTGTGTGTTTTGGGCAAAATGTCAGACTCTGTGTTATGATTGGTCAGATCACCTGTCAATCAAACTCCGAGCGAAGGGTCAATTGGGACACTTTTTTCCAGTCATTTCATGGCAAGATCAGTGTCCCAATCAATCTGCATTCACCCTGTGCATAGGTGATAGAAATAAAACATTTTCATGTAGTTATTTAGACGTACTGTTAATTATAATTCCTTACTTTATGAACTTAAATGCATCAAAAAGGTGCAAAAAAGTAATAATAATTTCATTAATTTCACCATTTTTACAGATGTTGCATCCATTAAATCTATTATAGACTATACACTTCACAGTTTTACTGAACAAACTGCAAAATTTGAATTTCGTTCTTGTCTGTAGCACAAATCTGTAAGATAAGTTATGCTCTGAGGTTTACTACTATGGGATAAGGGCTTGTTCAGCAAAAGTAATAGTGATGTTTAGTGCATCCTGATAAATGTGCACAGTAACATTCAATAATGTCTCTGTAGAGCAATTGTGGGTGGCTTTTTTAAATTCTCTGTACTTTTAGCACTCTTACCAAAGATGCATTGCTTCTCCGAGGTCCCAGTGCCCTCACCGCATGCTGTATTGACCGGGCACTGTTCTGCTAACATCTCACTGCAGCACACTGAGTCCGTAAGCCTGCATGACTGCGCAGATCTGGCTTTCCTGTGAGAGAGATGAGCCCAGGGTAGGATCTGTGTTTCAGCAGCTGGTTCTGTTATCTCTGTGCTGCTCTCTCCCTTAGTGCCGCCCCTGGCATCTCTACATCTCTGCAGATGACACTGCTGGGAATTGCTATCAAACCTCCCAGATGCCAGCGTGTTTATCATTAGCTTGAGTTGGGAAAGCGAGACTATTGTCGTGGAACTGTTTCACATGAGGAAGTATAAGAGCAGCTGCTAAAGGCATAGCCAGACGTGCAGTGCCCAGGCACACTCCCTTCCAGCCCATTTGTATCTATTCTACAGCCTGAGTTTGCAGCTGTAGCCAATGATTTTAAAGCGTGCGCGTGTGTTGATGTGTGTGTGTATTTGAGGCAAATATAGGCCTCCCTCAACAAACATGTAGAAGTGCTTTTATGCTTGGATGAGCATCCTCACATATTTGACTTCCATATTGAATTTCATTTAACCTGATGAAAAAACAATCCATAAGCTAACAATGGGGCGCACTATTCAAACAGCTGGGTGGGTACACTAAGGAGTCGGAGGGGATCCTATATGATCACATTGTAGCAGGAGGACAGCCATTACGTTTAGGATTGTTGGATAATTTAATTAAATTTAATTTCAATGCTAAATTTCAAAAGCTTAGCAAACTGAATTAAGGTATATAGATGACAAAGTTTTTTTTATTGCTGTTTTGAATGGTTTTAGAAGTTTTTAGTGTAAAAGCCTAACTAATATTAAGCATGTGAATTGTTACTGTATAAGCCTAACTCTGCTTAGTGTCGTTGCTGAATCACCACTTCAGGTGTGCATTATTTTCTAAGAATTCAACAGACCATCGTCAGTTATTTCGCTTATACTACGGTGACCACACCTCAAGACATCGATCGGATGATATATTTCGAGGCATTCTTCCAGTTTTTGTCCTTAAAACACTATTGTAATTTCTTACGCAGCTTATCCAATGCCTCCGTTGCTAATTCCAAAACATCATTTTAGACCTAGTAACGGAGGTCTAGGTTTTAGGTTTTTATCCTGTTGTTTACTTTATTTGTTCGTTCAGTGTTGTTGTGGGTTTTGGTTTTTACTGTTTTCGGTTGTAAGGACCTTTGAAATAACTCAAAATCATTTGGCGAAGTGATATGCGGTCAAGACCTGCCTGGAACTACCCTTATGAAAATAAACCATAGTTTTATTATGGTAAAAGTGTAGTAACAATTTTTTGTTTTTTGGTGCATTGATTACCATTTGTATAACCACACTTTTACTACGAATAGCATGGTTAAACTATGGTTAGCTAAACGAAGACCATGGTTAATTTGTGGTTACCATATACTAGTTATTTGGAGTAAAACCATGGTCATTTTTGTAAGTGTAAACATTCGCCATGGGTTTCCATGAAATTAATTGCACACCTTAGAACGTTCATCAGTCAATCAGATTGAGGCATTCAACGGCCCTGTAGTATAAGTGAAAATATATATACACTACTGCTCCTAAGTTTAGGGTCGGTAGGACTTTTCTTTTTAAAGTTTTTAAAAAGGGCAGCTGCATTTGTTTGATTAAAACAGTGTTGAGTGTAACTCCTGACTAAGTAATTAATCAACCTCTGTAATTTTATTACCTTTCCCTTGAAGAAGTAAAGTGATTACTCTTATTTTTCTGTAATTTTATATAAAGTTACTTCTTATGTATTTTAACGTAATTCTGTGTACAGACTGTAGAACATTTATATACAATACAATACAATAGTGGTTTAACATCAGAATTTAAAGTCTAACCTTAAAATACGCTTTTTATGTACCGTTCTCACTTTAAATACTTTGGTGAGTTAATAAGAATATTGGTACCACTTTAGTGACCAGTTGGTTATTAGCATGACTATTACTGCAATATTGGCTGTTTATTATTACTTAAAAAGCAACATATTAATGTCTTATTCTGCAAGACCTTATTCTAGATCCTTAGTCCTACCGAATTCCTACCCAATTCTTAAACTTAATTGTCAACAACTACATTATGAAGTATTAGCAAGCAGTAACTGTGGCAAAAGTGTAGTTAGTTCATAGTTAATAGTTAGTTAATAGTGAGAATTGGACCCTAATCTAAAATATGACCAGAAGGATTTATGTAGTTATTTATTTGAAAGAATTAAAAGAACTGTTTCATGTCTGTCATTTTATCATTCATTAACTTTGATATAGGATTTAAAAAGTAATTAGTAATATGTAATTAAATACTTTTCAGAGAGAGAAATTTGGACATTAAAAAGATGTAACTGGTAACTAGTATTTAAGTCCACTTCCAAAACAACAATTTACAAATAATGTACTCACCCCCTTGTCATCCAAGATGTTCATGTCTTTCTGTCTTCAGTCGTGAAGAAATTATGGTTTTTGAGGAAAACATTTTAGGATTTTTCTTCATATAATGGACTTCAATTGTGCCCCCGATTTTAGTTCACTTGTTTCAAGTCTTCGGGGTTTTCGAGTCGTTCGTTCATCTTATGGGGCTGTTACGTGATGCTGATTTTGCTAAAATTAACGAAATGACTTGAAAAAAGATTTGTTCACTTTGCTGAACGAGACTCAAAGGTCAGAGTCGGTAAAATGATCCGAACTTCCAATCACTACTACGAATCACGTCTAAGTTCATCACCTGTGTACTCCGGCTCAAAAAGGCGGAAAACTCCAACTTCAGATTCGTCTGACACATTGTACCTTTTTGTTTGTAAACAGCATTTGTCTTACTCGCACTTTCTTAGTCTTTGCGTGTTTGCTTTGTAAACACTGGGTCTGTAGATCCGCCCACGTTCAGCGTGATCTTTCCACGTGATTCAATAGTACATCGTGAACGTGCATGCCAGAACCTGTGCTAAAAAGTATACACATTTTTATTTTCCAAAAACAATGACCGATCGTTTCACTAGATAAGACCCTTCTTCCTCGGCTGGGATTGTTTAGAGTCCTTTGAAGCTGCATTTAAACTGCATTTTGGAAGTTCAAAATCGGGGGCACAATTGAAGTCCATTATATGAAGAAAAATCCTGAAATGTTTTCCTCAAAAACCATAATTTCTTTACAACTGAAGACAGAAAGACATGAACATCTTGGATGACAAGGGGGTGAGTAAATTATTTGTGAATTGTTGTTCTGGAAGTGGACTTCTCCTTTAATTATTTTTTAGAGTAACTTACCCAACACTGGATTATAAGTACAGTGAAACATCAATTTTGTGAAATATAGTTCCAATTTAAAAAAAAAAAAAAACCTTTACCTCTGCCTTTTTCCTGAGTAACTTCCGTTCGGGTGTTACCCCGATGTTAAAACGGGGATCAATTGAATTAATTAAACTGAAACTTTTTCAATATAACTGAATATAAAAATGTGTTGTTGTTGTGCCTTGAATAAACATTGAAAAGAAAACGAGCACGGGTTAAAGCTCTTAAGTTAAAATACTGTGTGTGAAATAATAAAATAATGTGTGCTCTTATCATTTTGTGGACAAAATCCCACGAACTTCGCCTCGATCGGGAGCTGTAGCCTATATGTGGCCTCCTCTGTTTTAAAACAGCTAACCTCGCGTCGCTTCATGTGATCTTCCCACTCATTAAACTATTCAGGGTGAGTTACTGCAAAAACACGGTCATTGCGACACTTTAAAGTGACGAAACTATGGCGCCATGACCAAAACATTTTCACAGGGTTAATATTATATATCGACTAGGAATATACGTTAATTTGACTAGAACATAGACATATAATTAATACTGTATGTCTATGGACTAGAAGGACTAGAGACCGGAAATGTAAAGCACCGGTCAGACAAGACATCCGCTTTCAGGACAAAGGGGCATATTATATGTATAATGTATTTTATTTGTGTTATGTCAAAGCTGAATTTTCAGCGTCATTACTCCAGTCTTCAGTGTCACATGATCCTTCAGAAATCATTCTTCTAATATGCTGATTTGAGGTTTAAGAAACATTTTTTATTATTTTCAGTGTTGAAAACAGTTGTGCTGCTTAGTATTTTTGTCAAAACCGTGCTACATTTACTGTTATTAGGATTCTTTGATGAATAGAAAGTTCAAAAGAACAGCATTTATTTGAAACAGAAATCTTTTGTAACATCATATGTCACTTTTACTCAATTTAATGCATCCTTGCTGAATAAAAGTATTAATAAAGTATAAAAAAAATATTGACGTGACATGAAATTTGGGAATAATAGTGTATATTTATGTATCTGGCCCTGGCTTTAACTGTTTTCAAGTTGTTATTTTGCAAGAAGAACCAGTAACCATTTCTTATCATTAGTGTCCCATCAGTCAAAAGAAATATTACTCATGTTCTAAAGAACTGTGACAGCCATGCTACTAATCAGTTTTTGTGCAGGTCATGCTGGGGTTAGCAATAAGTTATCCATTATGCTGCCGCCATCCTGGTCAATATTTGAGTGCTTTGGCCTAAATCATGGAGGGAAATAGCATGCTGTTTTTAAAGTAGAGCTCCTTTGACCCCAGCGGTGAGATCCCATTCAGCGGGGCTTCTTTTCCTGTTGTGTTATGCTGATGCGATGGCTTCCCTGGACTGCTGTTCCCGCATTTAATGCAGGTCTGAGATTGAGTCAGTCAGAGTGACAGAGGAGTCATGGTTATCTCAGCCACCTGTCTCATAACGACACTGAGGGGAGCCTCATATGAGGCCCTGGCACAGCAGCAAGTAATTATGCTGCCATAACAGGTGACTTGTAGCAGATTGCGGCAGTGATGTGCCGTGTGTGCGCGCATGCATGCATGTGCAAATCTGTACTCTGTGGGGCAGGTGTTACAGTGGATCCTGGTGTAGCATCTGGACCAATCAGACATACAGTTATTTGTCACATTTAACAAATAATCTTTAAAACCAACAACCCAGCTATATGCTGGAGTTTTGAAGACAACCCCCCAAAGCAACGAACACCCCAAAAGGGCTTAGTTGCCACGGTGACTATCTGATAAGAGGTTTTATTGCTTCAAGGAATGCACATCTGCCCATGCTACATTTGCCATAGGAAAGACACAATGCCTATAGACTCTTTCCTATTCATTCCCAGACAAACCTTTCTTTGACCTTCCTATCACACATAGCCCAGGTCATTGTGTACAGTATTACTGCATTGTATTTTAATTTTGTCTGTTGTATTTTTATTTGTCTTTCTACTGTTTTATGCATGCGTTATGATAGATGACTAGTTGTATAAAGCACCTATGTCATGTTTGGTCTCTTTTAATTCGTATGTTGATGATCTAAAAGATGGTGTAAATTAGATGTTGATACCTATGCAACATATTAGTGTTTTAAGAAACCTAGTAGTTTTTGCATCAACAACCAGTCGAATTACATATGCAAAATACCATGCTCACGGACAAAGAGTCATAAACTTTCTCTCCAAAGGTGAAAGTTACCATTGGTTCATGGACCTCCTGGAGGCGCAGCCTCCAGAGAGCTTAAAGGCAAACGGTTGACCGCCTCCCTAGTTCTTCCCTCTCTTCACTCTCTTCACTCGTCTGCAACATCTACCGATTGCTGCCCGTGTGGAGGAACCCACGGGGAGCCTGAGCCGGCACAGGGCGTGCCTGGCAGGCCCGACAGGCCCAACACTGGCTCTCGACCACTAAGAGCCAGACACTTCCACTCAACTCCTGAATTCATTTTCATGACTCGCCTCAGTCAGTCAGTGGTTCTTTTAGAACCTAAGAAGATGAGCTAGAACTCTTCAGGACTTCCCTAAGCACGCGCCAGGCCTTGCGGCCTTGTCTTTCCATTCCCCAAGGATCACAGGACTTCAGCTGAGTCCCTCTCAGCTCTTGGTTCTTCTTCACTTGTCACATGGGATGAAACTCCCAGTCACCATCGAGTCAGAACATCTTTGGAGTTCATCACTCTTCGGACCCAGAAGAACGTGATCACGATTCCAAAACCACCACTGCTCCAACCATCAAGACCTTCACCAGAGACTGCATTTGGACACTTGTTCAACGACCAAGGCAATGCAAGTATCGTACATTTAACTAAACAATACAGAGGTTTAGTATAAGTTGTAGACAGCACTGATGGTTTCACAGCAGGTGGTTAACTGACTTTTTTTCCATAGCTTCATGCTCCTTCTCTCTCTCTAACTGCTTCTCACTGACCCTTCCCCATGTATGAGTGATTTCATGTTTGTTTGTTTAGATTAGTTATGTGTTAGTCCTTCGTTAATAAACTATTGTGCACAAATTACATGAGTTTTGATTCTGATTCTGCCTTGCAAATTAATGTCCCTTTACGATTCCGATTCGAGCTACTTGCTCTAATGCAATGGTACTTTAAGAAAGTTATTTTCTGTGGCCAAGAAAATATCATTCCCTATCTGTCGTACACTCCGAGTTGTGTCGAGTAGTGTACGACACTAGGGGTCGCTCTTGAGAGCCCAAACACCTCTGACAGTATAGAAAACAGGCCAATGAAATTGGGTGTGCAGATTTCACAGCTGGCCACGCCCCGGCCATCCGGGTACAAGTAGGGCAGCCTGTGCATCTGCTCACTCGTTCTGTTCTTCGGAGCCGAATGCAGCGTCTCTGCGTGAGAAGCGGCAACATTCACCTCTTTCGTCGTTGGATCAGCAGCACAGGCAGCGGTCTCTCCCTCTCATACACAGATAAGTGTTGTGAGAGTTCCCCTGCGTGCGTCGACGGCGATCTTGAGGAGGAATCTTCCTTCTAAGAAGGTATTTCTCTGAAAGAGCTAGCGCGGTGGGATTGTGTGTTGGTTAACATATCTTTCCCTCCGTGCCATCCTGGTTGCGGCTTACCTTCCCGTACGATCAAACACGACGGTTGTGTTCAGTCTGAAGTTATGCTCACGCTGATACAGCCTTTGTTGTTGATTCATGTTTTGCTGGCGAGAACATGATCATGGACGCGCTTGCTCGCGAGCCGTGTGATTTTCACGAAGCCGCGGCTCACCCTGACTGCTTTCCGCTACGGTCCTTCTATCTCCGGGTACGAGGCCGTTGCTAGGGGCGTCAGTGGCGAGTATTAGGAAGCACGGATGGTTTCGCCGGGTGAAAACCCCGCGAACCTCTCGCTCCTCGCGTCCCGCGGTCGAGCTTTCGGACGAGTTTGTTAGTCTGTCTCAGTACAGCTGACTTTCTTATTCGGAGCTTCTAAATGGGCGGAAAAGGTTAGCGGCAGCATCGCTAGGAGGGCGTGTACTGTTTAAAGCTGAAGCTTCAGCTGAGCAAACCTCTGTGGAGCGTTGATTCTCAGTTGGAGGCAGACGCTAATATGGCGGTCATGGAAGGGCTGGTTAATAGACATCTGGGTAACGACCGGTATGCTCGTTTCCAGTGCCTGTTTTCCGAAGGTGCACGAGAGGTTGATGGTATCGCAGAAAGTCCGTTTAAAAAAGAGAAAACGGGTGGGACGTGATAGTCCAACTTCTCCTCCTACACCATCCTCGATGGGGGTCCAGCGAGGGGGTTTCAGAGGTTCACAGGGCGGAGGGAGCGATTGAGGGGCACTGCCCTCAATACGCCGCCGCTTGTTGGGTTCCTCCCATGACCCCCGTCCAGAGTCTGTAAGTTCTTCCGGGCAAGGCTTGCATGGCTTCTGGCAAGCTGCGTCCACCTGCTGCGATTCGATACGAGGGTGGTGCCAACCTAGAGCTGCGGGAACTGCGTACGATACCGATTACGCTCGGTAAGCTATGAGGTCGTGGCGCACGCTCTGGGGAGGGCGATGTCCACTTTGTTGGTCCAGGAACGCCACCTGTGGCTTCACCTGTCGGAAATGCGGGAAATTGGAAGTTCGCTCCCCCCCCCATTTCCCAGGTCGGTCCTTCTGGCAACACCGTGATAGCATTTGTGCGCAAGTCCTTCACGGTGGTTAAGGAGCAGCTGTGGGTCAGGCTTCGGCCCTGTCCCCCGACTACTCCTGTCTGTCGTCGCCACGGACGGCCCCCTATAGAACTCCTGAGGCCCCGCGACAGCCGGGCCTCCGGCCAGACCCGCCCAACGGTCAAAGTTCTTGTGGGAAGGTGGCAACGCCAGCTTGTCAGTAGGCTAGCTAGAACCCTCGTTAGGCTTCTAGCTTGTCCTCAGACAAGCAATGCAGAGCAGGCGGCCTAACTGACCCACCCAGATCCACTCTCGACCCGGGGATGAGAGGTGGATTCGGCACAACGGTTCTGACTGTCTGTCTCCACAGTCAGTCACGGCCGGGTCAGTATATAGGCCCGGTTATCCCGGTGATTTTGCAGCAATAGCCCTCCATTGACGGCTAGGTGCTGAGTCTGCAGACCAGGGTGGTTGGGCACTTACCTGGTTTCTGCGTGTTGGCAAAGACACCCCGTGTCCTTGGGGCTTCTTCTCCAAGCACGATGCTCCTTGCCTTATTCAGCGACATCCCCATTCCTGGTACATCGGGTATAGTTCACTGAGACTGCTAGCTGAGTCCCTACGTGGGTGCGATCCCTCCCTTAGCTTCTCAAGAACTAACTGACTTGGCTAAGCAACTCAGGTTGCAAGGCACCCGCTGAAGTCTATGGCATTCTCTCAATATCGACTCAGAGAAGGGCGAGAATGTTGTGGTTCTTAAGCAGGAATCGCAGCCCCCCTGGGAAGGGTGCGATAGAGCCTACCCCGGCAGCCAAAATGAGGGTAGGGGTTCTAGCCCCTACTTCGTTATACCAGGATGGGTGGTCAACGCATGCCAATCTGAAACAAGAGTTTTTGAATCGGGCCCCCTTCGGGCGCCCATTCAAATGTTAGCCCTGGATATAGGGCTGGCATAGCTCTTGTGTGGTCAGGGTTTAAGATTGGTCGGTGGCGTTGGACCTGAAGGACGCATACTGTTATGCCTTTCCCTCCAAGACTCTGTCTTCAAGGGCGGGCTCATCAGTACAAGGTTCCCCCTGCAGCCTATCCCTATCGTCCCGCACCTTTACGAAGGTCAGGGGGCTGCCCTCGCCCCCCCCCCCTCCGGGGTAGAGGGCATGTGCATTCTCAGTTATCTCTGTGACTGGCTGTCTTAGCACACTCACGAGGTGCGGTTTGCACTCTCAGGGATGTGGTTCTCAACCACCTGGCTGGATTGGGACTTCAGGTCTTCTGGGATGGCGTCCACCCAAGTTCCGTGGTGTTCTCACTATGTCGGTTCAGGGCCCCAACACCACGGTTCTTCGAGCAAAAAAAATCGCAGTCCTTCTGGCGAAGGGTGCGATAGAGGCTGTCCCCTCAGCCGAGATGAAGAAGGGGTTCTACAGCCCCTACTTCATTGTACCCAAGAAAGGTGGCGGTCTCAGACCAATCTTGGATCTGAGGGTCTTGAAGCGGGCCCTGCTCAAGCTCCCGTTCAGGATGTTAACCCTCAAGCACATTCTCACGTGTGTCAGAGTTCAAGGTTGGTTTGTGGCCAGAGACCTGAAGGACGCGGGTTGCCTTTTTCTCCATATAGACTCGGTCACTGTTCTACGCATTTGCCTAGGACTGTGTACAGTCAGTGCTGTTGTGCGTGGGTGCACTCTGGGTTCACCACAGCGGTCTCCCTCATGTACCAGGGCTCCTGGGACATATGGCAGCTTCAGCCGCAGTTACGCCGCTGACCTGATCCATATGAAACCGCGGTAGCACTGACTTCATACCGAGTCCCGAGATGGACGCGGCACTAAGCTCACATCGTGTGTACGTCACACTTTGTGTTGCAAACCTTCAGCCCTTGGGGCCAAGCTCGTCCTGCGGGCAGGTTGCCCCTGGGACAGGTGTCTAGACGCGCTGTGTCGCAACAGTTGCTTCCAAGTCAAGCTGGGGTGCCGTGTGCAACGGGTTTGCAGCCTCAGGGGTCGGTTGGGCCCTCGGCTGCTTGGGCATTTTATCGCCTGGAGTTGTTGACAATACTTGGGCCCTGAAGGGATTCGGCCTCGGTCATGACAAACGGGTGTTGGTCGGCGCTGACAACACAGTGACTGTGGCATACACTAGGAAGGTGTACGCTACTTTCACATATCACAACTCACCCGCCATCTCTTACCCTGGAGCCTCAGGCTGTGGTGCGCCACTCACTGTCCGGGTGACAGGTTCGCCCCGAGGTGAGTGGGGAGCTCCACCCTCAGACGGACCGGCTGTTTTAGAGTCGATTCGGCCAGGCACAGGGGTTCTGTGTCTCACCGGAATCCACTCATTGCAGTAGGGTATACGGCCTGACCAAGGACTCCCTCGGTTCAGGTCCGTTAATACTCAGCAGACCGTACGGCTTACTCCCCAGTAAGCCTTGTTGCACAGACACGGTGCAATGTCAGGAAGGTTTCGAAATGGATTCTCTTGGTAGCTCGGTGTGGCCCAACGGAACTTGGTTTTCGGAGCGCGTGCTCCTACCATCGTTGCCTTCCTGACACACCCCCCTGAGAAGGAACCTCCTTCCTCAGGGGAGGGGCACAATCTGGCACCTGCGCCCAGATTTCTGGAGCTTCTTCTTTGGTCCCTAAATGCGACCAGAAAGCCTCCAGAAACCTTCCACCCACAGTGGGAAGCACCCTATACGGGATTGAGCCAGACGGTGGCATGCCCCGGGGTTGGCGCAGAGGTTCTTCCTAAGGGTAGAACCCACGGAGTTGCGGCATCAAATCTGTGCTATCCCTCCTCCAAGGAGGCCTGAATAGGCACCTTTCTGCTTCTATATCAGGGTCCGTGTACAGCCACCATGACTTGGTAGAAGGCAGATCGGTGGGGCACGCTTGGTAACACCACATCCCCTCTTGGTCTATCTGTGGTCCTCGGGCCTACAGTAAGACCCGTTGAGCCCTCAGCTGGGTGATTCGGTGCCCTCTCTGTGAGACGGCCCCCCCCGGTAGTGCTCACCCCTGTTAAGAGCGGGAAACCTTCAAGCCCTCTCCATCAACGTTCGTGCCTGGAATTCGGGCCGGTAAACTCTCACGTTGTCCTGGGAACCCGGCCTGGATACATGCCCGTGGTAACCACCACTCCCTCTGAGCAGGTGGTAACCCTGCAAGCTATTCCTTACCAAGGGAATACCCCAACCTGATCCTATCATGCCCGGTCCGTGTCCCACGCATTACCTGGAACGTTCTCAGCACTTCAGACGTCCTGGTCAGCTCTTGTCTGTTATGGAGCACAGCGAAGGGGAAGGCTGTCTCCAAACCAGGATCTCCCACAAAAAAAAAAAGGTGGATGCGATCTGTACGGCCTACCAGGCCGGGGGGCTTTCCTTGTAGCCTCATTAACAGACATCTTCAAGAGCTACAGGTTGGGCTACACCTATTACTTGCCAGTTTGCGCATGGAACCAGTGTCAGCTAGAGTTTCAGTCACAAGCTCTGGTCGGGTGTAGAGCTTGCTTAAGCGCTTCCCCTAAAATGGTGATTACGCTTCTAAGTTCAGTAGGTTTCCTGACGCGAACCCTGGACACCTTCTCCATCACTTGGCACTTCTGGACGTGGCGGAGTTCGGCGGAGGAACTCGCTGCAAAATCCCAACACAAGGTATGGTTACTTTACTAACTCTTGGTCGGATTTGTGCCCCGTATGTAGTGGCTCCTTATGTGGCCCCATATGTGTAATTCCACCTATAACTCTCTATGGTGCGGTGTTTCCCCTAATGACAGGTTTGTCTCTAGGATCTGAATTTGGTAGTCTCCCCTAGCGTGAGACCCACATCAGGTCCCATATCTAATGATATTCACTTTATACCCCCCCTCTGGGCAGGTTGTGAGCTCCGTAGTGCCTTTTTTCCTTCGGGAAATAGTCACTTCCCCAACGTCCGCCAAGACACTCAGCCGCTCCACTGAGGCAGGCCCGGCTGCAGGACACTGCTGTAACAGGTCAGTTCTTGGACGCTGGAAGGTCACGAAGAGGTGAGTCGCACTTATGTTAACACGCTGGCCTGTTACTATCTGCGCCCGGTCACTCGTGACGCGACCAGACTTGTGGCGTGATTTGACGGGGACCCCTAGTGTCGTACACTACTCGACACAACTCGGAGTGTACGACAGATAGGGAACGTCTCGGTTACGTATGGTAACCCTCGTTCCCTGATGGAGGGAGCTGAGACGTTGTGTCTCCCATGCCACAACTCTGGACCGCCTCTGAGTGAGTTGAGACGCTCGGCTCCTCAGATCAGAACGAGTGAGCAGATGCACAGGCTGCCCTACTTGTACCCGGATGGCCGGGGCGTGGCCAGCTGTGAAATCTGCACACCCAATTTCATTGGCCTGTTTTCTATACTGTCAGAGGTGTTTGGGCTCTCAAGAGCGACCCCTAGTGTCGTACACTACTCGACACAACGTCTCCGTTCCCTCCATCAGGGAACGAGGGTTACCATACGTAACCGAGACGTTTCTTAGAGTTGATATAAAGATTATACTGAATGTTCGCTGAGCGAACAGATTAGTTGATGGAAAATTGATTCTGCTACAGTTACTACTGGCAGCTGATATAAGTAATTGTAATTAATCATAATTAATTGTAATTATTTATATACATTTCCCTTTGAGCTAAATTCGCAACACTGGCTATGCTAGGCAAGCATTTTCCTTACAGACACAAGCCTGAAATAACTGGACGTAATGGCCATTTTGTAGCACAGCTCTCTCTGTATAGTTATTTTAACAGAATACCAATATAATATGGTCACAGTTAGATCATCTGTCAGATTAATGCACCCTTTCAGAGAATTTAGATTTGTTTTCCCCTGAACTTTTGATAAACATGAGATGAAGCCCAGTCATTGTTTAAGTGGTCTAGAGAAGGTGATTTTATTCTATCTTAGATAAACTGTTACATAAATAGTCATAAAAAAAGATTAAATAAGCATTAAACAACAAAAAAGAAAAGAAAATAATACAATAAATTACACAATTGCTACAATAAAATATCTAAAAATAAAAATGATAGTTACTAAAATGAATTACAGTAGTCAACATTTGAAGTGGATCAGAAAAGTTCATCAAAGTTGTCCTAAGACAAGAACGGGTATTGTTTTGGTTTTAGGACAACTTTGATGAAAGGTTTTGATCCACTTCAAATGTTGACTTATGTATATATAATTAAACAATATAATCTAATTACTATTGAAATAAAGAATTAAATAAGCATTAAATTAAAACAAAAATATAAATGAATAATTAAATAAGTATATATTTCTACTATATTTATATATTTAACTGTACTATATTTATATTTAATAAATATATTACTTATATAAGTAATATATTTATTAAATGAAATTAAATAAATCTTAAATAAATCTTAAATAAAATAATTATTACAAGAAAAATAATTAAAAACAAGTAGTTAAACAAATAATTAAATATAAAAATAAAACAAATTATTAGTTTTCAAATTAAAAAAATATATAAAATAAGCATTAAACATAAAGTACATAATTACTAAAAGATGTTAAAAATAATTATTCAATTGTTAGATATTAAAAATAATTATTAAAATGAACAATAACAATATAATATCATAAATAATAAAATAAACATTCAATTACAGCATACAAATATGAATTATACAAAATTATTAAGTAGTAAGATTATTAATAAATAAAATAAACAAATAAACAGATAAAATAATTAGCCTTACAAGGAAAAAATATTAATAAAAACCATTTCAACAATTCAACAATTACAGATAATTAGATTATAAGTTAGCGATTTAAAATCAAGCAATTGTTTTAAAATAAAAATAAAAAATATATAAGAATTAAATAAGCATTAATTACAAAATACATAGTTATTAAAAGATTACATAAATTATAGATAAATTATTAAAATGAGCAAATACATAATAATATAATATAATATAATAACCATTAAAGTTAAGAATAAAAATCTTATTTTTAAAACAAATAATTACATAGTAAGATAATGACTAAATGGAATAATTACATAAACATTAAATTAAAAAAATATATTACAAGAAAAATATTAGTAAAACAAATATTGCAAATAATTAAATAAGTATTCAAATAAATTAACAATAAAAAAAAACAAAAAAATGTTTTAAAATAAATAATTTTTAAAATGAATAGAAGAAATAAATAAGCATTAAATAAAAAATGCACAATTACAAAACAATATTAAAAATAATTATTAAAAAATTAGATATAAAAAATAAAAATGACTAAAATGAACAATTACATAATTAAATAATATAATATAATTAAAATAAATAATCAAAAACAATTATGACATATAATTAGATAATTAATAAAACTAAATTAAAAAAATAAAAAATAAAATTATTACAAACATTTTTATAATATAATGTTTCATTTTTTGTATAAACTGCGGTTTTACTGTTTTAGTTTGCTATCGCCTTACACTACTGCTTTGCTTCTGCATGTGGTGTAAAACAGAACATAAATATGAAATCCCTTTAAGCATATTCAGAATGATTAATTTTGTAGAAGTGCTATTCCTGGATCAGTTTTGCCTTCTGACACGTAATGTCTACAAGCAGAGACAGATGGAAGCTGATCCTAAATGTCTCAGGGCTCCTGCTGTCTGGCACTACGGGACTATAGGCAAGCAAAGGCCGTGATAGATTCCAGGCATGGGCTCAGCTGCTGCAGTCTGTGTTGTGTATTGATCATGGCTTTAATGCTTCTCCATCTGCCAGGTGATGATGGAGGTCCAGGGTGAAGGAAGCCGCAGTGCGCTGCTATTTCTGCTGGATCGGGGCCCGCTGACGTCCCTGTCTAACCACACCAGCCGTGTCCCAACATGCTCCCTTCCAAACTCACTGCGTGTGCTGCGCGAGATAGACTGCCCTTGTTCTTATTAAGGCAGTCGATGTGTTTTTGTGTGTGCGTTAGACTGCTGAGTCAATGGGATCTGTGGTTAGCCTGCGCTGCTTGATCCTGCTGTCTGCTTTGGAGGAGTGGAGTGTCACATAACCGTGTAGCGCAGGCCGTGCGGTCGGAAAACTGGCTACGCCGAGGATCTATTGCACGGCAATTGAAAAGCGCTGTATATTCAGCTGCCTGAACTGAAACATTATTAACCATCAAGGACGAGTTTAGGAATGGGGGAAGGTGTCCCGAGCTATCTTTTTCTCATTATTGTTTACATTTGAATAATAGCAACTGTCAAGGTGACTGTCTTTACTCGGAGGAGCCTATTAAATTTTCTGATGGGCCGCCAAGATTGCAGACTGTTCAGTATGCATATTCCCGCTTATAGAATAAAGGTGAACTCGTGGGTTTCAAAGAAAAGGCCTGAAATCGCTCCCTGGGGCCCTGCGAATTGACGCCTTGTCCTTTCTTTTAATGATTAATATGTGATTAATTGAAAAGACTGTCATACCTGCCCTTCAGTGAGGTGCCACAACATTCTTAACATTCTTATAATTGATCATTTTATATATGCCTTGCAATTTTAAGATGTCATTTATTTTATTATTAGTTATTACTGTTGTATTTATTTCGTTTTTTGGTAGGAGAGACGTTGAAATCGATGTCGGGACATTTTTTGGGGGGATGTTAAATTGTTTGGTTTAAAAGTTATTTAATTTCGCAATGGCTGCACTCTTAAAAATAAAGGTGCTTCATGATGTCATAGAAGAATCCTTTTTGTCTAAATGGTTCCATAAAGAACCTTTGACATCTGAAGAACCTTTCTGTTTCATAAAAAGTTCTTTATGACGAAAGAAGGTTCTTCAGATTATAAAAAGGTAAGAAAGAGATGGTTCTTTAAAGAACCTTTGACTGAATGGTTCTTTGTGGAACCAAAAATGGTTCTTCTGTGGCATCGCTGTGAAGAACCTTTTAAAGCACCTTTTTTTTTAAGAGTGTACAAGCCAACAGTTTTGTTCATATTTTACTTATAATTTTAAATGACAGATGTCATATTTATTTTTTGTCATTTTTTTCTCTTTGATGCTTTTTCTACTGTGTTGACAGCAAACTGTTGACAGTTAAACTTTTTTTTTTTGACAAGGCAAATAAAAATAACAAATAGGCTACAATGTTTGTACAACCTATTTTTTTTTCTCTGCAACACTTTTTCCCTTTTGTGTTGACAGCAAAAAATGTTAAACCAATTTTTTATTCTGACAAGACGAATAAAATAAATAACATTTTTGTGCAGACTATATTTTTAATTATTATTTCTCTCTTTCAGTAGTGGAAATTTAAATTCTGGAGATTCTGGAAACAAGATTTAAATTTAGCAAGATCAGTTGGGTCGGGAAAAAATAATTCTGAACTGTAAAAAACAAAAAAACACAATTTGTTGAGTCAACTTAAAATTACCCTGCTGCCTTAAAATTCAAAAGTCAAAAATAAGTTTAGATAAGAACTTAGATATTTGAGTTGACTAAACAAAAAATGTGGTTTGTTAAACTTAAATGCTGGGTTTGTTACCCAGCTGCCTTAAAATTTTAAGTTGAATCAACTCAAATATCTAAGTTGTCACTTTTAAGTTAATTTTAAGTTGACTAAACTTTTTTGAGTTGACTGAACTTAAAATTTTAAGGCAGTTAGAAAACAAATTATTTTAAGTTGACTCAACTATTATTAAAATATAATACTAATATATATTTTTTTTTACAGTGTGAGCAGGCAGCGGGCGACAAAGAGTGCATATTTAGTGGGAGCGGATAGGTGCGGAATATAACCTAGTGGGAGCGGGCGGGAGTGGGACTAAAAAACAGTCCTGTGCAGACCTCTACATCCAACTACAAAACACCTGCATCATTTACGAGACGTTATCGTTACAGCTGCTCAAGTATGGAGAAAATGGCGGACAGCGTTCAACTGGCTGAGGGTGAAAATATGCTGATATGGGACAGTCAGTCAGTAGTCATGGGCAGGACCTGAGCAGTGTGACGTCATACTTCACAAAAAATCTAAATGGCTTGATAATTGAGACTGTTTAGGTTTTTGGAGGATTAAATAAAGGGAATGAATGGATTTTTATCCACACACTGCTAAGACACATTTATATGCAAAAAACATGTAAAAGTGAATTTTGCATCTCATGTAAAGATTTGATCAAAATGCTCTAACATCAGTTTTGTAACAATTCTGTTTGGCTCGCAGTTTCTTCCAGTGATGTTTGGGTGAAAATGGGAAGTTAATCACACACTGAAATCGGTTTTATCTAATGTATATGTATGCCAATATGTTTGATGTTTAACTTACATCAAATCAACATCATGTCAAGTTTTTGATGTCAGTTTGATTTGCATATTTGACCTGTTTTATAGCGTGAATTTTGATGTCAATTTGATGTCTTTTCAACATCAGTTGCCCACTGGGTTAATTTATACTTTTATTTAGCAAGGATGCAATAACATGATTACAGTGACAGTAAAAACATGTATTATGTTAATGTTCTTTTGAACTTTCTATTTACTGAAGAATCCTGAAACTAATTTCAACTAAAATATTAAGCAGCACAACTGTTTTCAACATTCATAATAATAATAATAATAAGAGGAAAGCAGCATATTAGAATGATTTCTGAAGGATGATGCAACACTGAAGACTGTTGAATATTCAGCTTTGCCATCACAGGAATAAATTGCTTTTTAAAATATATTAAAATAAAATGTAAAATAAAAAGTTAACTGAAATTTTAATAATATTTCAATTTCAACATTTTAATATTTAATATTTAAAATTGAAATTATTAAAATGATGAATTATTATGATTAAAATATCATAGAGTAATGTCATGTTAAATGTATTATTACAAGTTTGTATTTTAAAAGGACCAAATCTAAGTTTTGAGAATCAACGTGCACATTTGTACAATGTACAAGCCTATTTTACTTCAGTTAACAGGGTTGGAAACATTCAATGCATGATTTAACCACACTAATGTAATCAGATCACCATAGCCCCTTTCACACATACTGTACAGTTTTTACTGGTAGCCGGTATAGGTACATATACCAATAAATTACCATTAAAGGGAAAGTCTACCCCAAAATGAAAATTCTGTCAATAATTATTCATCCTCATGTTGTTCCAAACCTGTAAGATCTTCGTTCATCTTCAGAACACAAATTAAGATATTTTGGATGAAATCTGAGAGATTTCTGACCCTACAACAACGCAACTGACACATTCAAGGTCAAGAAAGGTAGGAAGGACATTGACCAAATAATCTATGTGACATCAGTGGTTCAACTGTAATTTGTTGAATAAAGTCGTCGTTTTTGTTTTGTTTGTTTTTTTGCACACAAAAAGTATTCTTGTACCTTCATAAAATTACAGTTGAACCACTGAGGTCACATGGACAATTTTAACGATATTCTTGGTACCTCTCTGAACGCCTTAATTTGTGTTCTGAAGACGAACAAAGGTCTTACGGGTTTGGAACGACATGTGGGTGAGCAATTAATGACAGAATTTTAATTTTTGGGTGAACTATGCCTTAATTATCCCTTTAAAAAAAAACTGTAAATTTGTTCTGGCAATTTACTGTTATGAGAAGTTGTAATATTACCAATAAATTACAGGTATGAGCACGTACAAGTTCAGAACACATTGACGTAAGACGTCTACTCTGGGCCAATCATAATATTCTGATGCAGATCAGCCAAAAGCAGCTGCATGAATGCGAACTTTTGACACAAAAATAAAAACATCAACAAAAACACTGACCACGTATACCCCTCCATGTTTACAAACACAATAGGTTATTTCTGGTTAGTGATGTCACAGAATTTCCCGGTATTTTGGAACTGATGTGTGAATGGTGCTTTACCAGTAAAAGACGGTGCATTTTTGTATTTACTGGTAAAGTTGTTTACTGGTATTACTGTGTGCAATTACCTCATGTCTACCCACAAGGACCTATACCATGTTTTCTTGGATTTGGGTACTTTTCCAGTTGAGCCTATTCACAAAACAAGATACTTAATAGTCTTGTGTCACTGTGCCCCCTTGTCTAGGTGATCAGGATACAGGCTCCACAGGCTTCATCAGTAAGACTTCTATCAATATTGATTTTAGTGCCTCAGTAACTGTGGCTGTGGACGTCCTTGGCTGCATCTCCATGCTGTTTGGAGCCGCTCAGGAGCAGGCAGATGACTGTACGTGGTCACGACGTCCCCTCAGTCTCAGAGGCTGATGATGGAGTGGATCCAGGTTCTGTACGAGCCCCAGGGACACCAGACTAATTCTGTGAGTCCCTCTGAATAATGACTGCGGGCACACGGGGTTGACTGAGAGGAATTGGAACATTTGCCAGTACTAGTTATATAGTACTGGGGCTGCACACTGCTACAAGGAGGGTTAATTACAAGCACATAGATAAAAGCTAATAAATCCAGCAACATAATGGAAGGAGCAAGGGACCAATCCCACCCCTCATTCATCTCCTGCCATTTAAAAGAGACTCGACTCGACGCGGTGAGAGTGAGAAACCGTACAGCCGCTTTATGAGTTCAAAGGCGGGTTTGAAATAATCGTGACAGCGTGCGTAACTTCAAGGGCATTTTCTGTCAATCAGCTGCAGCTTGCAACATAATAATCTGTGGACTATGATGTCTTTCAAGCTGCAGACCAAAACTTGCATCAGCATGAATCAATAAATCAGCTGTTGTCCAGTAAATCCTTCAGCAGCTGAATTAAGGGCCGTAACTTATGAACGCTTCATACTGAGCCAGCTGATGGATCTGTGTGTACCAGATGAGCACTGCAGCAGGTCAGTGCAAATCTAGTGTCGTTACAGTCCAGGCTGCTAAAGGCTGAGGTACTGCTCACATTTGGGCTGGTGTTTGTGATAAAAGGGCACTGCTGACTGGTTTTGACAAGAGGGACACAAGAAGTGTTAACTGCCTTGTGTGTGATGTGTTACACGTTTAAAAAATTGTATGACAGAGAGCTCAAAATATAAAGGCAGCTGTATTTTTAAAGTAATACACTACCAGTCAAACGTTTTTGAACAGTAAGATTTTTAATGTTTTTAAAGTTGTCTTTTCTCTGCATTTATTTGATCCAAGGTACAGCAAAAACAGTAAAATTCTGAAATATTTTTACTATTTAAAATAACTGCTTTCTATTTATATCTATTTTAAAATTTAATTTATTCCTGTGATCAAAGCTGAATTTTCAGCATCATTACTCCAGTCTTCAGTGTCACATGATCCTTCAGAAATCATTGTAATATGCTGATTGGCTGTTTAAGAAACATTATTATTATTATTATTATTATTATTATTATCAAGATTTAAAACAGTTGAGTATAATTTTCTTTCAGGATTTTTTGATGAATATGAAGATCCAAAGATCAACATTTATCTGAATTTATTCTGAACTTTCTATTCATCAAAGAAAAAAATATACTCAAAGGAAAAATTCTGCTCAGCTGTTTTCAATAATAATAATAATAATAATAATAAATATTTTTTGAGCAGCAAATCAGAATATTAAAATAATTTCTGAAGGCCCATGTGACTGCTAAAATTCAGCTTTGAAATCACAGGAATAAATTACATTTTAAAATATATTCAAAGAGAAAACAGTTATTTTTAAAATAGTAAAAAAATTCAAAATTTTACTGTTTTTGCTGTACTTTGGATCAAATAAATGCAGGCTTAGTGAGCAGAAGTTTTTTCTTTAAAAAATCTTAAAATGTATACTGTTTAAAAACATTTGACTGGAAGTGTATATTAATATAAATATATTATACCTTACAAAAACAACATATATACATAAGCATTTAAAATTTTGGGGACGGTAAGATTTTGTAATTTTTTTTAAAGTGTCTTATGATGCATTTATTTGATCAAATATACAGTACAACATTACAATAACAGTACTGTAAGGTATTATTATTACCATTTAAAATAACTGTTTTCTATTTGCATATTTTAAAATGTAATTTATTCCTGTGATGACAAAGCTGACTTTTCAGCATCATTACTACAGTCTTCAGTGTCACATGATCAGTCAAAAATCATTATAATATGCTGAAAATAGTAAGAATTGTTTCTTGAGCACCACATCAAAGTTGAAAACAGTTACAGTGATGTGAAAAAGTTAGGACACCCTATTGAATTCCATGGTTTTCCGTATCAGGACATCATTAAAACAAAACTGGTCTTTAGATGGTCTTAAAATTTTGAAAATAAAACCTCAGATGAACAACAACACAAGACAAATTGCACCGTGTCATTATTTACTGAACAAAAATAAAGCCAAAATGGAAAAACCATGTGTGACAAAGTTAGGACACCCTTACTGTTAACACTGGAATTAAGAAGGTAAATAACAGTCAAGCACTGATAATCAAATACCTTTGATTAACTGATCATCATCAGTCTGAACGCCTCTATAAAAGCATAAGCTTTGGCAGTTTGCTGGTCTGGAGCCTTCAGGTGTTTATTAACACATTGCCAAGGAGGTAAGACATCAGCAATCATCTTAGAGAAGCAGTTGTTGCTGCCATCAATCTGAGAAGAGTAATACGCCCATTTCCAAACTATTTGAAGGTTATTCACAAGTGGAAGACATTTAAAACAGACACCTCTCCTTCCAGGAGTGGACTTCCCAGAAAATTCACCCCAAGATCAGACCGTGTAAAGCTCAGAGAAATGGCAGACAACCCAAGAACTACACCTCAGACTCTACAGGCCTCAGTTAACATGTGAAATGATAAAGTTCATGACAATACCATTAGAAAAATATGGGACAAAAATGGCATGTTTGGAAGGCTTGGCAGAAGAAAACCTCTTCTATCTAAAAAAAAACATTGCAGCACAGTTTAGGTCTGCAAAGTTGCATCTGAAGAAAACACAAGTCTTCTAGAATAACGTCCTTTGAACAGACGAGACCGAAGTGGAGATGTTTGGCCATAATGCACAGCGCCAAGTTTGGTGAAAACCTAAAGAGCATATCAGCACAAACACCTCATACCAAAAGACAAGCATGCTGGAGGAGGGCTGATTATTTTGCGCTTGTTTTGTAGCCACAGGACCTGGAGACCTCACAGTCACTGAGTTAGCCATGAACTCCTCTGTATATTAAAGTATTCTAGAGTCAAATGCGAGGGCATTTGTCCGACATCTAATGTTGGGCCAAAATTGGGTCTTGCAACAGGACAATGATCCTAAGCACACCAGAAAATCTACAACAGAATTGCTGAAAAGAACAGAATCAAGGTGTTGCAATAGCCCAATCCAAGTCCAGAGCTCATCCTGACTCAAATGCTGTAGTGAGAGCTGTGCAAATGCCCACAAACCTCAATAAACTGGAGCAACGTTGAAAAGAAGAGTGGTACAAATTCCTCCAGAATGATGTGAGAGACTGATAAAGTCACACAGAAAATGAATGCTTCAAGTTATTGCTGCTAAAAGTGGATCTAGAGGCAATTGACTCATGGGGTGTCCTAACTTTGTCACACATGGCCTTTCCTTCTTGGCTGTATTTTTGTTAAATAAATAATGACACTGTGTGATATGTCATGTGATGATGTTTATCTGAGGATTTATTTTCCAAATTTTAAGACCTGCCAAGGACCAGATAATTTTTGATACAGAAAACCATAGGATTCAATAGGGTGTCCGAACTTTTTCACATGACTGGATGCTGCTTAATATTTTTGTGAAATATGTGATATATTTTTAAGGATAAAAAAAAAATAAGAATAATTTATTTAAAAAAACTGTGATCAATTGCATAAAAGTATTTCATAAATAAAATAAAATAAAATAAACTGACCCCAAACACTTGAAATGTGGTGTATATAAGCAAAATGTTATCTGGAAAATATTTACTTTACATAAGTTCATGGTATATATATATATATATATATATATATATATATATGATTTTTTTGACAAAACTGTATACAGATACCTTCCTCCTTACATTGAAAATCTAATAATCCTGATAGAATAAAAGAATCACAAATAATCGGATGATTTCAGAGCGTAAGGTAGACTAAAACTGATACATTTGGTGAATATGAATTTAAAAAAAGGCAGCTGCTATTTAACGACTTCAAGTGCAAATAGTGATAGATTCTATGTACACTAAGTGAAAATAGCTTATTTTCTTAGTAATATGTTATTTAGTGCAAGTGGCAGATTGGCAGATATTTGCACCTTAGTATTGTAGTACATGACAAAACAATATGAAATAATAATGTAATGAGTGTAAATTATAATTTTTATCAAAATTATTAAATGGATGCTGCCTTATTGGGACAATAAAACCCTTCCTACACCTACCCTAACCCTAACCGATAAACACCCGTGAGGCACTTTATTTTACACTTTTGGATTATTTTCATCCTTTTATGGAAGATAAATGCCTTTCTGATGTGATATGTGATGTAAAAAGAGAAGAATGAGTTCGGCAAAAGGCGGATTCTAACTCGGGTCAATCACGTCAAAAAGTCACTGCTATGTGTTTTACCACTTATACCGCTGCAGCTGTTCTTCAACAGACGTCTTTTGTAATGTTTTCTATCTCAACCACACGTTCTTGGTTGGAGTTAAGGTCATTGCACACTGAGTCTGAAATTTTCGTATGTGTCTTTTTTGTTTTTCGTATTCGTCATCCTAAATATTTGCTACCGATGCAAAAACGCAGAAAATTGAACCTGATCCAAATTTTTTTATGACGGATGAATGTTTTGGAGGCAACGTGTAAACGTGATCGACACATTGTAAGGTCATATTTATTGTTTAATGTGTGAAAATTTCGACGTGCAAGAACCTTTAGGGTAATAGCCTTTGCCAACAAGGTCAAGAAACAATAATTACATTAAACATACTTAAAGTGCACATTATCCTTCACAGACCCAGTATTACATTTTGTAAAATCGTATTTTTACATTCAGATTTTCTTACAGACGCCCTAGTTTTGCAGCCCCTATTGGGTTAGTGGATATAGTGGCCTCTTTCCATCACAGGCCCTGATGACACAACACATTTACATCTCATGTCATAAACTGGAACGCTTTGCATTTTACAAGGATTTCCATTCAAAATGTATATGTGGAAAGTGCATTATACAGCCATTATGCCACACCGAGACATCTGGCTGCAGGCTTTGCGAGTCCATGGGGAGGTGCTGCGAGGCCTCCATTGAGAAACAGCAGAGCTTTTCCTGTTTTCCTACAGTAATGAGCATTTCCGTACTTTCATTTTAAAAGTAGCAGTTTGGCTTAAACACTCAGGACCCCCAAAAAGTACCACTACGTCTTTTTCAAACTAGTGCCACTGTTGGACAAAATGCCAAAACTTGCAGAACAAGCTGCTTTTCTGAAATATATGTCGGCATAGTTTGCCGCCTTAACGCTTGTCTTTAGGTGGCATGTGATAAACGGAGGCGTTCTCAATGTTGCTTCTCAGTGCTGTCGGAGCGAGGCACTGTGCTTAATACCTTGTTTAATATGCCAGCGCGCCAGTGTGTGCCCTGATATCACTCTAATTGATGCTGCCGTGCGATGCCACATTTGCTGTGTTGATAAATTGTTAAATAAGCAGGGCTCTCCGCCACCCCCACCCCCCTCATCTCGGGCTTTGTTTGTGTGCCAAGCGAACGCTCCGCTCTGACAGGCGTTCTGCTGGGGGATTTGAGTTCGTGCATGGCTGGTCAACCTTATTTGTATTGTTTGTCACGAAGACACTGTTGTTCTAAGGCTCTGCAGGGAGTTTGTTCGGCCTCTATCTCCTCTCTGTCTTTTATCTCTCTATTCGCACACTTCCACAGAGCGCGCCGCCGGAGCTGAGATCCACTGTCTGTTGGCTCTGTGATGATATTGTTAGGGATTGCGGAATCGCATCCTAGAGCTGCGACTTTCATCCAAACCCTGAAAAAGGAGCGCGGAGACACTGAACATGGAGTACTCCGTCTCCATCGGGGCGGACGCGCTCGCATTGCACTTGGATTGTCGGTCGAGGTGGAAAGAGTCTCATTGTGCTTTGCTTAAGTGTTGGCTCAGTGAAGGGGATTATGGGGTTGCCCTGACTTCCTGTTGGCCCCTGAATGAAGTGACACTGATTTCTTTTCCAGCTCTGTCTGTGTCTGTGCACTTTGAACACTTGAACAGTTCACTAACCTGTGACTAACAAGAATGAAGTGTCTCAGTTTTCTTTGGGGTTGATCCTAAATGTCTTTTATTTGGTCACAAATGAAAACTTTTTTAGTGCCGAAGACAGGCCTCATTTGTCCTTCTTAAAATATAAAGGTTGCTATAGTAAATGGTGTGATAAATTGGCTTTTATATTCATAATTTACTAAAGGCAACCTGAAGAGAATTCAATTTAAAATTATTTTAATGTACTTTTCACAATAAGTATATTCCAAAGCAGTTTTACAGTTGTCTGACAGCCTGGAAAGCACATAAATATGACCATCTTAATCAGTTTTCTCCACCAGTATAACTACACACAAATTACATACTTAATATATAAACTAATTCGTATGATTATTATGGCAATTATGATGTCATAAAGACAATAAAATTATTTTTCCCCAAAACTAAAAAACTGGATTTTATATTTTATCTGCACTGAAGCATAAAATAAAATAAATAAATCCCTAAAACAAAATAATTGTCTTTTATATTTTATCTGCACTGAAGCATAAAATAAAATAAAATAAAATAATCCCTAAAACTAAATAATTACATTTTATATTTTGTATGCACTGATATATATATATAAATATATATATATATATTTATATATTTATTTATTTTACATTTTTTATTTACCTAATTAGTATATAAACTAGTTAGTATGATTATTATGGCAATTATGATATTATAAAGAAAAATTGGACTTTGTATTTTATCTATACTGAAGTAAAAAAACAAAAAATAATAACAATATTTATTTATTTATTTATTGCCATAACAACCTAGTTGTTTGAATTAGCTTGGTAAGCTCATCAACAATAATAATAATATATATAAAATACATATATATATATATATATATATATATAAAATAGAATAAAATAAATAAAATAAAAATTTCACTAAAACAAAATAAATGAATTTTATATTTTATATGTACTGAACCAAAATATAAAATAAAATAAAAATTTCCCTAAAACTAAATAATAGTATTTTATATTTTATCTGTACTGAAGCAATATATATATATATATATATATATATATATAAAAATATAAGTAAATATATATATATATATATATATATGCATATATATATATTTTGTAATTTACTTAATTAGTATATAAACTAGTTAGTATGATCATTATGGCAATTGTGATATTATAAAGACAATAAAAGAATTTTCCCCTAAAACAAAAAATTGGATATTATATTTTATCTATACTGAAGTAAAAAGAATTTCCCTAAACTAAATAATTGGATTTTATATTTTGTCTATACTGAAATAAAATAAAATAAAATAAAATAAAATAAAATAAAATAAAAAAAAAATAAAACAGAAATTTCCCTAAAAGTAAAAAATATATATTTTTATATTTTATCTATTCTAAAGCAAAATATAAAATAAAATAAAATAAATCCCTAAAACTAAATAATTTAATTTTATATTTTATCTGTACTAAAGCAAAAAATAAAATAAAATAAAATAAAATAAAATAAAAATGTCCCTAAAACTACTCTAAACTGAATTTTATATTTTATCTGTACTGAAGCAAAATATAAAATAATAATAATAATAATAATAATAAAATAAAATTTTCACTAAAACAAAATATCTGCATTTTATATTTATCTGTACTCAAGCAAAGTATAAAATAAAATAAAAAATTCCCTAAAACTAAATAATTGAATTTTATTTTTTATCTGTACTGAGGCAAAATATAAAATAAAACAAATAAAATTAAATTAAATGTGGAAAATATTGATTTTTTATAAAACATTTCAGTTAATTTTTATTTGTAGTGTGCTTTTCACTGTAAAAAATGGGTCCAAAGCAGTTTGACAATCTTTTTTTTCACTCAAAATGGACCCCAGTGTGAAATCCATGATTTTTCTTCATCATCTGTTTTCACCACCCACAAATGAATATTATTTATATCCTAATTTAATTATATGCAAATTATATTAAGCATGATAATATAAAGACATTTTTCCCTTAAATGATTTTATATTTATATTCTTGCTGTACAAATTATTAAATTATTATCTGGAAAATACTGAATTTATCTGTATTATTTGTAAAAAAATATCTACAAAGCAGTTTTTTTTTAGTTTAAAACTACATTTGATAAAAACATGGACCCTGAAAACCCCTGATTTAGGTGACTATGAACATCTTTGTTAATCTGATGTACCTACCACTACAATTACAAAACCAAACTAGAGCTGACGAACTGAAATACACTTTGTAGTAGAAATGCCACAAGGACGAAATGAGCGATATCAGCCGGCACGGGTGAGTGACCTCCCTCTGGGCATGTGTGCACCTTGTTAGGACTCCCGCATGATTTTACATTACGTTGTATGTGTTTCAGGCTACAGACAGAAACCCTTGCTAAACTACTTCCCCTAGAAAGCAAGTGTTCACGTTTTATTTCACTAAGCTGCAACAGCTTTTAGACCTCCACTGAGTACAGACACCAAACGCGCCCAAACTTGTTCCGAAAGAGATTAAAACTAAAGCCTGTTCCCTTTAAGAGTCTCTCATTTCGAAGCAGCCCAGCACCCTGATTGTGGATTTTGCTGTGGTAGAGTCTCTGAACTTCACTTCAAAGTCAGCAGACTGCTAGGTGATCAGAGATGTCAGGACTTCAAAGCTCCAGCACGTCTATGTAATAACGTCGTCTTTATTAAAACATCTTCTCCCAAATTTGAAACACAGCACAACAGAGAGGCTGCTATTACTACAGCAGATTATTAAGACCCTTTGTGGCTTCACAAACAGAGCTGCTCCAGATGCACCTAAAAACAAGCCACGCGCTTTGAGTATCAGGTCAAGTAAATTTAGCAAGTGGTCCCTGCACACAGGGAGGTGTGCGGTGTAAAGTGGTGTGTGCTTACTTGTTTGAGGTTTTTACACGGCAGCCTGAAAGCAATGGGCTCTCTGCTGGAGCAGACCCCTGAGAGGCTGTGCATTAGTGTGCTGTGTTGGTGCTGCACTCAGATGACCAAGACCTAATGGAGGTCCGGGAGCACGGCGGCACACGCTACGACGGGGCGTCTAGAGACACGTCCAGCTTAGCACACATCAGCGCAGCCAGAGAGAAGAGCTCAGAAAGGGGGCTTGTGAGGGACACACTGGCAATCTGTTGTGCTAAGTGGCCGTGTCCTCTGCTTCCACTGATTCTTGGAAGTAGTGCAGATGCTCGAATGCTTTCTGAGAAAAGTCAATTCATGCAGTTCACTTTAGCCTTGAACTTGAGAACATAAGAAATGTGGAGATGTAACCATCAAGCAAAAGGATTAAGTATTACTATACATCCGTGTAAAATAGCGGTGTGATAGTACATGTATTCGTCACGGTTCGATTCATGCAGTCAGACGATGAATACAGTCAGTCATAGGCAATCAGTCCAGAAAGGGGCACGCACAGTAATGCAACGCTAACCGTCACAAGAAAGACCAGAAGAAGAGACAATTTAAGCATCAACCCAAAATAAGAATGGCGAGTTCAGATGACACAAGTGCTTGAAGAGCTGTCTGTTTGTTTTAAATCAGCAGTCCAGGACATTTTTTGTTTAGAGAAGCGGCTATAAATCTGAACCGGTTATTAGTTTTATTTTGGCCGATCTCTATTCTAGAATTGCACGCAAACTGCATTGCAATCATTTCCCAAAATGCCATTTGTGTGGAATGTCTAGAAAGAGGAGAAAATTTTGTAGCAGGCAGATCAAGCTCACTGTTCACAATGCTCGAAATACAGTAAGACAAATATGTGGGTTTTCAAATGGAGAAAATAAAGGATTCCAACAGGAGGGGACAATAAACATAACATTTCTCAAGAGCAATTTTTGACGGGGACACAAATAATACAGACAAAATTGTACTTGTAAAGACAGATATATGCAGGGGCGTCGTTAGGGCTAATTTCTCTAGCCCCGAATGTTTTGTATCGCCCTATGATTTCCGAGGAATTCACTGAATTTGTCAAAGTTTGAATGAATGAATCAAAAGCCGGTCATTACACTTCAATCAAATCGCGATATGGACTATCTGTAAATATTACGCCGCAAAATACCATTTAAATATGGATCCTGCATGTTCTGCGTGTCTCATTATGAATGAATGGTGCAGACGCAGGCGCGGTTTCCTTTACTACACATAAGCGCGCGTGACGCTCGCGGTGATTTCATAATTTCAGCGTCTGCCATAGAAAATGCATAAACAACATCTCCAGAAGTGCTCTGAGAGTACTTTGTGAGCACTTCACTGTTTCATTTGAGTAAACCAGGGTCATATACTCACAGAAATGTAAAGGTATTCAGGGAACCCCGTCAAAATAAAAGTTCGGTTTAGTTTGTAGACATTGTGCCAGAAATACATTACTATCATTCAGTAGAATGTACTTACCTACAGTACTACTACTACTACTACTACTACTGCTGCTGAAAAATTAATAAAACTTTGTTGCACAATATTTCTTCCATCTTTTACATTTAATAGTACATCCCCTATTTACATCTATTTATCAAAAATAAAATTTAATTTTCATTAATTAAAAGATAAATTAATATGTTATGCCTCATAACCAGAAAATTTAAATACACAACACAGAATTTCAAAAGGCTGTTGTAGAAATAAATAAAAGTTGTTTTATGCATTTAAATAGACATGCTAAAACAAATTTGGTAACAATAAGGTGCATTTTAAACATATGTATAAATTATAAGGTGAGAAAAAAAATAAAACATTTTATAGGGCCCTAAACATAACTTAATTTTTGATAAATTGACTTTAAATTGTATAAGTTTCATGTTTTAATTAATTAGACATCTTTTTTGATTAATAAAATTAAATTTAACCATTAAAAAGGAGTCCAGAAAAATTTAAACAGAATTAAAAAAAAATAAAATGGAATTTGGTAAACAAAAATAAATAATAAATAAATAAATAAATAAAAATGGGCCACATTTTTGCATGCAAACATATATTTTTAAATGTATTATTTTATTTGTGTAATATATTTTTGTAAAGTTATAATTTTGTGATAATACTTTGATATGTTTGCTATTTGCAGTGATTACGATTTACTATTTTTTTCATAGTGTAACAATGTTGTTTTGTGCTAAGGCAAAGTATCTGTCAAATAAACTAAAATCGAAAGCACAATATGACTTTGCTCACACATTGAGTTCATGAACCTATGTTTTCAGATAGACAGGTCATAAACCTTTTTTCTTTGTTCAATTTGCGCACTGAACATGGGTTAACTTGGAGCTCTTATTTTTGAACTCTCAAAGTGCACCAGATTAACCTGTGTCCAACAAAACGTTAGAGTATGATACGTACGTCATACATACATCATACGAAAGTATGATGTGAGCTCCCATCCACCACTACTAGCCCCTGATGTTTTGCCACCAGCCCCAGATGTTTTCAAATCCTAGAAACGCCCCTTGATATATGTAAGTTACACAGCATGTGTACATGGCATGGAGATTTTGTTTAAATATGAGTTCGGTTCATAGGTTCACCGCGCGGTCATATTGTGATTATTAATTTATTTTGCGTCCTCCTAGTATTTTAGGTTTTCTGGGACTGAGGACGTCTCTTGTTTAAGCCGCAGCAAGCCCACTGATCTGCCACGTAACACCATATTGTAGGGCTGGGAATCGATTCCAAAAAGAATCGATTCCTTGATTCCGAGGCGTTGGGAATCGAGAGTCGATTCCAAAGGTCAGAATCGATTCCATCAGGGGGAATCGACCCCCTCTTCAGAGCCGTTTTCAGTTAAAAAAAAGGGTATATATGGGCGCCTCTCAAACGAACGGCTTCAGCATACGAAGGCTGCACATCTGACGATGCAGATAAAAAAAAAAAATTAAATATAGAAATGTATCATCATTTTTTTAAAAACAAAGCTTCATATTATGATATGGTTACTTTTTAAGACCTTTATACCCTACAGTCATGCGAAATTAGGTTCCTCCAACCCAAAAAAACAAGAATCGAAAACAACAGTGACGAATCAATTCTTGGAATCGAATCCCATCGATTCCAGAACCAGGAATCGGACTCGATTCCAAAATTTTCAGAATTAAACAGCCCTACCATATTGAGCCAAAAGAATCGATTCCTCGATTCCAGGCGTTGGGAATCGAGAGTCGATTCCAAAGGTTGGAATCAATTCCGTCAGGAGGAATCGACTCCCCATTCAGAGCCGTTTTCAGTTCAACAAAGTTTATATATTGGCGCCTCTCAACGAACGACTGCATCATATGAAGGCTGCACATCTCGGCTGCTGTCATCAAACGTCGCTGAACGTCGATTCACGAAAATAAACTGAAGAGTCGGTACTGAGCACGTTTGAGGATGCAGTCTTCCGTTAACCACTTATTAATTTGCCTCTTACTTGCTAATAGATTATAAGTCTGATTCGTTTCCACGAAAAGGTTCTTATCGTTTTAATGAACCAGTTCAAAAATGATTCAGAAGTTATTTTACGGTGGAACTTGCTTAAATTGTCCACATGAGCGCTGCACAACAGATTAGATCATGACGTGATCGAGGGTCTTGATCCACTTTCCATCTTAAATAAAATGCTATTTTTAACCTTTCTGTCAGCCTGTGATAATTCTGAAAGAAACCACCGAGAGCACAGATAAGTGGCCGAGAGCGCCCCTGACAGATAAACCACGAGCTCTTGTATCAGTGTTGTTAATGTTCTGGTTATTTTGTTTCATTGTACAGTTTGTTAATTTTGTGCAACGCATACGGTTCAAGTAAACATCATTCAGCTGAACTATACACGTCTTGTTTCATTCTTGCAAGAGACGCACGTACACTGCTGAGCTGTGGGCTATGACTAATTTCATGGGCAATGCAGATAAAGAATAATTTAAATACAGAAATGTATCATTAATTTAAAAAAAACAAAGCTTCATATTATGAAAAGGTTACTTTCTAAGACCTTAATATCCTACAGTCATGGCGAAATTAGGCTGCTCCAATCTAAAAAAAAAAAAAAAAACTAGAATCGAAAACAACAGCGAGGAATCGATTCTTGGAATTAAGTCCTATCGATTCCAGAACCAGGAATCGGAATCGGACTCGATTCCAAAATTTGCGGAATCGAACAGGCCTACAAAACCCAGCACAAGGGTAACTTATACGATCTGTCATTTTTTTAAACAAACTGAAAATTTCTTTACGTTTTAACCTCAAATGCTTGTCTTGTCTCGTCTCTGCGATGTACATGTCAGTGTAATCCGGGTCACTACAGTTTGGTACAGGTATATGGAAAAACTCCCGTCTCGTTTTCTTCTTCAACGTCAAAATCATCCTATATCGCTGTTTTACCGTTTTTTGTAAAGGGCGTTTGATCTTCTCTGCATGTTCACTTTGTAAACACTGGGTTGGTGCTTCTGCAGCGATGTAGGACAAATTTTGAAGTTGGGAAAGAAAACGAGATGGGAGTTTTTCGACACCCTAACTGTATTGACCGTATTGAACCGGGAAAAAAACAGTTTGCGCAGACTTAGACAAGACAAGCGTTTGAGGATAAAAGGTATAGAAATTGTCAATTTGTTTTAAAAATGACCGATCGTTTCGCTATATAAGACCTACGGTGACCGGGAGGGGACACCTTCGGTTCACTTAAGTTTGTCGTGGCCACGAGATATTAATTCGTGGGAACGTCATATCATGTCACATGTGGGGACGTCATATTATGTCGTGGCCACGAGATCATTTTGTCGAGGTAACGACATCCTTATGTCGTGGCCACGAGATGCTATGATGAGGGAACGACATCCATTTCTCGTGGCCACGTCTTATTATGTTGAGGAAATATCATTTATCATTTAATATTGTATTAATTTCTATAATAATTAATATAATAATTCCTTAATTCAAAATAAAATATTAATAATCTCTGATAATCCCGGGTTACTATGGTCACGCAGGTTTGTTTACGCATTAAACTCGTGGCCACGAGAAGCGCATGTCGTTTCCTCAACATAATAAGACGTGGCCACGAGAAATGGATGTCGTTCCCTCATCATAGCATCTCGTGGCTATCGACTGAAGAAAGAAAGACATGAACATGAACAAGGGGGTGAGTAAATTATCATTTTTGTTCTGGAAGTGGAATTTTCCTTTAACATTTTTGATTCTTCGATGACTAAACAGTTAAAAAGTACAGCATTTATATGAAATAGAAATGTAATATGTAATTTAATGTGTCCTTGCTAATTAAAACTATTGATTTCTTTAAAAAACCGTAATTGATTTCAAACATTTGTACCATAGTGTATATTATTACATATTAAATAATTATACACATATTAAACACAATAATGTTAATAGTATTAATTGGTATTTTTATATTATTTTAAAAATGCTTTCTTTGGTAAGATATCATGTAATAAAGGCCATTATTTTTCATATATATATATATATATATATATATATATATATAGTATTGTATTAGATTATAAATTATATAAAAAAAAAATGTCACAATATAAAATTATACTTTTAAAATAGCTACACAGCCTTTTTTCTTTTCAAATTATTGTTATTGCAAAATAAACCCCTTCAGGATGATACCTTTCCACCTCATGTCAAGTTCCCGATAACCCTTTTGAGCGTTATTTTGGGGTGGTTTCAGCTGGTTGTACATCATCCCCTATGTGCCGCATGGTCTACATTCTTTCAGTGTTGCATGCTGTAGCATTTGCGACTGATGTAGTCATACATCACTGTTTTATCTCTCCATCTAGATTAAAAATCACACACATTGTTAAAGAAAGCATACAGGTACGTGCGTCTTAAAGCGCCACTGCCAGGCTCCAGATGGAGGGTGAGGGTGGCAACAATTAACTACCCATATCAGTATCCATTTAGCTCTGCTGGATTACATCAGCACACACTGTCAAAACAGTGACAGACAGACTAAAATGGGTACAGCTGTGTTTCCACGCTGCAGGTGAGACAGGTGTGTGCCGTGTAGCCGCTAATTAGGCTGCCTTTTCCTATCCAGTAAGTCGGTGGAAGCAGCACAAGATCGATGGGCTAAAAGTGGCTCTTTGATCCCGGATAGAGGGATGCGGGGAGTCCTGAAATCAGCCTCTGGGGACCACACACAGCTTTAGGGATTCCGTCAGCACCAGATTCTCATCTCCACCCTCATGTCTTGTAGCGGCGTTAAAGAGCAGCGCTCCACATGTCAGCTGCGTTATCTACTGCAAATGTGACTGTCTTTAGAAGCAGAAACACCTTGCAGAAGTGGTTCTCCTGCCTTGTTACTGGAGTGATATTGAAGCATTGTGTTTGAAGAGGAGAAATGAGATGACAAAGGTGTTTTTTTATTCAAAAATTCAGTATGAAGAAAAGAACAACAAAACCAAAAGAACATTGATACAGAAGGCATTTACAACAGCAGTTTTTTGGTTTCGTGAAGAAATGAAAGATACAGACATGACATGTTTGATGCTTACAGACACAAAGGTTGGGAACAACAGCTAAGGCACAGAGGTCCCCTCTGACTGAAGAGTTTAAATAAATTGTGCAACAGTTGCTCAACAAAACATTCCAGCACAGAGAACGGCAATCTGGCGTAAAATTCTCTGAAAGGCAAAAATGTTCATTAAGAGCCCGAACCACACACTCAGACTTTTACAGCCCTTCACAATCCCTTCACATGAAAATGTAGATGTTCTATACAGTGCCACTCAACACACCAAAACCTGACTCACTTCTGTTTAAAAACAAGGTTATTTACAATACTTTATGAACGTCAGTCCAATACAAAATACTTTACATTGTCATTCCTACCAAAATAGCTATAGTACAGAAGAGATGTCTGAGTGATGTGGTAATAAATATCATTTTAATGTGAACATTAGATTAGATACTTCTGTGAAAGTCATGTGAAAGAAAGAGGTATGTTGCTGTATTTGTGAGGTTAGATTCACCCACTGCTAAAAATTTTTTTACTTTTTTTTTTTTTTGGCCAATACAATGAAAGTCAATGGTGGCCAGTGCTGTTTTAAAGCCCAGTGACTTCAACTGCATTGACAAAATTAACATTTTTCAAAAATCTTAAGGAAAAAAAAGTTGAAGCGGAAAGTAAATCATGACAGAATTTTCAGTTTTGCCTGAACTATGCCTTTAAAGGTGAAGTGTGCAATTTGTGTAGCAACAAACATAACTGCAAATATTATTAGATGTGTTTGACGTCATGCGTACTTTGACAATTATGCCTTCGAAGTACTACAACAACAATTCGAAAGCAGTCTTCACAGTCTGTGCAGCTTCTCCAGAGCAGCTCCTGGATTCACCAATGAGAACAATGATGTGTTTCATATGTATTCTGACACCGTCAGTTGCTCATACATCTGTTTTTGTAACAGTAGAAACTCTTTCATGTTATGTTAATGTTATATTGTGCAATGTTTATCAAAATAGAACTGATTTTAAAAAAATATATAGACATCACTTTACTGTTTTTAATAGTGTTGGCTTATGTTGAACTTTTTTCTTGTACACAGGCTCTATATTAAGCATTACATGAAAATGTTGCCGTATTTGACAAATATTGAGTCTAATCCACTTCATCTGTAATAAACAACACAAACAGATCAAGCAACTCTACAGTAAGCTAAATGTGTTTGACTTGACGCCTTTCCCTGACTACAAGCGGCAAATCAGAGTTGAAAGCATCGTCTTATAATGTGTGCACACCAAATTCTCAGTTGACTTGCGGGTTGTTTTTCCACATCACTAGTTCAAATAAAAACATAAAAAGCAATAATAACAAATCTGATACGCCTGGACATGTCAAAGCTCTTCGTTGATTGGCTTGCATGACTACGCGTCATGTGAATTAAGGATGCGACGATTCCTTGATTCTATTCAAGTACTCGATTAAAAGTAATAGTCAATTAAAATTTGTCAAGTAATTGGCAAAATACCGGAAGTGGTGCATTATACATATTAAACCCATTTAAAAATTGTAATAAAGCATAATGCTATTAAGAATTCACAAACGCTACAATTCAATTAAATAAATATATGTGGTGCAGGTTTAATATATGCGTTTTATTTACATGCATGTAGGTTATGTACTCAGCGGGCTCTGTTCACAGTAAATGCCACAAACTGTTATCATTTACATGTGTAGAACGTCTCAAACTCCATCTCTGCATGTTGTTGTGAGTTTGGGTTTATTATAACGTTCATCTGGGAATGCAACATACACAATTTCATCAGATTTGTAAGCTAATAATTTATAAACCTTTGCATCATTATCTTTCTCAATATGCTAACTGTTCATCGCAATTTCAAAATAAAAGTTTAAACTCATGCACATTCGCATCTATTCGCATCTTTGAATTTCTGTGTAATGTACTCAAATAATACACGAATAATTAAATTTGCTTTTGGTGTGAACACACCATTAGGCCACGCCCCATCTCCCACCATTCATAAACAAATAGCCCCGCCCCGAACTCACGCCATTGGTTAAGTCGGACTCATTTTTTTTTTAAAAAAACCCAGTGTTTGCACTCATTTGGAAGAATTTGCACACGAAATTGGGATAGGAGATTATCGGAACATGACACACTTCACCTTTAAGCGTAAAATGGTAATTAATACTATCCAGTGGCTGAATCCTCACTTACAGCCAAGATTGTAAGTCAGAAGTCAATGAGATGTATGTGAGTAGATAATTTCATATAATTTCTCTTTTAAGAATATCAAATAATTTCCACTTTCACACGTACAGTACGGATGTAACACCACTTAGACAAGCATTAGACGCTCTATTAAAAAATTTAAATAACAATGCATTCCCGCTTTGCACCCCGCTGGGAACGTATGAATGACAAGAGTGCTTTATTGAAAATTTAAGGTCGCATCCTCCTTTGGATCATATGACAGCAATGACATTTCACTGTTTGCGCACCCCGGGCGGGACGCCACATCTCCGAGGACCAGATCACAATCAGATTGCATACAAAGTGATGTCTAGGCCAGGGTCACAGAGTCCCAGAGGAGACGCGCTCCTCAAATGAGAGAGTGCAACAAGCCACACTAGCCCAGTTTATAAATATGGAGTCGTACATTTGCAGTGTAGGAACATAAAAGCTTCGTAGAAATGGAGAAAACGTTGGTCAAATGCAAACTGTAGAGTCCAGCAAGCTTGCAATCTTCCTCACTAAAAATACATCTCAGTCAGATCTGAGAGGCCACCCTATCATTATTACGGATGTGAGTAATCCGGACGGGCCCAATCTGGAAAAAGTGACGTCCAAACGGCGTACGTGCAGAAAAAACAGCTGAGCCCAGAAACTTGGTGAAACTGCACAGTTGCTACCAACCAGTCCAGCCCATGTCCGTTTTTGTTCGTTTGAGCAATATATGGCAAAAGTACCAAACACTGGCTCGTATAAAAACACTAGAATAAAGAAAATGACAAGCAGCATGACTGGAGTCTCAGTTCTTGAGGTCGTTTAAGATCATTCTTCCAGTTAGTTTCCCAATGAGCTCAACGTTTATGAAATGAACAGATGGACCTCAGGTGGAGTGGCAGAAAGGTCTTAACTGACGCCCGTACTAGTACCGCATCTTGTGTTTATATTTGTAATATGGTTGGGATGATAGCCTTTGTAAATAAAGGCAGCTTGTTTACAAAAGGTATTGAATGAGCTGCAAAAACAGCATATAGACATTAGTCATTGACTAAAAAATATCTATTTCATTTATATAAACACATGAATAAATAGCCAACTTACAACCCAACTCAGCTACCCAGTACCTCTGCTCAGGGGAAAGGAAAAAATTATAAAACAATAAAAAGGCAAAGAAATTACAGATTTTTTCATGCTGTGCCAGCACAGCTGGCACCTTCCATTTCAAGTTTCGACAGCCTGAAGGGGAACAGCATACAGACAGAACGACACTTCAGACAGTCTCTGACTCCAGAGCTACTCGAGACACTCTCGCTTAAAGAATTGTGGCTCGGTATCATGCGAGTTTCAATTTCTCCACAGAATCCTATTCACCTTGGACCCTAAAGCAAACTAATTGTCTAAAAAAACTTTGAGTACTCTATAGAACAATTCGGTGTTTGCAAACAGTGAAGATGTATTTTGTGAATCTGGTGGCAGAAAATGACAGTTTTCAAAAAGCAGTCTATGGAAGCCATGGAATAAAAGGTAAATTTGAGTTTATATTTCAAAATTCTGACTTTATTCTTGCAATTCTGAGATTATACCTCACAATTCTGATAAGAATTCTCCCTTTTCCCCTCAGCTCAGTATCATAAGTGTATTCTGGCTTTTTTTCCTCAGAATTGACAAACTCGCTATTGTTGAGTTAAAATCGAGTTATAAAGTCTGATCACGGAGATATAAATTTGCATTTGCAAGAAAAAAAAGTAAAAATTGTGAGATAAAACAGGTAAATGGTTAAGTAAAACGTTATAAGTTTAAATAGTATTTCATGCTGTAACTGTAGGGCTAATATAATATGTCTCCTATGAACTGCATATGTGAATATTATGTAGATTTATTGTTTAAATCAAATTTGTGCTTTAAAAGTAGAGTAATCATAGCAGGTTTTGCCCATTCGCCCATTAGTCTGTCCTATTTTATAAAAATGATTTGTATTCCGATTCTGACATCCAAAGACACAACAATACATTTCTTCCTTATTCCATGGATTTTTACCCATTTCCCTCCACTTTTTACCAGTGTTTTTCTGCCACCACAATGTGAGCACAGCTGCAAATGACGTAACTGTGACGTCTACTCCAAACTGGTCTATTTGATGCCTGATTAAAAATGTTAGTAAAAAAACAGAAACAAAATTTCTAGCTAAACAATACTACTGTTCAAAGTTTGGGGTCAATATGATTTTAAGACAATAATACTTTTATTCATTTAGGATTCGTTAAATTGATTAAAAGAGACCGTAAATACTTCTATAATGTTATAAATTATTTATATTTTAAATTTTGTAACAATTGAAAAATCCTGACAAAATGCATCAAGTTTTCTACAAAAGTATTAAGCAGCACAGCCGTTTTTCAACACTGATGATAATAAAATAGAATGATTTCTGAAGGATCAAGAAGACTGAAGACTGGAGTAATGATGCTGAAAATTCAGCTTTGCATCACAGGAGTAAATGAGAAAAAAACTATTAAGTTGCTGTATTTCATAATATTACTGTTTTCACTTTAAAAAAATAAATAAATAAATAAATGCATCCTTGGTAAGAACAAGAGATGTCTTTCGAAAAATATTACTGAAGTCAAACTTTTGAATGGTAGTATACATCAGGCTAAAAATGCTCAAATAAAACATTTCCTAATCTGTTTTCCATTAGCTTCCAAGCTCTCTGGCCTGCTAGCTTTACATATATCTAGCCTGTAAGTCTGTTAGTTTAGCAAACCAGTAAATATTTATCCGGCCAGCTTAGCATACTGATAACTGATCAGCCTGCTAGCTTGACACACACCAGATATTTGTACTTTCCATTATTTGTAGTTACCATTACCACAAAAGTATAACCAAAAAGGCCATTAATATACTGAAGAGGATAATGTGATGCATTTTTGAACAGGTATTACTAACTGCTACCTTTTTGCCTCCAAAGGTAATAGAATTCTGTGGAGGTTGGCGTCTTGCACGACACTGGATCACTTTTACTTGTCAAAAGCTCGGTTTTGATTAAAAACAGATGTTTTTCAACCAATAACTTATTAAAACTAAATAGGAGACTTTATTAGGGGAGTTCGAAGGCTTTAAATGTCTGTTTGACTGCGTTTGATCCAGTGAAAGCCCTATAAAAATTGAAGTATTTTTTTGAAAACTAAAGAAACACTCTATTTGTGCTATGGATAGTTATATACGGTCTGAAACACTGGTTTTAATAAGGTAAAGGTTGAAAAACACTCCTATTATTTATGTTAGGTGCAAGTGTGTTTTTTTTAAATATAGAGGCTTACCATACAAACATCCCTTTTGGTCTTACAACCAGTGTTAAGGTCCATTCTGTGCTTAATATCCCAATCCCAGCAGGCAACGCCTGCTGCTTCCAGTTGACAAAGATTCAATCACAGTAATCAAAATAAATAAAATATAGAGAAGCCTGACAGCACTCACATCACAAGAGCACTCAAGAGTTTGAAAGGGCACACGTTTTAAAAAAAAAAATCTTTAAAAACTTCCCAGCGTACACTTTCGTGGCCCCGTGTCTTGAGTTTGAGAGAGGGCCGTTGTGCTCATACTCACATGAGCGGTGCTGGAAAATAAATAATAAAAACAAAATGACCTAATAAATGAAAAAAGGCGAGTCCTCAGGGCAGTGAATGCTGCTACCTGATTCGTCCGTTGGTTTTGGGTAGGCCCAGCTGGGACTTTGGATCCGGGCTGAGAGAGCTCCACACCGTTTCCCTGCAAGTCTGCATGACCGGACAGCCACTGGGGCCCGTTGAACACACGTCCACAGCTGACCACACCTCGCCCACTAGACTGTCCACCCAGCGCTCCAGCTCGGACCCCGTAAGCTCTGCGTTGTGTTCGGCCGCTTCTACCTGACCCAGGTGGACCGGGATGTTGAGGATAGGGTTCAGCCCATGGAAACTCTGCTCCATGTAGCTGTTCTTGGCTGGCCCATTGTGCGTTTTTAAAGCATCCTCTGTGAGAGAGAAGAAAGAGAGTTTTTATTTTTCCATGAGGACGCGCAAGGATTTAATGCAAGCGAAGCAAAACCTGGATTATGACTAAACTCGTTGGAACATTTTACATTTTTACACATGAAAAATAAAGAACAGTCTCCCTGATTTAAGTTTTTGGGAAAAAAGGAGATGACTCCAGGACTTTTCACATTTTCTTCAGCTATGGGAGTTAAAACAATGCTGTTGTAGAAGCGATTTGTGTTGAGCTGGTGGATAGGAGGTTATTGGCCATATGTTGACAATATTATAACCAACGTTATTTTAGAATTATTTATATACTATTAAATTATTTTGAATTAGCTTTTTTTTATATTTTCAGTTTTTTATTTTAGTGTTAAAGGGATAGTTCATCCAAAAATGAAAATTCTGTTATTAATTTCTCACCCTCATGTCGTTCCAAACCCGTAAGACCGTCATTCATCTTCAGAACACAAATTAAAATATTTCTGATGAAATCTGAGAGCTGCATAGACAGCAACGCAAATGACACATTCAAGACCCAGAAAGGTAGTAAAGACATCGATAAAACAGTCCAGTGGTTCAATAAAGCAATAAGCGTTGTGAAGTTGTGGTTCACAGTACATTTATAACAGCTAAGGGGCGTTGTTAGGCACGACGCAAAGCTGTTATAAATTCACTGTAAACCACAGCTTCACGACGCTTATTGCCTTTATAAAACGGTTATTCCATATATGTAGTAAGGTTTCACAAAATAAATCAGAGAAAAATAAAGTGTAATGACAATAATAAAACCATTATTCTTCCGCCAAACAATGTAGTTCCTCAGAAACGATTGTGGCTGCAACAAAGTGGTTGCCGAGCAACCACTGTAACCATTGTAAACAAAGGTGTATATTTGTAGAGTAACTGCTTTGAACGCGGCTCAACCAATCAGAATCAAGGACTGGAACTACCCATTTTATTAAGCTATGAGAATACTTTTTGTGCTCAAAGAAAACAAAAATAACTACTGTATTTCATGTTTGTATACAAGCAGAGGAATGCACACACATTGTTGTGAATGCACACTGAAAACTGACACGGAAGAGAAGAAATTGTTAAAGTTATTTTTGTTTTCTTTGCCCACAAAAAGTTGTCTCGTAGCTTCATAATATTATGGTTTGAACCACTGATGTCACATGGACTATTTTAACAATGTCCTTACTACCTTTCTGGGCCTTGAACACGTCAGTTGTGTTGCTGTCTATGCAGGGTCAGAAAGCTCTCGGATTTTATCAAAAATATCTTCATTTGTGTTCTGAAGATGAACAAAGGTCTTACGAGTTTGGAACAACATGAGGGTGAGTAATTATTAATGATAGAATTTTCATTTTTGGTTGAACTAACCCTTTAAGTTTTAGTAATTTTGTAAATTTCTGTAGTTATGTTTATTCATTTTTCTGTTCACAGACACATTTAATTGATCAATAATGACAGTAAAAACATTTCTGGTGACAAGACATAAGATGCTTTATGGTGTGACTTAACATTTACTGAGTAGTTTTAGTTTTCTACATTTGAGGTGAGGAAATACAACTGTACAGTTGTGATTTTATAAAATCTCTATCAAAATAGAGATTAATTATTTTTTATTTTAATTCTTAAACACATCTACAAATATAAACTAGACCACTAGCCTGCATCACATCACCTAACATCAGACGGCTAAAAACGGCTCATTTAGCTGTGAGGATGGACACGTCAGCCCTGGAGGTAAAGCTGTGAATTCCTCAGGCTCCTCACACTTCTCTCTCCAGCTGCCCTTCACAGATCACCCTCTGTGTCTCTTCCTGACCCCTCTCTCTCCAGGTTCGCCCACCTCCCTTCCAGAACATGCCATTTCACGCTCACAGGAAGTGCATGGATAGGCTGGCGTCGTCGCTTACAGCGTGCCGCCCGACCTGGGCCGCATAAACACACTCCAAAAACTTTTATTAGCTGTGGGTGCAGAGGCACGGCGAGCAAAAGGACTCGGTGCCTGCCGTAGACATTAATCATACGACAGTCCGGTAAATCACGTATGTTTATCACCCGCCCATTCCCACGCTGAACCGCAATCACAAGCTCTCCCTCATTAGGAGCATTTTGAGAACAGATCCGCTGATGACCGCACACCACACTTATTTCGCAATGTCCCTAATGGGCTGGAGATACCGATCGCGGCCCCTGCACAGTAATCTTTTTGAGTTTACTCCAATGAAAGGTGACCCGGCGTGGTGTATTACTCATTCGTGACTGTGAGCCGGGGCTATATATAGGCAACCGAGCGGCCCAGGCACAGAGCTAGACGTGAAGGCAGAAAGTGCCTTTGAAAGCGGGGGGGTGGGATGACCTGAAAGGTTGAGGCAGTTTAATATACAGTGTACCATAGTGTCAGACTGTGGTCTTCAAAAAAGCACCCAAAATGCAAGAGGATTAGTCATTAGATTGTGAGGAAGGAGCATTTCTCATTCTGCTTTAAATATACGAGCTTGCAAGGGCGCATAAATCAAAGCTTCAAAAGCAGAGCATTTTCTCCAGTGATTTTATATGCTACGATAGCCAGTTTAGACTATTTTTTCGTATTTTCTTCAACTCTGAGAGTTGACAAGAAAAAACAAGGTTGTTTGTTGTGGAAATGATTTATATTTGCCCTGTGAATTTTAAAGGGATAGTACACTCAAAAATAAACATTCTGTCATTAATTACTCACCCTCATGTCCCGTAAGTGCCCTGGTATTCTTGTGAATGTGTGTTGACTGTCATTTTTGTTTTCTTTGCACACAAAAAGTATTCTCGTAGCTCCATAACATTACGGTTGAACCGCTGATGTCACATGGACTATTTTATCGATGTCCTTACTACCTTTCTGGGCCTTGAACATGTCAGTTGTTTTGCTGTCTATGCAGGGTCAGAAAGCTCTCAGATTCATCAAAAATATCTTAATTTGTGCTCTGAAGATGAATGAAGATCTTACAGATTTGGAATGACATTTGAATTTTCATTTTTTTGTGAACTATCCCTTTAAAGCTGATGTTTGTAAACTTAGATTGGCGAACATATTTAACATCCACATTAGCTTTAAGTTTTGTTGGTGCTGAGTATGTTGCGCTCATGCTGGTGGATGGGAGGTTATCTATTGTTTTTATTTTGAGACTGAATGAGATTTACACATCATCTGAAAGCTGAATTAGCTTTCTACTGATTTATGGTTTGTTAGGATAAGACAATATTTGGCCGAGATACAACTACTTGAAAATGTGGAATCTGAGGGTGCAAAAAATTGTAAAAAATCATTTTGACTCACATAATGTATTTTTGGCTATTGCTACAAATACACCCGTGCTACTTAAGACTGGTTTTGTGGCCCAGGGTCACATATAGTATTATAGAATTATTATATATTGTGATGTATTTTGAATTAGCTTTGATTTTTATATTTTCATTTTAGTTATTTTGTTATGTGTTTCTGTTATTTTTTTTCTGTTTAGATTTCAGTTTATTTTTATTTTAATGTTAATATTATTAGTATTATTTCTTCAACTTAAACTTATCTTATTTAGTTGCAAAGGGAACCCTTCTAATTTATAAACATCATTTTCCATTTAAGATTTTTATTTCAATTTAATTTTTCTTTTCACAAAAATTATTTTTAACAAATAATATTAAATTAAGTAGTTTAATATGAAATTAAACTACATTAAATTAAATAAAACCGGTATAATATTGAATATTTTTAGTTTTTAGTTAATGAAAATAAGACCACTGGTGTAAAGAGCAGCGTTAAAAACCTGAATTCATTTTAGGGAACTGTTTTGTTCAAATGCTTCATTTAAAAAAAACAGGTTCAATGAATGACTGACAGAATCTATTGAGTCATCACAAAGTGTATTTTTGTCTTCCTTCTTTTTTATCCACCTTATTTTTCCTGCAAGACTGGGCCTTTTGTACATTCTATGTGTCTGCCTTCTGGTCTCATCTGCGTCTAGCTATTTTTAGCTGTACAAAACAACTCGTTTTGGTGCTTGATATTGCAAATTGGCGTGTCTTACCATATTATTTGAATGTATTATCTTAATTATGAACACTGGTTTGTAGTGAAAACAGTTTTACAGTTTACTGCATGTTGTTATTCTTCTTGTTATTTCCCTATAGCAGCTAATCAACCAGAAGTCTCACCCGAATAAGGTGAACAAAATATGTTTTTAAAAACATCTTTATCACTATCTTTTTAATTAGGCTACATAAATTCTATCATGTCTCCCAACTCACATTTTACCTCCAAACAAATTTCTCACAGTTTGGAAACAGTTCCACTGACTCATCAGAAAGAACCAGTTCAAGTGAACGATTGTGAATCCTGTCATCTTCAGTATACAGTGTAATTCTCACCTTGGCGTATAGGCAGGTGTTTGTGGTGGGTGAGGGGAGTGATGAGAAAGCGCGTCTCTGCCACAGGGCTCCAGTGGTGCAGCACACGGACGGTCCACATGCCAGGCCGCAAGGGCAGGTTCAGCGGAGGCCTGTAGTGAGTAAATTCAGCACTGGCGTCGATCAGGATGTCGTAGGTGGCGGCGATGACATTGGTGGGGTCGATCCACACCACAGTCACGGTCACATTTGACCCTTTCCCCCATTTCTGCATTCCCACAGGCTCGTCCATGGGTCCCATCAGATTGCCAAAGTTCCGGAATATCCTTTCCTTAGCATCCCAGTCTGTTCCAATCTGATGTTTGAGAGAAAATGACAAAGAACAGAAAATGAATAAGAAAGTCAAAAGCAGTTTCCCCCCAGTCTTTTACCCTGATGTACCCTCACAGTGAATAAGGCTCAAGTACCTCTTTATTGACACAAACCAATGTTCATATTCACTCTGGATATCATTTAACATGAAAATTAATGATATTAAAGTCAGTTTTAAATAACTGATTTGTGTAGATAAGACCCATAGAAGATCGTGCAGAGCCCTTTGAAGCTGTATTTAAACTGCAATTTGGACCTTTAACCCATTGGCCACCATTGAAGTCCACTATTTGTGACCCTGGACCAAGTAGTGCTTATGCCAAAAAATCATTAGGATATTAAGTAAAGATCCTGTTCCATGAAGATATTTTGTACTTATATAGATATTTTGATATTTCCCACTATAAATATATCAAAACTCAAGTTTTGATTTGTAATATGCATTGGTAAGAACTTCATTTAGACAACTTTAAAGGTGATTTTCTCAAAATTTCGGGGTTTTTTTTGCACCTTCAGATTCCAGATTTTCAAAGAGTTGCATCTTGGCCAAATATTGTCCTAACAAACCATACATCAATGGAAAGCTTATTTATTCAGCTTTCAGATTATGTATAAATGTCATTTTCAAAAATTTAAACCTTATGGCTGGTTTTATGGTCCAGGGTCAAATATAGTTAATAATAAGTAATTTGGAGTTTATTGAGGCAAAAGTTGTAGTTATAGTTAATTAACTGTGAGAACTGAGCCATAAAATAAAATGTGACCTATATTAATATTGATTTTTATATAATTTATTATGTATATTGTAAAAGCTTAACACTGTTTTCAACACGTTTCCATATGTTTAAGCAATATCTTTTCAAGCAGCCTTTGGAACCTGCCAGAGTACATATACCTTGGGGTACATATACCCCTGGTTGAGAATCACTGATCTAGAGTGAAGTTGGAGAGGCAGAAACAGTAAAAGTTTAGAAGAATGAAGGTAAGTGAGGCAGGAAGAGAACACTTGGGGGCTGTGAGACTGAGTGTGTCGTTCTTGATGCAGAGATGTGTCAGTTCACCCTCTCCAGACACTGCACCATTACTATGGAAGCTGTACAAACTTTCTGTATCCTTGAAATTCAATCCCCTAAAAAAAGCAGAATACCAGGATACCTAAGCTGTGTACATACCAGTGGCTCCCTAAGACAGGCACATACAGCCAAATAAATTGCACAAGATCCCATCGTAAGTAAACAGATGGCACCAATTGGGACAGCCAGTACCAGCTGAGATGAGCATAATTGCATCCAACGATCAGCAGTGCCCAGCGTAATGTTTCTCCCACTGTGAGGTAATTTGACTTGTGGGATGGGGGGTGCTGGTGGCTTGGAGCCGTCTAATGCTAGCTCGCGCTGGCCACTCATAGAAACAACAGAATTTTATACAGAGGATGTGACCGACAGCGGGAGTCTCATTACGGTTGACCTGTCCCGTATCCCCCCACAGCCGTGCCCGCACCTCAGTAAAACATGGCAAATCAATTTAATCATTCTGTTGGGAAGATGCCTGAGACCCAGCTGGACTTGGTTTAAGCACTTTACAGCTCTGCTGTCTTGTCTGCGGGTGTCCCCCCAAGGACTGATGCTAGGAAATGATATCCAGAAAGGCTCCAAAAGTAACTTTTTGCCACACAGATGAATTAAAGGGATAGTTCACCCAGAAATTAAAATTACCCCATGATTTACTCATCCCTAAGCCATCCTAGGTGTATATGACTTTCTTCTTTTGGAATATATAAAACCAACAAGTTAAAAGTTTAAGTTTTAAATATGGATATTTTTCTTACAAAAGTGCATCGATTCGCTTCAGGAGGCCCTGGATTCATGTGGGGCACTCTTTATGATGGATGGATGTGCTTTATTGGACTTCTTTTGGACTATTGAAAAATAACACCCATTCACTGCCATTATAAAGCTTGGAAGAGCCAGGATATTTTTTTAATGTAACTCCGACTGTATTCACCTGAAAGAAGAAAGTCATATACACTTAGGATAGCTTGAGGGTGAGTAAATCATGGGGTAATTTTCATTTCTGGGTGAACTATCCCTTTAAGAACATTTATTAACCATAAATATGCATATACATACATACTGAACACACAATATATGATACACACTATCTTTTAAAAAAATTGGTGTCTGTAAGTGTTTTTTTTTTTGTTTTTTTTTGAAAGATGTCTTCTATTGTCATAAAGCCTGAATTTACCTGATCAAAAATAGCGTAATATGTGACCCTAAGGGTCAATTTTTTTTTTTATATAGAGATTCATACATCATCTGAAAGCAGAATAAATAAGCTTTCAATTGATGATTCCATTGATATTTGGCGAAATGTAACAATTTGAAAATGGAATCTGAGGGTGCAAAAAAATCTAAATATTAAGAAAATCGCCAAATTAAGTTCTTAGTGATGCATATGATTAATCAAAAATTAAGTTTTGATATATTTACGGTAGGAAATTTTAAAAATACCTTCATGGAACATTATCTTTACTTGATATCCTAAAACTTTTTGCCATAAAAGAAAAATCAATAATTTTGACCCATTTGGCTATTGCGACAAATATACTATAATAGACAATAACATGCTACTTACGACTGGTTTTGTGGTCCAGGGTCACATATTGCGAAATATTATAATAGATTATAATAACAGTTTTTTGCCATTTTAATATATTTTAAAACATAATGTATTCCTGTGATGACAAAGCTACATTTTCAGCAGCCATTACTCCAGTTTTTAAATTAAAAAAATATACATCTGAGAAATTGCGTGCATCACAAAACAAAGATTATTTCTTCTTATTACTCACATTATTAGCAACACATATTAAACATTGAACATTTTTATTTTATTTAAAAATACAGCAGAGTGATTGTTCACTATTAACAGTATTGTAGTTAGAGATGTTCATATCCAGCTTCAAGTCATCTATCCGCATCTAACTCTTGTGTCTGAAGCCGAACACGTACCCTTGGCTTCCAACAGATAAACTGAGGGCAGTTCAGCGTGAAGTCATTATTTTATCCCCATACTCGTGGCAGACAAATCACTGATTACGCCAAAGGGCAAGATGACAGGTATGGCGCTGGCTGACAGCTAAATCAATGAAGAACGCCTGAATTATTGGTTGTTTAACGGAGTATGTCAAGCACAATGTGCAGCGGTGTAAGATTGCCAATAATATTCGTAGGTCAATTTTCTTAGCAATGCATACATTCTGAGGGTACTGCGGGGGCGCTTCTGCACCTATAGACTGCCAAGACAGTTTTACTGCAGTGAGAGAGAACAAAATAAGCACTGTCCTAAAACTTTTATTTATGAAACACTGCATGTTGACAGTTTCTGTTCATGAATAAAAATGACCAACAGAAAGCACATAAATGCGCTACCCATCAACCCTTAACTATAAGAATATATAAAAACACTTCCTCTCCAGCATGTGTGTGTGTGTATTGTAATACTGTGAGTTTACTAACCTCTGCAAACTGCAGTCTGTTGAAGTTATTGGGTGGATTGGTGAACTTGAAGAACTGTTTAGGCATGACCCAAGTCTCAAGAGTTTCCAGTTTGCTGGTTGCCAGGTTGGTGGCATGATGCCTGACCAGGTATCCCTGGAACTCATCAGACAGGAAGTAGATGTGCACAGACACAGGATGTCCCATGGAAAAATACCTAAAGGCACAAAAGAAGTTATTTAACCCTCATTTAATAAACTTACAAAATTAACTTTTTTGCATTTTACATTATTTTGTTTGCATATATTTGTTTAGGTGACTTAACATGAGGAATGTACCACATTAGATTTTTCCTTGTATACACTACTTTTCATTAGCTTGGAGTCTTTTGATTGAAAGTAGTACTTTTATTCTTTAAGAACACATTAAATTGATCAAAGATTAGAGAAAGGAGATTTAGGTAACACTTTATGTAAAGCCTTCATATACAATGCATTAGAAAATAGTTTTAATGCATGAATTATGCCTTGTAACGCACCTTATAATGCATTATACGATCTAATTAATAACTGTATTGTTACACCTTTAGAAAGTATAATGGATTAGAACACATGACAAACAAACCTTCAAATATTATAATGCATTTTACCTTTGGTTATAACTATAAATTAAAAATAATGTTTCCACAATAATAATGAGACTCGAGTAATGACCAAAGCAATTTTTTTTACAATTTTTTTTTAAATGTATACATACACACACACACACACACACACACACACACACACACACACACATCGTATATATATATATATATATATATATATATACACTACCGTTCAAAAGTTTGGGGTCAGTACATTTTTATTGTTTCTTTTTTTTTTTTTTAAGAAATTAATACTTTTATTCACCAAGGATGTATTAAGTTAATAATTAAAAGTTTATTAAAAGTTAATAATAAATAATTTACATTGTTATAAAATATTTATATTTTGAATAAACACTGTACTTTTTAAACTTGTTATTCATGAAAGAATCCTGAAAAAAAAAAATCACAGGTTCCAAAAAATATTTGGCAGCACAACTGTTGATATTATCCAACATTGATCATTCTAATAATAAATCCGCATATTAGAATGATTTCTGAAGGATCATGTGACACTTAAGACTGGAGTAACAGCTGATAAAAATTCAGCTTTTCATCACAGGAATAAATTCTATTTTAAAGTATGTTAAAATAAAAACATTATTTTATATTGTAAAAACATTTTGCAATATTACTGTTTTTTTTCTATATTTTTAATCAAATAAATGCAGCCTTGATGAGCATAAGAGACTTCTTTAAAGACTATTACAAGTCTTTCTGACCCCAAACTTTTGAACGGTAGTGTGTATATATATATATATATATATATATATGAGTTATCTGTTTTTTTGAGGAAAACATTTCTACATATAATGGACTGATATGGTGCCCTGAGTTTGTGCTTCCAAAATGCAGTTTAAATGCGGCTTTAAACGATCCCAAATGCGGTTGTAAACAATCCCAGCTGAGGAAGAAGGGTCTTATCTAGCGAAATGATTATTTTCATATAAAAAAAAAAATATTTACATTTTTTTTTAATGCCAAACGGTCGTCTTGTCTTGCTCTTCCTGAACTCCTGAATCCTGAAATGTTTTCCTCAAAAAACAATTTTTTTACGACTGAAGAAAGAAAGACATGAATATCTTGAATGACAAGGGAGTGAGTACATTATCTGTAAATTTTTGTTCTGGAAGTGAACTTCTCTTTTAAGACCAGTTATTCGACTAGTACTTGACTTTGACATTTCAAAGTTTCTTCTGGCTTTTGTTAACAAGCTCTTCACTGCAAAAAAAAAAAAACTTCAGAGCAGCCAAACCAATAATTTTGTATTCTGAGTGAAGTTTATTTTCTCTAGACGTGGGGTTGTAGAGAGGTGAGTGAAGCGCTGGGCTGTGAGACACTGAGACAGACAGACAGAAGGAGGAGCAGCAGGAGCTGATAGAGACGCAGGCGGCCATGCGGAGCGGATGGCTGCTCTCACAGCGATCTCCACCCTGAGCTCCGTTGCCGCGCTCTCATCAGTATTCCAGCACAGGCTGGAGGTGCTCCATCCCAGCACCGCTTGCCTGACAAGCAGAACAGCAAATATTTACACCGGTGCGGCCGCCCCCCCCGCCTCCTCCCCCGTCCTCTGTCACCGCAGGAGGTGGGCAGCACGCAGGGACTAACAGAGCTGCTATTCAAGCAGCCCACCTCAGCCTCTCAGCGCTGATGTCACAGAGGGCTGTGAAAAACAGAGCGCTGCCTCACTCGCGGACCCCGAGCGGCACCACCCAACCCCCACCGACCGGCAACAACCGCCTCCTTGTGTTGACGAGTCCCTCTGCAGGGTCCAAATACTGTGGCTCACTTGTCTGAACGCACAGGCGCTCTCCTCGCACAGAAACAGCAGCGACGCCAGGCATTACTGCACTGATAAACACATAAACACAGCAGGCAGACTGACAAACTCTCTGTCCCTTATCCTCTCTCGGCTCTGTCCGTCCGGCTCTCTCTCTCTCTTCTCTATCTCGGTAATGACAGATGTTTGGACAGCTGAGGAACTTCAGATCTGCTGCAAGTGAGATCAAACAAAGCGGCGCTTCCCTCAGCAGACACCACAAATGAGCGTGCACTTCTTTAGCTTTCAGAACAACCAGAATGCCAAAATACATGCGGTTGTAAACAAAACATAATTACTATGAAAAACCCACACTAACAAAAACATGGACACACACAAATGTTAGAGGAACAATTCACTTGAAAATAATTTTTTTGTTTTAAACTACATAATTTATTTAGAGCAGTGACTGGTTGGATGGCAATCAGAAGGGATGATCTAGAGTCGCAGAAACAAGGAAAAAAAACACATTACTCAACTGAAATACAAAGTCAAAAGTAATGGGAGATTTTAATGGAGACATTTTAATGGGACTTAATGGAGTACAACAGTAATAAAATCAACTAATTATTGTTAAATTAAAATCAACAGTAAATTAACCAAATTCATAGTCAGAATGTAAAAACACAGTGGGCTGAAAATGTATTAAATGAAATACCAATTCTTCAGCCAAAAATAATTATTTTATGTGTAACTGGCTACTTTTTTTGTAATTTACTACAAAAATAATTGCTGCAGTCTATTTAAAAGTATTTAATTAATTCGAATGAATTATTATAAAATGTAATATACATATATAAAAATCAACCAACCAGTTTTTAATATTAAAATGATGAAAAATTGGTTTGAATGAATGATTCAGTGACTTAAAATTGGTTTGAATGAACAATTCAATGACTTAGGCCTACTCACAAATACTTCATTGTTATATTACCAGGGTGTCTGCAGGTTTTATGAGGGTAAATTTAAGACTTTTAGAAAACCTTTTTAAGATCAACTAAAGAAAATTTAAGAAAAGAAAAACAGAAGGGAAAACAATACTAAGTATAGTTCGAGTTTTACTTTCACTTTCAAATTTGCATTCAGCTAATTTCAGCATCTAACAATTGTTTGTTTTTAAGTTCATTTCAGTTTTCTCTCTTTTCTTCACTTTCATTAAGTTTTAAGTAGCTTGTAAAAGCGGTGTGCGCATTTTACTTTCACTTTTAAATTAGTGGCATTAACATAACGAACTTCTATCAACAAAATGAATAAAATACACCATGTTATATGCCTAATATAAAATAATAACTTACACAAAGCTTAAATAGGTATACAAAACTGAAAATCAGTAAACACTGTGTAACCAAATAAATAAGAAACGCAGAACGTTTATTAGCAGAACGAATAAGAAAGCTTGGAAGCACGGCATACACCTTGATGTAATAAAAAAAATTATAAATAAATAAAATTACACAGTTTAAATTAAAAAAAAAATCAGCAAACACCATAGAACCAAAAAAATATGAAACTTCCACTATCACCTTAGACAAATGGCAGAAGTCAACAGGCTTTTCAAAATCCAAAATATTTTTAAAACAAGCGCTTTTGCATTTTGTTTTGAAGCTCTTCTGCCATGGTCTTGTCTTTGTCACCTCTCTCTTCTTGTCAGTCAGCTCTACTCAATCTCTTCAGGTGATAAATGAAATCTGACCTGTGATGCAACTGTCCTTCGGCACACTGCATTGAGCAGCCACGTTCAGTTTTAATTGTATTGTCTGTTCTCTATCTGAACTAAATGATTATTTATTAAGTTCTTCTTCGGGTGACTGACAGATGAAGCAGCACATACCGCCATCTACCGTGTATTGTTTAATGAATATTGAACGACCTAAGCCATGTAGCACAGAAATTACGCTTTCTCTTCACTTTAAAATGAAACACGAGGAAACAATTCGTCACAAAAATGAATGCCATGATCATACGAATTTAAGACTTGCTGCTCTGATTTAAGACCTTTTCAAGCCCTTAATTCACGGAAAAGCGATTTAAGACTTTTTTTAAGACCTGCGGAAACCCCGATTACTGAATGAATCAGCCTTTTTGAACAAATCTCTTGAATGAATGAATGACAAATAAACTTAAATTACTTGTCGCCACCTTTCGCCACACAAATGTTATTTGAACTGCAATTACTTTTAAAACGTGATTTGCTCTATTTTGATCGCTACCACAGACGGAGTATCCCAGTATTTCTGAGATAATATGAATGACTGTAAGACAGAAATTATTTTTTACAACATTTAATAGACACGGTAGAAAAATAGACGAATTGCTGTCATGTAAAAATGTAATAGACACAGACGAATTGTTATTTAGAAATGATATCGCTTGGGTGTTTGAATTGCGGTCGCAATCTTTTAACAATTAATTATGTGGCTCTACATGGCAGTATTGACATTATTGATTAAATTTTCAAATCACTTTTTAAAAAAAATGACTGAAAATTGACTTCAATCAGGATGCAATCAAAAATTACATCCAATCAGATTGTTTTTCATTTTTATGTAAATTCATCTGTCACTTGTTAGAAGCTAGCCAAATGATGTCAACTTGACATCCTTGAAAACTCTGACTAAACCTACTGAGAGTAAAATAAGTTAAACTACATTAAAAACAGGTTCTTAAAATGGTTTGAGTCAACAATAATATGCAAGAAGTTATTAATTGGTCATTCAATTACCATCAACCAGTTTAAGTAGTCTCACGATTTCCAGTGTACAATCTGGGTCCTGACGCCAACCCATTTATTTCCAGTAAGGTGCAAGCTGCTCTTTTCCATACAAAAAAGTCAATGGCAAACCCCAAAGTCAAAACGATAAATTTAGATCATCTAAATGCAAACCTTAAAGCAAGTCCTGACAACTCATGTTGCACTTCAATGAAAAATACAATATACTAAGTACTGACCTGCAGCTGTTGTCACTGCTGTCACCCTGTAAAGAGTTGGCAGTCCGTGCCAGACCCAATCGGGCGAAGGCATGATAGTGAGTGAGATGTGCGTCGGACAGGCTGTGAATACCATCCGCTTCATCAAAAACATTCTCCCAGTAGGCCTTGAGACCCGGCGTGCCCTGGGGCAAACTCCCGAACAGGAAGCCGTCCAGTTGATTCACTATCTCTTGATTTACACTGGCTTCAAACTTCCTTGCGAAGAATGTGGGCCTGGTGGTTTGCTGATGGAGACAAAGACAGAGAGAGAAAGACACAGAGAGCGTGAGTGTGAAGACAAAGAGACGCTGATAGACAAGACAGCCTGCTGAGACTGTGAGAAGCAGGAAGAGAAAGAGAGATAGTGACAGAGCGAAGCGACTGAAAACCGAAAAGCGTGGCACACCATCCAGTGTGATGTGCTAGAAGGGGGAAAACGCTAAAAGATTCTGAAACGGAAATTCTCCAGAGATAATTGACGGCAAAACTTAAAAATCAAAGTGGCATATGTCTGGTATGAAACGGTGGTGTTGCTTTTTATTCACATCCACCTCGACTCCCAGCAGACTAACATGTGTAACATAAAACAGATAAGAAGAGGGACAAAATCTTCATGCTTGAAATAGTTTTCAGGCAATATCAGACCCCTGACAGACATCTTTCAGGAGAACATCCTAGAAGATGGAAAAATCAAAACAATGAGTTATGAAAGAACTGAAAATTCCCCAGAATTAAGATTCTGTCATCATTTACTCATCCTCTTGTCTTTCAAACCTCATACGACTCTTTTTATTCAATGCAACACTACAGAAAAAGTTCAGAAGAACCGGATGAGTATGATTTGTAAACAAATTATTTGAAGCGTTAATAGTCCTTAGTCAGAGTAGAATCATAATTCTGACAGGAATGAAAACGACTCTGTGAGGAATAGAAGTGCAGTGCGTTCAATGGATTGTAGTGTTATTTAACAACATACCGACTGTTCAGCTGACAAAACGACTTTCTGAGAGCTATCAAAAACTCCCTAAAACAATGGTGAAAGCTGTAAGTTCTGAATAGTATGTGATCAAGAACTTTTATAGAGTGTGTGCCATTGTAAAAACAAAGTCAATATTGCACTGAACCTGACTAAGGCCTACAGTGAACTAAATCAAATGAATCATTGGAAACATCTGATTCAAAAGTCCGATTCATGAACAAATCATTCAGACTGTTAAAGCTGCAGTCCGTAAGTTTTGCCTCTTTGTTGCCATCTCTTCAATTGCAGTTATTTACGTGGGTTAACATTTTGAGGTGTATGTGTGGGATGTCAGTTAATGCACCAGTGTTGATATTCACTGTACTTCTTAATACAGATACTACGTCTTAAAAATACGTCCAAAATAAGAGGTTTCACCAGAAAATGTCATCTGAACAAGTAACTAAGTGCCAGTTTTGCTCTGACCAACTGAAAAAAAAGTTTACAATAAATAGCACTACCAATGGTGATTAAACAATCTAACAATCATAAAGTTAGCTCAGGACACATGAAACTGTGCATTTTGTGTGTATAATTGTCATACCATTTGAATTTCACATTATACCATTTGAATTTCATAAATATTTTTGTAAGTACATGTCCCACATAGAGTACAGTTGAAGTCAAAAGTTATACATCTTGCAGAATCTGCAAAATGTAAATTGTTTTACCAAAATAAGAGGGATCATACAAAATGCATGTTATTTTTTTATTTAGTATTGACCTGAATAAGATATTTTACACAAAAGATGTTTAGTCCACAAGAGAAAATATCAGTTGAATTTATAAAAATGGCCCTGTCCAAAAGTTTACATACACTTGATTCTTAATACTGTGTTTGTCCTGAATAGTGAAACTGCCCGCTGTTCTTCAAAAAAATCCTTCAGGTCCACCAAATTCTTTGGTTTTTCAGCATTTTGACAGCTGAGGGACTCATATGCAACTATTACAGAAGGTTCAAACACTCACTGATGCATTAAGAGCCGAGGGGTGAAAACTTTTTGAATTTAAAGATCAAGGTAAATTTAATATGATATTTAGGCAAAATAAGAAAAATGTAGATGTCAAAAGTTTACAACCCCAGCTCTTAATGCAATGTGTTTCATTCTGGAGCATCAGTGAGTGTTTGAATCTTCTGTAATAGTTGCATATGAGTCTCTCAGTTGTCCTCAGTGTGAAAAGATGGATCTCAAAATCCTACAGTTATTGTTGGAAAAGGTGCAAATAAATAAAAATGCTAAAAACCAAAGAAGCTGTGGGACCTGAAGGACTTTTCCTTCAGGCAGTTCAACTGTTCAGGACAAACAAGGCACTCATGAACAACTATCACTAAAAAAAGAAAACACAGCTGTGGATCATCCAGGTAACAACACAGTATTAAGAATCAAGCGTATGTAAACTTTTGAACAGGGTCATTTTTATAAATTCAACTATTATTTTCTCTTTTGGACTAAATAAGGTCAGTACTAAATAAAAAATAACATGCATTTTGTATAATCCCTTTTATTTTGGTAAAAATTATTAACATTTTGCAGATTCTACAAGGTGTACGTAAACTTTTGACTTTTATTTATGTAAACTTGACTTTTGACTGTATCTGTAATCAGATGCACATGTAAAACTGGAATATAATCTAATTTTAGTCACTGATATATGTTTCATTAACATCATGCACCGTTTAAAACTCTTTCCTCATGTATACAGATGTGATGAAGTGATGCAAAGACGAATGACCCAAACCACTCAAAGTGGATCTGGTTATGTACTTACTCAACAATTGATTTTTTCGATAACAGTACAATTCCTTAAAATATTTCCTTTTGCGCTCCAAAGAAAACTGAAAGTCATACAGGGTTGGAATGACAAAGGGTGAGTTAAATGAATTTTAATTTTTGGGTGAACTCTCCCTATAACAGATTTAGAAGGCAAAAAACATCTAAGAGAGAGAGAGAAAGCATACGAAATATAATAAAGTGATTTGGAGAGGCATGTCAAAGGAAGCTTTTTTATACGCTTTAGACCTCTATAGGGTGAGGGGTGAGAAATGCTCAGATAAAAACCGAACTGCCATGACACATTTCAAGCCTCCCTTCCTCGCCCATTGTCCACTTCTTCAGAGCTGTCTGTGAGAAAGGAGGTATTGTCACAGAATAATTACTCAATACTCACTATGGGCATGCCTTCAGTGATAATGACCCGCTAAACGCTCACAGACCCTTCCCCCAGCACAGGCCTGAATGAGTTAACTGCAGGCTTTGTGAAAGGACTCCATTATGTAGAGCAGTTGTGGCTGTAAACATTTAGCGATGCCCGAAATACGCCGATGATGGTGCTGGGTTTTCAACCCTCACTTAGAACAGGAAACACTAGTTATAAATACATCCGGGCCAAAATAACTTTAAAAAGGAAAAAAAATGCTTAATTTGAATATATGAACATCAAGACCCACCATTGTGGTTAAATGGGGAAGGGAAAAAAAACACGAGCCTTCATCAGCTGGTTGGCTTTAAAAAAGCGAGCAAGTGGCAAAAGCTGCCTGATGTGGCACACGGTGATGATGTCATGGTTTGGCATGCAAGCCCACAGTAGGGAGTTTAGAAGGGAACGGCCAGCCGAACAGACCGCTGCATGGTTTAATGCGAAACCACAAGGCGAGCAATACGACATGGAGGAAAAATAGGCAGAGAGAGAAAATGCAAACTTGCAGTTCTGTTGCAGCAGAATGGAAAAAATAAAGCGCAGCCAAGGCTGGGAATGACAACTTTAAAACTCATTTCAACCGGGCCTGTAGCTCCATTTACAGTAGAGAGAGTGAGTCACCAGGGTCGGGCATGACCACGTTAGGATTGACTCTGTATTGGAGGCTAATGAGAGACTTCCAGACCAAAGGTTTGGGGTGGGGGGTGGGGGGGGGAGGGTAGGGTGAGGGAATTGGCTACTGCGGTCAAGCTCCACAGCCTCATTCCACTATACTTGACTCACTACCAGAATCCTTTTGATGAGAGACCGCCTCGGAATTGATCCCTCATCGTCCTTTTCTGCCGGCCGGAGTTAATTACAGATCCCCTGTGCAGGCACGAGTTAGCAAGGCTTTTCTTTAGTTGAGTCTCATTGGATTTCTAATCACGATTGAATCGCTACTGACTGGAGAGCTTGTCTCACACTATTAGGTGTTTGTTTAAGGTAAATTAAAGGCCTATTGTGCTTATTCAGACTAAACAGGACGCGGTGCGGGTCTCCTTCGGGCGTGAGGTCAGCGCTGTCACGGAAAAGGCTTTAAAAGTGTTTAACTAATGATCGGGTTCATTGAACTGTTCCTGTTAGCGCAGACTGCGCCGATCCAGTCGGACACCGAGAGGGGAAGGGTACGAGACGCTCACCTGGAAACGGGGCAGGTCGGAGGGCTTGAAGTCGTTGGGTGAGCAGCCGCACCAGTCCACGATGTGCTTGTATTGGCACTTGCAGCCCAGCTTTCGATTCCAGTTAGTGATGCGAAGGTTGTTGTCCACCATGCTCTCGCAGTGCGGGCTGTTCTCCAGGACCGTGTGGAAGAACGACTGCGAAGACAGGGAGGAGAGGATGATAAATAGGAAGGGACGGTGAGAGGTGAAGAGAAAGAGGAGAAAATAGATGACTAAGAGGTTGAAACAGAATAATGACATCTGATAAAATGAAGATGGATGTCTAACAGAATGGCCCTGTCAGGAGGTCTAGTGTGTTAAATGTCTACATCAGTAAAAAAGGGCCAATTGCCTTCTCAAGCCACAATATCCAATATCTCAGCGGTGAATAACTAGACCTAGACAGAGCGAAGAATCCAATTTCGCCGCGGCACAGCAAAAGGCCCTTCATTAAAACTAACACATTGACAGAGTCATTTCAAATGAGCAAATACACAATGCAAATGAGCAAATAAAACTATGCAAATTCATCTCGCTTTTCGGAAATTTACTCAATTTATCATCGTAAACTTCAAACTCATGAATAAGTTAGAAATATTAATGAAACGCCAATCTAGTGAATTAATGTAGCAGAATCCTTGGACTATTGTGCATTGCAAAGTCACTTTCTTCATTATTATTATCTTGTTTTTAGAAGAAAAATACTTAAATATTTTCAAAAACAAGATGCATTTAATTCACAATGGAAAGGAAGACAAAATGTGTGACCATGGACCACACAACCAGTCATAATTTTGAATCAATTTTTTGAAATTAGGATTTATACATCACATGAAACCTTGATGTATGGTTTGTTAGGATAGGACAATATTTGGCTGAGATACAACTATTTGAAAATCTGAGGATTCAAAAAAAATAAATAAATAAAAATAAATAAATAAATAAATAAAACTTTTGAGAAAAGTTGTCCAAATGAAGTTCTTAGCAATGCATATTACTAATTAAAACAAGAAAAAAAAAAAATGTGATGCAATATTTTCTCTATATATTCTCCAAATACCTTATTCAGGCAAGTAAATTTCAATTGTTTTAAAGGGATAGTTTACCCAAAAATTAAAATAGTGGCATTAATTACTCACCCTCATGTTGTTCCAAACCTGTAAAATGTTTCTGTTCATCTCCAGAACACAAATTAGGATATTTATTATAAAATTCGAGAGCTTTCTGACCCTGCATAGACAGAAACACAACTACCATGTTCAAGGCCCAGAAAGGTAGTCGTGAATGGGCGTCAAAGACTGACATGGAAGAAAATCCTTTTTTTTAAAACACAAAGTGTTTTTAAAACACAAAGTATTCTCATAGCTTTATAAAGAAAGCTCTCGGATTTCATCAAAAATATCTTCATTTGTGTTCTGAAGAAGAACAAAGGTCTTATGGATTTGGAGCGTAAATTTTCGTTTTTGGGTGAACTATCCCTTTAAGTATGTTTACATATTTTTTTGCTGGAAAACAACACATTTTAACTTCTTTAGCATTAGTTTAGCATTATTTTGGTTGTCTCACCTCTGCAGGTAAGAGTGTGTACGCGTAGAAACGCTTCATGTTGGTCACAAGGTCATCTTGAGAGTTGATGACATACTCCACGAACATTCGGTTTAGCAGAAACCAGTCAGAGCCTCCATCCACGGATATGCCTTCTGGAATCTTCCTGTCTCCAAGCCGCCACATATGGGTGTCACACTCGAAGAAAAGCCGGTCCAAACCTTGTTTTCTGATGAATCTGTTGGCGATTATCAACAATGCAAATTACAAATTTATTTTTATCGGTTATAAAAGGCACCCTTCTGTGCGACTGGCGCGCGTTTGAGTATCTTGGGCACCATAAGCCATCGGCGCGATCACACGTCAGCACTCACCGAGCGTTATCTCTCCCGTGGGACTTGATGAAATTCATATCTCTGTATTTGGACAGGAAGGCCACCAGCTGATCATTGGTCCTGAGGAGACAGTGAGAAAACGTTGGAAGGGAAAACAGAAAAACAAGTGAAAGAGAGAAAGAGTAACAGAGAGCTTGCTAATCAGGCTAATGAGCCACAGTGTAAATGAGCGTGGAGCACAAGGGATTCTGGGTGAGTCCAAGCTCACATAAAGAGCCAGATACAGCCCCTAATGCCAGCTGCCCTGTTTCACCGCCTGTCGCAATGCATTGCCTGAACGTCTGTAGTCATTTTTCCCCAAACACATTGCTCTTTCACATTTGTTTTTTCCACTGCATGCCTCTGGTACAGAGGAAAGAACTTCACAATGAAGTTAAAGAATAATAAAATCTTTACTTATCGCAATGAGAACATTTGAAAAATGGCTTGCCCGAAGGAACAGCAGTCATGGCTCACATTTTTGGGGATCAAACCAGCAACTTTTTGGTTACTAGCCTTGACTGTCAACAAGAATTTTATAGTAATTGCAAACATGGTCAAAGAGACTTCAATGTTATATAAATTAATATTTTTTTAGAAAATGGCCAATTGTTTTGGTAGATAAGGCTCATTCCTCAGCTGGGGTCGTGTAGAGCCCTTTGAAGCTGCACTGAAACTGCAATTTGGACCTTCAACCCGCTGATCCCCATTGAAGTCCACTATATGGAGAAAAATCCTGAAATGTTTCCCTCAAAAAACGTAATTTCTTTTTGACTGAAGAAAGAAAGACATGAACATCTTGGATGACATAGGTTTGAGTAAATTATCAGGAATTAATCCTTTAACCCCTGTGTTATGGTGAAAATTCTTTACATAATTTGGTGTTCCCGGCAAAAAATGACCAGCTTTTTCAAAATGTTATGCAAGTCTCTCATCATTCAGTCTTTCTGTTTGGAACAGATTACATTTTTTGGTGTGAACTGGTTGCTTCTGAATTAATTGCAAAAATAAGTAAAGAGGAAAACTGTGTCCAAAAGAAGGCAACAAATGTCTGTTGGCAACCAAACGGTTATAAATAGCCTAGGTGAATTTGTTGATGTCTGCATGGGATTTTAGCTCCATAGTAAACGCACTGTCATCCCGTCATCACTTGCATGATGTTGTCTACACGCCTACGGCTGCACGTGTCAATCACACACTTACTTTATCTCACACGTCCTCTAAGTTTCAAGACACTACATCATCCTGTGTGTTATACAGCTACATTAAATGTTTAACTGCTGTGGTAAAAAGATCAACACACACAAATGCACTGTGACCCACAGTGTCTTCCTGTTTGCCAAAGATCAGCATGGGAAACCCAGGGTGGCATTTGAAATGAAACCCTGCTCCAGTGCTCAGTGCATGTACAGCTGCCAGTCACTCCCTGCGCTGGCTAAACTCAGACCTCAGGCTATTAGAGTGCTGTATTTTGTAACCAAGCTACCAGCAAGATTTGAAATCTGACTGCAGTGCCGTCAAAACTCTGCAATAATAATGAGCATCAGTGCGAGTGGGAGGGAGCAGGAGAATGAGAGGGAGAGGGCATGTTTACGCTTAATTTTTGAGGTCTTCTTCATGGTATGCAAATTTTCTCCAGGCATGGAATACTTGGATGGCCTGCTACAATTGCACAGAGTGCAACCAGAGCACACCATGAGGAATACTGTATACCATAACGCAATGTGCCCAACTGGATCTCAATGGTGATGAATGAACTGGAAGCAAATTATATCTTTTTTGAACCCCTTCATAAATCAGACTTTGAAAAATGTGTAAGCAGTAACAAAAATGAAAGAAAAAAAAGGTTCAAAAGCTCACTGCTCCCAAAGCTCCCAAATGAAACAAGATTCATTAAGAGCTGGGGGTGAATGCTTTTGAATTTGAAGATCAGGGTAAATTTAAATTATTGTGTCTTCTGGTAAACATGTAAGCATCTTTTGTAGCTTCTGAAGGGCAGTACTAAATGAAAAAAAAATATGATATTTAGTCAAAATAAAAAGTACACATGTTCATTCTGTTCAAAAGTCCAAAAAGTGTAAATGGTTCAAATACACAAAAATGCTGAAAAACCAAAGAATTTGTGGGACCTGAAGGATTTTTCTAAAGAACAGCAGGCAGTTTAACTGTTCAGGACAAACAAGGGACTCATAAACAACTACCACTAAAAAAACATTTGAATGGGGTCATTTTTATAAATGTAATTATTATTTTCTTCTGTGGACTGTACATAAACGTCTTTTATGTGAATTCAGGTCAGTACTAAATAAAAAATAACATGCATTTTGTAAGATCCCTTTTATTTTGGGAAAATAATTAACATTTTGCAGATTCTGCACAAGGTGAACAAGGTGTATGTAAAACTTTTCACCTCAACTGTACTTTAAATAGAGTATATTTTGCATTGTACTTAGTAAGCTAGTATTTAATTCTGAAATGGTCTGTAGAGCTACTCCGTTCCAGAAGAGGGCATCATGGAGCCCATGTGACCACATGGGAAGAGGAGAACAACAGAGTCCAGACTCATTGTTTTCTCCTTTTCTCTCTTCATGAAAAGGCCATAAATACAGCTGCACTGACTTAAAAACAGGGCCAGAGAAAAAGAGCAAGATGGTGCGGATAAATGGAAGAAAAGAGCCCGGCGCTCCCGACAAAGCCACTGTGTAACAGAGCCCTCCGCCCCTGGCGTCCAGGCTCGCCTATAGAGCAGAGAGCTTTTTGTCAGCCCCTTTCACAGGCATCCATGCAGAAGGACGGACATCAGGAGGGAATTAGAGGGGAAAATAAGCAGCTAAGTCACCAGACGCAGGTACCGCATGTCCCTCGGCACCGCAGTCACGACATGTCGACAAAGCATTCTGCAAAAGGGCTGTGCACAGGTCTTTAGGAAGGCCAAGACTGAAGATGTCCCCCCGGGACCTCTAACACGCGCTGTCATACGCAATTAGCAGGTAATGGCAGCAGCCGCTATGAAGCTGAGCACAGTCTGCTGTGTCATTAAAGTCCAGCGTCTGCACTGAAGTCAGGCGTGATGAACATTGTGGATTTGGCTTTGTCTTCCTATGTCTGTCTCTCACCTCACTTCCTGTCTCGTGCTCGCTTCCTCTGTCAAAGGCCATGGGTGGCAAGAGTAAGAAAAACATTCAATGTCAGGAAGATAACCCTTGAAGTCGGTCTAGCCAAATTGAGATAAGGTCTAATGGAGTCCAAACAGGCTTTGCCTTCTTGATCTATCAGTCTGTGCTCACTTCTGTCCAATCAGAGGAGATCTGTTGCTCTGGCGTACAACAATCAGGTTGCAGAAGTAAAAATACCATTCGTTTTCTTCATAGGGGAATAAACGATAACTTACAAACCTCTACAGACAGATTTAAGATGAGCTATGAGAATGTTAAAGGATTAGCTCACTTTTTTAGAATAAAGATTTCCTTAATATTCTCACCTCCATGTCATCCAAGATGTTCATGTCTTTTTTTCTTCAGTCGAAAATAAATTATGTTTTTTGAGAAAAACATTCCAAGATTTTTCTTCATATATTGGACTTCAAAGGGCTCTACACTATCCCATCTGAGGAATAAGGGTCTTATCTAGCGAAACGATCTGTCATTTAAAAAAAAAATAAATAAAAAATTATATACTTTTTAACCACAAATGCTCGTCTTGCATTAGCTCTGCATCAACAATGTAATCACATTCTTCATCTAAAGGGCGTTTGACTTTTTTTGCACTTATGCTTTGTAAAAATTGATTCGCTACTTCTGCGTACATCACATGTGACTTTTCCAACATGATCGTGTAATGCCTGAGGTCGTGGACGCAGAGCTAGTGCAAGATGAACAAAAAAAAAATTATATATATATATATATATATATATATATATATATATATATATATATATTTTTTTTTTTTAAGAAAATGACCGATTGTTTTGCTAGATAAGACTCTTATTCCTTGGCTGGGATTGTGTAGAGCCATTTGATGCTGAATTGATAATGCAATTTGGACCTTCAACCCATTGATCCCCATTAAAGTCCACTATATGGAGAAAAATGCTGGAATGTTTTCCTCAAAAACCTTAAAGGGTTACTCTACCCCAAAATGAAAATATTGTCATTAATCACTTACCCTCATGACGTTCCAAACCTGTAAAAGCTTCGTTCGTCTTTGGAATACAATTTAAGATATTTTGGATGAAAACCGCGAGGCTTGTGACTGTCCCATTGACTGCCAAGTAAATACACTGTCAAGACCCAGAAAAGTATGAAAGACATCGTCGAAATCTGTCATCAGTGGTTCAATCTAAGTTTTATGACGTTTCAAGAATACTTTTTGTACACTGTTTTCATTCAGATCAAAACGTAAATATACATAGAAAACGTATCCGTGTAGTGCAGCTGACGCAGAACGGCATACGCAGTTTGCGTCCAGCGGATATTCTCCAAAATGACATTACAGTGACGTGGAGGAGACGACTTGTTGAATAAAAGTTTTTTTTTCTTTGCGTATAAAACGTATTCTCGCCACTTCATAAAATTTAGATTGAACCACTGATGACATATGGACTATGTTGACGATGTCTTTCATACTTTTCTGGGTCTTGACAGTGGTATTTACCTGGCAGTCAATGGTACAGTTACAAGCCTCGCGGTTTTCATCCAAAATATCTTCCTTGTGTTCTGAAGACGAACAAAGCTTTTACAGGTTTAGAAAGACATGGGGGTAAGTGATTAATGACAAGATTTTCATTTTGGGGTGGAGTAACCCTTTAATTTCTTTTTGACTAAAGAAAGACATGAACATTTTGGAGGACATGGTGGTGAGTAAATTATCAGGAAATTCACTTTGTACCTTTGTACCCTTGTCTTTTCATCCAATTTTCAGATGTTTCTTTGCTTCAAATCGAAGTTTGAAATGTTGTGACTCACTTTGTAGTTGGTTGGTTTGATTCATATACCTGTTAAATGAAGACTTACAACTCTTAAAGACTTGAATGGGAAAAATGCTTCCGGAACCAAGGCCACTAAACAAGTGGACAGGCGCTGCTGCACTTTGTAAAAAGCAACTATTGATTAAGAGTACATAAGTATACTTACATAAATAAACTTTTTTTTTCATGTTGTGGACTTAATGCTGTCTTCAACATTTCTTTTGTTGAGTTTATTTTCCTTAAAGCTTCCTCTCTGCTGACCTATGTTTCTGTTGATAGTGGACTGAGAAATAACTCTCCATCACCACGACCGGAGGAGCCGGATCGGACTCCTTAATGGACCGATTTGTCCTCATGTTTTAGAGAAATGGTGTTTCTGCACAGTATAATACAAATGATAGCAACTACATCACTGCACCACGCACACACACACTGACAGGCTACTTATAGCTCGCACCTGAACCCGACTCCCAGCCTGAGATGAAAAGAATCATTTTATTTTTCTTTGATGTTCTGCTTTAAAGGGGCTTTGGCTCATAGCTAACTTTCCTCTCTGGTCTGGAGGTGTGGCGTGCGACGGAGTGATAGAGAGGCAGGATTAACCTTGAACGGCTGCGCGGGACAGGCCAGAATTCATCACACAGCCGTATCGATCTCTAGCACCCTGATTTCTGAGGGCTGCAGAAAATGACATGGCTGTAATATTGATTGTAGCCGGGGGAGTTGCTGGGTTGCTCAACCTCTCGTCCTGCTCTCATTATGGACCGAAGAGTTATGCACGCTAATGGCATTTATCATGGTGATAATTCAAATCTTTAGACTCCGTTCGGCTTACAGACAGAAATGCCACATTGAGTTACAGGTAATGTGATGAGATACTGGGGCATTTTATTTCTTTTTTTATTTGGAAAAGAAAATTCCTGGACTTTAAAAAGATGATATATATATATATATATATATATATATATATATATATATACACACACACATTTTTCTTTTTAATATAACTTGCATACCTTTCTGGTACAGCTCCTTCTAATATTCACAATCTATTTATTTAATCTCCTTATTTTACATAAATTAATTTAATTTCAGAGTCCCTCTAAGTTCAATATCGTCAAGTTCCTTTTTTTTTTTATTGTGTTGTGACTCTTTATATTAAATTGAGCTAATTCTGAATAAATAAGTACAATCTCCACAAGATGCTTAAATGTAATCCCTCAACAGTTCTATGAACCATCAAGCTTGTTGACACCAGATCAAACAGCCAATGGTGATCTCAATTACCCATAATCCCCTGCTAAACTAAATTGTGACATTGCTTGGAACTAATCTCCCAGCAGCCCACAGCTAAATGCTAGTCAGGTGTTAACTCAATTGTTCTCTGTGGCAACCAATAAACATGAATCATTCCTGAGAGAAAACAATGACAAACCAAGCAATGCAAATGATATCAACAGAGTAATCAGTCAAAAGTGGAGTAATGCGAGATAATTATGACTCACCTGATTGGGTAATCAGCAGCACTCAGGTTGATGAAGAAATCCCAGGACCAATCTCGCATGGCCAGAAGGTCCTTCATGCTCTGCAGATACATGGTGAGCAGACTGGCACCACCCCATATCGTAGACATGCGCCACGGTGTGACCCGGACGTTGGGATACTGGCGAGCCAGAGTCAACATCTGCCTGTGCAGGTAGTTGGATCGCTGCGGGGGGAAAAAAAGACAGGCACTGGTTAATTTGGAGTCTGAGAACTTTATCTAGGATCAGTCAGTCAAACGTGACCGGTGTTATTATGAGATAAACAAAGTCTGACCGTCCACTAAGGGCACCTTGTGGGGAAAAACTGATTGAATGAAGTGGATGAGGCTTTTTCAAACAGTCAGGTGGCACAGAGTTTCATGTAACGTGTGCATACTGCAACTAGGGGTGTGAGATAATAACAAAAAAAAAATGATATCTTGATATTTTCTGGACTTTTGTCGAAAACGATAAATTACAGGATATTTTGCTGAGCATATTATTGTGCTGGTACTTTGACAGGTTAGGATTGCTGTGGACAGCTGACTTCCAAAGCTTTAGATATTCCTCATATTCTGTGCGATGGTTAGTTTGTAGGAGTAACAGAAATTAACTTTTCCTGAAAGTTTAAATTGATTTTTACCTTTTACCATTATAAGGCCAATTTTTTGTAACCTAATTAAATATATGCATAATCTTTGGTGTAAAATTCTAAAATTTAATCAATAAATTAAAATAGTAAGAAACTATAGTGCTGTTACCAATCAAATGAAACCCATATCAACTAAAGCTTAAGTTGCATTTAGATGCATTTACACAGACTGTTTAATTCAGGACATTAATACCATTACAAATGCACAAATGTTTTCATGTTTAAAAGAAACGTTGAATACTGATACTTGAAATGATTTGGGGGGAAAAGAGGGAAATATACTGCATGAGTGAGTCATTGAGTCATTCATTCAACTGATTCATTCAAACAGCTGATTGATTCAGTAACGAAACACTGTTGTGTGTTGCTCAAAGACGCAAAACAGCTCTGCTGTGGCTTTGTTTGGAACTGTTTTCATTGTCGAAATACACCAACAACAAGAACTGCTGCATCCAAAATGTAAGTCACTTAATATTAACCTCATATTATTGAGCTGTTCATCAAATCAATATCACATTTGCAGTCATGGTGATATTTGGAGAAAAACGTCACTCTTCGTTTGATATTAACTATATCAGATTATATAAATTAGGGATGCGCGATATTATCAGACCAATATCAGAATCGGCCGATAATGGCTTTAAATGTAAATATCGCCATTGGCTCAATATGAAAAATTATGCCAATATGCCTTGCCGATAAGAGAGATAACTCACATGTGCTCGGGGACTTTTAATTACGTAGGGGGGGCTGTTGGCCTGGAGGTGTATATATAATATTTTAGACTGTGTTTCTGATTAAATTACACAGTAACTGATCTCATAAAAATCATGCATATGTTTTGATTTAAAGGTCAGAAGCTATAGCATATTACAAAAAATAAAAATCACAAACATGACACTTGTAAATGAAAAAGATTTTCGAAATTTTCACAAAACTTTTTTCACTTTAGATCATCTACAAATGTTAAATCTTAAAATAAATGTTAAGGTTACGACTGCATGTTTATTTATAGTTATTGTCAAAGCTTCAGTGTACTGTTATTATAAAAGAACTTAATATTGTTTATTTAATTCTAACAAATAAGACCTTGTTAAAAACTAACCAAATTATTAAAAATAATTTGCTTAGAATTTCCACACAGGACAGACTTGGTGTTGTTTCCAAACAAAAGGAAATACCAAAACCAGTCTTAAATCGCTGGGGTATATTTGTAGCAATAGCCAAAAATACATTGTGTGGGTCAAAATTTTCTCAATATTTGGATTTTTTTTGCATCCTCAGATTCCAGATAGTTGTATCTTGGCCAAATATTGTCCTATCCAAACAAACAATACATCAATGGAAAACTTATTTATTAAGCTTTCATGTGATGTATAAAACTCAATTTTGAAAAATTGACCCTTATGACTGGTTTTGTGGTCCACGGTCACATATATCAGTATCGGCTATTGGCCAAAATGAGTTGAAAAATACCGGCATATCGGATACTGACAAAAATCCATTACCTTGCATCCTTAATATAAATATAAAAGACCTATAAAAGTCATACGGGGCATTTTTGCCCCTTATCTTGTAATTTGCAATATACTCGATAATGTCAAATCACAAATCGTTTAAACAACAATTATGATATATACATTATATATATAGCACACCCCTAACTGCAACATCATCTTAATCAGTATATTTGTCTATATTTTTCAATTAATCTATGATGAACCAAAATCTAAGGAAATATATATCCAATATTGACTGAAAAAATAAACAAATAAAATCAGCCCCCAGACAAAACGGTACCAATATATTGTGCATTCCTACAATTCAGTAAATATTATGCTCAAAAGAAGTATTTTTATTAGATATTCTACTAGAAAATACCACAAAAATGCTAAAAAAAATAGTTTTTTGGCCAAAAAAAGTGCTTGTGATGAACTAGATAGATGCACTATGTTCTTCTAGAGATATACGCGGAACAGACCTCGATTCATGGTGTGTTTTCTGTGTTATACCACCCCACCTTTAACTCCTCTCCTTTCCTCTGCTCGTTTTATGGAGTCATAAAGCTTGTCTCCACGATGATGGACTGATTGAAAAGCAGCTCTTTATCCTGCTCTTTTGAAATTACAAGACAGTGTACTCACCCTACGCATTCCTGCCATAAATTCAAGTGGCTCATTAAGTGTATTTTTGTATGTGTGTAATTAAGGGAGGGGGGTAGAAGCATTATGCGTGTGTGTGTGTGTGTTTGTGTGTGTGTGTTAACAAACAGCCTTTCATGTTCACACTCTATCACTTGCCAAGCTGTGAGAGTAAATGGTGTGAAAGACACTGAAGTATGGCTCTTTAATAATCCTCCATCAGGCTTTTGAAACAGCTTACTGAATGAATGGAGGGGTTGGAGCCCACTGTTTACCCAGCATGCCCCTCTCTTCCCATCCCCCACTATTGCTCTTAGAGATGGTCAACTATTCACCCAACAACAGATTAGTTAATAAGCAAGTTCAAAAAGTTTAGATTTTATATATTTTATAACATATTAACAAGCCAACAACCCCTGCTGTTTAGTCATTTCAGAATATTCTCATCATTACAGATGATATTTATAAAACTGGATGGATGCTGAAGACATACCTGGTCCACATGAATGTAGTAGAAATGAGACGTGTGGTATATGGCCTTGAAGAGACGCTGAACCTGGCGTGAGGCTCGTCCGTGGACCACCAACATGAAGGCTATCCGCACCGGTACCGCAGGCACAGTCTCCATAGAGTCGTCCTCCCATTGCACATTCATATTCACTTTGCCTGCACAAACACAGACACACACACATTAACCACAATGGACTCAAGACTAACTTAGCCACATCTATACTTAAAACAGATTGTAAGTTGCCAGAAATAAACTTAAGGGTAATATTTGTGCCCTGTAGCTGGTTTCCAGGGACATTTTTATGTTTATGGGGCCATAAAGTTTTCTAACCATACAGAAAACTGCAATTTATTCATTTCATTGATATGCATTTGCCATTCAAAAGTCTGCGAACTGAGTTTTTTATTTAAAAAAAACAAACAAACAAACAAAAAAACAGAATAGTTTAATTCAGCAAGGATGCATTAAACTGATCAAAAGTGACAGTAAAACACTTACAATGTTACAAAAGATATTTATTTTAAACAAATACTGTTATTTCACTCTTTCTAGAATCCTAAAAAATAATGTGTAACAGTCTGCACAAACATATTAATAACTTACAAAATTGGAACAGAAAAATATTAACCATTTTCAATACTGATAATAATAATAAAAAATGGTTATTGAGCAGCAAATCAGCATATTAGAATGATTTCTAAAGGATCGTGATTATGAAGACTGGAGTAATGATGCTGAAAATTCAGCTTTGCAATCACAAGAATATAATAAAATAAAAGTACATTTTAGATTTTAAAAAATAAAATATAAAATTTATTCTTGGTAAACATTAGAGACTTCTTTCAAAAACTCCAAACTTGATTTCAACAATTATAGCTGTCATAAATGTAACCCTGGACCACAAAACCAGTCTTAAGTAGCACAGCTATATTTGTAGCAATAGCCAAAAATACATTGTACTGGTCAAAATTATTGATTTTCCTTTTATGCCTAAAATCATTAGGATATTAAGTAAAGATCATGTTCTATGAAGATACTTTGTAAATTTCCTACCGTAAATATATCAAAACTAAATTTTTGTTTAGATTTATTTTTATGCATGTTTGCCTGTATTAGGATAGGACAGATCAGAATTGACAGGAAGCGAAATGGGAGAGAGATAAGGGACGGGATCGGGAAAGATCCCCAAGTCGGGATTCGAACGTGGGACGCCCGTGGTGTAACGGCACTATATGTCCGCGCACTGCCCACAAGGCTATTGGCGCCAACCAAAACATTTTTGATTAGTAATATGCATTGCTTGAACTTCTTTTCAAATAGTTGTATTTCGGCCAAATATTGTCCTGTCCTAACAAACCAAACAGACATCAGTGAAAAGCTTATTTATTCACTTTCAGGTTTCATTTACAAATATTAAAAAATTGACCATCATGACTGGATTTGTGGTTCAGGTCACAAATAATGATTTTAGAGTTCATTTTGGTCTATAAAAACCCCGGTTTAATTTTAGCTGCCAAGTCATTCTAAAGGTCACCATCTTTTGCCAATGTGATTATGGTCATTATTCACATCTCTAACTACAGGAATATAAAAGGGGCTTTGTTTATGGTAAGAACAGGACAAATTTGGGACAGACTCCTATCAATAAATACAGTCATCAATCTCAAAAACTGACTGTGTGACGCAGTCATTGAGATGGAGAGTATCCCTCCGTGGTCCAGCTGAAACAGATGAGTCTTTGTAACACTTAAACCGAGTTGAGGGTACCTCAATCCATCAGAGACACTGCTGTAACGCCGGAATCCAGAACCGCAGGGATCCACCACATGATCACCTATTGGCCTATAAGTGTTTCACTGATACCATCTCCACAATGGCTGATATAAGACACCATCCCCGCCTTCCTTCAGACATACATCCAGCACTCACAAATAGCTTGGCGCAGACCACAAGGGCTGAGCCTTGGTCGTTTGTGGCTTTCTAAAAATGCCCACAGAATAAATACGTGGCGGGCTGCCTCTCTCTCCATGTCATGGTATAGCCTGCCACTTCTAAAGAAGGGCAAGCTGAATTACTCATTACAGGCCACGAGGTTAATTATAAATGCCCATATGAAATTACACTGAAGGCACTATGTTTTGGCGCAAGGCCATGCTGACTGAAGACATGGGCCATGAGGGGGTAATGACTATAATCTGAGAGCCGAGCCTGTCGTTACTGTCCCAAAGTGCACCGACCTCCCAGACCCTGCGATGAAGCCTGAACGGGGGCAGCAAAAGGCACCGCTCCTGGGCCTGAGGGGGAACCTGGCCGACCCTGGATGGGTGGAGGCTGGGAAAGACATGAAGGTCCTTTATTAAAGGCACTTGCACCATCTTAACCCCTCAGTGTCCTCTGTCTTTATGGGGTGGACAGGCCTGACCATCATCTGTCCCTGCGTTTCCTATGTGTTCTCAGTAAAACACTAGTTTTACTGAGAACGTTAACATTTAGGAACAGAAGCGGAGTTGTGAGATTTCGCCTGAAGCAGTGAGCGTTTTCAAAGTTGGAGCATCTGTGTTGTCTCTCGCTACAAGATCTTTCCGATAGCACTTCATCACGAGCATGACACGCCAACGCCTCACAATGCAAGAATTCGCTGCAAGTTAAACACAGTATTACACCACTTTGTTATTTTACCTTATTTTTCCCATAAGTGCGGGCGCGGCCGTTTGCGATTTAATGTGTTTTGCTTCCGGTGTTATTCACTTCCAGCTACTTTTAGCTGTACAAAACAGCTCGTTTTGCTGCTTGATATTGCAAACTGGTGTTACCACATTTTTTTTTATTTATTATCTTAATTATGAACACTGTTTCCTGCAATTTGTTATTCTTCTGGCACATTCACAGAAAACGGCTTACTTCCACATAAAAAAAAATAAAGTGGGAAACAAAACAAAAACACACTAAGAAGATAAAAGTAGGATAAAAAAGAAAAAGAAGGATAAAAAGAAACACACTACTGTTCAAAAGTTTGGGGTCGGTATGATTTTTTACAAATATTTTTGAAAGGAGTCTATAATGTTTAGCAAGGCTGCATTTATTTGATGAAAAATCCAGTCAACACTGTAATATGTAACAACTGTGATGGAAACAACTAATATTATACACTATAATACAAATATTTTCATGGAAAACGTGATTGATCTTTTCAGGATTCTTTGATTAATAGAGAGTTAAAAAGCATTTTTTGGAAATGGAAATGCTCTGTAATATTATAAAAGCAGAGCCCTATGAGTTCTGTGATGCTGAAAAAGTGGACAGAATTGCAGAATCCAGTCATAAAAATTGAATATACTGTATAACGTGAAATGTCACAGATTTTGCCAAATTTTGGATGAATAAGGGCAAATCCAGTGTTATGGGTGTGACATATAAATGCTTAGAGAACATATGGTGTTACTAATATACCGAACCATCTGTTTAAATTTTAATTAACTCTTGTTGATAGTATCTAAACATCAGAAAAATAACAGTCTATGCACAAGTTTTCTATGTTAAAAAGGGGAAATAATCATGCGTTATGGATGTGACAAAAAAAGACACCGTTTTTGAGAGACTACATACTTTGTAGGATTTCTGCGAATTAAAATGCACAAACCAGATGCAACAATACCCAACAAATAGAGAAGCAATGGCTTTTCACAGAACATATGATTGTTACTTTATTTTAATTTTGACGTGTCTATTTATGAGGAATATGTACTGTTATGGATGTGACAAGCCTGAAAATAGCACTTACCAGACTATCATGCACTAAAAATAAAAAAAAATGCTTTCAAAACTTTAAGAGAGACCTCACATGGGTATTTGAACCACCAAATGTTGACATCTGTGCTATCAGTATAGTAAAAACCTTTGGTAAAAAAAAAAATATTTTTTCATGGTAAGATTGACATTTGCATGGAATTACTCATAAATCAAAAGTTGGTCAGTACAGCGATATGGACTAGTGTCTATGACAATTAAACTGGAATATAAGAAAAAAAAAATATTCACCAGAACTTATTTACCAGTAAATGCACAACACAGTATTTCTGAAAAATAAATAAATAAATAAATAAATAAAATAAAAATACATTTTTTTAAAAAATAAAATCAATTAATTAGGGATGCTTTTGATTATTAAAATTTAATGAAACCATTAAAATGGAATCCAGAAAATTAATCAAAAACACAGAATTTGGCAAAAATAAAACTGAGTTTGAGAGAAAAAAAAAAAAAATTATATGGCTTTAAAAATGTCATTTTTTGTTAAACATAATAAATTGCTGTTATGTTTCAGTGTGAAAAAAAGTTTCAAAATGTATTTTATAGGGCCCTATAAATGTTTACTATCACTTCTAATCAATTTAATGCACTTTTGCTGAATAAAAGTATTCTTTTTTTTTTTTTTTGAAAAATTGTACTGACCCCAACCTATTTAACAGTAGTGTATTTAGATCTCACAGAGCAGACTGGTTAGAAACATTGCTTGTTTAAACTCTAGAAAATGCATTGTAATAACTGGACCGACCTGAAAGATATTTTCATAGAAGTCAGATTTTAGAAAAGTAATCTTCATAAACAGCTTTGGAAATTTCTCCATTTCTCCATCCAAGTAACAAGCAGCCACTGAGTGTAGCACTCTCAGTTGTGTAAATCTATTCTGCAGATTTCCCTCAACAGTCAACAGTGTTTAAAATGCGCAGATTCCTTGTGGGACCTCATGACCGACAGCCTGGACCACATTTGAAACGCATTCATCCAACAATGTTCATTAAAAACCTGCCATTTGTTTCAAATTTCTGTTGCTTCTGCGCTAATTGCCACCACTGAGGCAAACCACTCACGTGTTTGCCATCAAAGGCTTTGTCTGTTACCGCACAATGCAATTACAGTTTTATAAATACATACAAACAGCATCCTTGTGGTTTGTTCGGTCTACTGTACTTGCCGAAAATAGATGCATTCAAGCCCCACCCCACTCCCTTACAACCTCCGCATGTCCCAGACTCATGTCTCTGCGGTGATGTCCCTGTCATATCTGTCAAAACCCATTCTGCTTTCCGGAAGTTTCTCCGGGCAGAGGCTCTGAGCCCTGAGAAGATCTGTCACTGTTCTATTTGAACGCATCCACAGGCCTGATTTGTGTGCAGACGACTGAGCACTGCATAATTGCATGAATATGTTTTCTGTAGTCAGCTATGGGAGACGGAGAGGGGAAAAAAAAAGACACCGTACAGCAATTACATCCGTCTAACCTTGTGCGGAAATCCAGAATCTCATTTCCAGCCTGTCTCTGATTGTAATTACAAGTGCTGAGAATGTCTGTTACCAGCCCTGTGACTCTTAATGTGCCACTTCCATAAACCTCAAAAGACAGGATGGCAATTAATTCAGGAAAACCATCATTATTTTAAGCATTATTTATCTTAAATTCCCATAAACTCCAGCTAATGTTTCCCTTCATGCCAGTGCAGGTTAATGATTGTAATCAGGCTTCACCCCAAAAGAAAACAATGACCATGAGTTAAAGACCTGACAAGGACAGTTTTCTCTCTTGTGGTGATGTATACTTCCTATTTAAGCAAAGTTTGGCAAGAGAATATCAACCAGCTTGTCCATTTTTTAAAAACATAGGCTTAAGTTACATCAAAGCCATGAACCAATTGAGTCGCAGAGGGCGGGTTATTCTCATTCTAGAGGGCATCTGGTTGGACAAAAATCTGTGTAGTGCAGGATGAGTCGTCAATATTTTTTGTCCATTTTCCAGGGTAAGAAATGCTTTTAATACATGTGTATATCTAAAAGTCACAGTGAAACTATATAGTGTTTTACCTCTTCTTTGGAGAAAAACTTTTGCATCAACCCGTCAAAATAAAAGTTTGGTTTAACTTAAACTACTACTAGTACTACTACTACTAACAAAAATGGAATCCAGAAAATTAACGGAAAACACAGAATGTGGTAAAAATAATGCAAAGAGAAAAAAAAAAAAACTTTTTTAGGGCCTTAAAAAGGTAATTTTTGTTAAACTTTTAATAAACTGCTGTTAAATTGTATACGTTTTATGATTTCAATTAATTAGACATGCTTTTTCTTTAATAATTTTTAATTTAGCCATTAAAACTAGAAAAAAATCCTACAAAAAAATTCTAGGGAAAAATTCTAGAAAATTAAAACAGAAAAAAAAAAAAAAAAGTCCCGGAATCCAAAAAAATCAAAGCAGAAAAAAAAAACTGCTGAAATTCTGAAAAATGGAATAAGAAAAACGGAATTTGAAAAAAAAAAGAAAAAAAGAAATGGATTTCATAGGTCCCGAGATTTTAAGAGATGTAGACAATGCACTCAAAAATGAATGCATGTTCCAGTCTAATTAATTGTGGTTTACGCAGACTAAACGAAGTCCAGCATACATCACAAAAGAGTAGTGTGTCATTTTGACTGGAATATCAAGTTTTAATCTTTTGACTAAAAATGTAGAACAAAAAGTAGTATGCGTTTCAAAAACAGCTGTAATTTTATATTTCATGCGAACTTGAAGATCATTTGCCCACTAGAAAATGTTTCAAAGCTAATAAACATAGACTAAAAGCCACAAAATCCCAATTTTGATTTTAGAGTCTAGAGAGTCTACTCACCCTCCACGGGGCAGTAACGGGTGACCTTCTCAGGCATGAGCTGGCGTTCTTTGTGGCGGCAGTAAACCTCTGCTATCTGCTGCCGGCACTCCTTGGTCTTGGCTCGAGATAGGGCGGAGATAGCCTCTTTGCCGCTGATCTCGCATTTGGGTGGTTGATCGTATTTAATGTCGGCAGTGGGCGCGGCCGACCGCTTGGCCTGCTGAAGGTGGTGCCGGTGTTGCTGGGATTGATGTGGACGGAGGGTGGGATTGGCCCTCCGCTGGAGGTCGGTGCGTGTCTGATTGAAGCCACCTTTATTCTGTGCATACTGAATGACCTCGTTGGAGTGCTTGCTCAGGGTTTGCTGTGCATGCGCCTTCTCCAGAAGGCCTTGTTTGTGCTTGCCGGGCGCGTGTCTCTGAGTCTGCGAACGTGCCCCGAAATTACTGTTGTCTATATTCTCAAAGTCTTTGGGAACGGAGTTTTCATTGTTGCTGTCTACGCGGACTTTCTCCTTGGGCCGGTGCGAATAGTAGCCGTCCTGAAATATGAAGACAAAACAGATGAAATCAGTAGCTGATACCAACACAACATCAATGTCACCTCAATTACTGTTATAAGCAATCAGACATTCAATTTCTTTACTATTTTTTTGGTTAAACAATATAACGGGTGAATAAAAATCAAATAGTTTTACATTAATCTCTTTTCATATCTTTTTTGCAGATTGTAATGTAGCTATCCTTCAATGTGTACAGTCTGCAAAGTTGTTAATCAAAAAAGAGCATGATAAATAAAGATATTGTCTCTCAAAAGAAAGAGTCCACTCAGAATCGCCTTAACGAGTCGTTACCAATCTACGTCACTCGGTAACACATTAGCAAATCCCGTTTACTGCACTTCGATATTCTTCTCGTTATTTCCCTATGGCGGATTATGAACCGGACGTCTAACACATTACCAGAAAACACCTTACTTCCGCGCTGAAAAATAAAGTGGATATTCTGAGAAAATTACAATGTTTTCTGGCCTTAGATGCTTTTAAATCTGTTGTTATTAGGACACTTAAAAAATATGATATGACCTGCTCTTTAAAGGAGTCACACAAAATATCAGAGACCTGGAGATGGGCTCTTCTGACTTGGGTCACTAAGCGATTTCCTATCAACCACATAGAACACCCTAGCAACTGCATATCAATACGCTAGCAGCCTTTCAGAACACCTTAGCAACCGCATACCAATGACCTGGCACCAACCTACAGCACTTCTCACAATTCAGAAAACATCTAGTTCCTTGTGTGCGCTAAAAAACTGCATATTCAGACAGGTGATACGAGTAATATTATTGAGCAACAGTAAAACTATTCTGAAAGTATGTAACCTTATCTGACTTTAAACACACTGTAATTTACAGGGAGCATGACCTGAGGTCATTTCTGATATTTTGCAGTTTCCTGCAAGTGTCACGGTTGATGAAATATTCCACTGGTAACAGAGTGTGCAACAGGAAGGAGGTTGCAGCCATGCCCTGAGTGCTGATATGATTGCAGGAGACATCTCTGTAGCTGCAAAAGCTTTCGGAGAGGATATGATCTCTGATATGACAGGACAACTATCTGCAAATGATTGTGCTTTTTATTTTATTATCTCTTTATATCTTTTGTTGACTCAGTTAGCAAGCCATATGCCTATTTGAGCTTGAACATACAAGTTAAACGCCAACTCAATCTCATACTGAAACTGAAGATGCTGATTGTTGTGAAATTATTTTAAACGATTTTTCATTTGAAAAATTAATACTCTTATTCTGCAAGCATGCATTGAATAGATCAAAAGTGACACTGCAGTAGCACAACTATTGATAATAAATGTTTTTTGAGCAGCAAACCAGCACATTAGAATGCTTTCTGAAGGATCATGCAACACTGAAGGCTGGAGTAATGATGCTGAAAATTCAGCTTTGCCATCAAAGGAATAAATTACATTTTTAAGCACACTAATTTATGATAATGACATGATAATTTAATTCATATAGGCTAGTTTCTTGGCAATAGTGTTCACAGGTTGCTGAATGTAAAATAAAGCTCATTAGAATTTGTAAAATTAATTTATGGTTCATATTTTTAAAATAATGATTAAAATCACTGGTGTTACATCTTAATGCTTGCAGTCGGTTCAGTCTGCTGCCATATTGGTAACACTAACAGTAATTTTCAGCCAATGCAAATACAACTCCTATTCACTTGAATAAGGAAAGGTCAGACATAACTGTTTGCAAACACTACATTTTCAAAAATTTCAAATCAACAGTACAACAATATTCAGACACCAACATGCACACTCATGAACAACCATGTGTTTGGTTGTTTTAAAGGTGACATATCATGAAAAGCTGACTTTTTTATGTATAAGTTCTATAATTTGAACTCAAAAACGTGAAAACCCAGATAACTTTGTTTATGTATGCCTTTCTCTGCAAACATGTGAAAAAACAAGCTGCTCAGATTTTGCTCCCTCTTAAAGGGATCTTATTATAATATTATCGCCCCTTAATCTACACGTTTACACCCATGGTGCCCCCATTTTGTTTCAGCATGTGACAACGGTGTACCAGTTCTGACGCCATGGCAAAAGTTTGAGCAAAGCATGCTAACTGTTCTGTTTTTGGCTGCACAGACAAGCACAGAACACTATTTAGAGTCGCAGCCTCAGAGGAGACAAGAGAGGAGTGGATTTATTGATTTATTTACTGTATATTACACTGCTGCCACACAGATCTAATATAAACATGCACATTCTTTCCCAGCTGTTTACCTTCATAGACATAACCAACTGTTTTTGTGCGTATTTGACAGTTTAAGCACAATAAGACATGAAAGAGAACTTTAATAATCACATGCCGTGTGACAGCCGCTTTCTGTGCGTTCGCTTCAGACATGTGCACTCAGAAAACCGTATATCAGAAGTTTAAACTGATATGGCTTTAAAAACACATGATTTCAGCATGACAGACATGATAATCAAAACTAGAAGTCGACCGATATTGGATTTTACCGATACCGATAACTAGGTTGGACCACACTGGCCAATACCGATTAATTTAAAATGGATACCATACTTTGTAAATGAATACAAATATTAATATTAATTATATATTGATCATTACAGTTAGTTCATTGTTCATTAATGTGAACAAAAGTAATTACATTTTTTAAAATATATCAGTAAATGCTGAAATTAACGCACTCTAACAAGGAACAATACTTCTATTCTACAGCTTTTATCAATATTAATGTTTCAAATGGGCTCATATTGAAAAGTGCTACCATTACATCAACAATCAAGCTAAAGATGGCCATCTTTAAATATCTACACAAAGGCCACAGTATTGAAATTGCATACATATGGATATTGTGTACTTTCACAATTTAACTGATTCTATTCTAGAACATTTGTGGTTATCTAATCAAAATATAGAAATATGTTAGTCACACAACGGGCAAAAGTGCAGAAGAACTCGCAGCTATCCGCTATCACACACACTGGACGCGTCGCGTTCAATTCAAGCGGCGGTCTACAAGACTTTATTTAAATCACCAAACGGGCAAAAGTATACTGCTGTCCTTTCTCCACTAATGCAGCATCTAGTCAACAAATTCATCGCTTAGTAATGACATGAAAACATGCACTACAGTATACTGTACACACCGTTTCGTTGTCGATGTTTTAAATCCGCCTTTGAAGTGTCCCGCTCTGTGCAGCGCGCAGTGTCACGTGTCTAAACAAATGGCACGTGCTGTCAGTGATTTCCGCCACTAGAGGCCGCTCTCCTGCTGTATAACAAAGACTATAGGGACTTTGCTGTATATTGATGACCTTCTCAGCCGCTCCAGCAACGGACCCAACCCGAAAAAAACTATCGGCATGGATTTTTGCTGATAACCGATAGCTCGGCCAATCCACTATCAGTGTCGATTAATCGGCAAAACCGATACATCAGTCAACCTCTAATCAAAACCAAACAGATGTTTTTGTCAGAGTATCTGAGGTATGAGCTGTAAAGGCACAGCCTTATTCTAGAAAAGGGGGCGGGGAGCAGCAGCTAATATGCATTTAAAGAGACATGCAGCTTCCACTCAAAATAAGCATTTTAAAAGTGATGTAATAAATGATCTGTGGGGTATTTTGAGCTTCAGAGACACATTCTGGGGAAACCTGAGACTTATATTTCATTTTGTAAAAAAGGGGAAAAGGTCTTGGTTTACTCCAAGGCAGGATTACATAAGGGTCAGTACATCAGTACATACTGAGAGTTTGGATGTCTCTGCTTTATAAAACTTATGACAATGGTCGTTTTAACATTACAACATGTTATCGCTAACTTTCCCACGCATCGCATCCCCGACTTCTCAAAAACTTCTCCTGTCATCTGCTCCTACATTTCCCTAACTCATTCTGTCCACCGATTACTGCGCCAGGCTTAAAGGATGCTGTAAGTAACAGAAGACGGCAAAAGAGACATTAATAGGAGGAAATGGAAACAAAAAAAAAAAAAAAAATCAAAGCGAAGGAGATGAGGACAGGAAGTAAGACGAAGCACTGCTGCAACTCTAATTTCCTTACCGTTATGGTGCAATTTGTCCACAAAGCATTTATTAAAGCTTGTTTGTGAACTCGCAGAGTGCATTATTTGTGAGGGGAAACTTTTGAAGACAAATCCCTGTCGCGTCACCCTCACTTTGGCCCTCTAAAGGCTACCGTTTAGAGCAGACTCCACTCCCGTCTGCTCCTCCTCCTCCTCCACCAGGAGCTTTCAGGAGGAAATTACAGTGCCTTGGATTAATAGCCTGAGCAACCACAGGAGGTAAGTTAGGCTGCTGGAGAGAAGACTATCGATCGCTTGCAAAAATCTGTCATTTCCCAAGGTGCTCTGAGAGCCCTGCTCTGCACCGCTGAGCACCCTGGCAGTCGCAGGCCTTCTGTATTCTCTCTCAAGGGGAGGAGGCTCCCCTCTCTCTTGCATCATCCATCACAGGAATGGTGGGAGTCGCACACTCGTTTATCAAGCACACTTTTATCTGGCTCTTTTTCCGCCTCTCTGATGGCGAAGAACATCACGGGCCACACACACACACATGAACACTAGAATTGGGCGGTATGATGGTATATGCTATAAAAATGTGTCAGCCGGCAGAGATTCTGCTATACTGTCAACACTGCCGCGCAATTTAAACAATCTGAAAGGATACAAAAAAGAGGAGCTTCTAGTGTTCACAGCTTCACTGATTACAATAGGAGCGATTTGGTTTTAGTTTCCAGTGCAGTGTTCCTGGGTAGTTATGACTGCTGATATCAATAACGAAATATTTGAGAGAAGACGTCCTTGCAGGCAATGGCACGGTGGAGGGGAACGGTCCGCCACTGGAATGCTGCTTTGCCTGTTCTCTCAAAGCCTCATGTCAGAGACTGTTTGACAACTATAGTTATATGTAACTGTACACCTTAATGGTTTAAATGAATGAATAAGGTTTGAGGGAGAGTGCAAACATGAAACGTAAAACCAAACAACACTCCCTTAATCTGTCCTGATTTTCTTCCAGCTTCACAGTCCAGCAGCTAATATGCGGATACCGTGGGAATAATAAAATACTACTTATGTATCTGATCTGTTCTGATCCAGGCTGACTGCATCTCACGATCCGTGCCTTGTGGAGTAAAGGTTGTGAAACCTAAGAACAAAGTTTCACCTCAAAACAAAGGAAAAAAAAAAAACTTAAAAAAAAAAAATGAATAGGAAAAAAAAGTAGGCTTTTTGTATTGTAGCAATATTTTCATGACAGTTGATCACATTTACGCCCACAGTCCTGTCAAGAAAAAGACTAGGAAAAGTCATATAAATTAAAATCTTAAAGGGATAGTTCACCCAGAAGTTAAAATTATGTCATTAATTACTCACTGTCATATCGTTCCAGTCCTATAAGACCTTTGTTCATCTCCAGAACACAAATTAAGATATTTTTGATGAAATCCAAAAACTTTCTGACTCTACATAGACAGCAACGCAACTGACACATTCAAGACCCAGAAAGGTAGCAAGGACATCGATAAAATAGTCCATGTGACATCAGTGGCTTAACCCTAATTTTACAAGGCTGAAGTTAGAGCCAAAGACTGACACTGAAGAGAAGAAATAGCTGAATAAAGACGTTATTTTTGTTTTCTTTGCGCTAGGGATGTAACAATATCAAAATCTCAAAATACGATAATATTACAATATGAAGTCTATTTAATGCACTTTGAGAGTTCAAAATTAAGAGCTTCAACCCATGTTCTTAACTAAGAAAAAAGTCATAAAAAAGTCAGTGAATTGACTTGTACCTTAAATTCAAAGGGGATTCAACCCTCTATTTATTTGTGGTATACTGTCTCAGTCTAAATTACATTCATACTGGTCTTTTAGGAAGCCAGACAACTTAGAATATAATAGCCATATATTGTAAAACAACTGCACTGTAAAATAAATGAAAATTAATATTTCATAGGTATATTATTGCTGCTTTACACTACAGTAGGAAAATTACAATACTTCTTTCCTGATTTCTACACTTAAAAGAGATATTTTGAATTTGGACTGCATTTAAACCACTAAGCAATTCATACTGCACTTTTAAGCTTTTATTTTGACAGTAACGGCAGTAGAGCTTTTATTTTGACGGAAAACTCCTGCTTTAGTGAAAACAGGCTTACAAAAACACATCTCACTACAAATCTAGTGAAATGCTGTAATCAGTAATCAGCTGCCGTGACAATAAAGCAAATTCGTGGCCGTTGCGTTCCCAAACGCGTGCTACACTCACAGCACATGCAATAAATGAGTTCCCAGCATTGACTCTGAACAGAGCCATTAAAACACTGGATCACGAGCTGATCGCCTGAACGAAGTGCGCGCTTCGCTTTGAAACGTGCAGCAAAAACAGACTTGATGAAGGGATTAAGCCATATTGCGCTTTTGGTTTTAGTTCACTTGACAGATGTGCCAAAGCATAATAGCCCAAAACACAACTTTAAAGAACATTTATGTTAGCGTAAGTTTAAAAATATTTTTAAAACTACACTTTTTGCCTGGAAGACTATGTGACCACGACATATCATGATATTGATAATATTGGTACATCCCTACTTTGTGGACAAAAAGTATTCTCATAACTTCTTAAAATTACAGTTGAACCACTGATGTCACATGGACTATTTTATAGATGTCCTTATCACCTTTCTGGGCCTTTGAATGTGTCAGTTCTGTTGCTGTCTATGCAGGGTCAGAAAGCTCTCAGATTTAATCAAAAATACCATAATTTGTGTTCCGAAGATGAATGAAGGTCTTATGGGTTTGGAATGATATGATGATAAGTAATTAATGACAGAATTTTCTTTTTTGGGTGAACTATACCTTTAAACGATAGCCATTTTTCTTATTGGCACTGAATATTTTATAGGGTGGAAACTGAGAGAAAAATATTTTCAAAAATACTTAACTCGCATCTAGTAAATCAAGAAAAACAAATGGGGCCTTTGACTACTGCTGTGAACAAAGAGGGGCCCTGGAGTCAAAAAGGCTGAGAACCACAACTCTAACCTCAAGTATGAACAATAATATGAATGCTTTTCTTTCAGAATGCACCACTACTAATAACAATAATTAAAAAGCCATTCAAATTCAACATTCACATAAAAAATGGTCATCCACAACTCCCACAAGACATGTAGCAAGTACTAAAAAGCAGGCTATAAGTGGCCTGGATCCAAACGGCTGAACTGCATCTCAGCAGAAACTTGTTGGACTAACAGCACTGGGACTGAATGGAAACACTGTTAGTCAACTATTAGGAGAGTCATAAATACTTCAGTCCTCTGTGAGGCTGACGCAAAAGGACGTCAGGAAACATTACATGACTCAGCCTAAAGCTACAAGATACGCGCTTTGACTGTGCAAAAAAATATGCATGGGGGACGGATGTGTGAGCTGATGCACATACGGATGTACGCGCTCATGCAAAGAAACTATGTGACTATGACTCAAGACAATGGGCCAGGAACTAAAATGTCACTTTCCATGAATAATCTTACAGTCTTTTACCAAATGTAACACCTCATCCTAACAAATTTGATAATGCAATAAGCATGCTTTGCTGATAAGGCTTTTGTCCTAGTAAATGCAGGCCGCAAATCCAAAAGTCACTTCTAATCACTGTTCATGCTATTTTTGACCATATGTAACACCTCAGTTTGCTTCACCCAGCAGAAGGTCGGCAAAGTTTACCTCACCCTGTGCCCCAGGGTTGCAGGGGTCACCTTCCTAGAGGCTGCCCTCTCGCTGACCTCTCAGCCTGGGTGGCTATGCAGGGTCAGCGCTGAATGAGTCACAGAGAGTAGGGGGTGGGGAGACGGTCACATGTGCAGACTAGACACAGAAGGTGAGCCTGCGAGCTGGTTATAGTATGCGGGACGGGCGCTGAAACCCAACTCTGACCTTTCCTACACCACAGAGAGCAGCTCCATCAATCACTGTGACTGTCTACAAGCTGCTCAATCAAACCGAACCGATGCCAGCGATCCACATCGAATCCTCATTCACAGAGTGTGTTTCTGAATCTTAATAAAAACAGCCACAGCTGACCTGTTTGTAAAGGTCAAACTCTGGACAAGCACAAAAGAACACTAGGGCTTTGTTTTGGAATAGCAGCGTAGTACATGCCGCACAGTAAATACTGCCAACAATGAGTAAAATTAATATGTGAAATCTAGATTATGCCACAATAAACAGTAGCACTCTTACTAGTCTTTTCAAATGAGTCATGAAAGTGAATTAGGGTTGGTATTAGTCATAGGGTCAGAGATTCAGAAGGTCATTATTAGGGTAATGTTCCATTCAGTACTGAATAGGCAATATTAAATTAAATTCCCCAATTTTTAATTCATTTGAATCAGGTAGATAGGATGCACAACAGCAATTTAAATTTACAGAGGTAGAATAAAAAATTGAATTAAAGGATTAGTTCACTTCCAGAATAAAAATTTCCTGATAATTTACTCACCCCAATGTCATGTCTTTCTTTCTTCAGTCAAAAAGAAATTAAGGTTTTTGAGGAAAACATTCCAGGACTTTTCTCCATATAGTGGACTTCAATTGGGGATCAACAAGTTGAATGTCCAAATTGCTGTTTCAATGCTGCTTCACAATCCCAGCCGAGGAATAAGAGTCTTATCTAGTGAAACGATCTGTCATTTTCTATATATTGTATATTTTTGTGCATTTGAATCTTTTCCAACAATGACTGCATGATCTTGAGATCCATCTTTTCACACTGAGGACAACTGAGGGACTCATATGCAACTATTACAGAAGGTTCAAACACTCACTGATGCTCCAGAAGGAAAAACGATGCATTAAGAGCAGGGGGTGAAAACTTTTGAACAGAATGAAGATGTGTACATTTTTTCTATTTTGCCTAAATATCATATTATTTTCATTTAGTACTGTCATTCAGAAGCTACATGTTTCCCAGAAGACAAAATAAGTTTACCCTAAATTTACCCTGATCTCCAATTTCAACATTTTTCACCCCCTGGCTCTTAATGCATCGTGTTTTCTTCTGAAGCATCAGTGAGTGTTTGAACCTTCTGTAACAGTTGCATATGAGTCCCTCAGTTGTCCTCAGTGTGAAAAGATGGATCTCAAAATCATACAGTCATTGTTGGAAAGGGTTGAAATACACAAGAATGCTGAAAAAACAAAGAATTTATGGGACCTGAAGAATTTTTCTGAAGAACAGTGAGCAGTTTACTAAACAAAATCACTAAACAATAAAACAGAGCTGTGGATCAATCAGGTAACAACACAGTTTTAAGAATCAAACGTATGTAAACTTAAACAGGGTCATTTTTATAAATTCAACTATTATTTTCACTTGTGGATATAAAAACATCTTTTATGTGAAATATCTTATACTAAATAAAAAAAATAACATGCATTTTGTATGATCCCTATTATTTTGGTAAAATAATTAACATTTTGCAGATTCTGTAAACTTTTGACTTCAACTGTAATATATATTTTAAATGTAATTTAAAAAACATATATGGGTCAGACTGGAACAATGCTTCTTTTTCTAGAATGCCTGATGAATTTAGAAATGGAATTTATGTCATTTAATAATTTTCCTAAATTTTACTTCAAACTACAATTCCTGTGGGGTGTGGCCAGTGTAATTAAAATTCATATTCATTATGCATTCAGATAATCTGCAAAAAACTAGATATTGGCCATCTGTCCAAAACTTCTTCCATACTCTCAAGGTGTTTATTTCTTGCCTCCATCACCTTGTGCTTCCTTGCAGAAGGTGGAGGCCAAGTTAAACCGAACTGAATTAAAATTGATTCGGATATTAGCTAGACTGAGTGAAAATTGCCTCTGGGCTTTCATCACCTCTGCAAACAGAACAGTTGTTCCTAACAATGAGGCAAACACCAAGGACAGACATAAAGAAAGAACTTCATGCATAACCTGGCCTTTCTTTCGAACAGCAGAAACCACAGAGGAAGTCGTCAATTGTTTGTCGAGTCAGACGTGCAGTCCAACAAGTATGCATGCAACCACACTTAAGAAAACATAACCTAGCAGTACAGTATTGGCATATCTAGACACGTCGCCCTGTTCTTTCTCTCCCTCTTATATATAGTTTTGCTCTGAGCAATGTTCTTGTCCTGTGTGATTCAGTCTAATGAAGGGGCTGGTCCCGTAGCCTTAGTCTTGCTCACGGCTCTGAGTGGGCTACTGGGGAAAATAGTGAAAAGCGCTTCCACTAGAGATGACAAATAAGCCCAGCTCAGCCCCCCAAGCGGAGAAGAGCAGGTCTGCATTAGACACTCAGCGGACTGTCAGAGCTACAACACCTTTTTCTACACAGCCAACATGAGTCAGAGAGACCACAGCAAAGCCAGAACAAGGACATTACATTAGAGAAGACAGTTTATCTTAGAGAGAAAGCAGATGAGGCAGAAAGAAAAGATTTACAAGACGAGGCAGCAAACAGAAACAAACATGGGCACAAGAGGAAGAAGGTTTCTTCTTATGTGGTTCCTGGTCAATTAAAACTAGCAAACATGTAGGTTTTTTGCCTGCACATGTTTCTGAAACACATTCTGGAGAGAAACAGGATGTTCACTATGGAAAAATTTGAAATAGAATAATTTATTGCAATTGTCTGAATTATGAAAAAAGGCCACCACATAATAGAATGAAGCCAGACCAAATGAGAGCTTGCTAAAATAGTGCCTATCTCTATATTTGCTCATTGGTTAACATTATCCAATTACCTGCTTTTCAAAGGGAAAGCGAGTTATTACGTATGGATTAAAGGCTGAAGACAAAACGCTGCTATTTGGAAAAACGCGCACAATCAAACATTCACAATAACCAAGAACAAGCGCTCAGCTCAGCTTCCATCGTATTTCCACTCTCTGTAATTTAAAGTCACTTAGTTACTTTCCACTATGCACCCAAAAACACTCAGATGAACCCATTTAGACTCCTGACAAACAGTCATGATGGATGGCGTACGTAACTAGTTCAAACTGTCTTTGATAACTAGCTACGAAACATGATCACAGGACTTCAAACGACGACTCCTCTGCATGGCAACTTCAATGTTTATGAAGTTTCTGAACTTAAAAGCACGTACAGCTTTCTTTTCCAGCATGTAAAGATCATCAGTCTTTGATCACGGCCTGCCACTACATGACTAATCATTTGTACACAGAGGTATCACCTCACTACACTGAACAGTTACCGAAAAGCACCACTTCCTTGGTACGCTTGCTTAACCTCACTAACTGACTAAAATTTACCTTATTTTAGGATTTATGATACAGAGCTACATAAAAGGCTCATTTTGAGATACAGAATGTTTAGTTTATGAAAAAAAACCCTACATTAATTATTTTTAAAGCTATGATACAGACGTCACCATTAACAGATTAACATAACTAATACGAGGGCACAAGCTCTAATTGTTTGGGCATTAACAACAGTGCCTCAAGCATGAAGATTTACATTTGAACCTCTATCTGGTCTGTGATTTGTGCACTAAGCCGCCTTTCACAGCTGGTGGACTAAGCTCAGAATCATCAGTTTTGGATTCTCTGTGAGAAGTGCTGAGATTCCTCATAAGCCTCCGCTTGAGGCGCTTTGTGGCGTTTTTCCTATTGAACGCAGCCCCAAGCTCTCTGAGCACCTGTTGGCACGAGGCCTGATTGGCATCATCCTCTTCCCTCTGAAGCACAAGGCCCACAGCTCTTACCAGTGCAAATGAGCAAACATTAAGCCAGGCTTAGCCCGCTGCTTTAAGGTTTAAGGCCTCGGCTTTTGCATCAAGTGGTCAACAGTAATCCATTATGGTAGGGATTTCTGGCACTGTCTCAGAAAATGCTTTCCTAAGTCTGAGGGATACGGAGTCACGCAGCTCAACTAGTGAAAGCTGGCCCGTTTAAGAAGGTTTCCAGTTGCCAGCACCACATCTCGTCAGTCTTGCACATTCTGTTCTCGCTCGCTTTTAGTTCATGAGGTGGAATTTCAACAGAATTGGAAAATTCACAGTAAATTGAACTTGAATGATGAGATTTACTGAACTGTAAATCAAAGAAGTTCAACAAGATTGTATTCTGAAAATGTAATTTCCTTTAATCTTGGTTAGTTAATTTATTAAAGGCTCAGTTATTTAAAAAAAATCATGTCACTGCAAACCTGTATGCTTTTCTTTCTTCTGCAGAACACAAAAGAAAATATTTTGAAAAACCTCATTGGCTTTCACTATTTGGACAAAAGAAAAAACATTTTAAAATATTTTCTGAAAGAAAGAAAGTCGTACGGGTTTGAAATGACATACGTGATCTATTTGGCCTATTTTGAAATATCTGGCCTATAAAGATTCAGTCAAGTCTTTGTGAAGTCAACATTTTACCAAGTTCACAAAACATTCTTGCCATTTTTTCCTATTTTCTAACTTGAGATAATTTTGCATTGCCAAGAACATTCTTATCCTTTTACCTAAAAGGATAATTTATCCAAAAATAAAAATTACACCATGATTTACTCATCCTCAAACCATCCTAGGTGTATATGACTTTCTTCTTTCAGATGAATACAACTGGAGATACATTTAAAATGTCCTGGCTCCTCCAAGCTTTATAATGGCAGTGAATAGGTGTAAGATTTTAAAGTCCAATAAAGTGCCATCATAAAAATGCTCGTGCTCGTCACAGCTCCAGGGAGTTAATAAAAGACTTCTGAAGCAAATCGATTCATTTGTGTAAGAAAAATATCAATATTTAAAACTTTATAAACAGTAATCTCTAGCTTCCAGTAACTGTCAAACGCATGTTGAAGAGAAAATGGCGTTCCAGCGGATGACAAATGGGCAAATGTGGTGACAAACATGGAAGCTCATTGGAGAGAACAAAACAATGGTCACAAATTAGAAGTACAAAACAAGGATTTGTAAAGAAAAATGTTGGAAGACACTAGTTTTCCTTTGCTGTAAACAAAACTTGGTTATCGTGAGAATAGCATATTCTCACCAGAGCTTGCGCTACGCCAACGTCGTTTGTCATCCGCTGGAACACCACTCTCTCATGAATGCGTGTATGACAGGTTGCCGGCACAGGAGATTACGGTTTAAAAGTTTTAAATGTATACATATGTTTCTTACACACATCGATTTGCTTCAGAATGCCTTTATTAACCCCCCGGAGCCGTGTGGAGCACTTTTTATGATGGATGGGTGCACTTTGTTGGACTTCAAAATCTCAACAGCCATTCACTGCCATTATAAAGCTTGTAAGAGCCAGGACATTTTTTAATATAACTGAGATTATATTCATTTGAAAGTAACTCATTTACACATAGAATGGCTTGAAGGCGAGTAAATCATGAAGTAATTCTCATTTCTGGGTGAGCTATCCCTTTAAGATTATTGTAAAGACAAAACTTAATTCCTATAATGAATTTTTAAAAATATCTTAAAGTTAGCATAACTTCAACTGAAATATTATCCCTTGGATATATATATACCGGTTCACATTTACAACTCTGCGTGTTTGCTGTGTAAAACCATCAATCGATTTTCGCACTGGTCTGAATGAAAATGCAAATTCATTCTTTGTCACTAGCAGTCGCTTTTGAAGGGTCAAAAATAGTGGTTTCCTCTGTAGCGGCTGTACACAAAACAGCATTGCGCTTACAAACTATACTTTATCAGGCATTACAAGCATGATGAAATGGAAATGAAATAGAAATTTTCCCGAAGACAGTTGGTTTCCATCAGAAATACACTAATATAAACACTAGCGCCACATTTTGATTGTGAAACATGCAGTGCTCATGTTTATTCAACAAAGCCTGTTAAAAAATGTATTTGGGGTGGTGAGTTTTGATATTGTGGCGGGCCACCACAAATAAATCAATGTATGGGAAACACTAATGAACCTCATTTTTGATTTTATAATCACAGTAACTAGTCCTAAACTCACATCAAGCTCTTCTTACTTTTCATGCAACACCGAAGCCTCTCTTTAAATATATATTTGTAAACTTCTAAAGAAGGGCATTTGGGAACATTGATGAAAGTTTCTTAGAATTTCTTTTAAGAAATGTCTTTACTTCTTTCTTAAAGGGGTCATCGGATGCTCATTTTCCACAAGTTGATATGATTCTTTAAGGTCTTAATGAAAAGTCTATAACATACTTTGATTAAAATTTTCAATGGTAGTGTAAAACAACACCCTTTTTACCTTCTTAAAATCAGCTCTTTTCACAGCAACCCGTTTTGTTGCATGTTCCCTTTAAATGCTAATGAGCTCTGCTCACCCCGCCCCTCTCTTCTGTGGGGTGACGAGCTGTCCTATTTACATTAGCTGCATTTAGCTGCATTTAACTTACTAACTAGCATGTTATTAGGAAGGGCGATTTGCAAAGATTCATAAAAAACCTCTTATACTTACTTCTTCTGCAAGTGAAGCTGGATCACGAATGATTTGTACGCACTGACGCATTTATGTAGATTGGGGGGCACACTGCCTTAAAAAACAAAAGTAATTCTTTGCGTCTTCAGCGGCTCAGATGTCAGGAGTAAATGACGACTGCTATGTTTACAATTACATTCAACAACAAAACACCTCAATCGCTTAGGAGACATTCTTGTCTTCCCCTGCTTCAGCGTCGAAACAATGGCGGTTGGACTGTTCACAGCTCGCTCAGGGCAGGTCTAAGGTAAGATGGCCGTGTCAATAAACTATCATGGGAGCGGCCTTGGTCTGTGTGACGTCACACGGCCAAGAAGCTGAGAATGGCTTGATTTGAAAAAGGGGATATTATTTATCAGGGTGGTTGTGTACACACACTGCCAACACACATTTATGTTCAAACAATATGTAAAAGTGAATTTTGCATCCGATGACCCCTTTAAGAAGATTTTCATGAATCCAGCCTCTGACCTGTATCAGAGAACAACATCAAATTTCACGCATCTTCTTTAGTCAAACCTGTTAGATCAAAACAAACAAACTACCACCTTTCCGTCAACAGGAAACCGTCGTTAATGAGGAGGGTAAAGCTTTGTAGGCAGTGTTTAAAGAGGCATACAAATGAAGCAGCGCTGCAATTAGAGAGAATCCACAATGGATGCGGCCACTCTCTGCTAAGGATTTCTTAATGAATGCTCAAGGTGCTGCTTGTGAGACAGATTGCTCGACATGTGGCCTCCTCGCATACGAAGTGGTCTGGGACTCGGGGCCCCCAATGCCTTTACATAACCGCCCCTTTCAGTCAGGGAAGCGTGGGAGAACTACAGCTTTGTGTGGGCGACAGGACCACGGGGCGTACGTGTAAAAAGCAGGTCTGTGTAGGAAGAACGATTGCTCGTTCATTCCGCTTGTGTAAATATGCTGAAACCCACCGTGCTCAGAAATACCCTTCCGCGAACCCAAGCCGAAAGCGGCCCCACCCTGGCTATCCTTCACTTCTCTCAGCCACATGCACACTGGAACGGAATGTATTTTGGGCTAATCTCTTCGCTGATTGCTAATAGTAAGGTATATGCATGGAACAACCCAGTTTTGGACACAGCAAGGTCAGCGCAAAAGGCGGTTTTCCAGGCCTGTTATTTGGGAGGCATCGACCAACAGTGCACTAAAACGTCTAGGCGGTTGTCTGTGGAATAAGAACATCAAACAAACTGCCAGAAGTTGACTGGCATAGCCCGTCTACACATCCCAGTGCCATGCTAACACCCCTAACTTTGCAAATGTGGAGTTTGGCTCGATCCGTTTATACACACATGGGACTTGATGGATGGCTTCTTTGCCAGTACGGCTCATTCGCACACACACACACACACACACACAGAGTATCAATACACCATCTGTAATAGAAAACCCGAGAAGCACCAGAGCATTAATTGGCATACCATTCCATCCCGATTTCAAAGGCTCTGGCCAACGGCAAAAGTCAGCAGGTCTCAATTTGATTTTTTGCTAACCCACAATGAAAGGGCACTTTTGTCTGAATGCAAAGATCAAACTGCATTAGTTAGCAAATGAAAAAAATATATGGCAGCTGATAACATCAGTCCGGCCCTTTACTTTAATAGTTACTAATCTGGAGGAAACCAGCATGTGGGAAACTACAGTACCTTGTAAAATCTAATTACACAACAATGGCAGTCATTGTGTTGATTGCATAAGGCATGCTTCTATACAAATCATACAAACAAACCATTGCCTAATTATCCCCCATTAGGAGCTACTTTATAAAACCGTGCATTGATACAAAACAAGCAAACAAACGGTAAAAAATAAGCCATATTATAATTAGAAGCTGTTGTAGTTATGCAAAAGAGAACAGAGTGTACCTCCAAATTTCTCTGCTCCTCCGTGACAAGTCACTGTAGGCCTATATCTAAAAATATTTAATGACAATTATAGACTAGATGTGCGAGGAGGGAACCAATTTAGACAAACATTGGCAGCATGTGCTCTACATCATTTGACGCAGAGCGGATGTCGATAAGAGAAAATCAATGGCTAGAATAGTGATGCAACAGTCCTGTTAAGCATCGTGGTGCCCTTTCACGGGCAGCCGACCACTGCAACTGCATTCAATGCCAGCAGACGCCCAGAACACTTCCCTTCTGTTCATGACTCAGTACTTTCGCTGTTCGCTCTGCTCTGCTGCAACTGCAAAACAAAACAAGCTGTTTGAATATTCACACACTTTTCAGTCCGACTGAGAGTTCTGAGGTTTGTTGTTTGTCTGAAACAAAACCATCTCTTTTTTTTGGGTTCGTTTTCTTTACCTCTAACCACGATAAATCTGCAAACATGCTCTGAATAAGTACAAACAACCTCTTTTCTTCATCTCCCTTAACAGATCTCATTTACATCCATCCATCCATCACGGCGCAATTCCATCAGTGGATATCCAATTCTGATATTAACCCATGGCTGTTGTCCATGCATTAATGTGCCCTCAGATTGGAAACCAAATAATATTATCCACATCTGACGTCCCAGATCTGCATTTAATCCAAGCTCAGTCTGGCATTTGCTTAATTTATCCCTTTCAGGTCTCAGCAGTTTAATTCTCAGTATTCCCTCAAGAAGCCAAATACCTCTTGGCAGGCCGTCCTTTTAAGTAAGAATAAAGTGATCTACCTGGTTAAAAAAAAAAAAAAAAAACGGTTGAAAAAGCCTTGTATGCTTAAAGGGTAATTATGGAAGCCTGTTTATGTCACTGAATAGGTAATTGCGACTAGGTGATAGTGTATCACGCAATTCTGACTTTTTTCTCGCAATTGTGCGACATAAACTTGTAATCTGTGAGTTATAAAGTCAGAATTGTGAGACATAAACTCACAATTCTGAGAAATAAAGTTGGAATTGCGGAATATAAACTCACAATTCAGACTTTTTTCCTAAGAATTGCGAGTGTATATTGTGCAATTGCAAGAAAAAAAGTCAGAATTGCGAGATACAAACTCGCATTTACGAGGAAAGTTTTTATCTCGAAATTCTGACTTTATTTCTGGCAAATGTGAGTTTATATCATGCAATTCTGAGGAAAGAAGTCAGAACTGTAAGTTTATTTATCGTAATTCTGACTTTATGACTCGCAATTATGATTTTCTATCACAAGTCTGAGCAAAAAAGTCTGAATTTCAAATTTTTAATTACGCAGTTCTCAGGAAAAAGTCAGAATTGTAAGTTTATTTTTTCGCAATTCTGTCTTTATGCCTTATGTGAAATGTGATTTCATGTCATTTCTGAGCAAAAACATTTGAATAGAGAGTCTTTATCATGCAATTCTGAGAAAGAAATCAGAATTATTTGTTTATATCTCATAATTCTGACTTTATGCCTCACAATTGTGATTTTATGTCACAATTCTGAGCAAAAAAATCTGAACTGCGAGTTTGTATTATGCAATTATGAGAAAAAAAAGTCTGAATTGTGAGATAAGTCGCAATATCCAGTGGCTAAAATGGGCTTTCATAGGTAATATTGTGAACTATTACTACAGTTTAAAATAACTGTTTTCTATTTTAATATATTTTCAAATGTAATGTATTGCTGTGATGCAAAGCTGAATTTTCAGCATCATTACGCCAATCTTCATTGTCATATAATTCTTCAGAAATCATTCTAATATGCTGATGTGGTGCTCAAGAAACATTTCGAATTATTATCTGTTCACAACAGTTGTACTGCTTAATTTTTTTTGCAGAAACCATGATACTTTTTTCCAGGATTCTTTGTAAATCAGGATAAATGTAAAGTTCGAAAGAATAGCATTTTTTTTTTAAAGAAATAAAAATCTTTTGTAATATTATACATGTTGCTACTGCTATGTTTGATTAATTGAATGCATCATTACTGAAAAAAGCAATAATTTCTTAAAAAAACAAAACTAAACAGCTTCAAACAGTAGTGTATTTTTCAGTTATATCCAGTCATGCATTTGAAGTGGATACAACACAACTTTCACAAACAAAGTTCATGATGTAGTTGACCATTACCAGCAGTACCAGACCAATACCCTGTAATTTACACACTGTATTTCAACAAACTAGCCCAACCTGGTACCAAAGTACTGTTTGTTATGATTACCCTTCTGTTTACATATCTGTCCTGCCCAGCTAGAGCTGTGTAAATGTAGAAGGTAGCTGGAGGCTCCTATATAAACCTGCCCACCACTTGCCCATGCGCAGCCAACCTTTCTACATTAAGCCAAGCACAACTAATCCTGATCTCTAACACCGCTGGCTTGAGACCGTGAACAGTTACATGCATATGCAAATGTTGTTTTGCATGCTAGTATCAACCAGCTTGATCAAGAAATACCATTGTCAAACGCATAATTGTGAATATTACCGCAACTTCACTTATAGTATAAAAAAAACAAATGTTTATTTTTTTAAAGAGCATTTATTTGAAATGTTTCAAGTATTTAATATAATTTTAATCCAAATTTTTTTTATTTAATTTGTTCATTTATTTTATAATCTTAATATATCCATCCATCAGTTATTGGCTATAACATGAAAATAATTACCGCCTCTTCAGACACTCTTATCTTCAGAACTGTTTACACAGAGGTCTTCAATTTGACTGTGCAGAAAAAAATGAGAGGAATGGCTGTGCAAAAACGCTAAGATGTAGGGAACCGCGGTATCTTTAAGCTCTTAATTTGAAACAATGATGGGACATGGAGTGGAGAACCCCACTTCAAAGACTCAATGCGCCCATGTGCCTATTAAAACTTGAAAAGAATCTCACAAAAGGAGGGAAAGGCCTCACAAAATTTAGAAGAAGAGATTAGAACAACTCTTCACATGACACAGTCAGAGGGACTGCCAGGGTAAAAAAAGCCACATTTACTTCTCACAGTAAGCGAGAGAGAGAAAGAGAGAGAGAGCTCTGAATGCAGAGGTGACGAATGACTGTGAAGAATTCGAGCAGAAAATGGATTCTCAGATTGGGGCTGAGCCTAACCCTTTGGCCCTCATATCAGGCTTTTCCTGAGCTCTTCTGACAGCTCTTCCACATGCTGCCAGTCTACTTCCACCCTAACACAGGCCAGCGTCATGTCAGCATCACATCAGCAGAGTTATCGCTATGTGAGTGCGTGTGTGTGATGCTTTCTACCATTGATCCTGTTACACCTGAACTTCTCTGTCTCTGTCTCTCGCTACAAGTTGTAGACACAGATGCAGGATTCCCTGCCTGCCTGGGAGCTGTTATGAAGTATTGATTTCCTTTACAACATGTGGCTGTGGTCAGGGCTATGTGCTGAATGTGGTTGCATTGTACATCACTGTGCTTGTGGGAGAAAGGGGAAAAAAAAAAAAAAAAAAAGAACAGTGGGGTTTATGGATGGGTCTGACAGTGTGACTACAGATGCAATCCCACAATGCACTTTCCTGCTGGCGTGAGGGATTTGTCACTGCGAAAAAAGTATTAAAAAGCAGCAAGGTGGACATGTGCCATGGCAGTGCAACGGTATGGTTGGATGGCATATAACAAAAATATGTTTATGGCTTAGTAACATCAGGTCATTTCTGCTGGGGAAATGATATTACAGAACAGTGGCGGAAATAGAACTTTGTAATCACATCCTTGTCCAAACTAAGGTTGGCAGCAAGCAAGCTTAAGGCATGTAGCATGAATTTGTTGCAAGGAAGAAGACACAAACAATTAAAAATAAAAATATGAATTATTCACAAAATACATGTAGATTTATTTTTTTATTTCTTTCTGCTAAAATGCATTTTGCCAGTTTTTGAGAAAATAAAAATACAAATGGAATTATTTTGCTCACTAGTTCTATGGTAATATTTTATATAAATAAATTAGAATTGAATTGAAAATGTCTATATACTAAAACAATGCTGTTTTGTAAAAACAAAAAAATGCTATAAACATACTTCCTAAAATTATTCATAGAATGACATGCAGATCTGCATTTTTATTTCTTACTGTTAAAATTCATTTAGCATTTTAAGAGAAGATTAGATGACTGTTTATTAGCTGTATAGAACTATTTTACATGCTACAAAACATTAGTAGTATTGTAGAAAAAAAATGCTATTTCGTAAATATATATATATATATATGCTATAAAAAACATAAACATACTTCCTAAATCAAACAATCAAACAAGCTACAAAACTTTTGTAATATTGTAAAAAAAAAATTAAAAATTGTAAAAAATAAATGAATAACTATATATAAATATATACTATATATATATATATATATATATATATATATAGTATATATTTATATATAGTTATTCATTTATATATATATTTATATATATATATACCCGCTTCCTATAAATATTTTCAGTTATTTCAAAAATTAAATGTAGATTTTTATTTCAAATTGTTAAAATGAATTGTGCAAATCTGACAGAAAATGAAGACAAATGCAACATAACAGAAAAGAATGCTGTTTTGTAAATGCTATAAAAAATGCTATAAACATACTTCATAAAACAAACATAACATGCTACATGCTAAGTTAATAAAATGGCATTTTATGAATTCATTTCAACTGAAACTGAATTGTACTATTCTACAAAAAAAATGCTATTTTGAAAAAAAAAAAAACCATCATCAAACATGCATTACAATGTCTGAAAACCCCTGCACTTTTATATAAGATTGGTTAAATTGCACAGAAGTAACTCTAATTGCTTTTAGCAAAGTGGTAAAAAGTTTGCAACAAGGGTTTTGACGCTACTTGATGAGAGTGAAGCCCAAAGGGCAAAACAGAGGACCTGTAAAAGAGAAGTAGCCCCTCTCTCTCTCTCTCTTTCTCTCTCTCTCGGGCGGCAGAGCCTTGAAGTGGTGCAGCTGGAAAAAGTGTGTGACCGCATCACCAGATGATCTCTAGGGCTGTGGCCTTTTCTCTTGGCCAGAATCAGCATCCATTCAGACCCTATGGGATCAGTTAGCCAGTGCAGTGCTATTCATCAGACGACTAAATCCTTCCCATTACAGAGTGAGAGAGAGAAAAAGGATGAGCGATATAGGCAGAGACAGAATTAGAATGTAAGAGAGAGAGAGAGAGAGAGAGAGAGAGAGAGAGAAAGCACACCAGGGGGAAAAGAATGATTAGGGAACTTTGAGGCAGCCATAGACTTTAATTACACTAACTACACTGGTTTGGAGGGGAAGTGTTTTAATACCTCCATAAACTGCCCTAAAATGTTTCGCAGGCTATTCTGACACAGTCAGGCGTCAGACTGCGGGCACAGTGGCAGGCTGGCGCAATCCTTCCACGTCGCCTCGGCGTTGAAGAGCAATAACAGCGGGCTGAGGTAGATTAGCAGCAAGACTTACACACTGGCCGACGTCATTTTATGAGCGCCGCTGCCTTAATGTCATGGAGGCTGTAACCAACACTTACACTAAATCAACCTAAATAGAAAGTTAAATGGCAAAGTGACTGAAAACTAATGTCAGAGAAAAAGGACGCAAAGATATGCAAATAACAGCTCTCAGGATAATTACGGTCATTTATTTGCCCCCTCCTATTGGCTCAAGGGTGGATTACAGAAGCATAGCTCGACTCTCAGAGCCAGTGCTTTGGCAGCCTTTCAGTCACCATTACTCAGTGGCGTGTCTCAATTGGATCTTTTCAGCGAGCTCAAGATCATCTGGGAGGCTCTTGCACTCACTCAAAGGCATCAGTGTACATGCGGATCAGCATGTGCATCATGTTCTTGGTGGTGCTTGTGGAATTACTAGGCCTGTGCGGTATGAAGCGCTTATACTGTATGAAATCTCCACAACACAATGCACAAAACTACTATTCTCCAAACTACCACATTTGATGTTTCCGTAGCTTAAACAGTACAGCTTAATGCTGACAATGTCAAGGTCTTGGGTTATATTCCCAAGGATAATGTAATGTAAGCAGTGTTATTGTTAACTAAAACAGTGACAAAAATAATTAAAAAGATGAACAGCAAAACACAAGTTCAAGTACTAAAATTACAAAAACTGCAACTGCAATACAAATAAGGGTATCGGTATCGGTATCGGTGCATCACTAGTATAAATATTGTAAATAACAATAAATTAAAATAAAAGCAACAAAAAAATAAAAAACATAAAACTACTGACATTAGAACATGATGAATCAAAATAAATTGTACAATAGCACATACATAGCATGCTTGCTAAAACTGCTTGCAAAATGAATTAATATAAACGAAAACGTGAATAAAAAAATATTACGACTTTTTATATATATAAACTCACAATTGCACAAAATAAAGTCAGAATTGTGAGACAAAAACTCGCAATTCCAAATTTTTTCTTGCAAATGCGAGTTCATATCTCACAATTCTGACTTAACAACTCACAATTGTGTTATGAAGTCAAAATTGTGAGATATAAACTTGCAATTCTGAAAAAAAGGTCACAATTGCGATATGAATTCTTAGAAAAAAGTCAGAATTGTGAGTTTATATCTTGCAATTCTGACATTATAACTCTCAATTGATTTTATATCACGCAATTCTGACTTCATTTCTCAGAATTGTGTTTATATCTCACAATTCTGACTTTGCTCTCAGAATTGTGAGATAAAAAGTCACAATTACGCTTTTTGTAATATTTTATTTAGTAGTGGAATCGGGCTTAATATACATAATATATATAAAATTAAACAGAAGCAAAATTAAACAAACCTAAAGGGTGACAACAGGGTGAGTAAATTATCTGTAAATATTTGTTCTGGAAGTGAACTTCTTTAAAACATTTTTATTTAATGGATAAAAAAACTTGCAAAACACTAATGGATGGACCAGAGCCAGATCTCAGTATAGACTCTTTGCACAGTAGTCTACTAGACTACTCGGCGAACAAAAGTAAAAATCTAGCTTAAAATTGTAATTGACCATAAACTGACACCTCTCGGTTCAGGGGCACAATCCATCCGCTCTCAACTATGAAGAAGAGGAGGGCACAAGCAAAGTCAGAATAAGCCAATTCCCTCTCTTCATTAGTATTCTTTTCATTCAGCTATTCAACCTTTTCAGGTTGTGAATTTGGCCTTAAATGGATACCCCATTTCTCTTCTCTGGAGTTTCTAAAAGGGCACCCCAAAGTGAAAAAGTCGAACTAAGAGCCGTGCTTCAGTGGCTGGTCCGTCCCTGTACATCAGACACTTGACATTAAGCGGTCCTTTCTCCGCAGCTTAAAGCGAAGAAGCGCAGACCGTGTGGGAGGGTGATTCATAATCAGATGATTCACCTGTCCACCGAATCACACTCAAATCAAAAGACTGTCTCCCGAGAGGCGGACGCTTTACTAAGCTACCAACCACAAGTTATACGACTCGCAGCCAGACCTTTGACTAAATGACAAAAGGTTCGGTCCATGTTCTCGCTAAGAGCCGCCCACTTAGAAGGGATAAGTTGCATAAAGTAGCCAATATCAATTAATATGTTATACTGATTTGTTAAAATCAGCTGCTTTAAACGTTGTAATGAAAAATGGATATACATTCTGCAATGTGTTAACGATAATTTAAAAGTCCGGGGCTGCTAATGTTTTGTAAAAAGTCTTATGCTGACCAAGGCTGCATTTATTTGATCAAAAATACAGTAAAAACTGTAATATTGTGAAATATTATTACAAGTTAAAATAACTGTTTTCTATTTGAATATATTCTAAAATGTATCTAAAATTCTAATTTATTCCTGTGAGGGCAAAGCTGAATTTTTAAAATCCATAAATTAATAGAAAGATCAAAAGAACAACAATGATTTGAAACTGAAATTGTTTGTAATATTACATTCTAAATGTCATTACAGTCATTTTTGCATACTTGCTGAATAAAAGCTTGCTGATATGTCATTTGAGAAAGGCTGACATAAAAATATAATATTAAACTTTATTTGGAGTACTAATTTCTTAATATTAGCAAGTATTCAGCGAGTATGCAAAAAAGTATGCACAAAAATAGAATTATCAGATTACTCGATTAATCATCAGAATAATCGTCTGATTACTCAATTTCCAAAATAATAATTAGTGACATCTTTTTTGCATACTTGCTGAATAAAAGCTTGTTGACATTCCATTTGAGAAATGCTGGCATAAAAAAAAAAAAATTATAATTAAACTTTATTTGGAGTACTACTTGTACACAATGCACATTTCTTAATATTAGCAAGTATTCAGCAAGTATGCAAAGAACAAATGCAAAAAAAATATAATTACCCGATTACTCGATTAATCATCAAAATAATGAACCAATTACTCGATTGTCGTTTAAGACATGCTGACATAAAAATTAGAATGAAACTTTATTTGGAGTACTACTTGTGTACAATGCACATTTCTTAATATTAAGCCTACAATGTGTTTTAATGTCACTATTGATGGAATTGTATGATTTTTGTATAATATCAGTCTTTAAATGTAAGATAAAGTGTACCTAAAGCAATAGTTCCACTTTAGCACAATCAAATATACTTCAGTATATCTTTAGTTGGACTTCAGCACTACTTCCACACAATTAAAGTCCATTGAGTGCAAAAGTAATTGTTACAATTTAGCAGACTTTAACTATACCAGTTTAATATACTAAAAGTACAATTGCAAGGTATTTTTATTAAGTTAATGCATATGCAAATGCATTTGTAGCATTAAATAAATATTTAAATGCATATAAGTATATTGATTTTTCACTAGGATTTATGAGTGTCATTTACCAGTGTTGAGATTAACTTGGTGACAGCATAGAAAGTCTAAATGTAAAAACAGTTAAAATAAGCTCAATTAAATATCAAATAGGACCAAAATAGTTAAATTCATTTGATAAATCAACATGGTATATTATGCATATATTGTGCGTCCGATTAAAGCTTGCCAGACTGAGAAAGTTGCTTTCTAGGTTTGTATGAAATATGCATCAGACAATCTGCAAACAAACTGCGAGTGGTCTGTGAACGTGCTGCTGTCTGAGGCAGAGATCGTAACACTCGTAAAAGAAATTGTAGTATCACTGGTTTATGCAGACAAAGAGTTAATAAAGACACACTAGTAACACACAAAGTATTCTCAAACCCTCCGGGATTGCTGAGGATTACGCCAGGGATTTGAGTAGACGCTGGATTAAGAGATTTTTTTTAAAAAGGAGAAAATACACATAAATTGCAGTTCTCTCCTTGAACATGGAGAGCCTGCATTTAATCACTGCTGGAGACTGAGCCTGGAAGCTCGAGACGCTTCCCTGGTTGGCCTGTGACTCAAAGAGTGGGCTTGGGGACCTCCAGATCCCTGTCAGAAATCAATCACAACCTTTGCACCCACTGCTTGTGCAAACAGTGATCAGAAATGCACAGACCAGATGTTTAGAAGGATTCACAGGGGGTTCGTCTAAAAGAGTGCGAACGGAAACCCTCTGTTCTGCCGGGACAAGTCGGGGGAATCTAACCGTGGGTGGCAGAGGGAGTTTATTAGCATAACCTAGCCTGCAGACTAAAGGACATTCAGAGGCTCGGTGGGAATTCACACCAGCGTGTGATATACTCGCATTCGCTCTCTCGCCGCTGAAAAAGAGAGCGGAAGAGTCACGTGATCGGGGCTGTGAAAGAGTCTGCGACTTGGTCACATGCAGCCGACATGATTCACAAGCCCCAGCAGGCATTGCCTAGAATTATGCCCTTCCAGCGCACTTTAATTAGGTCTCCATTGCGGGATGCATATTGTATAATGGAATGGGTGAAATGGCATCTGTGGCTGAAAAAGGTGGCGATTTGGGAGCGCTGGTTGGCTTGCACACAAAGCTATTTGTGATTATAATACAATAAGATAGCATTCTCCTCGTTTACCACGTTAAATTTACCGCCGACATCCACAAATGATTCTCCATCGGATACAGAAATGACAAGAGGATCATTAGCTTTGGCGTCGATGGAGTTTACAAAACGAAAATGAGATACGAGAGGACTCTCACAACTGAAGACGACCGCAAACGAGGCCTTGAAAATTCACAGAGTGATTTAAATTCTCTGAATTTCACACTCGAGCATAAAACAACACCAGGCCTTATTCCCAGGGTGCCTCTCGCTATCTGCATAAGACAAAAACAAACAAACATGAAAAGTAGTTTAAGATGCTTACCAATGGGATTTTTGTCTACTCTTGGGATTACGGATTTGAAGTATTTGTTATTGCATCTGCTAAAATCCATGCCTGATATTAGGCCGTGTGTAATGAGGTTGTTGTAGAGTAGCGTGATTATCTGATGCCGGGTGGATTATGGGTGGCTGCTCGCTGGAGATGGATTTACGGACGAGCCAGTCTGGCCCACGTTCAGCGCAGGAATGCAGTGGACGCAATATACACGGCGGACAGAAACAGACTGTGAGACCTATTCAGAGAGGAGACAGGAAGAGAGAGAGAGACGGACAGACATAACAAACCCGGAGACCTTGTGTACCGAGATCTTTCAACCTGTTTGAATAAAGCTGATCTTCTCTAGTTGAGTGTGTGTGTGTCTGTATGGCATATCTTTGAATGCCATGGGTGTGAATATAGTTGGATGTGTGGGAGTGTTTCTGAGGGGGTGTGGTGGTGTGGGGGAAATATAGACAGACTAAAGCCTCTTTCACAGAGATTCCGGAAAATACATGGAATTGTAATGCGCCTTGTGATTTGTCCTGGAATCGTTTGATTTTGGTTCATTCACACTGCCAGTGATTTTCCAGAATCGGCGTGCGTTCACACGTGCATCCCGTAAAGACAAGTAACATTAGGATGTGACGTGTATCGTTTCACTAAGCATATTTTTTAATCTTCCTTCAAAACACTCGGTAAAAGAGTGTGATAACGTGTGATATTACTACGACACACCCTTTACGCCATTGGACCTGCCTTTTGTTCACATAGGGCTTGTTTCGGGGCTGATCTTGGCAGTGTTACTAGGTCTCCATCTTGGGATCATTCCCAGGATTAATTCTGGGAGGTGACAAAAATGCAACACAGGCAGTGGAATAGTAAAAACGTGCAAGAAGATGGGAGTGAACTTTTTTTTAACTTGAGCACCGCGTTTTTATAATACCGTTTCATGCATGAGATGCTGTAAAGGACGCAAGTGCAACAGTCAAACGTGACCATGTTTACATAGAAAAAATAATGGAAAAGCAGCGCAATCGAATAAAACAACCTGTGAAAAACTACTACTGTATGTCTGATATTTCATGTTTGCATCATGTTGACAGGCTAAAAGCTGCTGTTCATTGTTTTTACAGAATATTTAGTTAAAGGGGTCATCGGATGCTAACATTAATTTTGTTTGAACATTAATGTGTGTTGGCAGTGTATGTACAAATCTACCCTACAATGATAAAAATCCATGCAGTGTTTTTAATTAATCTGTAAAAATAATATCCCCTTTTTCAAATCGAGACCTTCTCAGATGCCTGTCGGTGTGCCGTCACACCCACAGAGGCCGCTCCCACGATAGTTGATTGACATGAGCTTTTACCTTAGACCAGCTGTCACTGTCCAGTAACTTTCCTTGTTTTGATGCCAGAGCAGGGATGTAAATTGGACAAGAATATCTCCGATTAAGCAATTGAGGTGTTGTGTTGCTGGATGTAATAATGAACAAAGTGGTCGTCATTTACTCCCGTCATCTGAGCCGCTGAAGATGCAGTAGATTAAGTTACATTTGTTTGTGAAGGGAATGCGCTTCCCTATCTACATATATCCATCTATGTTTGCGCAAATCATTCGTGATCCAGCTTCAATTACAGCAGAAGTGAGTATAAGCGTTTTTTTATTAATCTTTGCGATCGCCTTTCCTTATAACGTGGTAGTTAGGAAGTTTAGCGGCTAAACGCGGCTAAATGCGGCTAAAGTAAACAAGATCGTCTTTCCACAAAGAGAAGAGGGGGCGGGGTGAGCAGAGCTCATTTGCATTTAAAGGAACAACCCCTTAGAATAAGATGATTTTTGCAGAGCTGATTTTGGCAAGGTAAAAAGGGTGTTGTTTTACAAAACCATTGAGAATTTTTAATCAAAGTATATTAGAGACTTTTCATTAAGACCCTAAAGAATCATATCAACTTGTGGAAAATGGGCATCCGATGACCCCTTTAATAATAGTCTACTGGTGTTATACCTTCAGTCAAGCATTTTCCTTCTATTATTTCTGAACACATCATATGTATAAGACACGTCTGTACAAGATGTAGTTGTAGTTCATGCATCTTTTCTGCAAAGATATTTAACAAGTGATTTGTTCAACATTTACATCATGTTGACAATTGTGGTGCAATTGGAATAGAATTTTCTTTAACTAGAGATTAAAAAAAATAAAGTTATTTGATTCATTTTGTGTTTTTCTGTCAAGTTGACTAGTTAAAAAAAAAATAACAAGTTTGAAATGTTTTTCCATATCGCCCAGCTCTAGTGTACTCCAAAACAATGACAAAATTCACATTTAGAAGATACAAGCATGATATAAGCATTTTGATGACATCACTCTGCACTCCAGCTTGTCATCAAACTTTCTGTCCAATCAAATGTTCTCTAGAATCTCAAGCGCCCCACCCACTACGCTATAAATAGACCCTGAAGCTGCGACATTCACTTGTTCAGAGAATTTGTATTTTCTGTACGGTGAATGGCACTACATAGAGGAGAGGGAACAATTCAGAATGTAAATACGCATTCCTTTGGGGCAAATGAAAACTGGTTTCACTATGTGTCATGCGAACCGCCAATAGAGCACACACAGTCTGCTCCAGTTTAGAGACACGGCTGCACAGAGCAGATCATATGCACGAGTCTGCGCAGACCACAAAATGTATCGGACAAAATGTATTTGTATTCTACACAGAATGCTATATTTTATACCGATATGAATGAGATTGTGGCTGTCATAAGCTATCAAATGCGGCTTCACCTAGTTTAATGGCTGTGGCCCAAGTTGTAATATAAACAACACGCTATTGGCTATTTAAAAAAGGGGACGGGAGTATATGATATGTCCCGCCCTGTCTTCCTGTTTTAGTTGAAATTACATCAACACAGAACAACGCTGCATGTTTCAATAATATTCTGTTTAAATAAATAAACCATTACAAACTAAAGACCAAAATCAACCAAAAAGTGATTTTAGGCATCATGGCATTATAATGTACAAAATGAAAAATGCATATTCATTTTGAGATTTTAAATATTACATTTAAGAGTGTGGTTTAATTACAGTTTCACATTATAAATCGGGGGAATATGTTGTTTTCAATTAATAAATCAAGCTAAATATATTCATACAGAACCTTTCAAATAGTTCAATGCAAAGTGCTTTAGTGCAAACAAGCAGTGAGCAGAACTAGATTATAATAAATCAGTAAAATTTGATGAATTAAGAATGATCCATAACAAAATGTTGCTTAATCAAAATGGAATACATTTGTGTATTTATTTTTGCAATATTTTCCCTGTATGCCACTCAGCAGCAAATGCTTTGTCTATACCGATGCACAATTATTTGTCATGCTAATAAAGCACATAGACAGGGTAAGAGACAGGAAACCAGACAGAGAGAGAGAGAGCAACCGAAAGAGGGACAAAGGTAGTGGGGGTGGTGGGCTGTGCACTACCTGTCTGGATGGTGGTTGTAAAGCAGTCGGTAAATGCCAGAGTTTATTTTCCTTTAGCCACAGCTGTAACACAAGCTTCATTCATGTGACTAACACACGGTTACACAGTCACACTGACACACCTCGACACTCACCGTCACACACCCTGACCAACGCTTTCCACTGCTCACACTGAACGCATTCACATGAACACACAACCCCTCTCTTCATCTGCGGCGTCAACCGCTCGCCTCAACGACTCCTGCTCAACCGCCATCTTCTATCATCAATTTAACATTTAAATATTGAACTGTAACAAATACAGCATTAGTGCATTTACCTATGTGTTTGTATAGCAGTATATTTAACCAGTTAAGCAGGATTTATGTGTGTGTATATATTATAGGTATGCATAATATATCAGTACCATATTGGTTCTCGGCCTGTATCACATATTGATTTTTTTTAACTTATTAGTATCAGTCGATTTTGTATATCTATAGTGTGGGTGGCCGTATAATTTATATTTACATTCAATTTGCCTCACTTAAAAGGATAGTTCACCCAAAAATGAAAATTCTGTCATTAATTACTCATTACTCGTTGGTGTCTATGCAGGGTCAGAAAGCTCTCAGATTTCATCAGAAATATCTTAATTTGTGTTCTAAAGATAAACGAAGGTCTTACGAGTTTGAAACGACATGAGTAATTAATGACACAATTTTCATTTTTTAATGACTATTCTTTAAATGTTAATCTTTAAAAACAATTATTCATAGTTATTTAAGAATTTAACACATCCACATATTTTATACTGTACATTATAATGTTTTGATGCCTTAAGTCTAATGCTGTCAAATGATTAACGATTAATCGCTTCCAAAATAAAAGTTTTTCTTTATATATGTGTCTATACTGTGTTTATGTATGATGTATATATAAATACACACACATACAGTATATATTTCAAAAATATTCACATGTATATATTTCTATTAATATAAATTATACTATACAAGTATTTTCAATATATAAACAACATATTTTTCTTAAATATATACATGCATGAGTGTTTTTATATGTATACATAACAAATATACACAGTACACACACATTATGCAAACAAAAACGTATTTTAGATGCGATTAATTGTGATTAATCGTTTGACAGCACTATTCATTTGTCGAATAAGTGATTATAGTGTATTTTTAATTAATTTAGACAAAATACTAAAGGATTATTATTTTGGCCACAGCTTGAAACTAATTACTGGTTTCAGAAATCATTTGTAATATCAGTTCATCCCTAATAGTATGCATATAATATATTATGTCACACAGGTCTCAAAAAAGAAAGTCAATGTAGACTTTAGACGAATGCCACTTCATCACCCCCCCACTACTCAGAAAGCATCCTTAAGCCCCGCCCCCTTCCATTTCCACACAATGAGTGAAAACAAAAAGATGCCAACAATGATAGGGGTGAGATGGAATTAAGGGGCTGTAGCAGCGTACGTAGCCAAGTTTGAATAGCGACCGACCACAGTTATGTTAATGGTAGCATTACGGTGCACCAATTTGCTGTTTTTCCAATATCTGTGACAGGCCACTATTGTGCTGTCAAGCTTACATAACAATTAGCTCACTTTTTATGGACATGTTTACAAAGGACATAAAGCACTGCTAGCAAAATATTCTACCCTAACACAATAGACATTCAGCCGTTTGAAAGCATTTTCACGACGGTGGCTGCGCCAGGAAAAGAAAATCTTTATCACGGCGTTCGGTGTAAACTATAAAACTGGCCCGAGCGCTTGCTTTCTTTTTACTAGATGAAGTCATTGGCGAGGCAACGGGACCGAGCCCGCTCATTAAGAGAGCACATCATGGAATTGTTTCTGATAACCATCAGCTTAACACAGAGAAACAAATCAATAGGTGTTGGCTCGCTTCATTACGTAACAGTCGGAGAGAGACATGAAAGTGCTCTGTTTGGTCTTTTCTGCTCTTGTGGAACGAAGGTAGCCTTATGAAAAAACATTTCACTTCGCCTCTAGCCTTCGAGAGCCATGCAAAAACAACCTGGCTCAACTTTCCCGATTCGCCATCATCAATCTTTACAAGGTCTGAGATATACTTCCCTCCCTGTTTAAGAGCTAATGGAGAGGAGGAAATGCTAACAGGGCAGCTGTCCAACTGAAGCTGGGGCAAACGAGCACCCTGGGGCAACTTCTGATGATCAAGCAAAACAACGACCAGCCTGGATCAAATGTTGAAAGAGAGAGAGAGAGAGAGAGAGAAAGAGAGAGAGAAGGAGATGCAGAGAGAGAGGCAACAGAGACAGAGAGATGGCCTGTAAGCACTCAGGCATACTGACGGAGTGTGAGTCAGCACTGCACTGCACGGCGAGGAGAGGAGAGGATGGAACAACTCAATAACAGGAAAAGACTGAGAGAAAGACAATGTATCCACTACAGAGCTTCTGCTAAGAAAATTAGTTGCGTGACTGGGAATGACAGCTGGCTGGACAAAAGCGGAAAAACGTATGTGTTTATTTGCATGGTAACATGATGGACTGTGTAGAGGTTGTGTAACAAACAATCATTATCTAATCTACTGACTGACTGAGTTGAGAAATTTCAATTAAATGCCAAAAAACAGTTAACCCAACAACTGTCTAACTCAGAAAGTAGCTAGTTAATAGTTAAGGTGTGTTATCCAGGGGTCTTTAATCAGAGGGCGGGGCCCAATAGGGCCCTCACCAAACTTCCAAGGGCCGCAGGATGACTTGAAGTCATCTAAAATGTTATATTAAAGGGACAGTTCACCCAAAAGTGAAAATGCTGTCATTAATTACTCACCCTCATGACGCTCCAACCTCGTAAGACCTTTGTTCATCCTCAAAACACAAATTAAGACATTTTTGATGAAATCTAAGAGACTTCTGACCTTGTTAGAACATCGTAAAAATAGTCTATGTGACATCAATGGTTCAACCGTAATTTTATGAAGCTACAAGAATACTTTTTGTGGGCAAAGAAAACGAAAAACAACTTTACTTAATTTCTTCCCTTCTTCCCTGGGTGAACTATTCCTTTAAAGTAATCTAAATAATTAGCAAAAATGCTAAAAACATGATGCATTAAGAGTTCGGGGCTTAATGCAAAATAAGCTTAGGCCAAATTAGAAAAATGTACACATCTTCATTCTGTTCAAAAGTTTTCACCCCCGGCTCTTAATGTATCGTTTTTCCTTCTGAGGCATCAGTGAGTGTTTGAACCTTCTGTAATAGTTGCATATGAGTCTCTCAGTTGTCCTCAGTGTGAAAAGATGGATGTCAAAATCATACAGTCATTGTTGGGAATGGTTCAAATGCACAAAACTGCTAACTAAAATTGTGCAACCTGAATGATTTTTTTGCGGACAGTTTAACTGTTTAGGATGAACAAGGAAGTCATGAACAACTATCATTAAACAAAAAAACAGCTGTGGAGCATTCAGGTAACAACACAGTATTAAGCATCAAGTGTAGGTAAACTTTAGAACAGGGTCATTTTTATAAATTCAACTATTGTGTAAAAGTCTTTTATGTGAAATATCTGATTCAGGTCAGTACTAAATAAAAAAAATAACATGCATTTTGTATGATCCCTCTTATTTTAGTAAAATTATTTTGCATATTCTGCAAGGTGTATGTAAACTTTTGACCTCAAATGTAAACACGTAACTTATCAGATATCTTTTTTTTATTATTTAAAACAAATAAAAAATTGTCCACCATGTTTGAAAACAAGCCGAATTTTGTCATTATTACAGGAGAAGTACCAGAGGAAATATGTGGCGGCAAATGAGGGGGCCTCCAAATACTGTCCTGAATAAAGGGGGACTCCGCATTAAATTATGTTATTAAAAAATGTCAAATTGGGTCACAAAATGTCACATTATTAACAGAATATGACTGATAAGCATCAGTCTGGTGCAACTGGTCAGTTCTATTTATTAATGCACAAAATTGCTTTATTATTGTGTTACTGATAACAAAAATAATTACGCTACATCATTACTTTGTACAGTGTTATTTTTATTATTTTCTTAATGTCATTGTCTATTTCTGTCTTTTTTTTCTGTTAAAATGATGGACAACATTTGGAATTATCTGTGAATGCTGTTAATATTCAGTAAATGGCAAAAAACGGAAAAAGTTTAAACAACTCTGACACCCTTAGCTGGGAATTTACTTAAATAAAACAAAAATTGGATTTGTCTGTTTTGCATTACTTTGCCTGGGCATTGTGTCAACATTAAAAATCACACACATATAAACTTACAAGCTTGGCTTTGTGATAACTGTGCTAGTGAGAACTATGCTTTAAAATTCTTAAGCTTTGTCTGCTATGGACTCTCTAGTGCTCTTGTGGGAAAGATCACTCCACATGCTACAGTGAGTGAGAAAGAGCCCCATAGGTGTGTGTGCGTGTGTTTATGTGGACACTTATGTCACCGTCGGTCCCCAGAGCCCCTCCCTCTGGGAACCCGCCGCTAATTCAGGTGGCGACCGGTCGGCAGATAACGAGCACATTCACATTCAGCACACACGCTGAGCACGACATACGAGATTGATCACCATCAAACCCGACTCCCCTCGCATCAGGAACGTCCTGCGGCGACAGGACCCGAGTGGTGTTTGAGCATGTGGGACCGGCTGACCTGAGGAGAATCAGAACATGCAGTAACAAGACAAATGTGGTGTTCTGCTCACCTGGTGCGCAGCAGCATCTGGCTAATGAGAGTGTGTTAAAGCAAATGAAGGAAGTGCCGTTTATTGCTGCATTAACACAGGCCCCAAAACACGTCAAGCACATGTGGAATTAACTTAATCGCCAACATCACAGGCCTTCACTGGCACGTTTTACCCAACTCTACATCTGCACACAGAAATCTTTCAATTAGTGAAGCTGACTAATTTATCTAGATTTTTTTCTTGTAGCACAGAAAGAGGAAGAAAGAAAAAAAGTTATCTAAAACGTGAAATATAAATTAAATAGTAAAAATGTATGTAAACATACGTAATATATATATATATATATATTGTAATATTATTAATAATAATAATAATAATAATAATAATAATATTTTCTTATAAATGTTTTAAAAATTAATACTTTTCTTACTATACAATATTATATACATTTTAAATTTTGCGTGTTATATATATATATATATATATATATAAAATTTATAAAACATTATTACTATATATTATATAAATATATAAAATAATCTTATATCTATAATTTTTTTTATAAATTAATACTTTTCTTACTATACAATATATTATATATACATTTTATATTTTGTGTGTATGTATATGTATATATAAAATATTATTTTTATTAAAAAATATTATATATTATTTATATAATAATAATAAACGTAATAACATAATATAGTAAAATAATAATAAAACTAATATAAAACAATTAAAAATAAAAATAAAATATTAATGAATTAATATTAACATAAAATTGCATTACATCATATATTTATAATTTCTAATATATATTATAAAATATAATATAAAATTTATATTGTATTTATAATAATAATAGAATAGAATATTTACTTAACGAGAGAAATAATTATAATAGAATATATATGTATAAAATGTATTTTTCTAAATATAAAATTATAATTGTATTGCATATTTATATATAATTATTAAAAATTCTTACATACGTACATATACATATATATATATATATATATACCTTATGTTATTTTACAAACTATTTTATATGTGTGCATATATATATATATATATATATATATATATATTAATTATTATTATTAATATATAATAATAGAATATACATAACATATACAGATACATACATATAATAAACAGAATATATACATAAATATTCTTATAAACATAATATGTACATAAAACTTCATCATTTAATGTTTATATATAATTTATTAAAAATATTATTATCACATATCATATATACTTTTTAAAGTATATATGATACTATTATATATATATATATGTAAATAATAGTTATATAAAAGAACATTAAATAATATATTTTAATATATTTTATGTAATATTATTGTTTATAAAACAATGTTCTTTTTCTGGTTCAAGTTAATGCAAACATAGTTTAATGCTTTTCTAGTTTAATTTTAGGCCAAGCTTTAATAACTGATGTAACATTTGGCCTTGGAAATTCTTTGCTTGGGTGGAACAAATGTATTTATTCACTACAGTAAAGTATCCCTAAACATCCCTGCAACTAAAATGGACTCAAAAAAAGCCTGAGCCAATTTTGCCATTTACAGAAAATCCCACATTTGTCTGAGGTTTAATCCACTTCCCATTACGTACAGCCAACATCCCCATTTCCACAAGCAATGGAACTTCCAGTTTTAGTTTCAGGAAGGAATAAGCACAAGAAACCCAACAAGAAATCCAGAACTGAACAACCAAATAACATGCAAATGATGAGAACCAGCCAAAGCCTGACTTTTTGCACAGATTTCATCAAATATGTTAATCGAGTCAAAACGTGAACACGCGAGAAACAGAAGATTCCTTTTCCTTCAACTCTACAGTGTTTCCGCCAAGCGCGAGATTGCGTGTGGGCTTGGGTTAATGCCATGTTTAAGAAGGCAGCGCAGTGGCCCACGAGAGGTGAGAGGTCATCTGTGTCTCACATCTCTTTAATCAAAAAGGCTGAAGAGCAGACAATTTGAGCCGGCAGAGTTGTGACTGCGGTATTAAAGAGCGCTCGGCAGTTACACAAAGTGCACTACAAAAAGGGAATAGTCACTCCTCCGTCTATTTCACTCTTTCCGAGTCAACACAGGCCAGGTAGAGTGCAGCACTACAGCCCAAAAAAACGGACAACAAGCCTCACGCTGCTTTCCAGAAAGACACAAACACACTAGACTCTGATTACCTGCACTGGCAGAAGCCAAAACAGACAAACAAATTAGCTGTGAGCAAATCCAACAGCGATGTGACTTTGGGACGAAGATTCGGACAAAATCAAACCAAGAAGCATCTATTTCCTGTCTGTGGGACTTGGTTTAAGAGCCTTCAGGGGCTTCTGATGCAAGTTTCTAACTCTCGCTCTAGACTTCCCACCTCGCTCGTCTCAGGACGAGGATCGAGATAAACAGCTGAAACAATCGGGTGCCCGCTTTAATCCTCCGCCAATCCTGTTTGCCAGAATAAACAGCCCAAACAAATCCGAGAGCAGAACAGATATGGAAGAGCCGAGCGTGTACACGAGAGCACCTCATCAACTAAAGGTGACCGGCGCCGGGGTCAAGCCACACTCTCTATTATTATTGCTACCAGCTACGTTCGAACGAATCGAGCGGTGTAGGGCAGGCTTCAAGCAGGATGATGGCTCTACGGGGAGCATTTGGGAGCAGACGACACCGAAAGACGGACACACTTCACACTGCCGAGGCAGGATGGCATGGCGCCATTCTGCTGACATGCACACATTTACTGGACATTAACACTCCCGCCAAACTGCGACAAGTTGAAGGCAAAACTGTCTGAGAAGCAAGTCCTGCCGTCGATTAGTGCTGGAGGGATTATACCGTGCACTTTAGGCTGCGGGCTTAAATACGACCACAGAAGAATAGAATTATCACATTAGACACAGATAGAGCAACAAGTCTGCGGGGATATTAGCGAGAGACTAAATGAGACGGAACGTCGCTCCAGGCTCGCTGTAGTTTACATTACACCTGGATTAGGAACCTAAATTAACACCTCTGCAATTAAAAAGAACCGTGCCACATGGAAGCCAAATGGCGATATTAGTATTAGCCTGCAGTGAAAATCTGTTCCAGCCTCCATGTTTTTACATTATCCAGATTCACATCAACACAATTAGGATGATTTTTTCCTTCAGTGAGGAAAAAGCTGTTCAAACACAGCTATTGATGACAGAACGATTTCTAATTTGATTAGGCAAACCTATGTTTGAGAGAATTATGCTAATGAGATGATGCATGATAATTAGTATCAATTAATTGTAAAAAACGAGGCAGGCTGCCGGGGGAGTGCGGAGCTCTCACCGAGGTGAGGCGTTTAAGGTATTCTGTGAATTAATTAGAAACACTTTCATGTTTTATACACTCTGGCTGTGTATCAAAACTGAGAGAGATGCCTACCTAGGAGGCGTGTGCATCATAAATTTTAAATAACAAACATCAATACCCAAAAAATGCTAGCCGACTAGATTTTAAAACACAGTGATGGATACATCCATCCATACAGTTTTGGATTTTTGATCAAATCACTTATTTTTAAAAGCTGATACTTTGTAAAAAGAGGAAATTTAACTAGAAAGAGCTGTTTTAACGTATGTCACCTAATGTAGTCGGATCACTGTTCGAAACGCAAGGCATGGAGGGTCTGTCAGCAAAGCTGCAGGTGAAGTCTTAAAAGCAGGAGCATCGTGTCCACATTGATAGCCCAGCATTTATGATATATGTATCCCTGGACCACAAAACCAGTCTTAAGTAGCATGGGTATATTTGTAGCAACAGCCGAAAGTACATTGAATGGATCAAAATGATCAATTTTTCTTTTATGCCAATATTTTTTAGGATATTAACTAAAGATCATGTTCCATGAAGATGTTTTGTAAATTTCCCACCGTAAAAATATCAACAATTTTTGATTACAAATGTGCATTGCTAAGAACTTGATTTGGACAACTTTAAAAGCGATTTTCTCAATATTTCAATTTATTTTGCACCCTTAGATTCCAGATTTTCAAATAGTTGTATCTCAGCCAAACATTTTCCTATCCTAACAAACCATACATCACTGGAAAATGTATTTATTCATCTTTCATTTGAGGTATACAACACTGATTTTAAGACGCAATCATAGTGATGGATCCATCCATCCATCCATACAGTTCTGCTCTCAAGTGATGTGAAAAAACTGTCATTGCAAAAACATTTGAACAAATTTTAAGAAGCTGCTACTCTGTAAAAATCAGAAATGTAACTATAAAGAGCTATTTTTAGCCAACCTGATACTACTCTCACTCACGTAACCTAATGTGGCCGGGTCACTGTCCGAAACGCAAGGCATGGATGGTCTGTCAGCAAAGCCGCAGGCGAAGTCTGAGAGCAGGAGCATCGTGTTCAGATAGATAGCCCAGCTTTTTGAGGTACAAACTGAATGGAGGACGTTCCAAATCCACAAAATCAATAATAAAATATGTTGATTTTAAACTGCATTTTAAACTGATTTTTTTCAAGGTGCCACTGAGGATTAGTGCTTGTTGTATCCTTGTTTGGCAAACGGCTTAATTGTTGTTTAATTTGCCATATAAAGGATTATATAATAACATATTATGAACTACAGTTTTAGAACAGATTAAAAAAAATACTTAAAGGCACAAATGTTGCGCTGTCACAAATGTTAAGCAACCCAATCAGGTTATTTCAGTCTATATTTTGACTTAAATAACTGGCTTAATTTATGTCATCACATAAAACGCTTTTTAATTTACCTGACGAAACATTTCTATAGTTTTTATTACGAAATTCCTCAATAAGAGGATAGTTAAATGCATTAATTATTAAATCAAATAAATATTTAATAAGAAAACATTTACACGATATCCACAGCGACGCAACCAGATTATAGATCATCCCTCATTTCACTCTTCATAAAGGTGATGAGGAGATCATTCCCAGCGCATATCACCAACAATATGGCATCAGCATGATCTGCAAGCGACGTTTGAGAGCTAAACTCCCTATTCCGCCGATATACACAATTACAATGGCAACAACTTAATGGGAGTTTTAACGGAGAGCGATCCGTCACACGAGATGCTAAAGTATCCAACAAAACTGCATCTTTACTGTCACATTCTCAGCTGCGGATTATAGTCATGACAACGGGAGCTACATTTCAGCACATCATAAACAAAACATCCTGCCTGCGTTTGCGAGCGCAGAAACACCCCGAAACGCTGGGTCTGGGGATCAGGCATCATTTCCGAACGCGAAACGGGCCCGTTATGACGGCGGCGGAGCACCCTGAGGAATGAATGGAGCGCGGTGAACGGGGAAATTCCGCCTTACCGGTTGCTGTTTATGTCGAATAGACGCTTTCCCCAGCGGCGGCTGGTGATGTCTCTTCTGGAAGCCGCTCTTCGGGTACTCGCTGTAGGCTTTGTTGATGCCGATTCGGTCCCTCTTCTCTCTGCCGTTGTCTTTTCGGTCTTCTCCCGTGTCCAGACTGCTGAAGTTCCATACGATGAGCGTTTGGACCAGCAGCACTGTCAGCGCGGCTATTAGCGCTGACCGCGATCGGCGAGCCAGCTTACGGGCGCACAGACTGCCGAACATCTTCACCCTGAAGCGGCGAGGTGCCACTGCCGTGCGCCGACAGTCCGCTTTGTGGCTCAACGTCGCGAAAGAAGCGTGGAGAGGGAGAGAGGGGGCGGTTGGCAAGAGCTCCGCTGGAGGAGAGAGAGAGAGTGAGAGAGAGAGAGAGAGTGAGAGAGTGGATGAAATATGGTGTGCGCCCCCTCGTGGTGACACATGTAAACTACAAGAGGGCCATTGCATGAAATGGGCGTCTTTTCCATTTTGAAAATGCTTTTTTTTTATCAACTTTAATACAAATTTTATCAGACAAACAATGGGTAAATTGTTGTGTTAGTTCATTACATTTTGATATATGCTGAGATATAGCTGTGCCTTTAAAAATAGCAACAGGTTGATGAGAACAGGGTTGACAAATTTACAGTTCATTACCAGTCATGCGCTCAAGGCAAGGTCATGATACTACAAGCTGCTTATTAGAAAGAGAATTTATTATTTATTCCTTTATTTATAGCCTACTATAGCATATACAAATTACTTAAATGACATATTTGTGTATATATACATTTGTTATTGTTGTCATTTTCTTCTCACCCAGATCAGTCAACCACAGAAAACTCTATAAAAACAGTCTATAATAAGACCTTACACACAGTACTATTTTGTTTTTCTTTTCTTTTCTTTTTAAGTATTATTTTATGTTCTGTAATACCTGCCACCAAATAAGGTTGTATGTATATTGATTTAAAAAACAGAATTTTTATTGTTTAAAAATTACTATATGTGGGGTCCATTTTTTCAGTCTGGAGATTTATACAAAATCTGGAATCTGAGGGTGTAAAAAAAATCTAAATATTGAGAAAATCGCCTTTAAAGTTGTCCAAATTAAATTCTTAGCAACATTACTAAGCAAAAGTTAGGTTTTGATATATTTACTGTAGGAAATTTACAAAATATCTTAATGGAACATGATCTTTACTTAATATCCTAATGATTTTTGGCATTAAAAAAATTGATAATTTTGTCCTATGCAATGTATTGTTGGCTATTGCTACAAATATACCCGTGCGGCTTGTTTTGTGGTCCAGGGTCACATATGGCTGGCTTAAAATGAACCCAAAATAGGTTGTAAATTAAAAATCAGGTTGTAAATTCTAATTAAAAATCATAATTACTAGAGACATCAGCAATAATCAAAAGGTTAACATTTATTAGTAAGCAATTAAAAAAAAAGTTTATTATTATTTATTCAACTTATTCATAAATATTTATTTATTGAACATACTAATAAATGTTAATTTCCAACCTATTTTGGATTCATTTTAAGCAAGAAATATAGTATTTTTAAAGCAATAGTTGAGTTTAATAAAAATACCCAGAAGGGTTTGTCCATATTTCACCCACTTCTGGGTTGTTTTTAATCCAGAATATTTTAGAGTGTATGATAAAATGATAAAACATGAAACATGCTTTTAATGGTAATTTTTATGGTCATTACTTTAAAGAGAGGAAGGTATGATGTGTTAACAGTGTTAACGCATACATGTAAATTTGGTGTTTTAATTAAAATCTGTCTACTAAAAATATATAGAGAGGAAATAAAAATGCTAGTTTTCATTTCCATTTTTGCCTCAAATAAAAAGTTGCTAAAAATTGCTAATACAGCAAAGATTAAAAAAAAGACATGAGTGAGGACAAGCGTCCTCAGAGAGAGAAAGAGAGAAAGATCATATTAAAATAAATTTACTGGGTTTTTGATGTATTATGAAAAATGCTTATATAACACAATAAAAGACTGGCATCAGATATTCATTATATCAGATATTTTACTGGCATCAGATATTCATTAAAAGTCTGTTTTTACACATGTCAGGGAAGGACACAAAAAAGCACCCTTTTAGTGGAATGGCCCATGTGAAGTTTTCAGAAGAGACAAGAAAAAACTTGCTTACTCAAGAATAAATCTTTGTGAAACTTTTGAAAATGTCCATAATGTAAATGTCTGTGCAAAACATCAGCAAGTTTCAAAACTGTGAAGTTCCCCTTTTTTCGTTTCACATTGTTGTGCAGCTGTATGAGCGGTGTATAGCCTCGGGGGTGAAGGTGAATGGCTACATCATCTTTCAACCAGCCTTTATTATTGTTCACCCGATCAATGACTGCTAATTGATAGTGTTAACCTGTCAGATTTAGAAAAAGAGAAAAAGAGAGATAACCCCGGGGAGCCACCAAGATGACTTCCCAATACAATGGACCCAGGTGAAGCATCGCCTACAGTTTTTTAATCAAGACTGAGACCATCCTTCATCCGGCATAGCACGGCGCAGTCTCGCACGACAAGGAGACACGGTTTCCATGGGAATACCCTCTGTGTCCCTCTCCTGTTCCTCTAGAAGTTCAGGAGAGAGAGAACTAAAGAGAGAGATACGTGAGAATGCGACTCTGCTTAGACATCTCAGAACTATATGCGAGCGCATTCTTGTTGTTCACAGCATTCTTGGCATCATTAAAGTTGAATCAGTTACCCTGATGCTGCTGCTCTATAATTCACAACTCTCTCATTGAGATGGAGATCACAAGGCTTTGATGAATTTGAAAGAAAGCACAGGGCACAGTCACACTTCATTCCCCTCGCAGAATGGCTGTAGAACCGGCAGAAACTCCCTCGGGCAGCAGACGCTAAGGTGTGCAGTTATGAAGGGGCTACGCGTGCCGACATTCGCTGTCAGTATGAGCACGTATGCATCGTTAGATCTAGCAGAAGGGGAACTGGAGTAAGAAGTCAGGGAACATGTGCCCTTGGGCAGACATTCTCTCCATATGTCTCCTCTGCAAGAACTTCTCACAGTCTCTACACCAATCTTATCTGCTCCAAGGTTCATGCTTGTACAAAATGAGATGTTCTTAGAACTGATGGAAACTGTTTGCATGGCTTTATTTAAATATCATGACTGAACTTAAAATGTCAAGTTGACATTGGCGAAAATCTTTCATAACATTTACCTTTTTACATTACAAAGTTTGGAGTCAGGTGTTTTTGAAAGAAGTTTCTAATGCTCACAAAGGCTGCGTATATTTGATCAAAAATACAGTAGAAACAATACTATTTTTAAAGGTACAATTTAAAACGTAAACATAATTAAAACGTAATTTACTCTTGTGATGTCAAAGCTGTATTTTTAGCATCATTACTCCAGTCTTCAGTGTCACATGATCCTTCAGAAATCATTCTAATATAATGAGTTGAAGCTTAAGAAACATTTTTCTTATCGATGGTAAAAACAGTTCAGAAGAACATAATTGTTTTGAAATAGTTTAGTGTCACAAAATATGCATGAAATACTTTAAACTTGGTACATGAAACACCATTCTCCTCTGTTCCAGGGTTTGTGTATCTCAAAAATGAGGTAGCCTACATGTGAAACCAATGTCAGTTCGTGATGTTTGTTCCATGAACTTTTTATAGTAAACAAAAAGATGCTTATGTAAAACTGTCAGCCTGCCATTTACATGGTTTCAAACTGTTACAAAAAAGTGTTTCATTACACAGCATGCAGAGCAAAGCATTTGCTGTCTTAAACAACTGACAACATCACAAGAATATTCATCACAAGATGAAAAATTGAAATACTTTGAAATGACACCCACACAGGCTTCAAGATCTGGTACATGAAACACAACAAGAGTAGCATTTACCTGATCATTTTGAGTAGAAGATCAAACTCATTCTGAAATCACAAGACAAGAAGTTACTTAATGTGACAAGATCAAAAACATAGTAAATAAAACTAGCAAACAGCCAAACAATAAGCCGTATTAATTATTCATATTCTAGTGCATTCTGGGAAGAGGGCAAATGGGACTGAATATTTTTCAGTGTAGGCCTGCTTGAACTCAAAACATGCATTAATTCATCTAATCTGATATGCTTTTTGACTTTGAGTATATAGTAACAGAAAAATTTAGATTCAGTATTTCTGTTCATGAAAGTACAACAAAAAACTGTAATAATTAGGTAAATCTTTGATTAGTTTTATTTGCATGATCTAAAAATCTTTTTTATAGAAATACTGTTTCCTTTTCTTTGTCCACTAGGGTTGTCAATAGACTATAGTATGGTGTATGGACGATAGCCCTGTGGCTGATGCCTTTGACCATATCAAGACTATTATTATTATTATTATTATTATTAATCAGGATAGTAATATTTATTACTTATTTGTTCCATCATTTTTCTTTCTACGCGCTTTTCCAGTATTGTGCGTTAGAACCAATCACACACGATTCCGTTGAGTTTATGAAATCAACGGCCAATCAGAGTCGTTCAGATGAATCATAGCTGAAACATCGGAGTTTAGTCGTTTAGTATGGGCTCTCTTACTCACGAATTCTCTCATCATAAACAACAAATTGCAGATGTACGTGCGATGTAAGTATAAGAAATGTATTAATTCATACAGTGTAGACAGCTTCACTGATTATAACGTGAGTGTACTAGCTGCTGTTTGAGTAACTGAGGAAATGTAAGCATTATAATTAGTAACTTACAATGTTTATACGTACTTGTTATGGTGTTAAATACAAATTCAGTCATATTAAAAATATTTATGACATGACATCCATATGCTACTTGACTAAAACGATATAATGTATAGTTACTAGATTACACTAACACTGGGCTGAATGTAACGAATGTAACACTGAATGTAAACAATTCCACTGAACCGAACGGAACTCGCAAATTTTACTGATTATTCCTGCTGAAAATGGTAAATTATTGTCATGTTTTGGGCTGGTCGGACCAGGAAAAACATTTGGAGTACTATAGACTGCCAAAAGTTATAACAAATCAAGGAGAAGAGTGCAAAAAACTTTCTGAGGAAACAAAAGGCATTTGTGGTTGGCCAAACTGAACCAGGATTTCCAGGGCAAGAATCTTGACAACATTCGTGTTTGTTCTCATCATTTCCGGTCAGGGAGGTGAAATATTAATCTAATATCTTGATAATACTGCTCGTATGTATCTTTACCCCTATTCATTTAGTTTGTCAAAATACTGAGCCCTTTTCTGCTTACGAAGTCCTTCTCTATATAATTTAGCAGCTTCCGCATGTTTTTTCCATGGTTTAGACAGCATAAATTAGCAGAACAAGTATTCAGAAGTACATTAAACGTGCAATCAGTGCTGTTGTTTACATCTGAGTATCTCAAATATGGCCACACATCCGGGTAACTGACCAAACCGTGACATTAGTGCAATCCCTCTATTGAGCACATCGCCCAACATTAACTGAACACTTTTATGTCGATAGTGACAAACACGTGATAAACATTTCCTGATCATCTGGGCTTGCTCTGCTGGGTGGTAAAGCACATCTGTTTCAGTTTCACCAGCGGTTACCGAAGCATCACTTGAATTCTCTAAGCTCTGCAGTATGTACACAGTTAGCGCACATCCTCAGACCTCCACTTCATTCACTCTCTCAAGACCGTGGAGAGCATTCGAATTGGTCACGCCGATAAGAGCGCCGCTGTGAATAAATCCATGGATCAGTGAATCCCTCCCTGAAAAGGACATCAATAGTTTTGCATGCTAAATCAATCACAATTAATTTTCACCACCACCATCAGAAAAAAAAACATAAAGAGCCAAAGATCTAAGATTCAAGTACGGCTAGATAAGAGAAATCTCCAAGCGAGCGTTACTGAGCTTTGTTTCGTGTTCTATCTCTGCGTCATTTCAAGTATGACATCTTTGAATCCTCCCACTATGGTTTAGCCTCGGCTGACTCATTCTCAGTTTTAATTCCATACATCAGATCCACATCAGGATGAGCCGAGGCGAGTGACGCATCATCAGGTTGAACCTCTGACCCTTTGCACAGTCCCAGGGGAAAGAAACAGTGACACACTCATCACAGTCAAGCATAAAACACTCAAGCACTCCCAAGCTTGGCATTTACTCAGATTGGAGTTAAACTGCCATATTATGCAGAAATTAAGAGAAAATTTATTTCTCATGGAAAAAGGGCCATCACAGCCTGATTTGCTTGTTGTTTTTGCACCTTCCTTTCATGCAGGCCTTGATTTATGGTGTTGCTCATTGAAAGAGGGAGATTGAAGTCATAGAGCGCTTCCCATCACGGCCCCACCACTGACCTTGACCTCAGACACCGCCGGGCTCTCATCTGTCACAGCGCTCGCATCTGTCAGTATCCAGGCTGCTGATATGGATCCTGTCCTTATAGACAGGGATCTTTTTTTATCCCGATTCATCGATTTGCTGAATAATTTATCATCGTTAATTTTCCCTGACAAATTGTTTCCTCTCTTGCTCACGTTTCCTGCGACGACTAGGCCGGAGTTCATTCTGTTTTTGTTTGCATTCACTTTGACATTGTGGGTTATGAGGCGGCAGTGTTTTCAGCACTTGGAAGAGTTGCTTTGGCTCATTTTTGTCTTAACTTTCTTAAAACCGTAAGTGCAATTGTCACATTGGACATCACAACCCTATTGCATATCTTTATATCAGCTTTATTGCATACCAATGGCACCAAAATGAAAGTTTGTTTTGTCATTATGTGAACCATACAAAATGTTGTTTAGCAGTCAACCCTGGAAATGTTTGGTATATACATGTCATTTTTTAAAAAAAAAAAACTGACTGCTTATTACACTGTACTAAGAATGCCAGTTTTGTCTGGCTGAATGCTACTGTGTTTTTTAAATATAGATTTTAACAGCTGGTAAAATTTAATGGGAAAAGTCAGTTGATTGGAAGTTTTTTATTAAAAAATGATTAAAAAGTCATTCTTCATTACTATGGCATGTCATTTGCCAATATAGCAGACATCACTAACATTCATAATCATAGATATTATGGAATATACATGTGCGTCTGGTTTTTATGAATGGATCATTTTGCATGTTATTGCTCCCATGTTGACAGAACGTTTAAAAGTTTTGAAGAGTTTGACAGTTTCACTCAGAAGCAGCTCATAAGTTTTGATCAGTAAGCAATGTGCATTCAGTTTTTGTGCAAATTGTAGACAGTTGTCTACAACAGATGCTAGGACAAATATTTTCCAATGAAAAAAGTTTTTCAAAACTTTTTACACAGTTCTCAGTTTTTTATAGCTTGGCACAGTTGTAACTTTCACATCTAAAAAGCACTAAAACTACCCCAAACACTTAATACATGTCTCAAATCAAATCATTTTTCCACAATACTAGAAAAGGCCATCACCCAACAAACACTGTTGGCACTTACAAAACAATGACCTAAAAAATACTAACAACAGGTAATATCCCTGATAGCACACATATATCACGGAGACGTCTGTGTGACATCTGCATTTACATCTGCAAGACATATTCTGAGTGTTTGCTCATCTGCAATACGTCTATAGGACAGTTCCTATCAGACGTCAAATAGACGTTTAGTGGATGTCTTTAAAGGAGAAGTCCACTTCCAGAACAAAGATTTACAGATAATGTACTCACCATCTTGTCATCCAAGGTGTTCATGTCTTTCTTTCTTCAGTCGTGAAGAAATTATATTTTTTGAGGAAACCATTTCAGCATTTCAAGTTATTTTCATAAAAATAATACAATTTATATAGTTTTTAATGTCAAACGCTCGTCTTGTCTTACTCTCCCTGAACTCGTTTTGTTTTCAACATACATGTAAGGGTATGTTGAAAAACTTCCATCTCATGTTCTCCCTCAACTTCAAAATCGTCCTATATCACTGTTTTACCTTTTTTGTTAAGGGTGTTTGATCTTCTCTGCATGTTCACTTTGCAAAGACTGTGTCGGTACTTCTGCAGCGATGTAGGACGATTTTGAAATGATTTGAAGTTGAGGGAGAAAATACGATTGGAGTTTTTGGACATACCCTAACTGTCTTGAGCCAGAATACACAGAGTTCAGGGAGAGCAAGACAAGACATGCATTTGAGACTAAAAAGTATTAAAATTGTATTTTTTTTTATGTTTATCATTTCGCTAGATAAGACCCTTCTTCCACTGGTGGTATTGTTTACAACCACATTTGGGATCGTTTGAAGCTGCATTTAAACTGCATTTTGGAAGTTCAAACTCGGGGCACCATATCAGTCCATTATATGGAGAAAAATCCTGAAATGTTTTCCTCAAAAAACAATTTCTTATTACGACTGAAGAAAGAAAGACATGAATATCGTGGATGACAAGGGGGTGAGTAAATTATCTGTAAATTTTTGTTCTGGAAGTGGACTTCTCCTTTAAGATGTTTTATGATTTAGAATGTATGTAAAACTGACATCTTAAAGATGTCTGTCAGAGGTTTGTACACAGCAGATGCTTTACAGACCAAGCCATCTTTAACAGACATCTTGCAGACTTTTTTGTAAAAAATGAATTAATCTTCCCCTGTACTGTTTAGAATTCATTGTTGTACTGTATATGTAACATGGTCCATCTCATGGTGAAAACGTACCTGTAGGAACGTTTTTGCACGACGTGAAATATGTACCAATAAGTACATATCACTGCAGTTTCCAACAGAAATAAACACTAGAGGTGGTAAAACACCAAGCACTTGTAATCGTTTTCTTACACAGTTATGATTTAAGCTCCCTATGTTTCACTTAACGAACTTAACAAGCTTGCTCGGTAGCTCAGCTGGCACAGAATTGGACTTAGAATGCTGAATCCTTGGGTACGAATCCAGTGAAAAACATGACTCCTGTGAAAGAGCTGAAAGACGAGAGATCGAAATATAAGCTAAAACAACATGCTTGAGATTGCATTTCTACATCAAATTTGCTTTTGTTCACATTATCGGGTAGGTTTAGGTGTAGTGCAGATGGTACCTTATTTCAAAACGTCACAGACAATTAGCATTATAGCCCCACTCAACGGACATTTCAGTCAGAGCTGCGTTGACACGTACAAAACCAACATCACATAAAACGTACCATATGTACGTTCATCTGTTCCGGGGAGAAAAAAAAACGCTTTTTAGTGCCACTCAGTGGACATTTCACATCGAATGCTGTATGTCACATGTATGGCATGGCGGTACATATTTCACATCTTGCGAAAAGGTTCCCACAGATACATTTTCGTCATGGGATCAGGTTGCCACTTTTGTACAGATGAATTAAAAATCTTAATTGGGTTTGGTGTTATAAAAACATTTTTTTTCTTATGTACCTCCTCCTAGTTTGTACTATTCTGAACAATGTTTGACCACCTTGTGATAAATTGCTGCTTTTATTCCTTCTTCGAAAGTTGTTTTGAATAAAAGGATCTATTAAATGAAAAAACAAATGTAAACCTAAATGAAAACACTAACACCTGTCTAGGTGTTCAGCTATGTCTGTTTTGATAGTCTTGCATTGTATTGTGTTGTACTAGGTTTTGAACTTAATTTAACAGTTTTGGAAAAAAAAGTGCAAATTGGCCTGTAGGCACATAAAGTTTTAGTTAATCTTAGATAGTCAGTGAATGTTATTTCTGCCAAAGCAATTGAAAATAACCCAGAGTTCAGCCCACATAGACTGTTGTTGTCTTCACTGTGTGAATAGATGTCCTAAGTATTGAAAAATTAGTCCTAACAATTGTTTAAAAAGAACTTAAAAACCTTTAAGTTTAACAGTTTTAGGTGCATAGAGTTTTGATGGTGGTTGTTTCTGAGTGAGCAAAACAATTTATGTAATTTGACAGATGTAGTCATTGAATATATTTTTTTAGACAAATTAGCCCACATAAACTGCTGTTGTGCTTACTGTGTGATGAGTTTTTGAAAAGGTTAAAAACTCCTGGAGACTGTCAGAAAACTTGAAATTGAAATTACTGTGAACAAGAAACTAATTATTCCGAAAAATAATTCTTTTGAGGAAACAAAATCCTCATTCGAGAATTGAGCCAAAGCGATTGAGAAAAACTGGAAAGTGCATACTGAGTTTGCAGCAGTGAAGGTCAGGTCTGTCAGATGTGTCACCCAGTCCCTTTCCATTGTGAGCCACCTGTGTCTCCTCACGCTTCTTTGACCTTCCACAGCTGCCACTGCTCCTTGGGGCAACACCCCTCACGCTCCACAGGGGGCTCCAGCGGTGACGAGGCCATCCATTTCCCACGGTGCACCTGCAGCCCTGCTGCACGCCCTGCCCAGAACCTTGTTAGAGCAATAAAAATAGTAGCATGGAACAGAATGGATGGCGAATAGGTTAGGGACAAAAACGTAGCACGCCAGCCAAGATACTCTCATAGGACTTCCACAGTTCAGCAAAGCAGGTTAGACCAATTAAACAAGCGTCAGCTGCTTTCGCTGATTAGCATTCACACCTCACACTGTGCGGGAGAGAGAGAGAGCGCGAAAGAGAAAAAGATGATTTCATATGGAACATGTTTCATATGGAGCGGCTTCTTGGGCTCAAACATAAGCTAATTTATTGAGCCAGTTAAGCAAAGCAGCCAGGGATAGATAGCGGGTCGGAGAGCGAGTATTATGTGGCGATGTTATGGCTTGTTGCACAAAGTTTAATCACGGTTGGACGTCCCTGCACACATTCATCTGTGGGATTACACCTCTGACAGGAAGACGATGCTTCACATACTGATAAGAGTTTGCTTTTGTTTTTTCCCCCCGTCGTCATCGCAGCTCTGTTGCTCTTCACTGCACTCGGCCGTCTAATTCTCCCCAGGCAGAGGTCATTACATTTCCTATCTAAGCGAGAGTATTTGGGCTACACAGATCGATGGGCTTGGTAAATGCCAGTTGAGACTGTGTGTTGGGTCCATTTCGAGACTAGTCAATTGCGGCATGCGCGGGATTTAGGCGCCCAGATTTACAGGACATGCTCGACAGAGGTGATTGTGGAAGGAGATCAATGTCTCTGATGGCTTGCCTTTGTCACTCAGGGTGCATTTGCAGTTCACAGGAGGGAAAAAGGGATAGTTGTTGTGTTGGTTGCCCTCAGTGTCTTCTGTAAAGGAGCGAATCTCACACAACCTGGTGAGAAGATGGCATCATGTTCGTAGTTCAGCTCATTCAAAAGAACGAAAATATAGTTCAAGCGCTCATGGCCTTTAAGCATATATGGAATAAGAAATTAAATATTATGTAGCAAGGAGGTACCCACCTAAATCAATGATTAAAAAAGCATTTTTGGCAAATCCAGGTAATTTACCATAGAACAGGGTAACCAGACGTGCCACTTCCCGAGGACACTTTCAGCACAGTATTGTCTAAATCTAAATTGTCTAAAATAACCAGGTGTTGGTTGTTTGTGCTGTACCGATCGATCGGTGATGACATCAGATTCCCGCGAGAGCAGAGCAGACGGGTCAGTGCTTTTGAATCACTCTCGTGGTACTTTGATGTCATACAATGATCGTTCGGCGCAGCGCAAACAGCCAACACCTAATTATTTTAGGCAATTTAGAAATCCTATGCTGAACATGTCCCTGGGATGAGGCACGTCTGGTCATTTACCATAGAAATTTGATGTTTTTTAACGTCTATAAGTGTTAAAGCGCCAGCTGTGGCCTAATCTCCTTAAAATTTTGCATGCTTGTTTAGAATCACCTGTCACATGTATTTAGCAGTTTTTATGAAGTTTTGAGTTTTCCTTCAGGCTTTGTAGGATTTGCGGTAAATTTGGGCAGGCCCCTTTTTTTTAAATGACGCTGTTACAGCTTTCTAAAGGGTACGTTTGAACATTTTTTTGCTAAAAATTGGTCTAGAGAGTCCAGAGAGTTGTATTGCAGTATTTTTTTCCAGACTGAGTGAAAAACCTAGGACTAGATCGCAAAAGTATTTTTTTTTTTTACATCTTCTCAATAATTTAACAAACTACTTGATCAACAGCAGTGGTTCTGGAGGCAAAGTTGTCCGGAATGAGGAGTTCTATCATATGATAGGAATATTGAGTGTATGTGTGAAAAAACACGCAACGTACAATCGTTTACGCCCTTGAAAAATGTGATATTGCCCCCAAGTGGCCGATTTCTTTAAAATTTTTCTGAGACCTTTGGGGCCATGTGTCGAACAGGCCCACTAAGTTTCGTTCTGATTGGCCTCGGTTAACCTTGTCTAACAGGTGCTCAAACTTCGTCGGACAATAGCGGCCATGTCTTTTGAGATGCGCAAATGTCCTTATAGACTCTTGTGTCACTTCAGACTAAGACCGTGCACACCGATTTTCATGTTAATAGGACAAATCAAATGGTTGTGCAGTTATAGCCATTTAAATGTTTTTCCCTCTTATAGCGCCACCAAGTGGCTAAGCTCTGTGAATTTTTTCCCCTGTGACCTCAGATTGAGCTCTTACATGAGTGTTCTGAGTTAAGCTGAGATATCTCATTCCATTCAGGAGTTATAGGCATTTTACTACAAGTGGCCCTGCCCCTTTCAAATGTTTTGGCGCCCCTTTTCGACGGTGAGTCAAAAGTTAAACTTTTTTTGATAATTACTGATATTGACTCTCCAGAGAATCTTTCTGAGAATCTTTCTTTCTTGGTTCAGATTGGGTGAAAAACCTAGGACTAGTTCGCAAAAGTAGGTTTTTTTAAAAAAAAAAAAAAAGCGAAATACCTGAAAATTAAGCCAAGGATTCCAACAACATAAGACACTTGAGCCTTTAGGAGTGGTGAACGATTTCGTACTTTTGATCGCTGTGGCAACTCTGTCAGGCTGACTGGGGCAAGCCTTGGTCACGTTGTAGGCTACACGCTTGAAACCCTAATTATTCTAAAAATGATAAGATGTTTTGTATTGACATCAGTGCTGGATAGTAACTGATTACATGTAATCTGGATTAAGTACTTGTAATTAAAGTATGTTGCATTTTAAAATGTTCATAATTAGATTACAGTTACTTTTTATGGATTACATTATTGCATGTTATTCACACAAGAACAGTAAATTATTCATGATTTATTGCTTCATCCTAATTCTTTTTTTCTTTCCTTTCTAAAACTCCTACTGTGTCATACCATTTAGCTTTGACTATATTCATAAATTTTGTGTAAATAAAATTGCAAACAGTGCTATAATTTTCATCATGTAATCTGTAATCAACAACATACTACAATTTTCAAGTAATCTACCCTGTAATTGACATTATTTCTGTTAAAATGAAGTATATTTGCCCTCATGTGTGTACGTGTGTCTCTCTCTGGGCTAAAGTTTAGCCCGCAGTCTACACGCCTCCTGTGCTGGGTGGGGGTTAGCTACGGGGTCAGTGTCTGAGTACTACTGACTCAGGGTTACAATTATTGGCTAACCTAAGGGTTGAATTCTCATTATGGTAAAGGGTGGGAAAAAACATTATGTGAAAAAATAATTTAAATAATTTAAAATATGTAATGTATGCTGATTAAATAAAAAAATATATGAACAATGTATTAAAAATAAATATTGAAAATATAAATGACTGTTATCAAGATGAGAATCAGCGGTTAGAATTATGGAAAAATATAAATAAATAAAAAGAAAGAAAGGGAAAAAACTTAATTCCCTAAATAAATTTGTGGACAGATAATCAGATTTGGCAGAATTTTGTTAGAATGAAAATAAAGCACATTAATAAATGGTAAAGTATTTATACATCAGTGCTTGTCTAATGTGAACTGAATATTTCATTTGAATTTCTGAATAGGCAATACAATCACAATACAAATAAATAATCCTAGGAAAATATAATTCCTAATTTCTTTATTTTTGGGGGGAGAGGGGTGTGGGCAGGTGGAATGAGTGTCTCATGTAAGCTATAAAATCCAGTTTTAAATACAGTAACATTTGCTTTTTTTTACTGAAAACTCTATTAGTTACCAAGTAGGTTAACATCCACGAATTATTCAACTGAGATTATTCAGTGCCAAGCAGACGACTCAGAGCTGAATCACAGATCTCCCGCAGTTCAAAGTACGAGAAGACAAAGAATGCTAAATCTTTTATTCCACTTTAAATCTGACACATCAGAGGAGAGTTTGGGGAATTGCCTGTTCCATTATGTGGTTAGTCTGAATAATGTAAAAGTGGATGTCTCTCTCTCTCAGCCTCTCCCTCTCTTTCAGCTGAAAAGAGAAACAGCGAAGGAAGCCCCAGGCAGTTTGAGAGCTGGATTGGAGAAAGCAAGTGTAGCAGCCTATGAGATTCCTCCTTCACCTTTGTGTAACCGTAGTGTGACAGGTATGTGCATGATCTTCACCTTCTCCGTGTCTGACCCCCCGTGAGGCTCTCTTGCACTTCTCTTCAAAGCCTGTATATATGAGTTCTGCTCCAAAAACTAGTGAGATGCCTACAGAGTCAGTATAGCAAGGCATTCTCATGACTATTTTAAATCAAAGGAAACTTAATTATGACACCTTCAGGCCACTAAGACATCAAAACATATATCCCACAATGCACTGCGATGAGCTTCCAGCTCAGTAAAAATTTCCAAGAGGGTTAAAAGAAATATTTATTATGAACAAACTTGGATTTCATTCAGTATTTTTATTGACAAAATTCTTTAGATAACCCAGGCTCATTAGAAGAGAATCCTTTGATTTCTGCAGAATGGTATCATATTTAGGTTTAGTGACACTTTCAAAGTGAAACGTCAGGTAAGTGGCTCTAAAAAAAGGGAGGTCAGTTTTATCCGAAACTTTAATTTGCTGATGTTTCATTTCATTTAGAAAATAATGAAAAATAATAATGTAATGCCTATACTAAACCATACAATAAACTTTTGTGACCAAAAGCACATGTGAGAAAAAAAATTTATTTGCATTTTATGCATTACAGTGCATTATGTAAGGGATAATAAACGGTTTGCCGTGCATTAAAGGATTTTAAATGCACGACACGGGGAAAAGAACCACCCGTCGCAAAATGCATTTAAAATCCTTTAATGCACAGCAAGCCATTGATTATCCAGCTTATTCCATGGTCATTTGCTAAGTTATAGACAAGTTAAAACTAGTATTGGTTTTTGCAGCACAAAATTTGACTGAATCTGTATTTTACACTATATATATATATATATATATATATATATAGTGGGGATCAAAATTAGAGAACAATTAAGTGTTTTCTGAAATATTGTTAAGCCTCAAAATTATGACTCAAAATTATATTAGCTGTGGGTATACCACTATTCTGCTAAAATGTTTAGCAAAATAACCAGAGAGTTTCATCAAAAACCTTTTAGTGGAAAACAGTGATCAAAATTAGAGAACAGTAACCACTGTAGCACAAAAGAGGATTACAACTAAAATTATGGTGGGTTACAGCTGTCAGAAATTAGTAGGAAGTGTTGAGGCCCCTGCTATGAATGACTTCAGTACATCTGCGGCGGCAGGACATCGCTAGTTTCTGGTATAATCTTGGTCCTCTCTTCTACCACATGCTTCCCTCCGGTAACTGTGGTGGGTTTCTTAGCCATAACTTTGATGCCAAAGATTTTCCAGATATTTTTAATCAGGTTTAGATCAGAACTCTGGTCTAGCCATTTCATTATTTAAGTGTTCTTAGCTTCAAGGAACTGCTTTACCTGTTTTGCAGTGTGATGGGAGCATTGTCTTTCATGAAAGTTGCAGGCTGATTGGGGGATGCTTGCAGGAAAGGAACTGCATGTTGCTGAAGGAGGTTCTGATAAATATTTGCATTCACTTGTCATGTAAGTGTATAAGAGGCCCAACTCCTGCTGCAGAAAACATCCCCCAAACCACTTCCTCCTCCACCTTTCACTGACATCTTTAAGCACTCGGGCTTCAGTATTTCCTCAGTTTGGCTGTTTTCCATCTGTCTAAAATAAATTAAACTTGCTCTCATCACTAAAGTGAACTTTGGACCAGTTCTCCTCTCTCCACACAACATGCTCTTCAGAAAAGGGTTCAAAGAAGTTTGGTCATTGCAGAGTGCACTTTCAGTCCGCTTTCTCTTAAACATGCGAGACAGATCCTTACTCTGTTCAGCACTGAACTGGCAAGCAATTCCAGCTGCAGTGTTGAACCGATTCCGCATTTGAGAGTCATGCATTATCTTGTCTTCTCGTGCATTTGGGGGACTTGAATGATTTAGTGTCATTGTAAACCTACAATATTTGAGAAATCACATATTTGGAATGACCAACTTCTCTTGCAGTGACTGAAAGGGTCATCGCTTAGGCATCCATCTGGACAACCTCCTGTCACAGAGTTACCGTCACTTCAGAGCGGCCCGCCATCTCGCAATCTTAGTAAAAATTGGAGGAATGCTCCCAGTTAAATAGGGTTTGTAATATAATAAAATGGATTAGCACCAGGTGCCATATTAACACCAATAACTTGGAGGTATCTGTAAGTGTTCTCTAAGTTTTGCTGAAAACACGTTACAAAGACTGAACTATGTTGTACTGAATAGTAGAGTTAGACTGTTGAACCGTTTTATACCAATTGATGTTTTTGTAAGAAAAATATCCATATCTAAAATGTAATAATCATTTTAAGATAGCTCGCCCTCACTGTTGTACATGGAAGCTCTTCCAGGCGGATGATGTAGGATGCAGGACGTTGGCATTGCGTATGCACCTGTGAGTCTCGTGAAAACCAACGTTTGTTTACAGGAGCAAAGGAAGCAAAGTTTCCTTAGTTTAGCAAAGGAAAACCAGTCCCCTCTTGGTTTATATCGAAATCCTCTGAAATATTTCTTTACAAATCCTCATTTTGTACTTTTAATTCGTGACCGTTGTTTTGTTTTGGTTTCTCCACAGCTCGTTCGTGTTAGTCAGTTCTGAGCAGTACACGCGCAATGCCGACATATTATGTCATCCGCCCGGAGCACACTTCCAAGTACAACAGTGAACGCAAACTTGATTAAAGTGAATGTTATGTTTTAGATATGGATAATTTTCTTACAAAAACACATCAATTCGCTGCAGGAGGCCTTTATTCACCCCCAGAGGCTTGTGAGCTACTTTTTATTATGGATGGATGCACTTTACTGGACTTGTTTTGGACTGATGACGAGAAACACCCGTCTATGCCATTCTAAAGCTTGGAAGTGCCAGGATAATTTTTAATATAACTCTGATTGGATTTGTTCCAAGAGGAAGGAAGTCATATACACCTAGGATGTAAATAATGGGCTAATTTTCATTTTTGGGTGAACTAACTCTTTAATAATATTTTTCTGTGATGACAGAACTCAGAACACATATTTAATATTGCTTTACACAGATTTAAAAAAACTGGATGTTTTGAACGTTCAGAGAACATTCAGAAATAACATGAATTTCCATAATGAACATTAGCAAAATGCTTTTAGAGCATATTTTTGTTAGCTGGTTAGCTTAAAAGGCAGCAGCCTAAGTAGGCAGCATGATTTTGGACCAGTAATAGAAATTCCTGCCTCTGCAATGATGTGAACTAGTATCAAACATCTTTCTTTAGATACAGAAATATTCAAGCTTTTAGCTGGGTTTAAGCGTCTCCTCAGCATCTGTCTGGGTGATTTAGAATGGCCCTGTGGGATCCGCGCAGTGGGTCCGTCCTGTCTGCTGCAGTGCATTTTTCATTGACACTGTTTGTGGTTATTTGCAAAGGCCACATATTTTCTGCCCCATGTAGAACTGTTTAATATGCTTATTATGCAGTGTGTCCAAAGCTATGTCACAGTAAGAGAGGTGAATAAAGCTCCTTAAAGAGCAATCCTAAATCAGAGGAAGCCCAGCGAGAGGTCGCTCACGGCAACGCTCATCCTGGTCCGGGGCAGCTGCTCTGTCCAATCCGCTTCAGCACTGAGATACTGTTCAATGACAGTCTGCTCCTAGAATCCCAACAACTTTAGCATGCATAAGAAAACAATAAGACAAGGCATGTCCTCCGGCCTAATAGAGGAGAGCGAGTGCACACTGTCAGAACATTTACAAGTAATGCGAGTTTGATTACTCCACCGGAAAATGCGTTATCAAAAAGGGCTGAAAGTCAATTTATAATTTGTGATCGCATAGATACAATTTATGAGTTGTGTCAGTATGTGGTGTGCCTTATATTATGGCTTATCAGAGAGCAAAATTGGTGTAAAATAAGGAAAAGGGTTCATAAGTGTGCTGTGGTGGAGAGCGTTGTGCATGCCTAATTGATTATGTAGGTAGAACATCCATCAGCGGTCAGCATTTTATATCGGGTGGAAATGCTTTCAAGTCATCATCGGACCACAAGCTCTCTGGATTTTGTGTGTTTCACAAGCATAAATTTAGGTAGGCTCTGATCACAATTTTAAATGTCATTTGAAGGATTAAAGAATTTCTAGTGAAAGGAACTATTAAAGTTCTTTTATTTCAAAAATCAGCTGTACCTAAATATGGCTATATTTGAGTCCCTTTGCCTTGTTCCTAGGGGTGTAACAATCGTTATAATTGTGGGCTGCCACTTTTAGGAAATAATCATTATACAGTTGAGGTTAAAAGTTTACATACACCTTGCAGAATCTGCAAAAAGTTAATTATTTGACCAAAATAAGAGGGATTATACAAAATGCATGTTATTTTTTATTCAGTACTGACCTGAATAAGATATTTTACATAAAAGATGTTTACATATAGTCCACAAGAGAAAATAATAGTTGAATTATAAAAATGACTCCATTCAAAAGTTTACATACGCTTGATTCTTAATACTGTGTTGTTACCTGAATGATCCACAGCTGTGTTTTTGTTTAGTCATAGTTATTCAGAGTCTCTTGTTTGTCCTGAACAGTTAAACTGCCTGCTGTTCTTCAGAAAAATCCTTCAGGTCCCACAAATTCTTTGGTTTTTCAGCCTTTTTGTGTATTTGAACCCTTTTCAACAATGACTATGATTTTGAGATTCATCTTTTGACAATGAGGACAACTGAGGGACTTATATTCAACTATTACAGAAGATTCATACGCTTACTGATGCTCTAGAAGGAAAAAACTTTTGAACAGAATGAAAATGTGAACATTTTTCTTATTTTGCCTATACATGTTTCCCAGAAGATAAAATAAGTTTTTGATCTTCAGATTCAATTTTCATTCTGTTCAAAAGTTTTCACCCCCTTGCTCATAATGCATTGCGTTTCTATTCTGGAGCATCAGTGAGTGTTTGAACCTTCTGTAATAGTTACATATGAGTCCCTCAGTTGTCCTCAGTGTGAAAAGATGGATCTCAGAATCATAGTCACCGTTGGAAAGGGTTGAAATAAACAAAAATGCTGAAAAACCAAAGAATTTGTGGGACCTGAAGGATTTTTTTCTATCTTTAAAAAAATCCTGAAAAAATGATCACACTGTTTTAACAATAATTATAATAATAAATGTTTCCTGAGCACCAAATCAGCATATCAGAATGATTTATGAATGATCATGTGACAGTGAAGACTGGAGTAATGATGCTGAAAGTAGTATTTTATTCATATTTTACTGTATTTTTGATTGAATAAATGCAGCCTTGGTGAGCAAAAGATACTTTTTTTCAGAAAGATTTTTAAAAAACCTTATTGACCCCAAATTGTTAACCGGTAATGTATATTTTATTACAACAATATATTTTTTTCCTCTCTTAAATTTTCCAGGGACCCACAATTACCCTCTTGGAGTCTGAAAAGCCCTGAATTGGGATGAAGGTCAAATAACATAATTAATATTAATGATCTAAGAAATGCCTGGAGCTGCTTGTGTGCTAAACCTCTGACAAAAAGTCAATTGCCTGAGTAGTGTCCAAAACTGACAAAAATACATCATTTTATATTGATGGTTGTTACAATATGTCAGGCCTTATTTCCTAACTTTACAAAATGTTAGCATGACTGACATTTCTGGAAAAGATTATTTTAAACTAAACAAATGTTCAACTAAGCAATGTTTCAGATCATTCATACAGCCCTAATTATTGCCATTATAAAAAGTGACTGTTGTTGTAACAATATGACTGTAGGTAAATGCTTGCATGTGATATCCAGTGACACAGATTTACACCTCTGCTTATCGTTTTTTGTGACAGGGTCAGGTGTTCATGCCCTCAGCACAGCTTATGAACTCATTTGACTGTCACTACAACCATTAGAGTACAAGGTATGTGGCAGAGATCCTGTGAGCTCAACTAAGATAAAATTCATTCCAGCCCTGATATATATTTAGGTCTACCAAGGTCCCCGTGTCCTTAGTCTAATGCCACTAGATATCCCCCAGCCCAGCTGTCTGAGCAGATTAATATTGTTATCTGTACAGATTTCCTCCAGCTAGTCCATGACTACACACCGCGTTCAGCAGAAGAGTTCAAAGCAGCTAGGCAGCTCCTGCCATAGACGCTCCTACAATCTAAGCCGCCGTTCAGGGCCGAGCTATCGAGTCATTGTCCTAGTAAGACCTGATGCTGTTTTAGTGGGAATGTGTCTCGGCTGGTTATTTTCAGTTTAGGAGGTGCGTCGAGTTAAAGACAAAAACAGCATTCCATTATAGACAGCGGTACCTGGACGAAAACAAAGTGTCCTCAGGGACACAAAGGAAGACAAAAGGTAAAGTAACAAGGGGAAAGACACAAATAGACTAAACAAACAATACAGACATCACAAGCCTGCTAACTTTGTGCTTACTTTGGTTATTAGTCAGTTGGCAGATGATTTCTTATCCAATTTCGAAGAAATCTTCAGTTAATCAGTCAATTGATTAAAAAAAAAACAAATTAATCACACGTTTTTTTTCTGAAATTAATCGCAATTAATCCCACCTAACATTAAAGTTTTTAAATATACTTTTATACTGCAATAATTTCACATTCAATCTTCAGATTAATGGAAAAACAACAAAGGCAGCATATTTTTAATTTGTTAAACGTTTGTTCATTTTCTTTATGACTGAAGGTACCACTGATACCAATATTATGTCTGATGTCTAATCACTGATGTCTCTAGGAAACTACTTATTTTTTCCCTAATATTTAACCATTGACTATAGCCATTCAACAGTACAGTATAATTGAAAGCTATCAATTTTAACATTTATTAGACTTTAAAATATAACAACTTCTAATTTAAGTGAACTTTAACTAAACCTGTGCCCTTCAGCAAGTAGGAAATATACAGAAATTGAATGAAGTTATCAAACACTACATACTACATTTAAATATAGATGAATCCTTAAAGCTACAAAAGTTATTGATTATCTCTTTTGTTCTTTGATTAATAGACATCACAGCAGCTGGGTTATTAGCTTATTTGGCTGCTATAACTTTAAGAGCTGCCGCTGCTAAACATGACGTGGATTTATTCGAGATTTATTTATTTATAAATTAGTTTGTACTCACATATGGCCTGACAACATCTCATCTGACCGCAGTTCACTGTTGTTCTACTGTAGCCACACTCGTTTGACTAGCGCCTAGTGCTGAAGTAAAGTTGGTATGCGCATCTGAAAAGTCTCCCATTTGACGTGGTCATAAAGACACTCTGCAACTAAATAAACAATTCTTGTCAAAAAAAAAAAAAAGTGGCAGTTGCGAGTGGGATGGCCAACCCTAGACCCCTGCATTAAATATTTTTAACGCCGTTAAACTGAAAAAAAATCAATTGTTTTTCAAACAATTATAAATTGATTCGCATTTTAATGAGTGAAATAAGTATTTGACCCTTTGCATAACATGATTTAGTACTTGGTGGCAAAACCCTTGTTGGCAATCTTGTAGCTGGCCACCAGGTTTGCCCACTCCTCTTTGCAGATCCTGTCCAAGTCATTAAGGTTTCGCGGCTAATGTTTGGCAACTTAAAACTTCAGCTCCCACAGATTTTCTATGGGATTAAGGTCTGTAGACTGGCTAGGCCACTCCAGGACCTTAATGTGCTTCTTCTTGAGCCATTTCTTTGTTGCCTTGGCCGTGTGTTTTGGGTCATTGTCATAATGGAATACCCATCCACAACCCATTTTCAATGAGGGAAGGAGGTTCTCACCCAAGATTTGATGGTACATGGCCCCTTCCATCGTCCCTTTGATGCGGAGCAGTTGTCCTGTCCCCTTAGCAGAAAAACACCCCAAAGCATAATGTTTCCACCTCCATGTTTGATGATGTTTGGGATGGTGTTCTTGGGGTCCTGGGGGTTGATGTCAAACAGCTTGATTTTGGTCTCATCTGACCACAACACTTTGACCCAGTTCTCTGAATCATTCATTTCTCTTCTGAATGATGTACATGTGCTTTCTTGAGCAGGGGGACCTTACGGGTGCTGCAGGATTTCAGTCCTTTCACAGCGTAGTGTGACCAATTACCAGTTGTTTTCTTGGTGACTATGGTCCCAGCTGACTTGAGATCATTGACAAGATCTTGCATGGAGCTCCAAAACGAGGGAGACTGACAGTTATTTTGTGCTTCTTCAATTTGCAAAAAATCGCCGCTGTTACCTTCTTACCAAGCTGCTTGGTGATGGTCTTGTAGCCCATTCCAGCCTTGTGTAGGTCTACAATCTTGTCCCTGACATCCTTGGACAGCTCTTTGGTCTTGGCCACGGTGGAGAGTTTGGAATCTGATTGACTGATTGCTTCTTTTATACAGGTAACATGCTGAGATTTGGAGCACTCCCTTTAAAAGAAACCTGGGAGCCAGAAATCTTGCTGATTGATAGGGGATCAAATACTTATTTCACTCACTAAAATGCAAATCAACATAACTTTTTTTGAAATGCGTTTTTCTGGGTTTGTTGTTGTTGTTGTTGTTATTTTTCTGTCTCTCACTGTCTCACAGTCTATAAAATTATAGACTGATCATTTCTTTGTCAGTGGGCAAACGTACAAAATCAACAGGGGATCAAATAATTTTTTCCCCCACTGTAGCTGCTGTTTTTTTACTGTAATTCTCGAAGTGTACCTAATTATCCTAAAAACAGTGTATTACTATTTCTCACTATGAAAACAAGAAACAGTACATCTATAGTCTTTTCAATTGCTGGTCCTGTATGACAGAAAAGCTGAATAGTTGCATTTAAAAATATACAGGCATCATGCAAAGCTCTTAACATCCCATCTCTCCATCCTCACCCGCTCAACCCGTTTAACAGATGTTAATGCTTTTGTTATGGAGGAAAGAACAAAAAGAGCGAGTGTGAATGAAAGTGAGAGTAGAGGGGGTCTCACAAACTGGCCCCCGCAGACTGGCAAAGGCAGCAGCAATAATAGAGCACATCATTGTTATTATACTGATCAGATCACTGAATTATATCCAGCAAAAAGGACAGAACGGCCCAGCAGGGGAGATGTTGCTGTCATCTGGTCCATGTTAAAGAGCGATGCCTCCCTATTGTTTCGAAATTACCATTTAATAGAGAAACTTGTGATTCCAGCTCCATCGCCTCCACTGGCCATGACTGTTGTCCAAATGCTGTCTTTACTGAAGGAGCTCAGCGGAGGGTCTAGCCCACTTCAAATCCACTAAAAGTGTGTGAGGGGACACACTGGATAACCAGGAAAGCTGGGGATAATTTAGAAAGAGCACACATAATTAGACACATATTATGGCCTTTGTTTGTTAATCCATGTAAACAACTACTGATTATACAAAGAAATCATCAAACAACCAAAAGTTTCACACAGTAATTTGGGTTTCTGTGGAGAATCTTGGCAATTTCGATGGCAATTTCGATGTTGTTTTAGGACTGCAAATTTTAGTTTGTGTTCAAAATCAGTGTTTCCCAGTTTGGGAAGTCTTGAGTTTGTTTTATATATTTAATTCTGTCATCCACACATTTTCTACCTAAAGTATCTGGTCTAAATCAGTGCTTTCCATCTCTGTTTTTCACCCACAACGTAAATAAAAAATAACTTGGTTTTTATATGATGCACTACCAATTCAGCCTTGCTGAATAAAAGTATTAATTTTTTTTCTTAATTAATTTACTGACCGTAAAGTTTTTAAATGGGAGTAAACACAACTCAAATTCATAGAACATTTCATAACATTTTTAAAAGACATTTTATTTCCTTAATAAGAATAAAAAAACAATGAGATTAATTTTTCAGTTTTACAGGTTTTTATTAAGAAATAAAACTGAAATCTATGCAAATACAGGGAGTGTTAAAACTGTTTAAGAGCCCCATAGGTTGGGAATCACTGGTCTAAATGACCACAGGCAGTGGCCTTTTATAGGTACTGCACTGAACGGACGTGAAATAGTGAACACCCACGAGGCTCATCAAAACCCATTAAGACACAAAGACCTTTTATACCTCTCATGAGAAAGAGAAACTATTCTGGTGTAGCTAGTTAAGGTGCCAGGGTCACAATAAACAGTTCAAGGAAGTCTGAAATCACTTCATTATGCTTTTGTATTGACATCATTTGCTGCATTTTTGCAGAGGTGTGAAAAGCAGGTGGTCATTCTCCTTTCTGCCTACACAAAACCTTCTGATTACAAAGACAATAACTGTGGCTTTTCAACACGGTCGTAAACAGTGTGGCTAAGCACTGAAAAAAAGGTCTAGCCGATCTCTGAGTCGGGCACGGTTTCACTCACCTGTCGCTGCGGAGCGGCAGGTTTGCGAATCGGCTGTCATGGCAACTGACTCCTGACAGTAGCGTGCAGACGCTGACACACCAGTAGCCTCAAAATTCATTTGACACACATGAGGTCTCCAGCCTTTCAGATGCTTAATTGAATTCAGAATGGCCCCCTGAGATGCTGTTCAACCAATAGTGCCACTATTACCTTACACAAGATGCATGATATGATACAGTGTGAAGGGATGTGACACAATTCAGAAATGTCCAGATGCGAGCCCACAGGACAGATAAATACCCAATGACATCAGCTGTTCATGTGCAATTCATTGAAATACATAGCATACTGAGATTTCTGCTGGGGGAAAATAAAAACTATAAATCTCATGAGTAGAGCAAGAGTTTTTTTTGGACCCTCAAATATGATTCCATGGCACTATTATTTTCATACATGGGCCATTCTACAGAAACATCTAGAAAAAAAACGTGTCTTTTCCCACAAATTTTGTATGTATGCAAATTGTATAATATCTAAGGTACATACCGTATTTCAAGTAATTGTGCAGTTAATCCTTATATTGTATTTTCAGAACGTTTTGGAATTTTTTTTCTCTCTCCAAATTTTTTACTACCGAAACACAGTAATAATAATTTGATTAGAAGGGCTATATTGACCTATTAAGATTTTGATTATATCTACCTTGTAAATATATTGTTTTATTAAAACATTTTTAGAGTTAAATCAATAACAATTGCAATTTCACCAATATTTGAAGTGATTTATGAGATTTGTTCTATTTTGAATCCAATCTTTCTTTGTTAAAGGCAAAACGTTGGTCATACTGATTTCAAAGTTAGGGATTCATTAGTTTAAATATACACTGAACCAAACACTATCATAACATCTTAGTTGATAATTCAGTATACTTTATTTTTGACAAAACATCCCATGTTTCGGTAGTGACTACATATTTTCGGATATGTTTCGGCAGCGATCACATCACATTACAGAATTTTAACTCGCATACTAAAACACTACTAAAACTAGAATACTAAAAATATGCGTAACTGTACTAAAATTTTGTTTATTTCCCCCAAATAAAGGATTATGTGTTCCCTTTTGTCACTACCAAAACAATAATGACATGTTTTGGTTGTGACTGTTTCGGTAGTGACAATTGTATGGGATAACACCCCCAAAAACACAGATGTCACTACCGAAACTTCACTAAATGTTTCAGTTGTGACTGTTTCAGTAGTGACAGTTTTTGAGCCTCCCTCAACAGTTGTACACATATAAAAACTAAATGCTATGGAATAAAACCCAAAAAAGTGTGCTTAATTGCAGAAAGGTAGTGACATTCTTTAATGTTACACACACACACACACTTTTTTAGTTTTTATTAATATTTTTTTATTAATTTTTTATTTGTAAACTTCTTAATTTAAATTTTATTGAAAGTTAAGCTGAATGAAAATGATGAAAATGAAAAAAATGTGCTGTATTGCTTTGGGAATAGCTGAAATGAAAAAAAAAAACAAGCAAATAAAAAGAGAAAATACAGAACAAAAAGAAAGAAAAGAAAAACATTTCTGTCATCATTTACTCATCCTCAGGTTGTTCCAAACCTATGTGTATGAATTTGTTTCTTCTGTTGAGCACAAATGAAGATAGTTTGAAGAATAATCGTAACTAAACAGTTAATGAAATAAAATACTATGGATTAGAGGATTAGTTTACTTCCGGAATAAAAAATTCCTCATAATGTACTCACCCCCATGTCATCCAAGATGTTCATGTCTTTCTTTCTTCAGCTGAAAAGAAATTAAGGTTTTTGAGGAAAACATTCCAGGATTCTCCTCCACTTCAATAGTGCTCAACGGGTTAAAAGTCCAAATTGCAGTTACAACGATCCCAGCCAAGGAATAAGAGTCTTATTTAGTGCATCAATCGGCCATTTTCTTAAAAAAAAAAATATATATAAATAAATAAATAAAATTATATGCTTTTTAACCACAAATGCTCGCCTTGCATTAGCTCTACTTCACGAATTACATAATCATGTTGGAAAGGTCACGCTCCATCTCATTTTCTCCACCAACTTCAAAATAGTCCAACATCGTGGTTTTAACTTTTTTTATGAAGAACGTTTGACTTTCTTTGCACGTTTGCTTTGTAAACAGTGGGTCGGTACTTTGTTTTTTTTTTTAGAAAATTACCGTTCATTTTGCTGCATAAGAATCTTATTGCACAATTGCACTGAAACTGCAATCTGGACCTTCAACCCGTTGGCCACCATTAAAGTCCACTATATGGAAAAAAATCCTGAAATGTTTTCCTCAAAAATCTTAATTTCTTTTCAACTGAAGAAAGAAAGACATGAACATCATGAATGACAGAGGTGAGTAAAGTATGAGGACATATATATTCTGGAAGTAAACTAATCCTTTAAGGGGGATTGGCTATTGTTATCGTATAATCCTTATTAATATAAAAACCTTTTTTTGTCATACGATGAAAGTGATCTGTTTATTATCTGTTGTTTCAATTCAGATAAAAATATAGCTTTTTTAATGCCAAGGACCATCAAATTTGATCAATATTTTTACATATACAAACCTAGACAAATAAAAATAAAGTTAATTATTTATAATTTTATATTGTCAGTGTATAACACAAAAAGTTATAACATGCTTACTTTTCATTACATTGACAGTGCCTCACTTTTTATTTTAATTCATAAAACTCTATGCAGATTTGAATTTTCTGGCTTAGTTCTAGGAAGTAAGAGAGTAAAATAATCACTTAAAGTCATATTTTCTCCAGCAGCAGTATGAAAAATAAAAAATTCTTTTTTTTGCTGTAGAGTATCTTGTCAAAGACTGTTGCGATATGTCAAGAAACCTTTCATCCAAAAATTTGAAAAGATATCTGAGAGCTCCATTATGTCCCCTGATCTATGAAAGACAATCTCTGAGCATTCCTTTGGGGATATACAAGTACATACATTAAATGTACAATTACGTATGGTGCATCCATAGCCATATTTAAGCGACATTGCATCGTATATCAAATCTAGTGCATTTTGTGAGCTGAAAGCAGAGCTTTCAGTCAGATTTAATGAGTGCAGCAGTAAAGCTGTCTAAAAGGTCTTCACAGTGCTGTAGATTCTGCGGCCACATTAAGAGCAGAACAAATTGTGTTTGTGAGGAACGGCCTATCACTGCCGCGCCGGGTGACACATGGAGGCCAAACTTAAACGGCTCCTTAGAAGTTCAGTGACAGATTACCAGCTAACACCTCAAGAATGTTTAATCAAGCCCGGCCTATCGGCGTCTGTGTCTTGTGTGTGTACTTGTGTGATATTAAGACAGCTGGAGGCAGACATTTCGAAACATCAATGGAAGCCTCCCTTGAGCTCACAAAGATGGTGAGTTACCTCGGCAAGGCCTCAAAGGCTACAAGTGTCTTGCTGAGAGCTGGGAATACGGAGCAGAAATCACATTTTAACCACACTGCTGGCTTTAACTTTTGCTTTGGAAATTTTTCTTTGGGTGTAAATTAAACAGAACATCCTGTAACCCCACTTTACATCTAGAACTGAGTGTCAGGGAGCATCTAACTAAAAGTACTGAAGCTATACAGTGTTTGCATAATTATTATGCAAGCTGATATTCTGATCATTTTTTTTCCAATTACAATTAATTTTGTATTTAATCATTTATAAGTGATATATAATTATCCATGAAGGCTGGAAGTGAAAAACTCCTTATATTGAGGTCTGCATAATTATTAGTAGGTTTTCTTTTAGAGATAAAATGAGCCAAGAAAGAGATTAACCTCAGACTGAAAAGTCAAAAATTACGGTTATAAAATGGGTAGTTCCAGTCTTAGATTCTGATTGGTTGAGCTGCGTTCTAAGCTGTTGTACATTACTCTACAAACACACACCTTTGTTTACATCTGTGTGTTGCTCACCAACCACTTTGTTGCAACCACAACTGTTTCTGAGGAACTACATTGTTTGGTGGAAGAATGGTGTTTTTATTAATATCATCAGACTTTATTTGCTCTGTTTTATTTTGTGAAACTACTACGCATATGGAATAACCGTTTTATAAAAGCAATAAGCCCCAAGAAGCCATTGTTTACAGTGAATTTAATTTACAGTGAACACCTAAGGGTGTTATAAACGCTTCGCGTCATGCCTAACAACGCCCCTTAGCTGTTATAAATTCACTGTAAACCACGGCTTCTTGGGGCTTATTGCTTTATTTTGACACAACATTTTTTCAGCATCAATTTTGAATATCTTGGTTCATTTGAGAAGTATCTTATGCTCACAAAGGCGTTTATTTGATCAAAAATACTGTAAAAATGATCATTTTAAAATCATTTAAATATGCTGAATTGGTGCTCAGAAATGATCAATTATCGGTGCTCCATTATTAATAATGATTCTTATAAATATCAGTGGTGAAGTTTTTGATGCTTAATATTTGGGTGGATTTTTTTTTATAAATATAAAGTTTAAAATAACAGCATTTATTTGAAATCAAACTCTTTTGTAACATTATAAATGGATTTACTGACAGTTTTGATTCATTTAATGCATCCTTGCTAAATAAAAGCATTCATTTCTTTTTAATAGCAGTGTATTATGGTATTAAGAAGCAATATCTGTTTTCAATATTGATAATAATATGAAATGTTTACTGCACACCAAATCAGCATATTAGAATGATTTCTGAAGGATCACGTACCACTGAAGACTGGAGTAATGATGGTGAAAATTCAGGATTAATATTAAACTTTTTAAAGAAAAAAGTTATTTAAAATTGTAATATTATTGCGCTTGTTTTGAAAGGCCTCACCAAGGCTGTATTTTTGATCAAAATATAGCCTTGGTATGCATAGGAGACTTCTTTCAAAAACATTTAAAAGTCTTAAAGGGCTAGTTCACCCAAAAATGAAAATTCTGTCATTAATTACTCACCCTCATGTTGTTCCAAATCCCTTCGTTCATCTTCATTCATCTATCTTCATTCTTGCATCGTGGTTCTCTCGTGAACGTGTCAGAGACTGACAGGGACGAGAAGAAATTGTAGAACAAAGTTATTTTTGTTTTCTTTGCACACAAAAAATATTCTCGTAGCTTCATAAAATTACAGTTGAACCACTGATGTCACATGGACTATTTTAATAATGTCCTTATTACCTTTTTGGACCTTGAACGTGTCAGTTGTGTTGCTGTCTATGCAGGGTCAGAAAGCTCTCGGATTTCATCAAAAGTATCTTAATTTGTGTTCTGAAGATGAACAAAGGTCTTATGGGTTTGGAACGAGTAATTAATGACAGAATTTTCATTTTTGGGTGAACTGTCCCTTTAATTATCCCAAACTTTTGACTGTAAAACCTCTCTAGATTTGTGACATACTGACCAGATTGTAAAAATAGCTTCTGTTTAGTTAGCATCTTATGCTAATAGCTTGCAGTGTTGCTAACAACCTTACAAAAGAGTTGCTTTCGTCTCACAAGCTAATCATTTTAAATATGAATAGCTTGTAACTTGATAAGCTCGAGTTTCAAAGTAGCTTCCACATCACTACTAGGGCCGCAGTCCTGAAGGTGAGCGAGAGGCACATGGTATTTATGAGACGGGGTGTTTATGTCCCAGAGGTTCAAAATAACTGAGGCACCTCAGCGGGGTAGAGCATTAGAGCAGAAAAACAAACCAATGTTTACCATCCTCACACCTCCAACTTTTCTCGTTGCTTCTGTTTTCCAGAGGTCTATTTGTGCAGTCTATGGACCACTGCTTTTTCCTGTTTGTCTTTACCAACTTTAAATGAGAAGCAGTGAGAGGCTAAGTTTGGGAATAACATAGACACACACACACATATATATAGCTCAATATATCCATACGCTAAGGGGTTTGAAGGGTTATGGGCTGGGAAAAAAGACTAGATTAGATGCTCCTCCAAAGTCCTATCAGACTGGCTGTCTTGAAGGTCAGAGCGAGTTGGGGGAGCAGTCTGGATCAGACACCTCGAATGGCAATTGCTCTGCCAACTTTCAGGGCAATTGAACAGCTCTTTCTGTAAAATGAACTTACTTTCTTTTTCTCTCGCCCTCTTTGTCTCTTTTGATCTCTTCTCTTTCTTGCCACTCCCCATCTATCTGTTCTCTATAATCAGCACATTCAAATTCACACATTTCATGTGGCACCAGCCTTGGGTTTCGCTTCACACAGGTGACAGTCCATCATCATGTGCTCTTTGCTGAAAGGCCACAAAGACGTACATCTCTGACCGGTTCTATATAATAAGAAACCAAAATGTCTAAAAATAGACTGTGAAAAATCATTTCTTCTCGGTTCCTCCCTCTCCATCCACTTTACTGACCAGAAAGATTCAGTTCATGAGGGAGGCATAATGAGAACCTCGGCTTGGTGGATCAAAGTAGAAACCCTTGAGGCTTTTCTCAAAAAAACCTACCATCAATCAACAGGGACGATACCAATTTGGGCTTTGACAGGCACCCGAGAGGAACTTTAAAAGAATCTGAAAAAGTAAAAAAAAAAAAAGCTCAAATCAGTGACATTTACAGACGCCTGTACTAATTCATTAAACCGCTGCCCTTTATTGAACGAGAAACCTTTGATTTCTATTAATACAGCAAGTCAAGCAGAATCACGCTCATTGGGATGAATGGCTGAGTTTAGTGCAGCTGTCGCATGAATCGCACTTCTTTATCAGATGTGAGGTTCGTGAGTCCTCCGCGCACACGTGTCCGTATCCCCCTGGGCAGCCGCAAGCGAGCAAACACGGCGGGGTGGGGTAATTGGAAACACCTGGGCCTCATTACCTATCAACAAAGAAGTAAGGTAAGCAAAAACACCTTTGAGACTCACACAGTCATGTTTAGATGGTAGATCTCATTGTGTGAAACTATTTAAATGTGAGATAAATGCAGAATAAATGTGAGATACTCCTACTTGAAATCTCTGACTTAGAACTATAAACACGCTCTATTTATCTATCTATATATCTATGTATCTATTGTCTGTTTGTCCATTCATTTTTCTGTATATATATATTTAATATATATACAGAATATACAGTACTGTGCAAAAGTTTTAGGCCACTAGTATTTTCACCAGCTAAAAAATGGTTTAAAGTAAGTTATTTCTATCTTTTGCTGTAGTGTGCCAGTAAAAAATATTGGTTAACATTTCCAAACATTCTGTTTGCCATTAATTGTAATAATCTAGTGAGATTTTTGTTTGCACAATGAGTCTGACAACAGCCAGTGCTCCACACAGAGATCTGATCTCACCATCATCCAGTCTGTCTCTGGAATGACATGAAGAAACAGAAAAACTGAGACAGACTAAATCCAGAAGAACTGTGGCAACATCTCCAAGATGTTTCAAGTAACCTACCTGCAAAGCTACCTGAAAAACTCTGCACAAGTGCACATAGGGCAAAAGCTGCTTTAAATGCAAAGGATGGTCACATCAAATGCTTATTTATTTTAGTTGATAGAAGTTCTTTGATAAAGAAAATCTATTTATGACATTGTTTTTGACAGCATCCTCATTTTATGTGCCTAACTGCCTAAAATGTTAACAGTACTGTAGCTTTGTAGGTGTAGGTCTCTTAAAGCATCTTGGAGATGTTGCCACAGCTCTTCTGGATTTAGTCTGTCTCAGTTTTTCTGTTTCTTAAGACAGACTGGATTGAATGATGGAGAGATCAGATCTCTGTTTGCACAAGGAGTCTGACAACAGCCTGTGCTCCATACAAAAATCTCACTGGATTATTAGAATTAATGGCAAAATGAATGTTTAGAAATGTAAACTGATATTTCCTACTGATACACTACAGCAACAGACTGACTTTAAACCATTTTTTAGCTGATGAAAATACTAGTGGCCTAAGACTTTTGCACAGTACTGTAAATATTTATATATTTCAATATATATACATATTTATATATTTATATTTTTCAATATATATTTCAGTCCATGTCTATCTATCTAGCTGTCTGACTATCTATCTATCTAGTTGTGTAGCTATCTTTCTATCTAGCTGTCTGTTGGTCTATCTATCTATCTATCTATCGATCTAGCTGTCTATCATCTATCTAGCTGTGTAGCTGTCTGTCTATCTGTTGATCTATCTATTGTCTGTCTGTCCATTCGTTCACTTTCAGTCCATGTCTATCTATCTATCTAGCTGTCTGTCTATCTATCGATCGATCTAGCTGTCTATCATCATCTATCTATCTATCTGTATCTATCTAGCTGTCTGTCTGTCTATCTATCTATCTGTCTGTCTATCTATCTATCTGTCTGTCTATCTATCTATCTATCTGTCAATGCATTCACCTTTCTGTCTGTTTAGTTCTTTAAACTTACTTACATTAGCATTTGAACTGCAAACCTGCATCCTGTTTTGTTACCTCAATTTAAACCTGAAATTCAAAAGGCATGCTCAAGTCTAAAGCACTATGGCCACTGATTGGATTGTACTTCAAAACCCATGCTTACATCATCATCATCACTTCACTTCCCCATTTTCTAGTAGAAAATAATAACCTCTTTGGAGTCATTTCCATTAGTATTTAATTCAGCTTTGACACAGCTCACCAAAGAACTCAAACTCTAGCTCATGTTATGGATCCCTTAGTTTTTCAAAGCGCATTGTCTCTGAAGCAGTCGATTCAAGTCTACAGTATCTCTAAAATCAGAATATTTTAAAACTAATATATGCTGGGAAAGATTATCTTGGTCTTCCATTATATGTTTTCAAAACAGGCCCTCAGAGATGAGGCGAAAAGGTGAGTAGCTTTGAAAGTATATCTCTTGTATTTGTGCACTATTGGCTCTACAGGCTCCAATTTACACACACCCCCAGCTGGTTTATTGTCGACCTTGTCTTTCAATACGGCCTCTGCGGCTGAATTTATAGAGCATTATAAAATCATACAAACAGAAAGCGAGGGAGAGAGAGAGAGGGAGAGAAAGAAGCCGGAGATGAGTGTCCTAACTGAGTTCACAGAAAACAAGGCCAATGCCCTCCTACTTTAACAGAGCTGGAATGAGAAGAGGGCATTTCATAACAGATGAAAGCCAAAATAAACATTGTGATCTCATTGGGCCGTGAAAAGACTGTCTGGGACCAATAAGAGGCCATCGCTGAGACAAGGGTTGGGTTCTTCTCTCCAGCCAACATGACAACATCACACCCAAACATGTCTGATGTCTAGCAACAGAAGCCAATGAGTTTGGAGGGTTAGCTTGACCCCGTTAGCCCCTGGTAGATGCCGTAACTACGTCATCTCCAGGGTTCTGCGCCAGTCAAACAATTGCAATTGAGATTAATGGGAATGCTAATGGATAGCTATTTTAGACCTCCGTGATAGAAATAATCCAATGTCCCACAGCAGGTTTGAATCACAGTAGGGGTGATCCATGAATTAACCTGAGTGGAAGAAATGTATTAATTATGTAAAAACAGAGAACAATGTATATTTAAATAAGTCACATTAAGTGGTTTAAAGGTAAATATTTAACTCTAGATGTACTAAATGTACTAAAAAAAAAAACTGAATCCAGCCCTATTTTACCTGGAGCTACACATATTTTAAGTAGTAGTGGAATTGGCCTAGAATGAGGCTTATCCTCTGTTACCCACAATCAATCACAGTGGCTTATACTGCCATAAAACCCACCTAAAGTCTTTTGTCTTATATTATTACTTGCTGTTTTCTGCAACATAAAATACCACAACTGTGTTCGCAGATTTATACAGAATTAAAACGATGCCACTCAAAACATTCCACACATTATCCACCCCTTGAATGTTTGTTAATGAAATAGTTTGACTAATTTGACTGTGCTTTCAGCTGCTAATAAGTATGTTGTATTCCAAACACATTTTTATCATGCTGATTTCTCAAAATCAGAGCAGAAAATACTAAAACCTAAAAGTACAAACATACGCAACATAAAAGACATCAGCTTTAAAGTTTACATTTTTGGGCTTTTAGTATGAATATGTTAGCCTACACTGTAAAAAACAATTTGTTGAGTTAACTTAAAATAATTTATAAACTGGCTGCCTTAAAATTTTAAGTTCAGTCAACTCAAAAAAAGTTTATTCAACTTGAAACGTTAAATTATACTAAGTGACAACTTAGATATTGGAGTTGAATCAACTTAAAATTTTAAGGCAGCTGGGTTACTTACCCATCTGTTAAGTTTAGCAAACACAAATATCTAAGTTGTTACTTAGTACAACTTAACATTTCAAGTTGACTAAACTTATTTTAGTTGACTGAACTTAAAATTTTAAGGCAGCCGGGTAACAAATTATTTGAAGCTGACTCAACAAATTGTGTTTTTTATTTTTTACAGTGTATATGTTATCTATAAGCTAGTGTGCTCCAAAACAATGACAAAATTCGCATTTTCAAGATATAAGCCTTCAAAACTTAGTCTTTCACTTTCGCCAATATGAATCGCTTCAGCTTCTCATTAAACTTTCTGTCCAACCAAATGCTCTATAGAATCCGAAGCGTTCCGCCCCCTACATTATAAATAGACGTTGAAGCTGCAGTCTTGTTCAGAGAATTTGTATTTCTTATGTACAGTGAATGGCACGTAGTGCACTATATAGGGGATAGAGAATGAATCAGACCTTATAAATGTGCTTTCTGTTGGGGCAAATTAAGTATAGTTTCACACTGCGCAATTTGCGAAACAACGCTTCATTTGAACACAGCCAAAATATAAACGGAACGCTATTGGCTATTTAAAAAAGGGGGTGGGACTGCTTGATATGTCCTGTCTTCCTGTTTCAGTTAAAAAAAAGGAATTCCTCTATAATGCGGAATGTCACAGAATTTGCCATAATGAACACCTCTTAAAAGAAAAGCCTTGTGTCAAAAGAAATATTAATCACAATCTCCTTTTCAAAAATGATAATCGGTGTTCTTTCAAAAATCTTTGCCAATAAAAACATGAAAGATATATGCGCCTTTATACGAATCGCCTGCAATGGCTTTCTAAAAGAATGGGGCCAAAACCCGAAATCCTGCGCAGAGTTTGGGCCTGAGCAAGTGAGAGAAGAAGAGATGTGAAATATGTGCCTAATAAGAGGTGAAGGTGGCACGTTGCACACCAGCTGCCAGGGCACTGACGCGGCACAAATAACTGCAGGGGAAAGTCAAATAAACGGATAGAGTCATCGCCCAGAGCGCAGGAGAGCAGAGAGTGAGATGGGTGTGGATGCTTCAGACCAGAGCTGCAGTCTGGTGCATAGCAGCGTCGGCCTCTCGGGTTAGAGGTCACATTAATGCTCTCTGACAACACATTCCCTTTGGTATCAGCCTGTTTGTACAGTTAGTCACGCCAGGAATGTCAGAAGAACAGGTAGAACGGAGGGAGCCCTGCTGGAAAAGGCAGCACTATCACTGCTAGCATGAGCTCATCCGCCATCTGAATGTAGCGATGGACAAAGTGTGAAATTTTGTTTGACAGGATTTTAACAATAAAAGATGTGTTTACAGCATTCTCCATCACTGTTTAGAACACATACAATGTCCGAATTAGGATTGAATGACTTTTCCGAACCAGTTATTTTCAACTAATCCGTCAAATCTGTCATGAGAAAACATGACAATGTTTCAGTAAATAAAGATGTGTTTACACTATTTTCTCTTGACTGTTTACAATCAGACAAGCAGTGGGATACGAGAATGAATTGGGAATTATTGACTGTTTTGAATCAGTTCTGTTTAATGAATCAGTCAAATCAGGAAACAGAAATGTAAATTTTTTCTTAACAGTATGTCAGCAATAAAGATGTGTTTACAGTATTATCCATCAGCTATTTAAAATAAGAACAAACAATGTTCAGTTTGGGAATGAATGACTCTTTTGAATCAGTCGATTCAGTGACGCAAAACATGGCAGTATTTCAGTAAAAAAGATGTGTATACAGTATCCTGTCAGCTTTTTAGAATCAGCAAAAAATATGAATCAGGAATTAATGACTGTAAGTTCTTCTCAGTGAATCTGCTGAACTGGTCAAGAAAAACCTCATAGTATTTCAGCAATAAATATTTACACTATTATCCATCTACTGTTTAGTTCTTTTAAATTAATTGGTTGTCAAAGAAGCATTTTTTTTTTTTAAATTTTAGCAAATAAAGATATTCTCTCTTGGCTGTTTACAGTCAGAACAAGCATTGGAAATTGCAAATGAATTGGGTATTATTGACTCCTTTGAAACAGTTCTATTTAATGAATCAGAAGAGAGAAATGTTACATTTTTCTTGCCAATATGTCAGCAATAAAGATGTGTTTACAGTATTATACACTGGCTGTTTAAGATAAGCACAAACCTTCATTTTGGCAATTAATGATTCTTTTGAATTGGTTCTTTTCAATAGCCGCTTTTCCACTATCGGGCCGAACCGTTCTCTTCGCTTAACCGTTCCGTTCCATGCCGATCCGGGCCAGCCAGCACGGATACGGTTTCATTTTCCACTGTGGTGCTGATAACGGAACTCTTTGGAATGTAAATACAAAAGCGTTAGTCGTTGCCTTGGTAACGCAATTGTAATATAAACAGAGATATGGACGATGATCAGATATTTCTGTTTGTGGGACTTCATTAAATAACAGAAAAAAAGGACACAACTATAAACAACGCAAAAAATAAAATAAACAGAAGGCGACGACAGGTATAAGGTTACCAACAAATGCTGAGGGGATATGCACGGCAACGGAGACGGACACAGAAGGTAAAACCTTTCTAAAAACGAACACATTTATTGACAGTATCGGTCTTTGTCAGTCACGTGCGTTTATTATGTGTGACGTCACCGAGGCGCCATTTTGAAGGTATCGTTGCATTGAGCAGTGAACTTAAAGTATACAGAGCCGTAAAGTAAAGACCGTTTAAATCATCATACTGGAGAAACAAAAGCAAACCAAGTAGATATGGGACCGAGATAATCTCAGCATAAGTTTTAGGAACCGTAACTTATATAATTTGTCATTAACAAATAACACTGATCCATATTAACGTTACCTGACCGCAAAAAGTTGAGTGCTGCCGGTGTTCAGCCTCGCTGGAAATATGACGTGCTCTTGTTTACAGTATAAAAACGTATATTATTTACGTACAAATACACTTATGTTCTGTTTTTGTCTACCATTGATTTGCACATTCCGTTATACCATTAATACTATTAAACTTTACCCTGTTTGTTCAAATTTTTTTTGACTGATAACAAGTACTGATAAGGAGTCAATCAAAAACACATTTATGAAAATGTCATTATACATACTTTATTATAAATGCAACACTGTGTTAAAAATCTGCTTAAAAATGCAAACAGAAGATGTGACAAGCATGATGAACATCAACATACTGCTAAGTGGACACAGTGCAAGTACTACAAAGAAAGCTGAATAATAATAAAATGAAAATAAATAATAAAATTAATAATATTAATAATAATGTGATGATGATTTAATGCTTCTGCCAAACATTTCTGATGACCCTTTCTACATGGATTCTTGCTAGATGATCTGCCAAATAATTAATAGTTTGTAGGTAGAACACTTTCTGGCACACACTTTTACACTGAATGGATTCTCTGTGAAAATCTCAAAGCAGGGATAATTTTGTGCCTGTAACAGTTGTATAAAACGGTGTTCATGCAGGCAGATCCAATCTGAGGTGCATGAAGTTAACAGAAGTATTTAAAATGAAGTGAGAATTTCCCTTATGTCTGACATGAAAAGCAGTCAGTTTTCTTCTGTGTACACACAAGTTACATTCAGTTTGTGGCATCGAGAGGTGTCTTATGAAGTCGACTATCTCCTCCAGCCTTCAGTGTATAGCTGACCATCTCCTCCAGCCTGGTGGGTCATCATCTCAGCTGGCTGCAATGTGTTTTTTTTTTCTTACAGTTTAGTCACACCAACCTATACGAAATACAGAAATACATAAAAAATAAAAATATTAAAAATGTATTTTAGTTTGGTGTTCAGTTAAGAATTTCAGTAGTGAAATAAAATAAATCTCTACACCTATGCATAAAACGATTGCGTGACATTGCATGGTACATGACGCGTTTCTGCTCCCTGGCTGTCTGGTTCATCGGTTTAAAAACCTGCTTTTCATTCTTAAGGTATTGTTTTCGTTATAATGTACTGATTCAAATTAGTTATCAATAATTATTTTACCACTAAGCTGATATGCTCTCACTTATGAACAGGCGGCATCTGTGGTGAGGGGACGGCACCGGCGCAACCATCAAACATATTTAAAAGGAATCCGGCGCCACGTTCCTGACCGCATCACTGTCTTTACTGGGTGCTTTTAGGGAATATTTGCATTTATCCACACTTGTCATTAGGCCGTATACCTGCACTACACCACTGAATAGCATTGATATCCCAAAACAACATGTGGATATAACGTTAGGTACTAAAGAAAATAGAGAATAAGCACATACTAAAAAAATCGCTTGCTTACCTTTATGAAAATGTCAAGGGCAAACATGATGATTTTGCATATCACCGCTGCTATGCAGGCCATCCGACGCTTCTTCGTTATTTCCGCTGCATGTTGTCTAATGTTTCCTTCAAGTAGGAGACCTAAAATATCTTTCCTCTTGGTCAGTTTTTAACCTTTTCTGTCGTGTAATTGACCATCGCTGACTTTAACACAACAAAAACGTACCATTTTGAAGCGAAGCGAATCAAAAAAACAATTCCGCAATTACAGAACACCTCGGCTTTGATACCTTACAGATGGCGGCGGTACCCAAAATGCAATTCGATTCTCGTGAGTGTGACGTCACCTGACAAAGACGATTAATGCATGAGCTATGAACGCAGTGTAACAGCTGTTTACTTGGCTGTTTGATCATATAGCGCGCTTTCGCCTTAGCACACACATTCTGTCAGCACGGTCTGGCGGTTGTCTAACCGTGCCGAGAATTCCGGGCCGAGAACGGTTTGTAATCGTGCCGTGCCGTACCAGGCCCAGGTGGAAACACAACTGGAACCGTACCTGACCGTTCTAAGAACCGCTCGGCACGATAGTGGAAAAGCGGCTAATGAATCAGTCATTTTGGTAAAGAAAATGACAATATTTCAGTAATAAAGATATGTTTACAGTATACTTTAAGAATCAGAAAACAAATATAAAGCAGAAATTAATGACTACAAGTTCTTTTCAGTGAATCAGCTGAATTGGTCATGAATAACCTGAAAATATTTCAGCAATTTACACTTTACACTATTATCCATTGACTGTTCAGAATCTAAACAAATGCCGTGCTAAGTGCTAATCAGAAATGAATATTTCTTTTGAATAGGTTCTTTTAAATGAATTGGTCAAGAAAGCGAAACCAATAAATTTTTCTAGAAATTTCAGCAAATAAAGGTGTGTTTACAGTATTCTCTCCTGGCTGTTTAGAATCAGAACAAGCATTGGGAATTAGGAATGAATTGGGTATTAATGACTCTTTTAAATCAGTTCTGATTAATGAATCAGTCAAATCAAGAGAGAGAAATGTTACATTTTTCCTGACAATATGTCAGCAGTAAAGATATGTTTACAACCGTCTGCTCTTTATAGCTCTCACTTTGATGTCATACACTGATCGTCTGCACAGCGCAAACAAAGCCAAAACCTGGATATTTTAGGCAATATAGAAATCCTGGCCAGGGCGTGTCCAGGGAAAAGAGCAGGTATGGTCACCCTAGTTTACAGTGTTCATCTATTTAGATTTAACACAAACAATGCAAATCAAGAAAGAGTGACTCACTCATCTGAATCATTTGGGTGGTACATTCTTACATTCTTACTTCTACAGAGTAGCTTGTAGCTTAGCTACATTTCATCACACTGTTTAAATGCCAAAACATGGCATAGGATTATAAATGCTGCATTACCTCATTTTGCAAGTGATGTATCAGCATTCACTGGCCTTTTTAAGACAAGGCGGAGCCCATTTGGTGATTTAAAGGTGTAGTTTTACTCTGAGAGGACTGTGGCGCCTGCCATCCATCCCATGAGGCTCCAACGAGGCGAATTAGAAAAAAAGGCACAGAGCAGAAGAGACGTTAGGGGCACAAGGTCAGTTAAAAATTGCTCAGACGTGTAAAAGGCAGGGATGTTCATGAACAGACTGCATTGATTTAGATTTGCATTCTGTCATAGTGGCACACAAGACTCAACCCACCTACAGGTGTTTGTCAGTGTGACTTCTCTCGCTGGCAAGTAATGGCCCTTTTTTTCTCCTCGCGAGCTGCACATACCAGCAAACACGCGCAAAACAAAAGCCTGCGCACTCCAATGACATACTCCAATAGAGCCGGAGTTAGATGGATGACTTTTACAGTCCCACTCTGACAATCTGGTTTGGAAAATGAGGAGACGTGATGTATGAATATGAGCGAAGCATTTTGTGAACGCGTGGGCGTGCATGCATTTGTGTCTGCTCGTGCGGCGTCAGTGAGCACCGCCGTCACAGATTCTTCGGCTGGCAGCGCGCCACCGTTGCGTGAGCTGCCATCGGTGCTCTGACTCAGCCCCGTCATGAGGAGGGAGAGAAAAAACAAACTTCAGGCCATCTGCAAGCCCGTCAGGAGGCCAGCAGGTCCCTATGAAGCCATTTACCCGCTGCTGGAGCTCCAGCCTGGGCTGGCACACGCCGCTAATACTGCCCTCGATACCAGTGCCATCTTGGTGGGTGGGTCGGCTGTTGCTTTAGTTGCTTTCTCATAATTACACATTCATTTCTGTGGAATCCATCCCAGGCTTCGAGGTGACCTAGTGGATAGAATTAGGCTAGACCTAATGAGAAAAATAGAGCGGATTTTATTATAAACCTGCTTCAAAGTCAAACAGCATCCAGCAGTAATAATGCATTGCATTTGATAATTATTCAGTGAAAACTGTGGCTGTTGTTTCAGTAGTTTTTTTCCACATTTTATTGCATCTCGATGTCAGAATGCTTAAATATTATTGAAACTACAAGCACCATATGCTCAATTTTTCATTTTGATCTATTGGTTTCAATTAGTTTTATTTTTTGTACTCTTTATTTAATTACTGTCAAAGACATTATTTTTCTGTTAAGTAAGGTATTTATTTGTCTCTTAAGCCTCTTATGCTCACCAAAGCTGCATTTATTTGTCCAAAAATAAAGTAAAACTTTAATATTGTGAACTAGTATTACAATTTAAAATGTTTGAATATACACTACCAGTCAAAAGTGTTTGAACAGTAAGATTTTTAATCTTTATTTTTAAAGAAGTCTCTTCTGCTCACCAAGCCTGCATTTATTTGATCCAACATATTGTGAAATATTTTTACTATTTAAAATAACTGCTTTCTATTTGAAAATATTTTATATTTTATTATATATATTTTCAGCATCATTACTCCAGTCTTCAGTGTCACATGATCCTTTAGAAATCATTCTGATATGCTGATTTGCTGCTCAAGAAACATTTATTATTATTACTGTTATTTTTTCAGGATTCTTTGATGAATAGAAAAATCTAAAGATTAGCATTTATCTGAAATAAAAAGCTTTTGTAACATTATACACTATTCCATTCAGGTTCGAGTCAGTATAAAGTAGAAACCTGAAAAAAAAAATCTACTCAGCTGTTTTCAACATAATAATAATAACAATAATAATAACAATAATAATAATAAATGTTTTTAAGCAGCATATCAGAATATTAGAATGATTTCTGAAGGATTGTGTGACTGGAGTAATGATGCTAAAAAATCAGCTTTAAAATCACAGGAATAAATTACATTTTAAAATATATTCAAACAGAAAACAGTTATTTTAAATAGTAAAAATATTTCTAAATTTTACTGTTTTTGCTGTACTTTGGATCAAATAAATGCAGGCTTGGTGAGCAGAAAACATTCTTTAAAAAACATTAAAAATCTTACTGTTAAAAAACTTGACTGGTAATGTATTTTAAAGTTTATTCACATGATTAATTAACATTAACTAATGAACCTTGTTGTAAAGTGTTATCCAAAAAACATACTAACCCTGAACAGAAGTGTATATTTGTTTTTGCTTTTGGCGATATATAAACATATTTCCTTAATTTAATACCGACTACTATTAATAGTATTTATTTACACTAAACACATAATGTAAAACAAAAACCCTATAAAAATGGTTAAATTAAATTAGCTAGCTGTTTTTATTGTTGATGTTTTATTCGACTTTTATATATAAATGTTAGAGAAAAGAATAAAAATAAAAAACTTTTATGTGACCCTGGACCACAAAACCAGTCTTAAGTCTAAAATACATTGTCAAAATTATTGATTTTTGTTTTATGCCAAAAATCATTAGGATATTAAGTAAAGATCATGTTCCATGAAGATATTTTGTAAAATATCTTCATGGAACATGAAAAAACATAATGTAAAACAAAACCTTGCAAATTGTTGTGAGCTGGGTTAAACTGGGTCATCATCACATAAGGTACTTATCTAAAACTATTTAGAAATGAGATGAGGAACAGCAACTCTATATTATAAACTGTTAACAAGACATCAGCATGTGGCTACAAGGCTAGAATTTGCTTTCAGTGGGTTTGGAGTGGCTATTTCCTGCTCAGGTGCAGCATTGCCATGGTTACCGTAGTGCGTTTCGTAGGAGACAGCAGGCAAAGATTACAGGAACGCAGGGAGGAGAATTTCTGGAGAAGGCAAAAGGCAAGAGCCTGAGACAAACAGAAGCAAATGAGATACTCAGAACATTCGAGTGTGACTATAAACATATGTGACTTCAGTTACAGCACATGAAAGCAGATACTACATCACCCACCCACACACACACACAAACACACACACACTCATGCTGATGTATAGGCCTGAGTGCTGAACTGTAAAGTCTAGTGGATGATCTACTGCAGCATCTGTGCTAACCTCCTCACCGGCCAGCGCTCCATCACTCAGCCCAGATGAGGAGTTATAGAAGATGGCTTTGCCTCCCTGCACGGCCCTGCGGTCGGAGCTGCAGATAAGATGAGAGGCCCTCCAGAGAGTCATACAATAACAGCAGAGAGGACAAGAGGAAAATTGTGAGTGCTGATCGCTGCCCTGGGCTCCTCCGCAGGCAACACGGCCGCTTTCATCTGATTCCAGGAGAAATGACAGCCATTTGGAGTCTCATCACCCTAGCAAGCAATCTCATTTTCCCCATACAAACACAGAAAGAAGGAGAAATCGGTAAAGAATGCAAAGATTTCAGGCAGTCGAGAGCAATCAATTTGCCTCAAGTAGCTCAGGGAAACCAGAGTTAGAGCTTCGGGGTGAAATTATTCACATGCTTGTGCTATTCCTGAAAAGGCATTGGAGATGCAAAACACTTCATTATGATTCGAGGAGGGGATAAATACGAAAATACTCTGCCTATTAAGGTAATTCACGGTGAGTAAAAAGAGAAAACGGTTAACAACACAGTGATAAGTGATTATTCATTTTTAAAAGCACAACAAAATGCCTTCAAAAGAAATGAAGCTATTGTCAAAGTCCTCATCCGTTCGCCGCACCTGTCAAGCGGCGAAAAGCAGCCAGTGATGATTTTAGCATGGGAAGGGAACTCACCATACACCTGCAAGATAAGAACTAGCACTTTCCACTGAGAGGCCTAATCCAGCATCATGGAGAGTGACATGAACATTGGTGTGGGGTTGAATTGACGGATGGGGAGGCTCCTCACTGCGAAAGCCGTCCACGTTGAGCCTGATTGCACTGGATGAAAGTACAGAACCTGCAGCGCCGCACTTCATCACCTGGGCCAACATGTCTCCAAAAGCACAACCGGCCCAGACACCTTTCTTGCGAGCTGACAGCCCATCTCACAGCAGATTCCCGCCCGTGCGATGCTGCGGGCCTCTAAAAGCGTGATTAAAGCGAGAAATAGCACTTTATTCGCCGTACCTCACGGAGGCGGCGTGGATGTAACGCTTTGATGACGCCTACGTCATATTAAAGTGTCATGCTGGTGTTGCGATTAAGTCCAAACACGCCACATAAAGGATATTTTAGTATGCCGAATTGCAGCCAGAGATGGTTGGGTTAGCTTAGCTCTGAGTGTAAAATACAGCCGTGAATTAAGGCGCTATCGGCGTTCCAATCCTTTTTATGCTTTAATTCGGTTTGATTAAAGCAGATGGATTTTATGGGCTCATCAGTAACTTAAATTAATTTACGATGTAATTCAATCAGCTGTTGTTTCAAATATCTGATTAAAACCGATTTAGCAAGAGCCCTTGGTTACATCCCGGAATTGAGTAACAAGGAGAAAGTGTAAAGTCAGAATTGTTAAAAGCCTCGAAACATTAAGTGGTAGGAAATTGCCAATCAGAAACGTTGCCTTAATAGATCAATTCGAAAACGCAGGTCGTAATTAAGAGTAATTTTCTATGGAAATAATAAAAGAAAGGCAAAATGTGAATGTGATGTGGCAGTATGATTTGAAGAAATGAAAAAGTGCCCTGGTACATTACAAAAATCCTCAGTATGTGGGTGTTTGTTCAACTTTGGGTACTTTTACGGCCTAGGGGGAGTTTTTTTTATTACAACAACAGGCTTCCATTTCCTTTTTGTTATATGAAAGACACATTAAAACTGCCTTGGAGGTTTTTTTTTAGCACGCCATCATTTTTTTATTTAATCTTTTTTTGTAATAAATATAAAACATGAATTATTTTTAAAACTATGATTACTAAGAATTTTATACATATATTTTATTTAAAGAAAATTAAACTTATTTTTATGAACAATGTTTATTTTTGCTCTTTGATGTTTTTTTTATAAGTATATAGTCACCCAATTTTTTGTTCTTATAATGTGAAAAAAGTCAGAATTTTTAAGAGCATCTCTTATGCTCGGTTCTATTTATTTGATAAAAAAAAAGTAGAAGAAAAAAGTAATATTATGAACTATTATTGCAATTTAAAATAAAAGTTTTCTATTTTAATATATTTTAAAATAAATTTATTTCAGTGATGATCATTGCTCCAATCTTAAGTGTCACAGGATCCTTCAGAAATCATTCTAATATGCTGATTTATTATCAATGTTGGCAAAAATTGTGCTGCTTAATATTTTTTTTGGAACCTGTGATACTTTTTTCAGGATTTTTTGATGAATAAAAAGAACAGCATTTATTCAAAAAATAAACCTTTTCTTTACTATCACTTTTTATCAATTGAACACATCCTTGCTGAATAAAAGTATTAATTTCTCTAAAGAAAGAAAGAAAGACCCCAAACTTGAATAAATGCTGTTCTTTTTAACGTTTTATTCATCTGAGAATCCTGAAAAAAGTATCACAGGTTCCAAAAAATAATAAAATAAAAAAAAAAATAAATTAAGCAAATTAATAAATCAGCACATTAGAATGATTTCTAAAGGAATATGTGACACTGAAGACTGGAGTAATGATGCTAAAAATTCAGCTTTGCATCAGAGAAATAAATTCTATTTTAAAGTATATTAAAATAGAAAAACACTATTTTAAATTGCAATAATATTTTTTACAATATTACATTTATTTCTGTATTTTTTTATCAAATAAATGCAGCCTTGATGAGCAGAAAAGACTTCTCAGAAAAGACGGAAGTGTATATAGAGAGAGAAAGAGCGAGAGAGAGAGCATCATTTCCCTGTCATTTTGTTAATTTTGAAAATGTGTAGAAATGTTATTTAATTTTGTATATTTGGCATATATAAAATGCAAGCAAAATTATCCTTAGTACATATTTGTCCCTAAATGTTAAAATGTAAATTTTCATCAAAGATAAAATCCAGAACTTCAGAAGCAAAGACTATACTGTGTATATTTTCCATATAGCCCCAGTGTCTTTAAATATTACAGTAGCACATACACTGACCTGACTCATAGCAGACATGCAGTGGGACATGGCGTCTCCTGTCTCTAACAGCTTCTATTCAACACTTCCAAACCCAGTGAGACAAACAGTGAGAGCTCAAGAGCATCTCAATGAGATTTGAATTGAGCGAATGAGGAATGAAAAAGGCCCAGAAATTACTTTTCATTTTATCAGTGATTTTAAATGTATGAATTAAGTCTATTGAACAAGAGCTTTCACACAGGGGAACTTTCTGAGGCGTGAGAGTTTTTCCAGATTACAAAATGGAGCTCATGAGGGACACAAATGGCTTCAGGCTATCAATATAATGAATTTAGAGACTTTAGCACCTCCTTTTGATGCACTTAAAGTAATCTTGGTCAAAGATAACCAGTGAGTATATATATATATATATATATATATATTAGCTTTCTTGTTTGTATGGGATGCAATATAATATCGCACCACACTGCCAATTCTACCCATCTCTCCCTTAGTAACATTCACACCTGAGGGTGAGAATTATACATTCAAGTCAGACCACATCAGAGGCCGTTGGGGTTGTAGTTTCTATGTGAATTCAATGCTCAGCCTCACATTAAAAATGACACACACACACACACACAGACACACACGTACACACTCTTCCTGGCCTTGCAGAGTAAACAGGGGGAGGTCAGTCAGGGATCGGATTGCCTCAGGCTGCAGTCAAACTCTCATGTTGACAACTTGGTATCATCTAACTGAGTTTGACTTCTGTCTTTCGCGTGGCATATCACTAATGGATATGGGGCGTAAAATTACCGCCTCCCATCTGGGACCCTGGCAAGAAACAACAAAAGCCAGTGTCCCGACGTCCTCCACCAACCGGCTACCGGAGACACGTAGAAGCTAATTAGCAGATCAACCCACAGCTCATCTATCATGTATTAGGGGAGGGAAGGTGAAGAAATGTTGAAAAGTAGGACGAAAATCCTGTGTTTGCAATTTTCCGCCCCAGTTCGAGCAGAGGCTGGGAGAGAATTGTTGATGCTTTGTTATCAATACACATCAAAATTACAGCCAACACAAACTAGAGATGCACAACATTCTGGTACATTCCATATTAGTTATCAGTCTATATATATATATATATATATATATATATATATATATATATATATAAAATTATCAGTATCCACCTTATTTTTCCCTGTAAGAGTGTGTGTGGCCATTTGTAAATTTAATGAGTCTGGCTTCTGGTCTCATCTGCATCCAGCTATTTTTAGCTGTAAAAACAGTTCGTTTTGATGATTGATATTGCAAATTGGTGTGTCTTACCATATTATTTTAATGTGTTATCTTAATTATGAGCACACAGGTTTGATGGTATTCATCTCATTATTTCCCTATAGCAGATAATAAACCGACTTACTTCAACGTTGAAGAATAAGGTGGATTTGATGGCTTGTGGTTCTAAAACACATTATTTTCCACATACTGTACATTAATGTTGCTCCTCTCTGCCCCACCTTTCTGAAACGCATCGATTTTTACAAAGCTCAACATTCTGAAAAGGGCTATGTGCTCTGATTAGCCAGCCATCCCGTGCGTTGTGACTGGCCAGTAAACCTCAAGCGTGTGAGGAAATGTCACGCCCCTTACCATGTTGTGATGCCGTGTCCTGGCACAACGAGACAAAAACAATAAAACCCAGGTTCAGGAAACAGACCTCCATAAAATTTGCTGCACACACTCATGTGTTCTTATTTGGAAGGCCAAACAAAGTACTTTTGCTTTCACAACGAAACACACAGCGTCTCCACAACATGGCGGTGACTGCAACAATACTACCGCAAGAAAAGTTATGCCTTCTTTCTTTCCATATACATTTTGGCAGTGTTATGCAAATCTTCCCACACCGTGACACAGATATGTGGGGGCATGTTTGAATGAGCCATTTTAGAAAGGCATGGCTGAGTCTTATCTTTTATAAAGAATATCTCTTTGGGTTTGAGACTCTAATCTTTGTAACTTTACAGATCTAATATATGCACAAACAACTTGTAACACTTCATAAACAAAGGAAAACATGAAATCGCATCATATGACCCCTTTAATTATTATAATTATTATGCCTGAACACAAAATAATATAAAATTTAACTGTCTGGTATTTTTGAGTTATTGGCCATAGCATCAAAATAAATGTTAAGTTAAAATGAAGTTTATTTGTATCAATCAGGTCATTTTAAATATTAAAGGAGAAGTTCACTTCCAGAACAAAAATGTACAGATAATTTATTCACCCCCTTGTCGTCCAAGATGTTCATGTCTTTCTTTCTTCAGACGATAAGAAATGATGGTTCTTGAGGAAAAAAATTCAGGAATTATCTCCATATAATGGACTTCAATGGTGCCCCCAAGTTTGAACTTCCAAAATGCAGTTTAAATGCAGCTTCAAATGGCTCTAAATGATCCCAGCTGAGGAAGAAGGGTCTTATCTAGCAAAACGATCGGTCATTTTCTTAAGAAACTGACAATTTATATACTTTTTAACCTTAAATGCTTTTCTTGTCTAAATCTGTGTGAACTATGTTTTTTTTCTGGTTCAATACGGTCAATACAGTTAGGGTATGTCGAAAAACTTCCATCTCATTTTCTTCCCCAACTTCAAAATCGTCCTACATTGCTGCAGAAGTACCGACCCAGTGTTTACAAAGTGAACAAACAAAAAAATGGTAAAACAGTCATGCAGGACGATATTGATGTTGAAGAAGAAATGAGACAGAAGTTTTTCGACATACCCTTACTGTATTGACCCAGATTACACAGACTACGCATGCGCATCGCAGAGACGAGACGAGACAAGACAAGCATTTGAGGTTCAAAAGTATATAAATTGTCAAATTGTTTTGAAAATGACCGATCGTTTTGCTAGATAAGACCCTTCTTCCTTGGCTGGAATCATTTAGAGCCATTTGACGCTGCATTTAAACTACATTTTGGAAGTTCAAACTCGGGGCACCAGTGAAGTCCATTATATGGAGAAAATTCCTGAAATGTTTTCCATTGTCTGAAGAAAGAAAGACACAAACATCTTGGATGACAAGGGGGTGAGTACATTATTTGTAAATTTTTGTTCTGGAAGTGGACTAATCCTTTAAATGAGAAATGACTAACTGAATATTAATAACAATAAACATTAAAATGGCTGAATGATTGTTAAACTGACAATATTAAAATGACGAAAACTTACCTGTGGGAACGTTTTCGCAAAACATGAAATACATAGCTCCATGTACGTTTCGTGACACTTTCAATGTGAAATGTCCACTGAGTAGAACTAAAAAGTACTTTTTCCCAAAACAGATAAACGTATGGTATGGTTTTGTACGTGTCACCGCAGCTGGAAGTCTCTTGAGTGGCGCTATAACTCTAATGCCCCGTGACGTTTTACAATATTGTACCATCTGCACTACGCCTAAACCTACCCAATCGCATGAACAAAAGCAAATGTGACATAAAATCTCAGTCGCAAGCATGCTGTTTTAGCTTGTTTTTCAATCTCTCATCTTTCAGCTATTTCATTGTAAGTCATTTTTTCACGGGATTTGTACCGAAGGATTCAGCATCCTAAGTCCAATTCCGTGCCGGTTGAGCCACCGAACAAGCGTGTTACCTCCGGAAAGCGAAACATATGGAGCTGTAATCATAACTATGTCCGAAAACAATTACACGCGCTCCCTGTTTTACCACCTTGTGTTGGAAACTGCAGAGATATGTTCTTATTGGTATGTATTTCGAGTCTTGCGAAAAAGTTCCCACAAGTACGTTTTCGTCATGAGATCAGGTAGGATGTATCACAACGTGGAAGAAAAGACCTGTTGTTAATTCAGTTACACTGCAACCTTTAAAATGAAAAATTATGGTAACTTATGGTAGTCTTATAGAAAAAAATACTATGGAAGTGGCTACATCAACATTCTTCAAAATATCTTCTTTCGTGCTCAACAGAAGAAAGAAACTCACAGGTTTGTGATGATATGACAGTGAGTAAATGATGACAGAATGTTCATTTTTGGGTGAACTGTCCCTTTAATATCAACGTATCCCTAATGGCAATGTACTTACATACTTTGCCTTCTCATTTCAAACGCCCAACACACTCAACTGTTGTACAGAGTGGGGGAGCAGGGATTTATCTTCTTCATCCTGAAGTGACCTTTACTGCTCTGGAGGGGGATCTATTGATTGGCAGCGGCAAAACATTTGGTTGGTCCTCTGTAGTCTTTTTCCACAGAGGCCAAAGTGCTAGAACAACAGCAGTGGTGGCTGATATTCATGGAGTCTGTTTTAATTGACATCTTACAAACGCAACCTGACAGCTTTCTCACACGAGAGCAGAAGACAGCGGGTGTCCTCTCATCAGTCGCTTCCTCATGGCCTCGTCTGGCTGGTTTGAAGCTGACTGAACGTGTGTGGGTGTGTAAGTGTGTGCGCGAACGCGTTCTTTCGAAAATCTTAGTGTTGTTTTGATCTCAGTATGAGTGAAATGTAAGCATAGATGATACGGGAGCTGTTCTTCTAACACTAGACGTGGCATGATAAAAAAGCCGATTTGCTTCCATGTCAATCTGAATGTCTTAATCAGCCATGACATTTTTTTTAATTGCTTGGTTGAGCTGATAGCCCCGCTCACAGTGAAATTTCATTGGTCCATAACCTGCAGTACAAAAGTCAACAAAATGATAAGTGACCATATTTACTTTCCTTAATACTTGTTCCTAGTCTTATTGTGATCGATTCATGATTTAGTTTTCCAATGGGAAAAAAAGGCCTCATAATCTTTGATCAAATACTGTTTGAATTTGCTCTTCCTCTGAAATGACCTTCCTTCTCTGCTGACATCTCTTAGGATGTGTGTGCTACTGGATAATGCTAACAAATAGCTAATTTTCATGGTCTAATCAATAATTCTCAATGAAAAAAACACTGAAGTTATTATGGAGGATTTCATGGATAAAGAAATATATTTGGCAATAGGATAAAGAAAAGCATTGTTAAATTCTATATAATAATGCATTTTAAATATAAAATGCAATATTAAAAATATTTCTGAATTTATGATGTTACATTTAACTATATTTTTTAATGTTTATTTATTTGTGAATTATTATTATTTTTTTACATTTATCAAGGAATCAATTATCAATTTAAGTATCACACCAATCTCTCCGTAAGTCCCATCCTATATTTTTCCTCATTGAATATTACAAAAGAAAATGGATTAGAATTGGTAAATTCATTTCAACTTTAAGCTTCAAATCAGTGTTGTTTTAATTTTCATTTGATATACAGTTATAGTTTTGTTAATATTTTGAATTGATATATATTCTGTTTTCATTTTAGTTAAAATTGTAGTAATTTTTTTCTGTTTGCCTTTTTTATTTATTTATTTATTTATTTATTTTATTCTTATGTAGTTCATATTATTTATTTGTTTACGTTTTAGTTGTTTGTACTTCTAGATAAACTAAACTAAAATAAAATGAGAAATGGTGCCTTGGCAACCAGCTGAAATAGAATAAGTTTAAGATTTTTTAATTTTAATTTTATTTTATGTTATTTAATGTTCACTTTGAGTCATGAAAATGTTTATTTATTTATTTATTTATTTAAAATAGTTTTGCACTGTTAAAACAACCCAGCACTGAATAAAATATGGATAAACCCAGCGACGGGGCTGATTTTGAGACAGCGACAAGGTTAAACAAGCCTTCTGGGTATTTTTATTTAACTATTGCTTAAACATAACTATATTTCTTGCTTAAAATGAACCCAAAATAGGTTGGAAATGAACATTTATTAATATATTTAATAAGTTAACATTTATTACTAAGTTGAATAAATAACAATTAAATAATAAACATTTTTAAACTGCTTGTTAATAAATCTTCACCTTTTGATTATTGCTGACGCCTCTAATAATTATGTGCCTGATATTTAATTTACAACCTATTTTGGGTTCATTTTAAGACAGCCATGTAGTATTTTTTAAACAATAGTTGAGTAAAATAAAACAGCCCAGAAGGTTGGGTTAAACATTTATCCCAACCTCTTGGTCAAAACGACCCAGTCGCTGGGTTTGTCCATATTTCACCCAAAGCTAGGTTGTATTTAACCCAGCATTTTTTAGACTGTAGTTTTATGTTGTGATTGGCTTTAACTGTGTCACATTGCACAGCAGTTTCCTGTTCACTGTCTACAGACAAATTGCTGGTTGCTTGCACAGAGTTAGTCCAGTGTGTGCGTGTTCATTATCAACAGTGTCAGGCGCATTGGGGTGCATCTGTCTGCTGTTATCTCAGTACTGCTGGGGCAGCAGAGCTTGGTGAACCCTTCTGTTCTGGGAACAGGCACTGCAAACGCTCACACTCTGATCTTTGAACATCTGATGCTGGCAGGAGGACCATGGCCACCACATATCACAACACCCTCCCCCATAATGCCCTTATCAACTGGCATGACGGCCCATGGGCAAGAGGCTGGAGCCAATGTCAGTTTAATTAGTGGGCCACTGGAGCCCTCGAGGTACAGAAATGTGAGGGAGTATCACGCAGAGCCAAACACAAGAGTGCAGGTAAAACAATGGTGAACCAAGTCTCTTGTGGATGTACAAAACATCTTTACACAAAGCTCCAGTTTTTACTATTTTTAGGGCTCTACAGTGCGACCACACTAAAAACTACTGAATGCAACTGTGAAAAATTATTTAGGAGCACCAGTGTGACTGACCTGATTAGCATATTTGTGTTTGCGATGAGGGGAGCATTGAAGGTTTCTACTAAAAATGTGGTGTTGTTTTTTTGCAAATGTGATATTCATTTAATACAACAATTCAATAAACAAGAAATTAATATTAAGTAACTGACTATAACACTATTGTCTGACTTTGTTCTGTTTCATCAACGAAAATAATTTCAAAGTCACTGCTAAACCGCAGCGCATCTCCAAGCAACAGCAGTGTTTCCTTTATGAATGAAAGTATGTTTTTAAACAAATCTAGTGAGTCAATAAATCAATTACACATTCATAAAAACATTTGCTTGCTTCATTCCTAAATGAATCAGCCATTCCAACAAATCAAATGAATGAATGATTCAGTAATTAAATCAGTGACTTGCCGCCACCCACTGGCAGTTTTAGTTTATATGTTTATATTAAGTTCTATTTTAAATTTAAAACATTAATCTCAGCATGACTTTATGAATTTAATTGCACCTCTGAGCCTCATTAAATATCTGAAAATACACCTACAAGCTACTTTTATGTTCTTTTTTGCTACCTCTGTAGTACAAATTATTTTTTCTAATACTGATTTCAGTTGATTGGTTACTTATTCTTCTTATTCTATTGTTTTAATTAGAAATGTTAAAAAGCTTAGAAATATACATTTTTTAACTTGACATTAAAGATACTTTTAATAAAATTAGAAAAATGCCTTTACAAACATAAAAAATGCACCTGTAAATTATTTTAAGAAGTCAAATATCACCTCGTAATGGGAATGCAAATTTTCAATCAGAATATTTGATTATTGATCAGAAGGTTCTGCTTAATTTTTTGACTATGCTACTTACATCCTATTTTCATTTCTTACTATCACATATTGTCTCTCTCTCGCTCCCAAACTCTCTCCTGCATTACGAGTTAAAGTAGAACATGATCTGGGATCAATATCCTTTGTTGGTCCTGGAAAAATCATAGACCTAATTCCACCCATAAGTCCAAGGATGAACTGGAACTAAAATAACAACCTAGTATACACTAGTATACAAAAAAATGCTTCTGAATTTTCTGTTCATCAAAGAATCCTGAAAAGTGTTTTACATTTATCATGAAAATATACAAATATTTTAAATATATATTATTTTAGATAATGTTTAAAATGTCTATAAAAATAGCTAATCATTTTTGAAGGATCATGTGACACTGAAGACTGGAGTAATGGCTGCTTAAAATTCAGCATTGACATCACTCGATTAAATTTCAATTTTAAGTATGTTTAATTTGAAAACAGTTATTTTAAATTGGACTAAAAGTTTCTGTATCAACCGATTAAAAAGCAATTATCTGCTCTATCAACCACCGTCCAATTGTTTAAAAACAGCCGATGATCGGAGCAGATTATATCCCGTCAATCAAAAACACTAGAGGGAGCTTATTTACTATTAATTATGATACGTCTGTTTGAATAAATCTTATGTGTAATTGAGTTGCAATAAATAAAATAAATAAATAAATAAATAAAAACATATTAGTTTTGACTGTGGTTTTTATATCTGAAAAGAAACAGCATTTGAATATAATTCATTGGCCACTGTTGTTATCATAGCCTCATAACCATAATATTACAGTGATGTACCAAATGACAGCATGTTTACAGCCTTAGTTGGGAGAGATTTTGGCAGATGTTTTTATGAATATCTGTATTGCCTGAGAAATTTTATATCAGTACATCCCTACTTTTTACTGTATTTTTGATCAAATAAATACAGCCTTGGTGAAAATATTTCTTTTTGTGCCAACCCCAAAAATCGAAACATGTCGAGGCTGACATTTTAACTTGCTCCGCATACAAAGCGATGCTTTATGCTTATACTATAACAATCAAGCCATCGTGGATCAGTTTCACACTACTTCATGCTAGCCATAACGATTTGAGGAAATTATGGCAACATTTTTTCATTTTTGGGTGAACTATCCCTTTAAACCTAAAAGTTTGATCACATTTGTCATTGTTTTGTGAAATTTTGCAGACAAATTCCATTCAATTCAGTAGGAATCTGTTATCTGAAGTTTTGCGCAAGGTTGAAAAAGTTCAAGTTGGTTACCCACATTCCTCAAAATATCTTCTTTTGTGTTTAACAGAAGGAAAAAAAACTTACACAACAGCATGAGGGTGAGTAAATGATGACAGAATTTTCATTTTTGAGCGAACTATGCCTTTAAGCCTAAACCACCCCCAAAAATCAGATAAACTGTAAGTGGGTGATAACAATGTACTAGACCTCAGATCTGTGCTTAACCCTATCCATAACTCTGATCTTATCTCCAAAATCTGATTGGTTGATACAAATGTTGTTCCAGGACCAACAAGGACGTCCTACTTGGGTAAATCATGTTAAGCACTCTCTCGCTCTCAGTTTCCCTCCACTTGTTCACTCAAACATCTCTCTCAAACTGAATTAACATCCAGTCTGCATGCTTATTTACCTCTCCTGTCTTCCTCTCCTATCTTCCTGTCTTCTGCAATCCCACACTTTAAGTAACAACAATGAAAGAGTAAATATTGCTTGCTGTATATTTATGTGACTGTAAGAGCTTATGGGTGTACATACATGTGTACAGACGTCAAGATGTTTAATCAATGCCTTCGCGCACTTTGTACGGTATATGAGCGAGTGGATATCTCAGTGTGAATGAGTGTGTAGGTGTGTGCAAAATAACTCACCCTCACTTGGGATTCTGCCCCGGGTATCAATCACACACCACTGTGCTGATCCCTAGACACAACAGTGAGGCCTCCATCATCATCTGTCTGTTCGTGAAGAAGAACGAGTGCAAGGGAAAAGCATGAGTGTGGGATGAAAGAGCAGCTGTGAGGTTGATGGCTCTCAGGGATCATGAAAATGAGTAAAGATTTTGCTCACCTCATACATCTTCCCCTCTCTTCACATGTTAAATGTTCAGATGGAACATACAAGGATGCTGAATAAAAGATGACCCTCTTTTCTACGGCCAAGGATGCATGCCTGTATCCTTCGAAAGTGAAAACCTGTCCGGATGAAACAGAAGGGGAGCAGAATGGATCAAGAAGGGCTCTTGAGAAGGAATAGATGCATGCATTCTTAAAAGCAAAAAAAATATTCATCCATAAATTGCATTATTGATTTCATGTTGATTTAAAAAGAAAAAACAATTAAATGAACGTCTAAAGAAGCTCTTCATCAAGTAAAACATGCACAACAGGCCATTGTACAGCTCTCTAGATGAAACAAAAAGCAGATCTTTTTCATTCCAGCCTACAGTACCTCTCATTCAGTTAAAGCAGTGATGAAGCGAAGGGCATCATTATGAATTCTCTGTTGACTAACAGCTGCTGAGAGGCTCCTTCACATACAATAAATCAAGCTCTTAATGTCATTCTTCACAGAGCACCGCACCAGCGCTATTCTCTCCTAAAATGATCATTCACATGGTAATATCCATATGTATAGCTCAATGATGCCAATGTCATTCATGACCTTCATGCAGTGCAGCAAACAGCTCTCGTTTTCTCCCCATGTTTTTCCCCCACCTCCATTCCATGTTTACATCTATTCATCTCTGAACGTACAAGCACAAGGTGAAACTTTACCACAGAGTCTTTCCACAAAACAGCAACTTCTTGAGAACGGTATATACAGTATTAGGCAGCCAGGGTCAACGTTAATTACAGAGAGTGCACATTTTATGCAGCTAGTATTAATAAGTGCTTGCTTGCTCATATCCAGACTAACCTCAAGCAACACATTTTTAATTGATGCAGTGGGACCGTGTCGACACGGCACTCATGCTGCCTGAGAGAGTGTGAAATAAAAGACTCTTTTTTTTGGGAGAAATCCATATCTCAGCACATCAACGGCCTCACTGAGGATACATAAACATCGGTGGACATTTAAAAGGTGATAGTTCAGCCAAAAATGAAAATTTGTCATTGTTTATACACTCTCATGTTGTTACAAATCACTTTCTTAGTTTTTTAGTTATTTTGTTGTATTTTTGACATTTTTACTACATTTACTGAAATGCTATTTAAGCTTCTTCTGCTTCTTCTTCTGAGACTAAATTTTAAAATGTATCTCCTCTTAGAGCTTTCAAGCTACAACCACCAAATTTGGGTCAGACCTTCAGATCTGTTTTAACTGATCTGGCTTACAGTTAGCATAAACCAGACTAACAAAACGTCTAGGTTACGTACGTAACCCTCGTTCCCTGAAGGAGGGAATGGAGACGTTACATATGGGAACTCGCTTGAGAGTCCAATCATCTCCAAGCCTTATTCAAAAGGCCAATGAACATTCATGAACATTGGCGAGTGGTATTTGCATGCCGAGCCACTCCCCCGTACATACGGGTATATAAGATGGCGGCGTGCAACCACTCATTCAGGCTTTTGCTGAGGAGCCGAGCTGCAGCCCGGCGTCAGCGCGACGTAAGGTCGTGGCAGGGGATGTAACGTCTCCGTTCCCTCCTTCAGGGAACGAGGGTTACGTACGTAACCTAGACGTTCCCCTTCAGTCGTTTCACTACGACGTTACATATGGGAACAGACCCATGGAACAGGCCACGAACCAGACGTCGCGTTACGCAACACACCGCGTGCCGACAGGCGGACGTGTCAGCAGACGGATATGAGCGTAACCTTCCCAACGCCCTGGGGGCCAATAGGGGGCCCCACAGGGATGCCAGTTGTACTGAAGCAGGAGTTGGGGGGGCGGAGCACATGAAATCTCTACATGTGGAACACAAGAAATTCAATATATCCATAGATTTTAGGGATATATGAGGGAAACATCGGCCTTCTGGCTGACCGTGGAAAAATACTGAAACATGTTGCCACAACCTGCTGGGCGAAGGAGACCCAACCGGAGCACAGACAAGCACTACTCCGCACTAGGCCTGACTGCGGGGCATGGAGGACCCAGGTTCACCGGAGGGAACAACTGAGGGAAATAGCGCACGGATCCATTAGGAATGGCGCAGCAAGCCGACACCAGCCGGACTCCCGCTCGCCTGTGATGTCTATGTTAAGACACGGGAGGATACGGCCTCTACGCGAAGGTTGTAGAACCTGGCGAAGGTATTAGGTGTCGCCCAACCCGCAGCTCTACAGATATCTGCTAGTGAGGCGCCATGAGCCAACGCATAGGATGAGGCAACACTCCGTGTGGAGTGGGCCCGAACACCTAAGGGGCATGGCTCTCCCTGGTTTTGGTACGACAGGGAGATGGCATCTACCACCCAATGGGCCAACCTCTGTTTGGAGACAGCATTCCCTTTCTGCTGACCTCCAAAGCAGACGAAGAGCTGCTCGGTGCGTCTGAAGTGCCAAGTGCGGTCCACGTATATACACAGAGCGCGAACTGGACACAGCAGCGCAGAGGCTGGGTCTGCCTCCTCCAGGGGCAGAGCTTACAGGTTCACCACCTGATCGCGGAAAGGCGTGGTGGGAACCTTGGGCACATAACCGGGATGACGTGAGAATCGCCGGGCCCGAATTCTAGGCACGCTTCGTCGACAGAGAAAGCTTGTAGGTCCCCTACCCTCTTGATGGAGGCCAGTGCGTCAGGAGCGCTGTCTTGAGTGACAGATATTTTAGCTCAACTGACGCAAGTGGCTCAAATGGGGCCTCCCGCAGACCCTGGAGGGCGACGGAGAGGTCCCAAGAGGGTATGGGGTGCGGCCTGGGGGGATTAACCCTTCTCGCACCCCTCAGGAACCTCACGATGAGTTGGTGCTTACCTAGGGATGTTCCATCCACTGCATCGTGGTACGCTGCAATGGCAGCAACGTACACTTTGAGAGTTGAAGGGGACAGCCTGCGCTCCAACTTTTCTTGCAGGAAGGAAAGCACTACTGCAATCATACATCTCTGTGGGTCCTCCCCGCGAGAGGAACACCAGTCGACGAACAGTCCCCACCTCAGCGCATAAGCCTGCCTTGTAGAGGGGGCTCTGGACTGAGTGATAGTTTCTATCACGGCCTGTGGAAGGCCGGAAAGGTCTGACGTGTCCCGTCCAGGAACCAGACGTGCAGGTTCCACAGGTCGGGGCGCGGGTGCCAAATTGTGCCCATCCCCTGAGAAAGAAGGTCTCTCCTCAAGGGGATTTTCCAGGGAGGGGCTGCCGCGAGGGAAATGAGTTCTGGAAACCAGGTCCGGGTGGGCCAGTATGGCGCAACCAGCAGAACCTGCTCCTCGTCCTCCCTGATCTTGCACAGTGTCTGTGCAAGGAGGCTCACTGGGGGAAAGGCGTACTTGGGCCCCGGAGGCCAGCTGTGTGCCAGTGCGTCCCTGCCGAGGGGAGCCTCGTCGAGGGAGTAAAACAGCTGGCAATGGGAGGATTCGGGGGAAGCAAACAGATCTATCTGGGCCTCCCCGAAATGGCTCCAAATCAGCTGGACTGTCTCGGGGTGGAGTCGCCATTCTCCAGGATGGGTGGACTGCCGTGAGAGCTGGTCGGCTGCACGGTTGAGTTCTCCTGGAATGTGAACGGCACGTAGCGATTTCAGCCACGTCTGACTCCATAGGAGCAGATGGCGGGCGAGTTGTGACATGCGACGGGAGCGTAGACCACCCTGACGGTTGATGTAGGCTACAGTCGCTGTGCTGTCGGTGCGAACAAGCACGTGCTTGTGACGCAACGTCGGTCGGAAGCGACGAAGGGCCAGAAGCACAGCCAACAACTCTAGGCAATTGACATGCCATTGCAGTCGAGGTCCTGTCCAGGAGCCCGATGCTGCTTGCCCGTTGCATACAGCACCCCAACCCGTGGAAAAGGCATCCGTGTATACCACAAGATGCCTGGAGACTTGTCCCAGGGGGACTCCGGCCTGAAGGAAGGCCGGGTCTGACCACGGGCTGAACAGGCGGCGACACTGCGGGGAAACGCCAATCCGGAATGTGCCACGGTGCCATGCCCATCTCGGGACTCGATCGTGTAACCAGCGCTGAAGTGGTCTCATATGAAGCACGCCGAGCGGCGTCACTGCGGCTGCAGCTGCCATATGCCCCAGGAGCCTCTGAAATGTTTTAAGAGGGACCGCTGTTTTGTGTCTGAATGACTCCAGACGCTTCAGCACCGACTGCGCGCGCTCGTTGGTGAGGTGGGCTGTCATACTGAGTCCAGCTCCACACCGAGAAAGGAGATCCTCTGCACTGGGGAGAGTTTGCTCTTCTCTCAGTTGACCTGAAGGCCCAGATGGCTGAGGTGCCGGAGCACCAAGTCCCTCTGTTCGCACAACAGATCTTGCGAGTGAGCTATGAGAAGCCAGTCGTCGAGATAGTTGAGGATACGAATGCCCTTCTGCCAAAGAGGGGACAGGGCAGCCTCCGCGACTTTCGTAAAGACACGGGGAGAGAGCGAGAGGCCAAATGGAAGCACTTTGTACTGATACGCTTGACCCTCGAAAGCAAACCGTAGGAAGGGTCTGTGTCGAGGCAGGATCGAGACGTGAAAGTACGCGTCCTTCAGGTCGATGGCTGCGAACCAATCCTGGGGACGAATGCATGTTAGCATGCGCTTCGTTGTGAGCATATTGAACGGCAGCCTGAGAAGGGACCGATTCAGAGCTCGAAGATCCATGATGGGTCTTAACCCACCGCTCTTTTTGGGCACGATGAAGTAAGGACTGTAAAACCCTGACTTCATCTCGGCTGGAGGGACAGGCTCGATTGCGTCCTTCGCCAGTAGGACTGCAACCTCCGCATGAAGCACAGCGGCATGTGTGTCTGAATGGACAGAAGTGGAAAGGACGCCTCTGTACCTGGGCGGACGCCTGGCGAACTGAATCGCATAGCCGAGACGTACCGTCCGAATCAACCACCGCGAGGGGCTGGGATGCTGAAGCCAGGCTCCCAGCCTGGTCGCCAGGGGTATCAAAGGGACGTTGACCGACGTGACCGCAGTGGGGCAGCCTGGGGAGGGAAGGGGAAGGGGACTGATCCCAGAAGGAAGAACGTCCTGGAGAAAAGTCAGACTGCACTGAGCAGTGCTTACCTTCTTCCCTGGTTCCCGTGCTGGCGACATCAGGCTCCGAGTCCGAGGAGACACTTCTTGGGCGCTGCTCAAAGAGGGAACTCAGGGCCTGAACCCCGGAGGTGAGAAAATTGGCTCTTTCTGTGACCTTGTGGGTACCGCCGACCCGTAGGCCGACAGCAGCGTCTGAGCACACAGCAGCTCCCGGCCCTCCACCGGGAGTGGGGACGTTGATGTTGTCGTCCCCCAAAGAGCGATTCCCTCCACCTCCGGGTTGCCGCATCAGGGACGCTTCGCAGATCTTTTGCGGGTGACCGGTCCCTGAGACGCGGGCGGCGCCCCTCTCCCGCGGGCAGCTCGACGTCGGGCTGCCAATCTGGCGTCATGCACCTCAGCAGGGGACGGAGCTGGTTGTTTCTTTGCGGCCGCGGGGGGGACGTGGTTGGAATGTCGCAGCAGGGCAGGATGTGTTTAATCGCCTCCGTCTGCTTTTGAACCGCCGAGAACTGCTGGGCGAAGTCCTCGACGGTGTCGACGAATAGGCCGCCCTGGGAGATAGGAGCATCGAGAAACCGTGATTTGTCGACGTCTGCCATCTGGGCCAGGGTCAGCCATAGGTGTCGCTCCTGGACCACTATGGTGGACATCACCTGACCAAGGGAACGCGCCGTCACCTTCGTAGCCCGGAGGGCGAAGTCGGTGGCGGCGCGGAGTTCCTCCATTGCACCCTGGTCAGAACCCTTTCTCGTGCAGGTGTTTCAACACCTTGGCCTGGTACACCTGTAAGGTGGCCATGGCGTGCAAGGCGGTGGCAGCCTGTCCAGTGGCGTGATAAGTCTGGCCCGCGAGAGCGGACGAGAACTTACACGCCTTGGAGGGGAGATGGGGCCGATCCCGCCAGGTGGCGGCGCCGCGCGGGCATAGGTGCACCGCGACAGCGCGCTCAACCTGAGGGACCGCCTCATAACCCCGGCCTGCACCGCCATCGAGAGAGGCGAGGGGAGAGGAGCTGGGACGTGGACGAGAAGAGTGCGGGGCTCGCCAAGTCCTCACCAGCTCCTCATGCACCTCCGGGAAGAAAGGCACTGGGGGAGAGCGTGGCGGCGCCGCGGGAGCCCTCCCCAGAAACCAATCATCCAGCCTAGAGGGATCGGCCGGAGGTGTTTTGGGTACCTCCAGACCGATCTCCTTGGCGGCTCGGAGGAGCATAGCCGACAATTCAGCATCCGTCTCAGACGGGGCGGCAACCGCAGAGGGGTACCGATCCGCCGAGTTGTCAGCCTCACCGCCTGGCTCTCCCTCTGATGTTGCAGCAGACATCTCGACCTCCTGGGGAGCGCCAAAGGAGACACCCAGCCCGCTGTACGGGGAGGTATACTGCTCTGGCAGCTCAACGGGACCGCGCAGTGACACAGAAGTCCGCTGGGCTTTAGGGGCCGACGGAACATTCTGTACGGTCACTTGAATGTCCCCCAAGTGCCTTGCCGCGGCAGCCGGAAAACCTTGACGGCTCAACGACTTACCGCGGGAAGACGACAAGGGGTGCCTACTCATGAATGAGCAGCGGGACTTTAACGCGGCCATGGACATACGCTCGCAATGAACGCATGTACCATCCGTGAACGCTGCCTCAGCGTGCTCTCGGCCCAGGCACGTGAGACAGTGATCATGTCCGTCCACGGAAGCGAGGAAACTACCGCACCCGAAAGCGCACGGCCGGAGAGACATACTGGGAAGATGCCCTCGACAGCCGTGAGAAATTCACTCTTTTGAAATCCCGGTCCGCCCAGGGAAGAACCGCGGCACAACTGTGCACTCAAACGGGTGGGGCTCGCTGGAGTGCGGGAGGCTTGAATGCCATGAAAACGGCAGCCCGCAGGATTATGCTGGCGGCTGCCGAACGCTCTTTTAGACGAAGCTCTTTTAGTAGCTCGGCAGCATGCCAGCAGAGAGAGTGGTAATTCCGGAACTCTTTTTTTTTTTTTTCTTTGACTTGGATACGAGGCTCCAAAGCAAAAAGTCTGAATGAGTGGTTCCGCGCCGCCATCTTATATGCCCGTATGTACGGGGGAGTGGCTCGGCATGCAAATACCACTCGCCAATGTTCATGAATGTTCATTGGCCTTTTGAATAAGGCTTGGAGATGATTGGACTCTCAAGCCAGTTCCCATATGTAACGTCGTAGTGAAACGACTGAAGGGGAACCAAATTTAGCATTCTAAAAATATGCTAACAACATGATATAAACATGCTGGTCATCTTAACAATATGCTAACCATGCTAGAAACATGTTAACAACATGCTTGCAACATGCTACGAACATGAGCATGTTAATCATGCTAGAAACATGTTAGCATGCAACAAGCTAACCATTCTATAAACATGATAACAACATGCTAATCATGCTAGAAACATGCTAATCATGTTAAAAACATGCTAGAAACATGTTAGCAACATGCTAATCATACTAAAACATGCAACAATATGCTTATGTTTGAAACATGCTTGCAACATGCTACTCATACTAAAAACATTCTAGCAACATACTAAACATATCGGAAACATGTTAACCATGTTAACAAGTTAATGCTGCTAGAAACATGCTAGCATCATGTTCAAACATGCTAGCAACATGCTAACCACACAAAAACATGTTAATCATGCTAAAATCATGCTAATAACATTGTAATCATGCTATGAACATGCTAACAACATGTGTATCATGTTAGAAACATGCTAGCAACATGCTAATAATACTAAAAACATTCTAACAAAATACTGATCATATATTAAACAGGCTAACATGCTAATCAGGCTAGAATCATGCTAGCAACATGTTAAAAACATGCTAATAACATGCTAGCCACACTAAAGCAACATGCTACTACATGTAAATCATATTAGCGTGTAACCCTGCTGAAAAAGCTGGTTGGCTGGTCTTAGCTGGTTTACCTGCCTGGCCAGACTAGTCAGGCTGGTTTTAGCTGGTTATTCCCGCTGGTTTCCCAGCCTAACCAGCTAAGACCAGGCTGAATGCTGGTTTTAGCTGTTGTTTTCAGCAGGGAAATCATGCTAAAAACATGCTAACTACATGTTAAATCACATGTTATCAATGTGCTAAATCTTGCTAGCAACATGCTATCAACATCTGTCTAATCTATTTAACTTTCAAACTTTTCAAGCTTTTGCAAATGCTTTAAATTTTCAGGATAGGCTTTCACTTTTTTAAAAGTTTTTCTTAAAGTTAATTTTTTTATGCATGTATAGTTTTTATTCATTTTTATTTCAGTTTTTGTTTTAGTTATTTTAGAACATCAAGTTAAGCTAAATCAAAATAGATGTGATGAACAGATATGTTTCTATGGGGCCTACCTGAAATAAAAGTTTCATATTTTAAATGACTGTATTTTATTTAGCATAGCACTTAGCATTTACTTTATTGCAAGTAACAAATCAGTTTTATTTTTATGGGCTTAGTTCCATTTTAGCCAAAATAAACCCTATATTTTTGTCATACGATGAAAGTCATTGTTCACTACAGTGCACACATTTGCAGTCGGTACTTTATGTTTTTGAAAACAGTCTGTTATATGGCTGCATTTATTTGATTGAAAATACAGTAAAAGTAGTAATATTTTGAAATATTATTACAATATAAAATATCTGCTTTCTATTTAAATATATTTTAAAATGTACTTTATTCTTGTGATGGCAAAGCTGAATTTTCAGCATCTTTACTCCAATCTTCAGTGTTACATGATCCTTCAGAAATCATTCTAATATGCTGATTTGGTACTCAAGAACAACATTTCTTATCATTATAAAAAATTTTTAAACAGTTGTGCTGCTTAATATTTTTTGTGTAAACTGTGATGCATTTTTTTCTGGTTTCTTTGAAAGTAGAAAGTTTGAAAGAGCAGCATTTTTCAAGATATATAATGTTTTACAATAGAAAGCAGTGTAAGTTATACAGGTTTGGAATGAGGGGGAGTAAACAATATCAGTTTCATTTTTGGGTGAACGATTCTCACTACAATGTATGTCATTTCACCCAAGACTGTTTAATAGATGACAAAAGCGTTGTAAACAAGAAAACATGTCAAATGATCAGAGCTTGTGCTGCACAGTAACCACATTTCAAACGGCTCGTTCTATTTTCATCCCGTTGCGATCTGACTGCGTCTTGTGCGAGCGCTACTATCTTTCCCAGGCAAACGCCAGTTACAGCGACAGGAGGGTCAGCGGGGACAACAAGGATCCAAGAACTCATTTGTTTCCAGAGTGCCGGGTTCTCCATTTCAGGCCTTTGGGGAATGTCGGAGGCACCTTGAAGCATCGGTGGAACAGATGTCCCTGCACGCCAACAGCTGAGGACACAAAAACATAACACGACTGACGTGTGGCAGAATGTACTCCTGAAGGGGGTCTGCCATCGGGACATGAGTCAAACACGCCCCTCCCTGTCGGACCACCCATTAAACTTTCATTTAAGAAATCGGAGCAGCTGTTCTGGCTGTATCCTTTGAATTTCTTGACATTTGTAATGGCATTACAGCGCTGCTCTTACATAAATGTCTCTGACAGACCTAATAGTAGCTTGCTTTCTAGCTCTGATATCATAGTGGGTTACAGCAGGGCGGCGTGAGCGAGGTACGCAGCGTGCTGCAGCCTCTCCAGCGTGACGAATGATAAATCCATCCACTTGTCCAACAGAAAGCACTCCTGCTACCCCAAGAGGAGCACATCCATTAAGATATCAGAGGCAAACTACCCCATAAACATTCATCCATCATAAACGAGTGGAGCCCGCGGCCAGACGTGTCTGAGAGCGGTTTGGGAGCTGGAGTGCCCCACTACTGTCTCAATCACTGCCAGGGAACCCGGCTGTCATCAGTGACCTCTGGGTGTCTGACTGGATGACCCTTACGGTAATAGACAAATCGCTTGCCGCACAGAGGACCGTGAGACAATCTAACCTGGAACTACTGCAAATATATGAAGAGAATCCAGTGTGCAACATCGTCATCGCTTGTCACTATGAAAATACTGCATCAGCATGCTTGATTTGTGCTCAGTTTACTTAATTAAAATGAGGTAATGCAACGCAACTCTTGATTTTGTCACATGCAATAAATATGAAATAATAAAATGCAAATAGCTCATAAGTTTGCATTGGAAGGGTAATTCCATTACATTTACGTGCTGATTCTGGTCATTGTTGAGTCAGTAGTAAATAATAGCTTAAAGGGGTCATCAGATGCCCATTTTCCACAAGTTGATATGATTCTTTAGGGTTTTAATGAAAAGCCTACAACATAATTTAGTTAAAATTTCTCAGTGGTAGTGTAAAACAACACCCTTTTTACCTTGTCAAAATCAGCTCTTTACACAGCAACCCATTTTGTTGCATGGCTCTTTAAATGCTAATGATCTCTGCTCACCCCACCCCTCTCTTCTGTGGGGTGATGAGCCGTCCTGTTTACTTTAGCCTCATTTAGTCACAAAACTTTCTAACTAGCACATTATTAGGAAAGGCAATTTGCAAAGATGGATGAAAAACCCCTTATACTCATTTCTGCTGTAGGTGAAGCTGCATCTCGAATGATTCGCGCAAACGTTGATCCATTTATATAGAGTGATAAGACCATTCTTCCTCGGCTTGGATTGTTTACAACTGCATTTGGGATCATTTGAAGCTGCATTTAAACTGCAATTTGGAAGTTCAAAATTGGGGCACCATACCAGTCCATTACATGAAAAAACATGCTGAAATGTTTCCCTCAAAAAACATAATTTCTTTACGACTGAAGAAATAAAGACATGAACATCTTGGATGACAAAAGGGTGAGTAAATTATTTGTAAATTGTTGTTCTGGAAGTGGATTTCTCCTTTAACGTGAATTAACAATGAACAATGCTTCTATAGCATTTATTAATCTCAGTTAATGTTCGCATTTAATAATGCATTTTTAAGATCTGTAGCTGTTAATATTAGGTAATGCACCGTGAACTAAAATGAACATGGACATTTTAATTAGCTACCATTAATAAAGGTTAATGTATTGTGTTAGTTCATGTTAGTTTATGCAGAAACTAATGTTAAAGGAGAAGTTCGCTTCCAGAACCAAAATTTACAGATAATTTACTCACCCCCTTGTCATCCAAGATGGTCATGTCTTTCTTTCTTCAGTCAAAAAGAAATAATGTTTCTTGAGGAAAACATTTCAGGATTTCTCTCCATATAATGGACTTCAATGGTGCCCCAAGTTTGAACTTCCAAAATGCAGTTTAAATGCAGCTTCAAAGGCTATAAACAATCCCAGCCAAGGAAGAAGGGTCTTATCTAGCGAAACGATCGGTCATTTTTAAAAACAAATTAACAACTGATATACTTTTTAACCTCAAATGCTTGTCTTGTCTCGTCTCTGCAATGCGCATGCGTAGTCTGTGTAATCCGGGTCAATACAGTTAGGGTATATTGAAAAACTCTCGTTTTTCTTCTTCAACAAGATGATCCTACATCACTGTTTTACCATTTTTTTGTAAAGTGTGTTTGATCTTCTTTGCATGTTCACTTTGTAAACAGTGGGTCGGTACTTATGCAGCAATCTAGGACGATTTTGAAGTTAGGGAAGAAAACGAGATGGGAGGTTTTCGACATACCCTAACTGTATTGACCGTATTAAACCGGAAAATCAAACTCAAACGCTCTTCTTCGCCAACTTGGAGAAGTTGTTTGAGGTTAAAAAGAATATAAATTGTCAATTTGTTTTGAAAATGACCAATTGTTTTGCTAGATAAGACCCTTCTTCCTCAGCTGGGATCATTTAGAGCCATTTGAAGCTGCATTTAAACTGCATTTTGGAAATTCAAACTTGGGGGCACCAGTGAAGTCCACTATATGGAGATAATTACTGAATTTTTTTCCTCAAAAAACAATTTCTTTATGACTGAAGAAAGAAAGACACAAACATCTTTGATGACAAGGGCGTGAGTAAATTATCTGTAAATTTTTGTTCTGGAATCCTTTAACAAATGAGACCTTATTGTAAAGTGTTACCAATATATTGTATATTCAATAGCCGAATTCCCTGAGCATACCTGTCTCATCTCAGTTAGCAACAGCAACTAAGAGAGCCGTTACTTAGCAGCATTTGTAATGTTGAGTGTAACTTATTCTTATTCTCTGCACTTCCAGAAACACTATGCACTTCACAAGACTCTTTCTTATTTCTAGTTGTCCAAATAAACATAGTTTACTGCAAGTGTTTCAGTTTGAATTTGAACTTTACTCAATTTAATTTGGTTTTGTTCTGTTTCCAGTAAACAAGGTCTCTGAGTTTTCACTGAAGTTTAATGTTAAATAAAGCCACAATTAAATTAAGTTTAGCCCAAGAGTCTCTGAGTGCCTATGACATAGACACTAATACCTGCCAACATTACTGAGAGAAACTTCTGCGCTTGGAACAAAATACTTGAGCTTCAGGTAGGTGTAGGTGGCGATGCTAATTTTGCATGTAGCTGTTTAAAGATAAAAAGCGCCACTAAATTTAGCAAAAGCATCCACAATCAAGCCAACCGACAATCAAAGTGCAGAAACACACTCCTCCTCTGCCTATGCTCAGCTTACATGGTCTAATTAACATGAAGCTATTTGCAACCACACGGTAAAGACGAGCCTCCATAACCGCGATCGGAATTAGACATTATTCATGGAAATCACTACCACCTTAATTATGACCGCACGAGCTGTGTCATTTTTGAGACGATGATTGAAGGCTGTTGCCGCGATTACACTGACAGACTGACGGATGAAATCCAAGCCAGCCGCTGCACTTAAAAAGCAGAGGAGTGTGGTTTGCATGCATATGACTATATTTGCGAGTCTAAGAGTAAAAGCTACGTTTATAATCTTTCCATCAACTACGTATCAATCAGGCTCACCGGTATTCTGAGTGAGCGGCAAGGCTTGCGGCTCTCATATCGTTCGCTCTGAAAAGGGCCGAAAGATTCAGCAATCACCTGAGCCCCAGAGACCTGTCAGCATCCGTCAGCCCCTCGACCTGCTGTGCTGCTGCAGAAACAAAGGCCTGTGTGGGAGGCCGTCGCTCTCCAAAGAGTCTGCAATCAGGAAAAACACAGCTCTTTCAAAGCCCGCAGTATTGGCTGTAGAAGACCGTCGATGCCATTATGGTAATTCCATGCTAGGATAATTTTTGGGTCGTGTTATTTCTGTTGTTGGTGGGAACCCGCTGACCCTACGTACCGAAGACACATGGCACTGACATGGGTGAGAACTGGGAGTGGATTAATGGCACCGCATCAAAAAGTGATTGCCAAGCTGAAAAACACTGTGGCTTTACTGAGCCTAAGAGAATAATGAGAAAACAGGATTTTCAATGGCAGGCTTAAATCATCAGTAAGTGGCACAAACTGCTGTGGTGGTACTGTGGTACGGTGAAGGTACAAGATGGTGACACTGTGTTACTTTGATACTATAATAGGGTACAAAAATCTGGCATCACATTGAAAATCTGGGATTCAATATCTAATTTAAATCTGGAAATGTATTTCTAGGTGACTCATCAAATAAGCAATTTTGTGACCACCTTTGGACAAAAGGTCAGATTTTGCTGTCACTACAGCAAAAGGGCAACATACTAAAAAATTATAAACGTTTCATTTAAATTCTATTAAGAGTTATATACAGTATTGTATAAAAGTTTGGGGTTAGTAACATTTTTAAAATGCAAGGCTATATTTATTTAATTAAAAAAACAAAACAAAGTAAAACAATACAAACAGTAAAATAGTATTACTTCTATAAGTAACCGTTTCTTGTTTCAACATATTTTAAAATGTAATTTATTCCTGTGATGGCAAAGCTGAATTTTCAGCAACCATTACTTCAGTCTTCAGTGTCAAACAATCCTTCAGAAATCATTCAAATATGCTGATTTAAAGCTCAAGAAACATTTCTTATTACTATCAATGTTGAAAACACTTCGCTGTTTAACCCTTTAAGACCTACGGTTAAAATATTTATTTTTCACATATTTTGTTTATTTGACTGTAAAATTCAAACAGAATGTGCAATTTTCAAGTGCAAGGTGTAATTTTTTTCAGAAAACAAATGGCTTTTAAAAAAGTACAGTTATTGACTATTAGTGGTGCATGGTGAGTTTGTAAACATAATTTAAATAGACAAAAATATAAAAACAGGAACAGATGTTTTTATAAAAAACAGAAATCATGATCGAAATAATCTAACACTTCATACTTGAATATTCAACTATATTACATATAAGTGTTTTCCCGCTCTCCTGGAAATCTGCCGTCATTTGCCGACGGAACGCGAGAAATTACCGCAATAAGCTATACATTGCCGGAAAGCGCATATCGTCTACTGTCAGAAGCAATTTGAATTGTTTTGATGTGCAAATGGTTGAAGAGTTATGGTAACATGAATACAGCTTGGTTTGATGTGTCGGTGCAGACATAGCCGGTTTAAAAGGATTAACAGTTTTGTTGAAACCATGATAAAAAAAAAATGAAAAATTCTGTCATTAATTACTCACCCTTATATTGTTCCAAAGCCGGACTTCGTTCGTCTTCGGAACACAAGTTAAGATATTTTTGATGAAATCTGAGAGCTTTCTGACCCTGCATAGATAGCAATGCAACTGACACTTTCAAGGCCTAGAAAGGTAGTAAGGACAAAATACTGTTTTAAATGATTACCATATTTTATTGCATACACATCGGAGTGTAAATCAAATGCATGTCTAAAAATACACGATCCTTGTATGAGCATACACTGTACAAAGTCTTTACACATAATGATGCACCTTCAGTTAACTGCCTGAATAGAACATGCTTCAAAATGCCTTCTGCCTGTATGTTTTATTGCTCAAATCTGATTTCTTTTAAAGAATTTTTCAGAAGCGAGAAAGATGGAACATTTAAGTGATATTGCAAAGGCATACAAGGACATACATGTCTTGGAAGGACATTTGGTTCAGCAATTAAGATGCCATACTGCAGGGAATAAAATAAATCAAAAGTAATTCAAAAAGTGTTTGTTGCAGACTACATCCAGTTTCCATGACAGCTGGTGAAATGTTCTCAGCTTACAGGCTAAATGTAAGAGGATGACGGGAGGGGAGAGAGAAGGAAACGTGAAAATCGCAGTCCAATCTTGAAAAACAAATTAGCTTTAAAATGTATGAGGTGAGAGTGAGTGGAGATGTCGAGAATAGATGCGAGCATTCTCTACGTTTGCACCTCTTCAATTTGCCAATTTCATCTCAGAGATCAATTATAGTCTCCAAAAGTCACTGAAGAAAAAACAAGAATAAAAGCCTACATGCTATAGTCTTTGAAGCACCCTCTTCATGTTCCTCCAGATTCATCCGTCTGTGTTCTTCTTCCCAGGCATACCTCGCTGCAGGAGAAATGATGTCTGCAAAAATATAGCAGTTTATCACCAGCACAGGATGAAACGATGGCTACATGTCTGTTACTGTTCCGAGAAAAAGCAAAACAGGAAAGTAATCATTGGATGTGACAAAGAGGCCTGTGTTCCAGTCAAGGACATGATAGATGAAATGTGAGAAAGTTTTGTTAAAAATAAAGTGACACCCATAGTGGTATCAAGAAAGTAATGTGGAGAGTACGAAATTAATTAATAAATTTCCACTCAAATAGACTTTGTAAATACCTTTTTAATTAACTGAACAAGGGTGCCAACCACAACAGCTAAATTTAAATGATCTAATCCACCTAAATTCAGGGACGGTTCATAATAGTGAAGGCGTAGGAATGAACTGAAAAGTGAGCAGCCATATTATAACCTATCTGAATATTAATTAGCTGACAATATTTGGCCATCTGATTTGCTGAGGCGCAGGTAAGTGGGCTATAGCTATATTAGAATTAGATTTTAAAGAACAAGTCATATGAGTTTTTAAAAAATATCTTTTGCAGTTTGTAACCTAGCTATCCTTAAATGTAAACAGTCTGCGAAGTTGCAGAAAGAGTCGATTCTGAATCGCCTTAACGAGTTGTCATATTTTCTAAACTTCTGCCTGTTTCCGATCTTTGTCACTTGGTAACACATTTGCATAATTCCCGCCTGTCCCACACACACTTCTGCTAGTTAGTGTGTTTACATCATGTTGAGAAGACGCTGTGTTCTGCCCTGTGAAAGCAAGTTCAGGACTCAACGCTAAGGACTTTTTTCTACTGGCCCGGTTGGGCCAGTGGTTCAAATTTTTACTTGCCCGGTCAAATTTTTCACTGGCCCTACCACAAAAAATTAAATACTTGCTGTTATTATTGTTTTTGACTTTTATTTTAATAAATAAGCTTATATGACACCAAAACTTTACATACCAAATAAAATTGTACATTTCTCGATTCCAATTTTGAGGGTCTTTCACGCTGGCCCCAGGCCATCGGACACTCCTTATTGTCAAGCCCTGAAGTTTGTTTTGTTTTCATTGGCGAAAGATGATGATGTGAAGAATCAGTAGTTGAAATTAATTTTTTCCACGATACTACAGCAATACAATTCAAAGCTTTTGTTGTGTGCTCGTCATTTTACTGAGGACTGCTTCTCTAATTTTTGGAGAGTTCAATGCCAGATTTGCTAAACGCAACATTTGTCCATGATAAGTACGTACCTTTTTTATTTGGACCAACAAGCGTCTCCGAACCACAAATTGTTAGGGATGTTCGATTCCAGAAATTTTGGAATCAAGTCTGATTCCGATTCCTGGTTCTGGAATCGATAGGAACCGATTTCAGGAATCGATTCCTCACTGTTTTTTTCGATTCTTTTTCGATTCTTGTTTTTTTAGATTGGAGGAACCTAATTTGCCATGACTGTAGTATATACATGTCTTAGAAAGTAGCCTTATAATATGAAGCTTTATTTTTTTTAAATTATGATAAATTTCTGCATTTAAATTGTAATTTTGCTGCATTGCCCATTAAATTAGTCACAGCCCACAGCACAACAGTGGACATGCGTTTATTGCATGAATTGAACAAGGCGCGCACAGTTCAGCTCAATGATGTTAAGTTCAACAGTATGCTTTGCACAAAATTAACAAACTGTACACAAACAAAATAACCAGAACATTAACAACAACACTGATATAAGAGCTCGAGGTTTATCTGTCTATCAGATTCGCTCTCGGTCACTGTGCTCTTGATGTTTTCTTTCAGAATTATCATTGGCTGATAGAAAAGTTAAGAAATAGCATTTTTTTTAAAAGATGGAAATAGGATCAATACCCTCCAGTACGTCATGATCTATTATGTCGTGCAGCGCTCAAAACTGGGAACAATATAAGCCAGTTCCACCGTAAAATAACTTCTGAATCATTTTTGAACTGGTTCATTAAAACGATCTATCCGAAAGAACATTTTCGTGGAAACGATTCAGACTTCTAATCACTATTAGCGAGCAAGAGGCAAATTAATGGATGCTCAACAGAAGGGTGCATCCTCAAACTCAGACGAGCTCAGTACTGACTCTTTTCATTTAGTTTATTTTTGTGAATCGGCATTCAGCGACGTTTGATGACAGCAGCCGAGATATGCAGCCTTCATATGATGCAGCCTTTCATTTGAGAGGCGCCCATAGATAAGCTTTGCTAAACTGAAAACGGCTTTAAATGGGGAGTCGATTCCCCCTGATGGGATCGATTCCAACCTTTGGAATCGACTCTCGATTCCCAACGCCTCGGAATCGAGGAATCGATACTTTTTGGAATCGATTCCCAGCCCTACAAATTGTAAGTACGATTGATACGTTATGTGTCCATTTTCAATTGAGTGCTTAAAATATCAAGTTGTGCTAATATGTGATGTATACCTAGTGCTCTAGGTTTCCAGGTAAACCACAATATTACTGTCTTACTGTCGTTCTTCAGACATTACAGTAGACATATTTTATTTTACTAACTGTATTGTTTCATCAGTTAGACACATTAGCACTCGGCTAAAGTGTCCACCATTATTGTTTTGTTTAGCAGCTAAACTTTGACTGTGGGCATGATTCGCTTACATTGTATACGGATCTCAGATGCATTTAAACCTGTTGTAGGGGACTCCAGCACAATATTTGGATGGTTTAAAATACCATATGCTCTTTAATGCTTGTACGCTTGTTGCAGTCTTTGACTGATGCAGTCTGTCGGCTGAAGCTTCTGTTTGCTCTATAGTTGTTTTTCTTCTTTGCATAATAGCAAAACCAAGTTGTTTAAATATAATGATTACTCCACTAAAAATGGGGAGGATGAAATTTCTGAAAGTGCTGGGCAGTTATAATGATTGCTATGTCTCTGCATAACAGTGAGTAATCAGAATCACAATTTAGCTCTAATTCAAATGAAATGCATCTAAAGACCTGGAACGGTTGCTGATGCCACTTTGAGCACTTAATACTAGCATGAGAATGATGTGACTGCAGCTACTGAAAGTCGATTGAAGAATAAGTCTCCATGTCACTTGCAATATTCAGAAAATATCTGGAAAGTAAAAGTGACATTTTATTCTAATAAACAGTTGCAACATTGTCAATAAAAGCTTCACAATAACTACTTTTGTTTTGGAATATCATTCAATGTCATAAGTAAGACAAACACTGACTAGCATTCATGTTTTGGATTGTTTTTTAAAGAACTGCAAGAATATTTATTGAAAGGATAAATGATTTATTGCAAAAAATATAACACTATGTCTAGGGATTTTAAATAAACAAGAAAACTAAATTAATCCAACAGGGTAAAGCATATTAAAGGAAAACAATACAAAAAAACCCCAAAAAGACTTACCGTTGGGCAAATCAATCCAAATATTCATACTCTCCACCCATAATTATAACTAACACTGACGTCACATTTAGATGTTATACTGCCACCAACAGGCAGAAATGAGATGACAGGGTTATAACACAGTTGTGACTTTATATCTTATTATATTTTTGAGTCTGAGATGGAAACAACTTTCAGACATGAGCCATGAACAAACTTGAAGAGGTTACTGTAAGTACTATATAATTATTGTAAAGTTAAAGGGGTCATGAACCGATAAAAAAAAAGAAATCATTTGATGTTTTGACATATAAGAGATCATTATACTACAAAAACATCCTGTAAGTTTCAGAACTCAAAACTTTATTGGCAGTCTAAAAACAGCTTATATTCAAGGCAATCTGACAAAACGACAGGTTGTTGAAAGTGCCACTTTATGATGTAATAGTGTAACTAAACACCGCCTCTGCAGAAGATGATCAACGCCTGCTTCTACAACACATCCTGTTTGGCCCCGCCAGCCAATTCATGCATGTAGTGCAAATAACGAGACAGACAAACGCAGGTCTACACAGAGACCAAATGATAAAGATGACTCCAAAGAAACTGTGCAGTACCAAGTTGTGGAAAAACAGTCTTTGCATTGCCTTCCTTCTGATCCCAACATTAGGATGAACTTTATTTTTAATGAAGTTCCAGACCGCATCTGTAAGAACTTGGTCCTTTGTTCACTTCATTTTACAGCGGATTCGTTTACAAACAAGACACAATTCAATATTACATGATAACTATTGCTTTGTCTGTTATTAAAAATGGTCTGATGTGTATTTATGCATTTTTAACCTAAATCACAGCAGTGTCCATCTATGAAGGATGTAGGCTGTTAAACATACACAACTGTTAGCCAATCATAGCAGTGGGCATTTACTTCCGAGTCTACAATCACGCCTATTCAAACAGCGTTCCGATGAGGGGGATAAAAGCAGGAACAGAAAATAGACTATTACTTCTGAATTATGATGTTTTTTGATGTAAAAACATTGGTAACATTATAAGTGGAACTCAGTGAACAGTAAAAAATAATAAAAAGGCAGTTCATGACTCATTTAAATGCAGAAAATGTGGTGAAAACATTTCAACATCTTCCCCACCCCCAACTCCAAATTTATATTTCACACCCCTGATCTTTAACGCTCATGGCTTTGTTCTCAACAATCTGTCCGCTTTGGTTTTCTAGCCTTCTTTAATCACATCCGAACCATGAAGAATCTTTAAAAGAAAGTTCAAGTAAATCCACCCAGAGAAGACCTCAGTTCTCGAAATAACACAGCCGCCATCGAACACCAATTCGGCACACAAGGGAAGTCTTTTCCCTTTTAAAGATTTTATAGATTTGCTGTGCGTGGGTCATAACATAAGTTTCCATGGCCTCTGAAATTACAGTGTCCCACTGAGCGTACTATACATCAGTCTCAAGAGATTCGGAGGAAGCATGCACGGCGTTCACAAACTCCCAAGTGCCCGCCACTGAAAGACTAGGCAGTGAATCACAGGCAGTAATCATATTATAATGAGATGAATGGCTACAATTTCTTTTCAATCAATTTCATTGTAGTCCCAGTTTGAAGGGGTGCGTTTGTGCCCCACGTAATTGAATTTATCCATATGTATTGCCGTCGAATCAATCTGAGACAGGTTATCTGATGGCCTTAAAGAGATAGTTCACCCAAAAACCTGTATGAGGTTCTTTCTTCTGTTGAAGATGTTTTGAAAAATACTGGTAGCCAAACAGTTGCTGGACCCCAATTACTTCCATAGTATTTTTTTTTCTATACTACAGAAGTCAGTGGCTTCCGTCAACTGAACATTCTTCCAAATATCTTCTTAATGACATTATAATGAGTAAATAATGGCAGGATTTTGGGTGAACTATCCCTTTAAGAATTAAAAAAGCATATCCACAGACATCAACAATACAAATAAGTGACTACAGTCATATTTGGCCAGCCCTGTGGTAGTATTATGTGTACAGGTTCCTCGGTTTAACCTCCGAATTCAACATTCAGCTCACCTTTACGACAGGGTTGCCACGGACAACAGCGGGAGACTTGTTTTATCCAATTATATCCTTGCCTTAGCCTATATGCTTTGCCACTGACAACTAGGCTGTTTGTCTGACAGGATAACAAGATCAGATTGAGGTGCTGACCGCAAGGTTGCTGTTAAAGAACTGATCTGAACACTTTTAATTAACTGGAGATACCTAATGTCCTGGTTGAACTAAGTAGCGAAGTCCTTCTGTGTACATTAAACGCAAGTTTAACTCTGAAATGTGCATAAAAACTACTAGAGAGCTTCAAATATCCCCTTTACATATTTACTCTCAAATGCTAATGTAATCAAATCAACATTTGTCTCAACTCCCACATACAGCAATCACACACACCTATAGTTGAGTAAATATATCTCACACATTGCAGCACACATTACAGCCTCTGATAAACGCTGTGTATCTAAAGGACGGTCAGACGAGCAGACAGCATGTGTGCGTGTGGATGAGCCAGATGAAGATAAAGAGGCTTTAGAAACAAACAGCTCAGGGAGGGAAGCACACAAAGCAGGCATCAATATCAGTGACGGGATCCTGAGGTGAGGAGAAATACAAGCGTGAATAGTAATGTCCTCCCGCCGCAAATTTACAACCGCACTGATTTGAGGAAAACGGCACTTTTAGAGAAGAATTGCGACCGTTTTAGTCAATCTCATTGCTCTAACACGCAAACGCAATCAGGCGGCACTGATAAACAGACCGTCTTGAGGGACGTTCCCACAGTGATTCTGCAGTGACAAAGAGACTAGTGTCATGCAAGACTGATCGCAGAATCCTAAAAGATCAAAAGTGTAGCATTTCATTTTGTTCTAGCTAATCCAGTTTTCGCTATTCTGAAATGGAGCTTAAAGAAAAACAAAAAAGAGAACGGTTTCATTTGATCATTTTTAGCTTCAGTAATATCACTTGTAATTTAAAACAGCATATTTTACAACATATTCAGACTAAATGTGCAACAAAGAGACTTTGTATCATTTCTAATCAGGCGCCAAATACAGTACCCATGAAAAGTGATCTCAGCCAATAGAATCGGAAAAAAAACAATCTTGCACAACACTGGAAGTCAACACTGATTTTAAAAAATGATGGGTGTCAGAAATGGTCAGCATTCCAAGTTTGACTCATGCGCTGATAATCGTTCATCACATGTGATGTATATTGCACTGCAGCTATTTATATACAAAAACTTTCTGCTCCAGAATGTTGTTAGTTTTTAGTGAAAAGAATATTGATTACTTGTCATTGTAGATTGACATCTTATTTATACCAGCAATAAATCCTGTTTGTGAACCTGAACACTAGCAGAAGGCAATAAGCATGTGACTGGAGGGTATATTTCTTTTGCGCACTCCCAGAAAAGACATTAAAAAAGAAAAAAGAAAGAAAACTAATGACGGACTAGAATATTGTGAAGTAATCCATTTGCTAGATATTTTTAAATATGCATACTTTCACTCAATTGTATGCGTAATATGCTGATAAACAGATTTGTTAAAGAGGTCATCGGATGCCCATTTTACACAAGTTATATGATTTTTTAGAGTCTATCAAAGTCTATAACATACTTTAGTTAAAATTTTTCAGTGGTAGTGTAAAAAACACCATTTTTTCCATTCTAGCCATTCTGTTGCATTTGGCTTTAAATGCTAATGAGCTCTGCTCACCCCGCCCCTCTCTTCCGTGGGGTGACAAGCCGTAATGTTTACTTTGGCCGTGTTTAGCTGCGAAACTTAACTAGCACGTTATTAAGAAAGATTCGCATTAACGTAGATGCATTTATGTAGATCACTGGGCGCATTTCCTTCTAAAACGAAAGTTGAACGTTAATCCTTTGCGTCTTTAGCAGCTCAGATGTCGGGAGTAAATAATGACTGATATGATCATTATTACATCCAACAACAAAACACCTCAATCGGAGGCATTCGTCCTCCCCTGCACCGGAGTCGACATAATGGAGGTCGGACTGTTACAGCTCATCAGGGCGGGTCTAAGGTTAGACGGCAGTGTCAATAAATTATCATGGGAGCGGCCTTGGTCTGTGTGACGTCACACCAACTGAAGCTGAGAACAGATTAAGAAGAGTTAAAAAAGATTAAAAAGAGTATAAAGATTAAAAAATACCACTGGGTGGATTTTTATCACTATAGGGTGGTTGTGTACACACACTGCCAACAGACATTTTATGTTCAAACAACATGTAAAAGTGAGTTTTTCATCCGATGACCCCTTTAATGTTTATTGTCTCATCACATTCAATTACAAATAACATAAATTATGTAAATTAAATATTTTCGATTCCAAACAGCTACATTACAAAGAGAAAAAACTCTTGTCCTCATTCACTGTTAAAACTGAATCTAAAATAAAGCTCTAAGCTGGACAGTGAAGTCTGCTTTCTTTAATTTGTTCGGCCATCCCCAATCATTTTGATATTGATGAGCATTGTTCAACCTTTTTAGACCAGCCTAAAAATGTACTTTTTTGCTATCAACAAACAACAGCTGCGCATATACAGTAGATCTTAGCCAGGGTAGTGCCATATTTCATTTTTTGACAAGAATGAAAACGCATGAAGTACAATGCGTTCAATGGATTGTACTATTGTTTAACAACATACCGATTGTTCTGAAAAAAAAAATAGACAAAAATAAAGTTTTGAAAGTTGTGAGTTGAGAAAAATGACAAGATCTAGAACATTTATACAGTGTGTATCATTGTGAAGAATGTGTCACTCACAGCCTTGTTTCATCCGTGTTGAAGGGAATACCAGATATTAAGATTTGTATGGCCTAATATAAATTAAATGATGTCTTTTGCTGAAATGTGTAGTAGAAATCACATAAAAAAGATTCACAAACTATTCATTGAACTATGGGGGCGCTATTATTTTGATGATGTGAAATGGTTTACCTGCTGTTATTTTTACCACAACATAACTCCTGATCAACACAGCTAAATGTCTTCCTACCAGTGGCCATAACAAATCTTAATATCTTGCACAGTTTTATCACAGGTAGAATGCAAAATGTTTCAATACAAGCATTTCAGTCAATTGTAATTGATGCAATATTTCAAACATTTAACCTACGGGAGAAAATCAACCCTTTACAGTTCAAAATCAGCCCAATTCCGTGCAAAAAATGCGGATTTGGCAACCCTGCATCCAACACAAGCTGCAAGAATCAGATTTAACTGATCGTGATTTAAGAAAGGAGTAAAGAGAGATGACTGACAAATCATCCTGGAAGATTTACTGCTCAGCAGATAATATGCTCATATCTCATCTTCTAAAATGTGCTCCCTTCATACAGTGTACGTGAGATCGCGAAATTGAAAGTGAAAGTGAATAGCTGCTCATTCAAAAGAGATTTAAATACTCTGCATACGATGCCGGCTCCCTGATGTGTGAAAATTATATTCAACATTAGAATGCTTGTGTGAGCAGGCGGTAATGGCCTGAAATGCATCGGGAGCAGGATCAAGAAAACAGTCCCACGTAGGGCTTTAATACCAAAATGCACACAATGAATGGCGACTGCAGAAAGCAAAAGCCGAATCCTGGACATTTTGGGCAATAGAAAGCAGCCTGATGCATTTTCTTTAGGTCCAAAAAGAGGACATGTCTGGGGAAAAGAGGACGTATGGTCACCCTAACTAACATAAATCAAACAAGGTAAATGCATAGACCACGAAATGTAATATGGATTTTTTCCCCCAGAAAACTTCTTGCACAAAATAAATTCAAGCACTTTCAAGGACCTGTTTATTTTCAAAAACCTTCCAGGGCCTTGACATTTTTTTTTTCAGATTCACAAACTTTCAAGGATTTCAAGGAACCCTGAAAAAATATCAATTATATGGTGGGGCAGTTTGGCCATATCTGATTATGGAGGGTGTCTAGGTGGTTAAGGCTCTACACTAGCTTCCCATGCTGGGGCCCAGTTTCCAAAAAACAACATAGTTTTTCATAAAGCACAGCGTGAGAAAAAGAAAAACTTAAGCAACTCTAGTTGGCTTTTTATGCATTAAGACATCACGCACAGCTGAACTTCTTATAGAAATGCAGTTTAATCAGGTTGGGGTTTTTTTCCCTATCGGCTTCACCTCACATCCCACAAATTACCTCCATCTCAAATCCCCTCCATCCACAGGCCACTGTGCGCAATTGTATCTCTCTTTTCTCTGATGTCTCCTAGAGTCAGCGCTATGCACAGCTCAGGTTTTCCCTTCATTATTCCTCTGTCTCTAATTTACCAGAGGAGCTACAGACAGTCTGATTTATACACGAGCAGAGCTACATTGAATTGTGCACCCCGTAGTCTAGACTGAGCATTACACATAGCTGTATTGATTTCCATCTTTATGCAAATGCCTCCAGGCCCATATAAATGCTCCTGTGCTGTTTGTCAAACAGGCGCCAACCTCCTCCGGTGCATCCGCTGTAGTTTACTTCTACGGATGAGTCTCTCTGCGTACACAAACAAAGGCATTTAACTTTGACAATCAAGGGTAATGTAGAGAAGTAGAACAGCCCTGACGCACAAGAGAGATGTCGTTCCCGTGAAATACCCCCATCAAGGTGCAGCGCTGAGCACTTTATTGAAGGCAATTAAGGCAGGGCACTGGCCAATTGTATGTGTCCCCTGCCATTAGACTAGCCCGTTTTCCACAGATTCGAACAGATGGGCCGCATTAACCCTGCATGGCTGGCAGTCACTGTCCATAACATCATTTTAAAAAGGTCATGAGATCAAGGGCAATTTTGAGACTAAAACATTACCGGGCCAATGTGGTTTAATTGTTGGGGACAGTTCCCCACCTGGCCTGCTGTCTGCTGCGCTGCTTTGTTACAGCCTGACAATCTCTGAAGCCGAATCTTCATTCAGTCATTGTCGTTCTATGGGCACAGGACATTAATTAGTCAGCATTTGTCAGAATACTGGCACTAATAATGCGGTTTTTAATGAGGAAATAAAGGTCTCAGCCAAGATCTAACTTAGCTAAGCTTCAATCAAACTGCTAAAAGATGAAGTGGTTTTCACTCCTTCTGTTTATACATGTACTGTCACTTCTAAAATGAAATTCTTATCGATGCATATCACTAATCACTATATTTGCGGTGGGAAATTTATGAAATATCTGCATGGAACATGATCTTTACTTAATATTCTAATGATTTTTTGGCATGATAATTGATAATGATAATTTTCACCTGTACAATGCATTTTTGGCTATTGCTACAAATATACCCGTGCTACTCATGACTGGTATTGTGGTCCAGGGTCACATATATATATATATATATATATATATATATATAAACAGACAACAGTTTGTTTCATTTTTCATTAATTTATTTTTAAATCAAATGTAAATTCATGTCCCAGTCACATTTTCTTGGTTAAATGAACATTACCACTATCAGAAAAAGAAAAAACAAAAAAAAAATTATTTTTACATTAACAATGTTATCAAGACTCTATTTATTAAAGCCATGTTTGAATCTTATTAAGTTAGTGTTTTTATGCATTTTACATTTATTCCAAAATTATAACTAAAGGCAGTAACAATTGAAACAATGTATTTTATTTGTGAACTTATGTCAGTTTTTTTACATTTTAAGTCTTATTTTGATGTAACAAAATGGTTATATCTAAGTTGTGTGAGTTGTTTACAAATTTTTTTTATTTAGTCGTCCCATTAACGCTGTTATATTGTTCATTCAGACTGATTCACGAACACACACGACCACAAAAGTTGGGATTTATCACATGAACCAATCACAGCCGATCATGACCAGTCATATCCAGTCATATCCCAATATTGCCTCCTCTCATGTAACTTTCCCCCATTCATTCTTAATTACCCCACAACAAACTCACCACATACTTTTAGGGCATCTGTTAAAACTCAATGGGCTTAGGGGAGGAAACTTTACCTGCTGGTGTCACTGTTGGACAATGTTTCTTTAGAAAAAGTGATTTATACACTTTATAATGTCATATATATATATATATATATATATATTTTTTTTTTTTTTAAAGTATATAAAGTATATTGCTCAAAAAAGTATTCTGACAATATTTCACATGCTATATATCAGCTAAGTAGGAAAATTTAGACAGGATAAACTATTATTTAGGCAAAAATGTCTACGTGAAATGAGTTCTGAGAAACAGTCTAAGAATAGCTGTCATTTAATCAAATTCATTCACATAAATTTTAAGAGGGCTTTATCGTCCAAAATTGTTTGGGCCAACTGTATGTGGCTTAGACTGATATTCCATTATTATCTTTGATCAAACTATTTGCCACACACAGAATCTCTTCATACATATGTACTTCCTAGAAAAGTGATTTTGTGTGTGTGTGTGTGTGTGTTTTCAACCTCAGGAGAATGAGCGCATAAAATTACCTTGTTGAAAATGGAGCTGGGGCACTGGCTGTGTGTGATGGCATTTGGGATATCTGCTCTGTCCATAAGCATTATAGGGAAGAGAGGGCGACAGGCTTAATCAAAGATTTCATTCTGTCTTTTCCACACCACACAGCTCATGTCTGACAAATCCAATTACGCGATACACCCACCCACTCTCAGAGCGCTGGGCATCTGCTCGCAGCCCCCCAATCACCCCTTTTGCCTCCTGGGATTTAGTCAAAACACATCAGACTCTCCTCCTCTTCGCTCCAACCTTCTGCATACAGACAGAGAGGTGACGTGAAGGAACACCGCAGGTCTGATGAGCTGCTGAGAGCTGGGAAAAGTGTTTGAACGGCAAGTGAACACATCGCAGATGGTGGCGGCTCTCGTGCCAGTTGTGGGATTCAAAAATCACATTTTACTCATCTGAGATCATACTGACACCAAATGTGGGGGATCGTTTTATTTTATAAAGTGTTTAGGTGCACATCATTTAGCATAATTTTCTTTTATTGTTGATCCAGAGATCAGGTCTGTAGAAGAGTATTTGCTCATTTCATAGTCTGAAATTTGAATGACAATATATTTTTATTCTGTGACAGAAACAAGCTTACATACAAATATTTGAAGGGACAGTTCACCCAAAAATGAAATTTTGATGTTTATCTGCTTACCCCCAGGACATCCAAGATGTAGGTGACTTTGTTTCTTCAGTAGAACACAAACAAAGATTTTTAACTCTGTCTGTCAGTCATATAATGGCAGTCAATGGGATCACGGCTTTGAGAGTCAAAAAAACATACACAGACAAAACCAAATTAAACCCTGCAGCTCATGACGATACATTGAGGTGTTAAGACATGAAAAAAATCGGTCTGTGCAAGAAATTGAACAGTGTTTATATCATTTTTTCACCTCTGATCCACCGCAATGTCCAACTGTCCTGCGCGTTTACAACAGCCGGCGTGTGATACGTCAACTCTGGCATATATACAAGAGCAAGCAACCATAACGTCAGTCGATCAGGCTCAAAAGTTGGGAGTCAGTGAAAAGTCAGCACTCTCGGATAAGTTTGCACAAACAAACGTAATCTTTTAGTTTTTAATCGGTTTGCAACAATCAGGATAAGCCCAAGTACACTGTAAAAAATGACTGTGCATTTAACGGTAAAAGACTGTAAAAATGCTACAGTAAAATCCTGTTAAATGGTTAATGGTAAATTCCCCTACTATATACAGTGAAAAACTTTACTGGACATTTGGCCTCATTCATGAAACACGAGCAGAATGAATTTCTGTGTAAATCGTTTGTAAAGCCGTTCTGAAATAAATTTTCGAATTCATGAAAATATTTGTATTTTCAAAATGTTAGTTGGTACAAAAGAAATATACACCTGCTCCCTATCACGTGTAAATGGTGCGTAAAACATTCTGTGTTCTTTTTGACAAACTGATGACACTGAATTTTGATGCACTGCCATAACTACAAGTTCATTTTTTTGGATGTTTTATAGCTGTTTTGATAACTTTAAAATGCAGCGCTCTCACTGTCACTATTTACTTAGCCATAAATAGAGGAGGGGCGGGACAAATGTTGACCAACCATTCCTACAACGACTGCCTACAACAATGAAGTAGTAAATATTACTGGTTACTGCTTTTTTATATTAAGTAAAATTCTTTAAAATGAGACACTAGCAATACGTTGCCGCCGTGGATAGCCTATTCCAAATCATAGCAACTAAAGCGTCACAGCTGGATTTCAAGCGCCACCAGCTGGTCATTTTAAGCATTTTGAGCACATGACATTTTTTCAACTGGCTAAAAACTAGTGGACACACGTTATTGAATATTTATTGCTAAGCATATGGCCTATTCGTCTTTTTTGCATTTATGCAATATACTGGAGTCAAACCTGAGAAAGTAGACCAGAATATTCCACTGCGTACCTGGACACGCAATTTGCGTAGCTGTAGTTTATAGGTGGGGATTATGCTAATTGTGAATGAGCGTGTACTAGCGCCCTATTTATGAATGATTGGAATTCATTAACATACACATTTAACTATCAAATCCGACGTTTCCGAAGCGTTTGTGAATCCGGAGAAGAGTTTTCATCTGTTTTACGCACAAATTACTCTGAATTTACTCATTTACTCAAATATCTACGCAAGTTTCATGAATGAGGCCCATTGGATTTTACGGTAGTATACTGTTTTTTGAAGTGAAAAAGAACGTAAAGTTTGCAGTGAATAACCGTAAATTGACATTCCCAGAATTCCCTTTTTTGTTGAAATAACTGTTTTTTTTGTTTTTTCTTAACAGTTTTGTACATTAGAGCTGTATGTTACATCTGATGTTGTTAAATTAATGTTTATTGCATTATTTCAGCTCATGTGTTACCATGATGGTGTTCAGTGTTTGCGTGTATGACACTGTGCACCTTCTATATAAATATGTTAGTATTTAAAAGCTGCTTGTGATGGCCTTTGATTCATCATGTGACTTTCTCATCACCACCTGCTTTTGGTGGTTATCAGTGTATTAGAAAGGTACAAAACAGATCAGTACTTTCAGTACTTCAATATGTTGGTTAACATTACTGTTTTTTTACTGTAAATTTTATGAATTTCTTTTTAGTGCAATTACCATTTTGAGTAGCCGTCATACCAACAATAGTGGCACTGTGTAAACAACGAGTGACGTATATGCACAATCAGATTGTTTCCGCGTATGCGTCTACTATGCCAGAGGACGTTGACGCATCACGCGGCGGCTGTTGTGAATGCACGCAGGACAGTTGGACATTGCGGTGGATCAGAGGTAAAAAAAAATGATATAAATACTGTTTAGTTTCTTGCACAGACCGACTGTTTTGTGTCTTAAGACCTGAATCACGAGCTGCAGGGTTTAATTTGGTTTTGTCTGTGTATGTTTTTTTGACTCTCAAAGCCATGAATCCCATTGACTGCCATTATATGACTGACAGACTGCAACGGTTTGAGTTAAAAATCTTTGTTTGTGTTCTACTGAAGAAACAAAGTCAGCTACATCTTGGATGTCCTGTGGGTAAGCAGATAAACAGCAAAATTTCATTTTTGGGTGAACTATCCCTTTAAATGAGACATATTTAGTTTGACAATTTCATAACCTACATCTGTCACAGTTGGTCCTGGGACTTTTAAGGTCAGTGGATAAATGCATGAATGAACACCCAAGTGTGATTCATTTCCTGCTTTGACCTTCACATCGTAACTTCATAACTATGGTGGCGTCAGTGTGAAGTAAGAATTTGTATCACATTACTTATGCCAATTGAGAATCAGAAACTGGTTTATTGGTCAAATATGTCACATAATAAGGATTTTAACTTTGTCCTGGTGGTGTGTCATCTTTGGTCACTATACAGTCAACCCGCAGTAACAGTCATACATTGTTTCCATGCTAACCAGTTACAAATGACTAGCGTTTTGTGTCACAAAAGCAGGTTGCCAAAGAGCACAAAACAAAAACGTTTTAACTCAAATGAAGTGCTTTTCACTGAATTAGTTGTCATGACAACAGCCATGTATTATGTTTACTGCTCCCCACACTACTGAGCGGCTGTTAATGAAAGAACTTCACCCTCTGTGTCTTTATATTCCAGGTTTTTCTCAGAATGCATTAGCTACAGCAAGCAAGCACAAAAAATTGACTGCTGCTGAATTACTAACTCACTCTATGACAGCAGGGATCAGTGTCAGATGATTTGTGTTTTGCACCCTGATGAACAAGATTTCCTTCTGCTTTAGTGGTAATAAGTGCTGTTTTGGGTTAGATTCACAGTGTCTATATGCAATATTATAAACAATTCTGTTACTCTTAACTAAAACTAGGGATGTAACGATATTATCAATATTGTAATATTGCATATCATGAAATGATATAGGTCTTCCGGACAAAAAGTGTAGTTTTTAAAATATATTTAAACATAAAAAGTCTTTAAAGTTGTGTTTTGGACCATTATGCTTTGGCACAGTATCTGTCAAATGAACTAAAACTGAAAGCGCAATTTGGCTAAATCTTTTCAACAAGTGTTTTCATTGCGTGTTTCACAGCAAAGCGCGCACTTCATTCAGACGATCAGCTCGTGATCTGGTATTTTCTTCGCCTTAGAGCGGCTTCGCTCACAGTGAATAAATGTAGTGAACTTGTTTATTGCATGTGCTGTGAGTTCAGCAAATTCATAATATATTCATAATAAGTGTAGAAATATTTTTTTTTACAGTGCAGTTGTTTTACAATATGGCTATTACTGTCATTGTTGTTATTATTATTATTTTCTAACTTGTTTGGCTTCCTAACACCAGTGTGAATGTAATTTAGACTGAGACAGTATGTCGCAACAAGATAGATAGAATAATTTAACCATATTATGAGATTTTAAAATCATTACATCCCTAACTAAAACTACTGAAATAAAGCTGAAATAAAATGAAATATAAATATAAAAACTAAAAAAAAAAAAAAAAAAAACCCTAGAAAATTAGAAATGTTGCTTTGGCATCAAACTGTAATAGAATAAGTTTAAATTTAAAATAAAATAAAGAAAAAAATTAAATTAATTCAAATAAAATAAAATAAAAAATGAACAGATGCATAAAGCAAACAAAATGACAACAGCAAAAAAAGAGTACTAAATAAAATAAAGCTAAAATAAAATAAAATATAAATATAAATATTAAATGGAAAAACTTAAAAAAAACGTGTTGATTTGGCATCTGTAATAGAATAAGTTTAAATTTAAGAAATTAAAAAAATAAAATAAAACGAAGTATGAAGTAAAAAAGTTACATAAAATTACAAAATCGTGAACTAAAATAAAAATGAAAACCTTAAAATATTAAATAAATGACTTCATTCAAGATATCAATAGACACTATAATAAATACTGTAATAAATTAACACTTCTTTCTGCTTTAGTGGTAATAAGTGCTGTTCTGGATCAGATTCACAGTGTCTAAGTGCAGCATTATCTACAATTCTGTTAATGTGAAGCAAAACTATTAAAATCATTTTAGTTAATTAAAATAAAGGTGAAATAAAATATATAAAAACTTAGTTTTAGAAATGCTGACTTGGCAGCTAACTGTTATAGAATAGTTTAAATTGAAGTACTAAAAATAATTAAAAAAATAAATAAAATAAAGCATGAAACAAAAAAATAAATAAATAAATAAATATAAAAAGCACAAAATTACAAAAAAAAAACTTAAAATATAGAATAAATGACTAAATTCAAGATATGAATAAATACTATAATAAATTAACACTGATTTTAGATTTTACTTTCAGAGAAACAGTTGTCTTTTTCATTTCAGCAACAAAACTGGTCACCCCCACACTCACATTTCCTCCATATTAATTTACATAAACATCTTGTACGTTTTCGTGTCTCTCCAATAACATTCCACAAATTCATGTATGTCTATTACAACAGCTAATAGAACATTACACACAGTAAATTCTTGTTGATATGCAATAGACTGTCAATGTGTTCTGCTAATGACTAAGTGATATCACAATGGGAGCAAGAGGGAAAAAAAAACGAAATCACGGCCATATGGATTTTCTGTGAAAAACTGTCATGTTTCATGCTTGTCTAGGCTTTGACAACATCGGTTTCAACAGAAGTTACAGTACTTTCAAGCTACATTCCATATCTGTCTAGAACAAATTCAAATGATTTTCCATAAGAACAATAATTTACTGTGATAATTAAGTCATTTGCATAATTCCTTTAGTGAAATGGGTACTAAAACAGACAACATTTGAACATCATCAACACTATCAGCAGGCACAAATCACTCTTACTGAATTTGTCATTTATGACATATCTCATCTTTCCATTTCCTGTCCTTCACCATATAACCAGTTAATTAAATTCATTAATCGTTGTTATCAAATACTTGTCATTATCTACGGATCCTTCATGCATCAGCTGTCACTACCATGTTTTTCATCTTTACAAGGCATCCATGATCTTTAAAAGCGAGGTTCATGCAGAGATAGTTTAAAGAGTTTCCTTTTCCTCCCCAAAGAAGATCATCCATCGTGCTTTTTAATTGCCAAAATATCTTCGCTCATCCTCTCCTGCATTTCCAGCTCCTGTGTGCTCGTCAGAGCTGGCAGCGGTCCTAATTAAGAAAAGTTTGCAGGAGTTTGGCACCACAGAGCTGCAGGCAATTAAACAACGACAAGTGTCATAACCCCCACAGTTATAGCAGCAGGCCTGAAAGCTCCAGACGCAAAGACGCTCCAACACCTCTTCCTTCACGCAGCGAGACACGGAAAACCTTGACGGCGCACCACACCCTTCATCACACCTGACTGAGACACACATGCCTGCTTTAACACATAAGACAGTCTGGTAAATCACGCAAAAACCAAGTGCATCTTTCTGTGAGACATCGTTTTGCATCAATTTAGTCAAATTTGTATGAAATAAATGGAGTGATAATTCTCAAATGATCAAAAAATACATTTTAGATTATTAAAATAGTTAACTTTTAACTATTTTTGACGTCATCAGTCATTAAAGCTCCGTAAATGCTGGTCAGACATGGAGATTTACTTTAAATTTCACCAAGCTGATTACTCACTTAAACTCCCACAGATCATGTTTACATGTTTATATAACCACATAACAAAGTGGTTATATCTAAGTGTGAGTTGTTTGCTTACTTTTTAAAATTAGTCTTCCCATTAACGCCACTGTATTGTTCATTCAGACTGATTTGTGAACGCGGAACGTGCATAAACACAAGACGGGGGATTTATCGCATGAACCAATCAGAGCTGATCATAACCAGTCATATCCAGTCATATCACAATGAAGACATTCATGTGACTTTCCCCAATTCATTCTCAATTACCCCCCACCAAATTCACTGCATGCTTTAGGGTTAAAATTTCATGGGCTCAGGGGAGGTGAGAGGTGAGAGACGCGGACTCCCGCTGTAATTTTACCTGCTGGTGTCACTGTTGGACAATGTTTCTTTAGAAAAACATGTGATTTATACCATTTTTAATGTTTTGTAATATTGGTGTTTACTTACTTCCGTATTACCTTGTTTTTTCTCATCCATTATTCTGAGGAGGCACTGCCTCCCTCGTTCCTCAGAGGAAACGCCTCTGATATGTGAACCCTGACCACAAAGCCAGTCACAAGGATCAATTTTTGGATTTTTTTTTTTATTTATACATCTTATACATAAGCTTTCTATTAATGCATGGTTTGTTAGAATATAACAATATTTGGCCAAGAAACAACTATTATTTTGAGGAGGCACTGCCTACCTTGCCTCCTTGGAGGAAATGCCCCTGATATGTGACCCTTGACCACAAAACCAATCATAAGGGTCAATTTTTTTTTACCTCTTATACATAAGCTTTCCATTGATGTATGGTTTGTTAGGATAGGACAATATTTGGTCGAGAAACAACTATTTGAAAATCTGGAATCTGAGGGTACAAAAAAATTGGCCTTTAAAGTTGTCCAAATGAAATTCTTAGCAATGAATATTACTAATCAAAAATAAAATGTTGATATATTTACGGTAGACAGTTTACAAAATATCTTCATGATCTTTACTTAATATCCTAATGATTTTTGTCATTAAAAAAAACTCAAAAAAAAAAAATCTATATCTATTGCTACAAATATACCCATGCTACTTAAGACTAATTTTGTGGTCCAGGGTCACATATAGTCTTTAATATTTTTGTGGAATCCACTTTTATTCAGGATTCTTTGATGAATAGAACATTCAAAAGAACAACATTTACATATGTAAACACACTCTCATGTCATTCCAAACCAGTATACATTTTTTCTGAACACAAAAGGTCAGATTTTAAAGAATATCCACTCTTTTCTATAAAATAAAATGGATTTTTTTACTCAACTTTAACACTGAATCAGCTGTATTATGCCTCTCTGTTTCACACTTTGACAGCAGGTGCTTCAGCAACCAGCAGTACATGAAATTTAATGTACTGCAGAATGTTTTGTTTTACACTACCGTTCAAAAGTTTGGGGTCAGTATGTTGGGTTTTTTTTTAATGTTTTTGAAAGAGCTCTCACTAAGGCTGCATTCACTGATCTGTTCAAATATGCAGCAAAAACAAAAATATTGTGAAATATTACAATTTAAAACAGCGGTTCTCTATTTGAATATATATTTTAAAATGTAATATATTCCTGTGATGCAAAGCTGAATTTTCAGCATCATTACACCAGCCTTCAGTGTCACATAATCCTTCAGAAATCATTCTAATATGCTGATTTGGTGCACTATTATCAGTGATGAAAATGCTGTCAGGATTATGTCTTATTGAGTTGTGATTTTGCTAGGGCAAAATAGTCAACTAACCATTAGTCGTCGAGAAGAGGCTTGGTCAACTAAAACGAGTCATTTAGTCCCAGAAAAAAAAAATGCCACAGGCAGTGCCGAAGATAGTAGTCTGTGATGGACAGATCGTTAACAGCTGGTCTATGTTGTAATACAGTACATCGGGCAGGACATCCAAACGCACACCTATCATTCATCGACCTCAAATATGGCTTCTCATCTAAAAGATGTATGTAGTAGCAACTTTGCATGGCCGCTCAATCTAATGTTAATGTGGAAAAAAGTGTGCTATTCAAGTGTCTGTCCAGAGTGCGGAAGCTGAATAGTTGTGCACTCACAGTATGACAGATGGAGGTGCCGGTGCATTCACTTAAAATTCTCCGTCATTTTTGGTCATACTGATTAAAGTAATGCATCTTTCGAATCTATAAAGACTTTACGTTTATTTGTGTGCACTCACAACAACAACGAAACATTGCACTTTTGTAAAATAATTAAAGCAAACAGGATGCGCTTTCTGACGTCTCAGCGTCTGTGAACTTGAGCACAAATCTTTGAAACTCTGTGTACACTTGCCTTACAGACATGAGAAATATATCTATAGAGAGTGAAATGTCTAGAAAACAAATATTCTTAGATTATGTAATCTGTGTGAAATCTGCATACAGGCACATCACTATTGCAGAGATGACGAGTCATTGATTTAATTTCCTAAGACGAAAACAAAGAAAGCACTAGTTTATCAAAAAATTATTAAAACGTCAATGCAGCCTCTTTTTTTCTGTGACACATTCATAATTATTATATCTGCTGGTGTGCTGTGGCAAGCTTTTTTTTGCATGCTCTTGAGCGCTTATTAGGCTATGCAGGCAAATAAAGGCTCATTATTATGATTTGTTTTATTAATAAAACTGCAACTAATAGTTGACAAATGCTTAAAATTAACAACTACTAGTCGACCAGAAAAATCTTTAGTGGAGGACAGCCCTAGATTTTGCTCATTTGTCTCGGTTTCCTATGTTCCCTTTCAGTTTAGTCTTTAATAATTTTTTATATAAATAACTGTTATATAAAAATGTAAATGTTTTTACTGTCTCTTTTGATTAATTTAATACGTCCTTGCTGAATAAAAATATTAATTTCTTTAAAAAAAAAAAAAAAAGCAAAGATGCCAAATGGTAAAACTGTTTTTACTACAAACCAGTGTTCATAATTAAAATAATACATTAAAATAACAAGTTAAAACACAACAAATTGCAATATCAAGCAGCAAAACGAACTGTTTTGTACAGCTAATAATAGCTAGACACAGATGAGACCAGAAGCCAGACTCATAAAAATTACAAATGCCCACTTTTACAGGAAAAAGAGTTCAAAATATTTGTATTAATGTTTAAATGAGCTTCTAATGAAAATAAGCATCAACTCATTGTATTTGAAATGAGGGAGGCTTGTGAAAACACGGCAACAGAATTCATTGTGTTGTTTAAATAAGATAAAATGAAATAAAAAACACACCACAGAGCCGTGTGTTACAGCAAATCATTTAAACTACAAAGGATCTGACTGGTAATAGAGACGTCCCTTCAATTTTAAAAGATAATTGTCCCCCGAGTTGGCTATTTGTGCGTTTTCCTCTCTTTTTGCCTCAGCAAATGTGTTTCAATCAGACACAGTTAATACAGCCAATTAACAGAGTGACGTGAATTCTAACCAGAGGGGAACAAAAAGGTTTGCTTTTGTAGCTGCAAACACGGGCTGAACGGCTGGGGAGACAACTGACAAATTGAAGGTGCAGAAAGAGAGAGAGAAACAGAGAGATAAACAGTTTGGCTAACAGGCAGAGCTGCTTAGATTTAGCGCCCATCAGAACAGAGCACAGCGAGTCCAGCCAGGGGCCAGAGGAAATGACCTCACCGCCGATTGTCAGAGACGCGAGGCTCTCGCCAGCCACAGGCAACGTTCCTAAACAAGGAAATGAACAAACCATGCCTCATCTAGACAGGACCATATGCCCTACACAAATGCAAACTTCTTAGCGTCAACCCAAATACGACCCAAACACAGCCGCCTCGCTACATTGACTAAGAATAGCCTAAACGCTTCCTGTCTTTGTTGTCTGGTTTCGGGTTCAATATCATCAGCGCTTCGGCTTCGTTTACGCCCCGGCTGGATAACATCATGGGAGACGAAAAATATATATATATATATATATATATATATAAAGTGTTAATTGATCGTGACATCTGCCCTCCTTGAACACTTTACAACAGTGTGGCTTTAAATGACTGCCACAAGGACAACGAGAAAATCATTTGCACAGACTTCATTAAAAATACTGGCATTCTGAAGCATAACATATATTTGAGCCAGCAAGTCGAGACGGGCCCACCCTAAAGTCAAGGATTGGCCAGCTTTTTTGCGAGGTGAGCTCTGCGGCTTTAACCTCTGGGGACCATGTTCCACAGAGCTTGTCTAATTCCATGGCGTTAATTACAGAACCTCATCAATTGTGACACAATGACAAGCCTGCCAATGAAGAGCCATGCTGTTTCCAATCATTAAGCCAACATGAACAACAATGTCAGACAAATAAGAGGATAATGGGCCTGCTGCTCTTTAACAGAACCAGAGAGAGAGAAGCACGGCACCAGATGGAACGCAGTCCCGCAGTCCCGACACACTTTCTCACACTGGAAGGTGAGAAGATGTGTCAGACGTCAGTAAGAAGCAAGAAGTGTTAATGTCTTTTGAGCTTGTTGTTGATCTAACTGAAGAGGTGACAAAATCATTTCTGCCTTGAAAGCTTCAGTTTGTATCACTTGACAACTGTTAAAATACATATTTAAATTACGTACGTTTTAGAGTCAGAAGTTGCTTCATTTACTTTTTCTAAATTGTAATAGGTGTTACTTTACTAATTATTCTCTCTGAACAGTAATTATATTACTCATACCTTTGAAACCCATATCAGCTTTTAGCAGATGGAAAAAGAAATGATTGACACCATAATATCTTTTTAGTGCTTAATGCAGCAGTTGGTATATTTATGTATTCATAACAAAAATGTAAGTCATGGGAGGTGCTTTTCATGACAGGATTACTTATATTTCAGAGCAATATTTTGCACAACCTAGGCTCATTGGAAAATGTGTCTCCATGCTGAACTTTTATTAGTTTTCACACAATGATGATAAAAGGACAGATTATTGATTATTAAATCATGTGATCAAAAAATGTGACCCTGGACTACAAAACTAGTCATAAGGGTCAATTTTTTTAAAATTTAGATTTATACATTGTCTAAAATCTGAATAAATAAGCTTTCCATTGATTTATGGTTTGTCAGGATACAATATTTGGTGAGATACAAATATTTGAAAATCTGGAATCTTTTCTCAAAACATTGAGAAAATCGCCTTTAAATGAAGTTCTTAGCAATGCCTATCACTACTCAACAATTACGTTTTGATATACACTCTTAAAAACGATGCCATAGAACAGGGGTGGCAAACTCCGGTCCTGGAGAGCCGCAGCCCTGCAGAGTTCAGCTTCAACCCTCATTAAAACGTACCTGCCTGTTGCTTTCTAGTAACCCTACAGACCTTGATTAGCTTGTTTAGGTGCGTTTGATTAGGGTTGAAGCAAAACTATGCAGGGCTGCGGCTCTCCAGGACCGACGTTCGCCACCCCTGCCACAGAAGAATCTTTTTTGTCTATTTGGTTCCATAAAGAACCTTTAACATCTGAAGAACCATCCTGTTTCACAAAAGGTTCTTTGTGGTGAAAGAAGGCTCTTCAGATTATAAAAAGGTAAGAAAGAGATGATTCTTTAAAGAACCTTTGACTGAATGCTTCTTTGTGGAACCAAAAATGGTTCTTCTATGGCATTGCTGTGAAGAACTTTTTAAAGCACCTTTATTTTTAAGAGTGTATTTACAGTAGGAAATTTACTAAATATCTTCATGAACATGATCTTTACTTTAAGGGGTCATCGGATGCCCATTTTCCACAGGTTGATATGATTCTTTAGGGTCTTAATGAAAAGTCTATAATATACTTTGGTAAAAAATTCTCAATGGTTGTGTAACACAACACCCTTTTTACCTTGTCAAAATGTGCTCTGCAAAAATCATCTCATTCTAAGGGATTGTTCCTTTAAATGCAAATAAGCTCTGCTCGCCCCGCCCCTCTCTCCTCTCTGTGGAGTGACGAGCCTGTTTACTTCAGCCACATTTAGCCGCGTTTAGCCATTAAACTTCCTAACTACCACGTTATAAGGAAAGGCGATCGCAAAGATTCATAAAAAAAACGTATACTCACTTCTGCTGTAAGTGAAGCTGGATCACGAATGATTTGCGTGAATATAGACGGATATATGTAGATCGGGAGACGCATTCCTTTCACAAACAAACGCAATCCACTGCATCTTCAGCAGCTCAGATGTCGGGAGTAAATGACGACCACTATGTTCATTATTACATCCAGCAACACAACACCTCAATCGCTCAATCTAACTTACATCCCTGCTCCAGCATCGAAACAATGGAGGCTACTGGACTGTGACAGCTGATCTGAGGTAAGACGCTCATGTCAATCAACTATCGTGGGAGCGGCCTCTGTCATTAATGCCACAATGACAGGCATCTGAGAATGGCTCGATTTGAAAAAGGGGATATTATTTTTACAGATTAATTAAAAACCACTGCACGGATTTTTATCATTATATGGTAGATTTGTATGTACATACACTGCCAACACACATTAATGTGAAAAAAAAGTGAACTTTGCATCCGATGACCCCTTTAATATAATAAAATAATCATTTTGACCCATACAATGTATTTTTGGCTATGGCTACAAATATACATGTGCTACTTATGACTGGTTTTGTGGTCCAGTGTCACAAATAATAAAAAAATTAAAAGAACAATAATCCATTTTGGCATGGCATTACATTCACACATTCACATGCATGGCTTTTCTGACATAATACATGTAGTTCAACACCCAGTGTAATAAAATATTGCCAGATTCACGTTCATCTGTTTAGGATAAAATTAAACACACTTGTAGCGTTTTCACTGGACATTTCTCCTAGAAAATGTGCAAGATAAAACATAATTTCATCAGAAAAGTCAGCACAGGCAATTTTTTTAATGAGCCTGGGTTAATATTTTTAGTTTTCCACTATATACACCAGACATAATGTGATTGTTAACACTTTTCAAAACACCCACACTTATTTCGCCATCCTTACATTTCATTAGCAATCTCGAAGTGTCACTTCCGCATTTCAAGTACTTACGTGCATCATCCAAATAAACTGAATGCATGCAGTCATCATGCTTATAACAGCATTATTCGGATGATAGATTTCCATTTGTCTCACAATAATACATTTGTGTTCTATATGTAATACAAGTGACTGCTGTGTTTCATCAAACTGTAACTTATACTTGGTTATTAAACTAGTCACGCACCAGTTGGGTTACAAACATGAATGAGATCTCATAATGTGCAGCTTGACAACAAGAGGTGAACAATCACTTCTCTACCCTGCTGAAAAAAACCCCAATAGAAACCAAAACAGAAATTCTAATGGTTTTCACAACAAATACCATTACAAACATTACAAATCATCAACTTTTAACTATTAAAAATGGTTTCCTGTGATTTGGGACATATTTTAACAAGCCACCAATTGAAGGCGATCAATTACCAGTAGAGACCAATAGGCACCATTACAGTTTCCATTAAAACCAGTACAATTCCCATTATAACCAGTAAAACCATTACCATGGTTTCTATTTTTTTCAGCAGTTTAAGCAAGAATATATACTAACACTGATGGAAGGACAAGTCATGTAACGTTATCCACCTTTTTCCTGAGTAACTGTTTAGTGCCGCTATCATAGGTTTTAACCAAATGCTTTATTTATAACCAAAACCAATGCTTTATTATTCCAATGCCATAAGAACAAGGGGTATTACATATTCATGTCAAATAATGTTTCTATAGGAACCGGAGCTTCTAGCGGCAACTGCAGTGATGCGATGACTTTACTAATCAACGATTGGCTCTTTCTTTTATAAGGCAGGGCTTATTTGCCATTTTGGGCGTTGCAATTTCTCCTATTATAAGTATAAGGAGTGCACAGTCTTCCTATATATAAAGTAGTCTTTGATTTTATCTTCCGTTTGGGTGCTCTCGTGTTTCAGTCTCCAGAGAAATCCATGTTAAAATAAGATAATATATATATCGACTGAATTAATTAAACTGAAACTTTTTCGCTAAAACTAAATATAAAAATGTGCGCAGGGTTAATCTGTGCTGTTTTTGGCTGCCACAGTAACAGCAATAAACTTTCTTGTACAGTACTTGTTTTGCGCACCAGCAAATCTGTCCATGTCTTGCGCTGTATGCCTTACATAAATGATGACAAAAGAAAACGAGCATGACTTGCAGCGCTTAAGTTAAAATACTGTGTGTGAAATAATAAAATAATGTGTGCTCTTATAATTTTGTGGACAAAATCCCATGAGCACCACCCCGATGCGTAGCTGTATATATGTGTGCTCATCTGTTTTCAATGCAGCTAATCTTGCATCACTTCTTATCATCTACCCATTTATTAAACTATGACAGGTGAGTTACTGCAAAAAACGATCATTGCGACACTGTACAGAGATGAAACTGTAAGTGCTTTCACACCGCATAGTTCTAAGAACTTAGTTCTAGGAACTAGTCAGAATGGTGGTTCCTAGAGAACCAATTTACCCCTGTGGCCGTTTTCCTAGTTGCATTTGCACCAGCAACAGGAACTCTGAAGTGGGCGACAATGACAAATGGAGTTCCTAGAACTAAATACATTGCCAGTTCATGAGGTGTGAACACACCAAAAAGTAGGAACTTTCGCCAATAGCTCTAGGAACTATGCAAAGGTTTCTTCTGTGCGAAATACAGTAATCAAGTAATCAAGTTGACAATATCGCTGGAAATTAATTGTCCCCAACTAAGCAAGCTAGAGGCGACAGCGGCAAGAAACCAAAACTCCATTGGTGATAGAAATGGAGAAAAAAACCTTGGAGAAACCATGCTCAGGATTGGAAAAAGAATAAGAATAAGGCTTGAAGGATTACTCCACTTCCAGAATAAAAATTTCCTGATCATTTACTCACCCCCATGTCATCCAAGATATTCATATCTTTCTTTCTTCAGTCACAAAGAAATGAGTTTTTTTGAGGAAAACATTCCAGGACCTTTCTCCATATAGTGGACTTCAATGGTGCTCAATGGATTGAAGGTTAAAAATGCAGTTTAAGTGCTGAAATTAGGGTCTTATCTAGCATTATCTAACCTAGAATATCATTTTCTTTAAAAAAAAAAAAATTCTAGTGCTGTCAAACGATTAATAGCGATTAATCGCATCCAAAATAATTTTTTGTTTACAAAATATGTGTGTGTACTGTGTATATTTATTATGTATATATAAATACATACACATACTGTTTGAATTTGAAAACATTTATTTCCATGTATATATTTATATTCAACTGATATTATATAAAAATATTTTTAATATATAAACATAAATTTTTTCTTAAATATATACATGCATGTGTGTGTATTTATATAGACATAATAAATATACACAGTACACACACATAAATTATGTAAACAACAACTTTTACTTTGGATGCGATTAATCGTTTGATGGCACTAATTTATTTACTTTTTAACCACAAATGCTCATTTTGTCTAACTCTGTGATGCACATGCATACTCTGTGCACTCCACAGTTAGGGTATGTCGAAAAACTCCCATCTCATTTTCTCTTCCAACTTCAACATCATCCTATTTCGCTGTTTTACCTTTTTTTGTAAAGGGCGTTTGACCTTTGCATGTTCACTTTGTAAACACTGGGTCGGTACTTCTGCAGCAATGTAGGACACTTTTGAAGTTGGAGGAGAAAATGAGATGGAAGTTCATCGCAGACCTAGAAGATGAGCATTTTAGGTTAAAAAGTATATAAATTTGTCAAAAAATTTTATCTTTTTCGCTAGCTAAAACCCTTATTCCTTGCCTGGGATCATGTAGAGCTCTTTGAAGCTGCATTTAAACTGCATTTTTAACCTTCAATCTGTTGAGCACCATTGAAGTCCACTATATGGAGAAAAATCCTGGAATGTTTTCCTCAACAAACTTAATTTCTTTGCGACTGAAGAAAGAAAAACATGAATGTCAAGGATGACATGGGTGTGAGTACATTTTCAGAAATGTTCATTTTGGAAGTGGAGTAATCCTTTAAGGATAGTCTGAAGTCTGAAGGTAGTTTGGATTTATACCACCTAGGAACTACACTTAACATCTTAACAGTCATACAGCAATGACGGTAAGTTATACATGGGCAAACACCACTCACGACTCCTTGGTTGAAAGTGTTCTGGATTGTTGCTAGGTTGATTCTGCAATTTATACACACCCAACAATCACCCAGAGTATCCTAGCAAAAACAAAGCCCAATGCACTAACAAGCATTCTGAATTCCCCCCTAATTTTGACAGAAAGTTTCTCAACATCCCTTAGTATTTTTATCCTCAGACACACTGCTCTGATACAAACAGTTGATCGGGGCACAAAATAGCAAATAACTCCTCTCTAAAGAGAAAAATCATCTAAATAAAAACTGAATACCAGCTGCGCTTTCTTACCAATTATTGTTGCTGTCGCACTGAGCTCAAGATAAATGCGTGTATAAAAACTGAGACAAGGCTGCACAAAGTGTAGCAACAGCATTTTAAAAGAAAGCATAGGTGAGCGGCTCAATTTATAAAGATGGAACAGCATGCTGCTTTAAAGTCATTGAGGATTAACACTGTTTCTCTCTTCTCTGAAATGCTTCAGTTGCCTAGCACTTCAAATTAATTCATAAACATGAAAGAGGCAGAAATATCCAGCCGGGGCAAATCAACGATTATAAAGCAAAGACGCATATGCCGTACAAGCCTGCCAATGTAAATCCCAACTGTATATTTGTCCTAAATCGTCCAGTGTGGTTTGTCACAAGGCACAAACCTATTCTTTAAGTCAATCAAGCTTAAATGGCACATGTTTGATGTGCATCCGAAAATAGCTGAAAAGCTCATATTCGCTTCTATGTTTAACATGCTACCTATGGCACTGACTGTCTTTTTTAAACATGCACCCTGTAAGCACATGAAGCATTAGGAAACCGGTCCCTCCAGGGCGGCTTTTTGTGCCTGGATCTGGGCCTGTTTAACTGCGGGGAGGGTTTTATGTTTTCTAGCATTTGGCAGGAAATAGCGTGATCCAAGTCAATACTGAGCTCATTTATTCTGCGGTGCCCATTTTCGAAGGCTGAAAAAAACACTCAACTAATCCTCCGGCTTCTGTTCTCCCCGTTTGTGATAATGTGACATGGTCATTAATTGTTCAGAGGAGTCTTAAATCAAGCAGGTGGGCGCAACCTCTGGTCCGCTCTGTACCTGCGCTACAAAAGGGGGAAAAACAAGAGGAGAGGATTTAATAATAGTCCCTGGACTGATGAACAGGACATGGGCCACAGTAATTGCTCCAGAATAAAATGAAGGAATAAATGAATGATGAGGAGAAAAGAAAGGAAGTGCGATGAATTATTCAGGCAAATATTTTTCATAGCCGGGTGGCGACATTAATTTGAACTGGAGGCCTTCCACCCTATTTAAAACATTTTAAGCTTTCAATCACTGTCACAAAATGCTACAGCTGAGATAAAAATAGTGCAGTAAAATTCTAAAACAGTATCTGTGATTAAAATCAAGAGAGGAATGAAATTAAAAGATCAGCTCAACAATAACCAAAGGTAGGTGCTGTCCTTGAAAAGGAATTTACATGGATCTGTAAACTTCGCACATGTAAGCACAGACACAAGGGGACATCAGATTCAAAATTCACGTTTTACATGGTGTTTGCATATAAATGTGTCTTAGCAGTGTGTGGACACACCCACCCTACAGTGATAAAAATCCATTCACTCTTTTTTTTAATCTCCAAAAAACCTAAAGAGTCTCAACTGTCAAGCCGTTTAGATTTTCTGAGCAGTATGATGTCATACTGCTCAGGCTCCGCCCATAACCGCTGATGGACTGTCCCAGTTGTGCGCGGTCCGCCATTTTCTCTGTGCTCGAGCAGCTGTAGAAACAACAATGTCATGTAAGCAATGCAGGTGACTGGTAGTTGGATGTAAAAGTGAACATAAGAGTCTTCATTTTCTCCCAACATCAGAGCCACTGAGGATGCAGTTGCTTAGTTTTGTTTGTGATGGTAACGCACCACCGAATACAGACAAGAGGGGTGGAGTGAGCAGTAGCTCATTATCATTTAAAGAGACATGCACCAAAACAGGACACTGTGAACAGAGCTGTTTTTGGCAAGGTAAAAAGGGTGTTGTTTTACACAACCACTGAGGAATCTTAACCAAATTATTTTGCAGACATTTCGTGAAGACACTAAAAATCATACCAACTTGTGGAAAATGGGCATCTGATGTCCCCTTTAAGTCTTCCTAGGACCCTAGGTGAAGTAATTCCAGTTCGTAATTCCTGATCATACAAAAACATATAAAACATATTACTGTACATATGGGTATAAGCTAATTGGCTATGTGTATGCTAAATGAATATAAATAATAATAAATGTTCAATTTTCTCAATCTATAGGTTCCATTTAAAGTATCCCAGCAGACACACAACGTCATAAGATGTTGATATTTGGTTAAATTTAGGTTGCGACGTCGGGAGACCAAAATTCATGTAAATTCAACGTCTATAGTCAACTCTGAATTGATGTCAACATCAGCTGACATTGATATTTTGTTGTCAACGTCAAATTAACGTCATATACTGAAGTCAACTACGTCAACGATTTTCATTTTTAACCAAAATGCAACATCTGTCCGACGTTGGGGTCAAATGTCAACCTAACGTTATATTGGCGTCTGGTGCCTGCTGGGATTATATATACTGTATAATAGCTTTAAAGACGCCACTACTTTTCAAAGGTTTGAAGTCAGTAAAATGTGATTTTTAATAAACATGGATGCATTAAATTGATCAAAAGTGACAGTAATGACATTTACATTGGTACAAAAATTTATATTTTAAATAAATTCTGTTCTTTTGAACTTTGAATTCAGCAAAGAATACTGAAAAAAATATTGTATTATTGTATTATTTATACAAAACCATTAAGCAGTACTGTTTTCAACTGTATGTTTCTTAAGTCTCAAATCACCATATTACAATGATTTCTGAAGGATCATGAGACACTGAAGACTGGAGTAATGCTGAAAATTCAGCTTTGACATCACAGTAAATTACATTTTAAAATATATTCAAATAGAAAACAGTTATTTGTAAATTGTAACAGTATTTTACAATATTACTGTTTACTAGAGTTGGGGTACTCGGACTCGTACTCGGACTCGAGTCCGGTCTCGAGTACAATTTTTAGGAGACTCGGACTTGTCACGGACTCGGATGCATTTTTACTCGGACTTGACTAGGACTCGAGCATTTCGGACTCGGAAAATATCCCGAGTCCATCCGAGTCCACAGAAAGTTGACGGAAATGTCACTGACTCGATGCATTATCACGAAAGTGATATATAGTATTTGCATGTGTTTTTAAGTCTTGTCCACTAGGGTACTTGAAAGCCGACGGGTTTATGTGCGAGCACACACTCAAAGCGCGCTCACAGGACGCGCCTCTCAGTCAGTGTGTGAATGCAGAGTTCTCTTTCGCTTCTAATAGGGTCTGTTATTGCTACACACATGCTCGTCTTGGAGATTATTCATGTAAATGAAGTTGGTTTTGTCTTAAGTAACCCTGAACAGTTGGGAGAAATACTGATGTGCCAAAATATTTGATCTGTGCGTCAGATCTTAAAGCGACAGCAGCGTAAACCTGCAGCCGCCGACAGCGTTATAAAGATTAATCAAACAACAAAAGAAAAAGAGAAAATCACTCGCTTTTCTTGACTGAATCACTTATTAACTTTAATAAGAATCATATTTAACGTATACAGTGAAGATTTTGCAGTGTTTTATTTTAACATTTATTACTTCAAGAAATTTAGTAATGTTTCTGTAATAGCCTTTAGATAGACCTACGTAAAAAAAAAACTATTTTTAAAAAGATACTATCTTTTAAAAATATTATTTTATTTGTATTTTTGTTTAATATATTTATTTATCCTTTTGTTCATAAGTAATAGGCCTACTTGGAGTGTTTACTTGCCTTCAGTAAACTTGAGAATGTTTTACTTACATTAGTTGATTAGTTTTTTCTGTATTGAAATTATTATTATTTTTTAAACATGGTGGCAGTTTCTAGCTTCAAAGAAAAATAATTTTTCTAACATCTTTGCAGCAATAGTTTTAATGGGTCCAAAACCACCTTGGGTGTGCATGATTTTCCAGTAATTCAATGGTACATCATCAATTATTCCTTATATAATGTAATTTATTGTAATTAATGTAACTATAAATGCATTCAAAAATAAAACAGGTGTGGGTTTGTTGTGACTTATGGAAAGTATATGTAGGGCTTTTTTACACAGTGTGTACTATTGTAAAGACTAGGTTTATCCCTCATAGCCTCATTTTCATCCAAGAAAAAAAAAAAGTCACATAAAACCCAAAACACACACAGCCACAATCAGAAATAAAAGAGGTGCATTTTCTGCTCTTAACCCTTTAATTGTCACCATCCACTCAGTGGGAAGTTTACTTCATCATATTACAAATAAATCCTAATCCAATCATGACAAACTATACATTGTCGGAGAGGTCTAAGACTCCTAAATAGATATTTTACCATATTTTGTGTTACAAAGTATGTAGGAAAAGTAATAGATTAATATGTGTCAAGAGTGTAACTTAAAAAAAATCAACATCATAACATGAGTTCCGACCTACAAAAGACTTTCTTCGTTGCCTTTTTCCCTATCACGCTTTAGAAATCATTTATCAGTTCTAAACTTAAAATCTCAAAATTCATCCTTTGAAAGGCATTTTAAAATCAGACATTGCATTACCACAGAAAATGTACATCAGAATCATATTACAAAATGTTTTCATTCATGAATTATAAAAATTTAAGTCTGGATAGTGCATTTTTATGTCTGTGTTCAAAAATTGGAGTGACAGTTAAAGGGTTCAGGTCCCATTCACCAAGATACCTACTCCTTTACCCCCACCCTTGAATTTATACATTTACTATATCAATGAATAAAGTCCCGCCCTATAATTTATCACATTCTAAAACTTGTTTCACTCTGAAATATGTCACATTACATAGTTCAGCCATAACTTCTGTTACATGACTTTAAGTTTGCTAAGCAGAGCATGGACACTAATTATAAAATGTTGTGAAATCAAAAATTAAAATGGCAAGATCCACTATAGGTTTGCTTTTCTTACATTTCAATTGACATTGCGTTTTTCCAGTTGTAAAGGTTAAAAACAGGGGTGCCCAAACTCTGTCCTGGTCATTGGTTTAGCTCCAACTTGCCTCAACACACCTGCCAGGGGGTTTCTAGTATGCCTAGTAAGAGCTTGATTAGCTGGTTCAGGTGTATCTAATTGGGGCTGGAGCTAAACTCTGTAGGATACCGGCCCTCCAGGACCGATTTTGGGCACCTCTGGGTTAAAACAATGTTAAGATACTGACAAACAGTAGTGTTTCCTTGGACTCGGACTTGACTCGGACTCGGCCCTTTGGGACTCGGACTTGAGTCCGGCACGGCCCATTTTGGACTCGGACTCGTCTCGGACTCGATTGGTTAAAGACTCGGACTCGACTCGGACTCGACTTAGATGGACTCGAACCCAACACTACTGTTTACTGTATTTCTGATCAAATAACTGCAGCTTTGGTAAGCATATGAGACTCCAACAGAGATCTTATTCAAAAGGCAGGAAAATTGTTCATGATGCCAGTAAGAAAAAAACACAACAATCTAGAGCGTGAGAGAGTTCTGTGAAATCTGTGCCATTAAACCAAATGTGTTGTTATTCAGGTTGCTCGAGTTGTTCAAAACATACTGACATTTGCTAACTGTTGCTCCACCATGACACCATTAAGACCACTAAGAATGCAATCTGTACTTGCACAGCATTATGAATTACAGTCTGGCATATTTCGAAATTCAATGACGCACGAAATTGAGCTTGCGTACCTAGAAGCGTCTGCAGCCTTAGTATGCAAACTTAGCCCTTTGAGCTACATCTGAACTTAGTAAGAGGCATTTGACAGATGAACTAAAATGAGCTTTATAAACATTTCTAACTTTCAAACGGCACTGAAACTGAGAAAACCTGCAATTCGCTACTCAATTAATTAATTATTTAACATTTGAGTACAAGCAGAAATGATACAATTCTGCATTATTAAAACGATTTTTAATGGAAATTTATAAGTATTGATTAGTTCTCTAGGGCAGCATCAGACTGCATGATCAATTAATAGAGATGCTTTATTTACAACTCCAAGAGTTAAACATTTATATTCCACCCAAAATTGTAAAGCTGCTTTGACTGACAGACAGGACCGCAGTGCAGCTTCAAACCCACTGCCTGGATTAGACTAAACCTTGACAAGCAGCTAATGAAAACTCCCACCTCTTCGCAGACTGCCAGACACAGGAAGAACACAAGGCCAGGTGAGCAGTGTTGAGTGTGTGTGTTTGGAGGGGGTGCAGAGGGCAGCATTAACTACTGATGAAACTGATTAATGGCTGACACTTTCTCAGTGCTGAGACACTGCAGATAAGATGCGGGCAGAAGATAAATGTGGCACTGGCAGCCCAGCACATCAGGCCTTATTGAACAGCTGTCAGATAGCCCTGACAGGAAGTCCTGCAGTGCCACCTGCGCAGCCCCCTGCTCACTGTGAATCGGTAAAAATATATGAAAATGAACAGAAATAGACATATGACATTCAGACGAACTAACTCATACATTCATGTAGGGCTGCTCCCCTACCGTCCCGTTAGTCGACGAGAAGAGGCTTGGTTGACCAAAAATTTATTATTCGCTTAGTCGCAGAAAAAAACATCCACAGGAAGTGGCGAAGTCACACAGTGATGACAGACAGATCGTTAACGGCTGTTCTATGTTGTAATACAGTACATTGGGCAGGACATCCAAACACACACCTATCATTTATCGACCTCAAATATGGCTTATCATCTGAAATATATAAGTAGTAGCAACTTTACATGGCTGCTCAATCTAATGTTAACCTAAAAAGATGTGCGCTATTCAAATGTATGTGCAGAGTGTAGAAGCTAAATGTGACCCTGGACCACAAAACCAGTCATAAGTGTAAATTTCTCAAAATTGAGATTTATACATCATCTGAAAGCTGAATAAATAAACTTTACATTGATGTATGGTTTTTAGAAAAGGACAATATTTGGCTGAGATACAACTATTTGCAATTGGCAAACCAACATCCATTAAAATGTGCTGCAACTGCTAAAGCTTTAATCACAGACACCTATGCTAATTAAGCAACCCTGAGTTTTGAAAAACAAAACTTTAAAAATAAAAATTATTATTACTAAGAACGTCTTGCTACTGGGGTTCCTCAGGACTCAGTGCTTGGGCCAATTCTCTTCTCCATCTACACGTCATCATTAGTATTGTAATATCTCAATTCGAGCAGCTAAATCCTTAGCCATTTTCAAAAAATGCCTAAAGACACATTTTTTTCCATCAGCACCTGATTAACACTAGCACTTATCTATTCAATCCTATTCTGTTCTATTAATTTTTTTCGAATTTATTTAATTAAAAAAACCTTGCTATGTGTACTAGAGCCCTGCGCGGGGCTGTTTTCTTCATCCCGCTCCTGCCCGCACCCGCCGAATTTCTGACCATTACCGCCCGCTCCCGCAACGTGTGTGTTACACTCCCGCCCGCTCCCGCAATATGTATGTCCACTCCCGCCCGCACCCGCAAAACTCTGTGAATTTATTCCTGCACGATAATAGAGATGCACTGATTTTGTGTCTTCTCCCGTCCGGCAGGAAAAAAAACGTATTTGTATTGCTATTATTAAAGAGATTCATGTTTGTTTCTTTCCCTGGCCTGCATGTATTCTGACGCACTGGTAGGGAAGATGAATAGTAGCCTGGGCTATCGGGGACATCTAAAACTCTTAGGCTACCGCGCGTTTCTTTAGAATTCAAATACTTTGATTTTGGCTATTGAAGTATTTCGTAGGCTTGATTGGTCCTGGTGTAAATGTGCTGAAAGCATGTCTGAAAGCAGCTAGCCTATGAGAACACAGAAAGACAAAACACACAATACATTCGAATATAATTTCGTTTTTTTATCAAAAACGTTGCACCATCACACGGCACATAAAAATAGACTGCTTTGCAAAAAAATACAATGATAAACTACATGAAAACAGCAGTTTTGCAATTATTAACCAAAGCCATGACATCTCCATCATGTCGCTAGGCTACCTCCCGATCCCGCAGTGTTTTTTTTAGCCGCCGCCGATTTGCGTTGGGTCCCGCGGGACCCGGCGGGTCCCAATCCCAATGCAGCCCTCTAATGTGTACTGTGCTAGACTAACTGAGACGTGTTCACTTGCATACTGTTGCCCTCTTGTTGGTCTGATTGCTTCTATTGTTCTTCTCATTTGTAAATCGCTTTGGATAAAAGCATCTACTAAATGAAAAAATGTAAATATAAATGTAAAATACAGTGTTATGACCATAAAATCTGGACAGCTGGAGCACCAAGATGAACTTTAACATCTGCCCTACCCAGATACATCCTCTGACTTTAATATTATTAAACCGCTGTGGGCAGTTTTGGAGAGACATTTAGTTCTTACAGTGTAAATGATTCTAGGTTTTATTATCCTTGTGGGGATGTTTGTTCCCAAAAATAAAGGCAAAATCTGGCCCACACACACATATACACAGCAAAAGAGAATTTTGTGTACCTGTAAATAAATAACGACTATTAATAGCAGAAAATTCGATTTGAGCTTCTTACAGTTTAACTGTGTGTATTTATATAAACTCAAATGGATGATGTTTACGTTCCCATTAGCTAAAAGGAAAACCTTCCATTACCCATCTGATGTGGATAAATCAGCAGCCATTACGCTCATTGAGGCAAACATTTCCCACAAATGGGAAATGGAGACAGATCGAGCATGTGAGTATTGACAAATTTCCCCATTTTTGCAGCTCGTATTAAGTGAGTTCAGGGCTGCAGCGGATCAGGTTAGCTTAATTTGATGCACGCGTGATGTGGCGTGTTGCGAAGCTCTGAACAAACTCCTACACCAATATTCACATAATGGTGAACAATGGGAGCTGCGCCCACATTAGCAGCAGCTAGTATAAAGTTTATCATCCATTACAGCCTGCACGCTCACTCACAAATACAAGAGCACAGCAGGAGCTTTCGTTTTAAAGCAGAAGTTGTTTCCTGTAAGAGGGAAGAAATAAGATATCAAACGTTCCCGGAGGAAACCAAAACACACGATTCTAAAGGAAATTTAAGGAAAGATAAGCCCAAAGGTCAGGTCAATGCAGGCTTCCACTGCTGATCGTTACTTCTTATCTGATTGGCTGAAAGGAACTAAGAATCTGCTTTTTTGTTAGAGCACACGCAATAAAAACAGCATTACACATTAATACATCATCTATCTGCCTACCTGACAACTTTTATTCATTTTCACATAAAGTATGATTTAGAGTTTTGATTAATAAAGCCTAATTTTTACACATGTTGTCGTCACATATACAGTTTCATATGCATGAGTTTTCTAATTCAGTAGGTTTGCTCAATAGCTCACTCAATACGTGTTGCACTTGAATGATGAAGAGCTCCGGTATGAGCCCTGTGAAACTACGGTTCGACAAAACAGCTCAAATTCGCATAAGGAATTTAAAATAGCACAGCTGCATCAACAAATGTGTTTTATATCACTTTTGCATTTGTTAACACTACCGGTTTAGGTTTAGGGTTGGGTTTGGTGCAGGGGATATTTCCAACGCAACACTCCTGGATATCTGAATATCTTCGGATATCTGAATTCTGAACAGCCGCAAAACACACCTGTAAAAATTAGCCATGTTGCAGAAATGTATCTAGAGGCACATATTTTCATGAGCCTGCGTTGTGTATCTCTGAGGGGAACTGATTGTCTTAAGTAAAGTTTAGATGGTATTTTCTTTTCATCTCTTCTCTGTGTAACGCATATTAGTGTTTATAAGCTGCTGTTCCATAAGCGCCACCTGCTGTCAGAGAGTGAATCTGCATTCTCATTCCACTGGTCTGCTGTTTTTGTTTCGTTCAGATGTTTTATGTAACATCATTTCACAAAGCTAAAGTCTGACCTTTCTGTTTTTGCTTTAAATTTCAACATTATACATCTTACATACTACATATCTAATTTACATCAAAACCTGCTCATGCTGAACATATGCATCTTTGTTTGGATCATGATTAAAATTTAGTGGTTGACTGTCATTTTTAAATGGAAAGAGCACAGGTTTTTCTTTTATTTGTATTATTTATTTTTTTTATTATTATTATTTATTTGATTTGGGATTTGTTTTAACATTTCAGTTTAGCTTTGTTATTTGACATTTTTCAATTTTAAAAAGAGATCTGCAACATTGTTTCTGAGAAATATTAAAAGGACACTTTCATTTGCTTTAAATCTCATTTTGTTAAAAAAAAACAGAAAATAATAGCATGAAATTAGCATCGTGAACCACATCACATCTATCTATCTAACAGTCTACCCATCCATTTGTCTATCTGTCTATCTATCTATCTATCTATCTATCATCCATTCATCTACAGTACCTAACATCAGTCTGTCTATCTGTCGACAATCTACCCATTTATCTGTCTATCCACCATCTATGCATCTATCGGTCTATCAGTCAATCTATCTATCCATCTATCTATGTTTAATAAAGAAAAATCCCAAGCATATCACTTGATAACAGCTCTAACAGGCGATATTCATGTAAATAAAAGCTGTCAACCTATTACTGCAAAAGCCAGGACATTAGCAGCCTGTTATCAGTCAAAAGCTATGATAGTAGCTGGAGAAAAGGCAAGAGGGTCTTTACATATTACAGCCTACATATACATCAGCAAGGTTCATCCTGGTGCCACAAGATATAAAACAGACAGAATCAGATATGCATATCTCTATAATTAGGTGAATGAATAATGCATAGCCTCAGCCAATATCACACACACCGCTGACCAAGAGCTATAACGCTCAAAAGTGCACTGTGTATCTACGTGTCAAGAGAGTGACTTCTGCTTTATTTAATCTTCAAATTTTGCAAATGATGTGCAAATTTGATTCAGCCATGTGCCAAGAAGGTTATCGTTAATAGGGATCTGGATTGGAAAAGAAATTAGATTAATGGCCTGGAAGAATCTGAATATCCCCCCAAACAAATAGCCTACATTTTCCCAGCAATGCTCAGAGGTGCCTTTATTGTACGAGCAGGGCAAAAGAGGCAGCCAAGTTTAAGCCTCAATTAAGTGAAACGTCTCTGGCTCCTCTTCACCCCTTCCCAGGAGGAGCCCCTTCCGCGTCCCGGCCGCCGAGAAGATCAATTCTGCCTGCTAAATGAGCTTGCAATCCCATGGAACATCTAAACCACCTCTATTTGTTTCGGGAGGAGAATATAAATACAAATTAGCCATAAAATTGCCAGCGCAGTTTAGGCTATGCCGTCGCGAGGCACCATCTGCATGGTATAAATTAGCTGGATTCAATTAAGCCACATTCCACCCATTAGAAAGTGCTGAAGTCGACACAACACAGGAACAAGCCCTGTTTTGTGTTTCGCTGGTGTGAGATCACAGACCTCACTGTCACCAATCCTATCCTCAACAGGCTCTGACTTTAACAACCCAAGTGCACTCAAGATCATGAAATGATCTTAGACACTGATCTAATCAAGCGGCCCTAACTATCCCTCCATCTGCTACTTTGTACTCAACCCGCTCGCTGTGAGCATTACACGCCCTGCGCAGATGATAATGAGGTGCCTGCTTGAAAAAACATGCATCCTTCCATGGCATCTGAGCAATTCTCACCAATGGCATAAAACTGCAGGGCAAAGCTTTGCTTTCTGCAAGCAACAGTGCTTGTTATGAGAATTAATCACAGTAATGATGCCATAATGGATGAACATGAATTAACTTGCATATGCATAATGCTGGTATTTGTGTTAGCGGAGGGGAAATATTTCCTGACGTGTGTGACAAATGGGGCATTGGCAGCAAAAAAAAAAAAAACGACGAACCTACTGTACCGGCGGGGGCGGTTTTTCAAAGGCACTCTGCTTCAACGAATGGGCAAAAAAAAGATAAATACGATGACGCCGGAACTCAGGAGAGCAGCCCGGGCTTTGCGTGTGGTCACGTGTGCATGGCGGGACAGATATTAAGCCAGCGGTTGAGTGGTTGAGCGCTCTCGCTCACATGATGAATGTTTGTTTTGAAGCCCTGTAGAGTCAGGTACCACCTGGTCAGAATTAAATGAACCATATCTAGGTTGAACTCCCACCGTACAATAATACAGGAGGCTGTTTACAATCTATTTGACATTTATGCACTTATTCACAGTGTGCATGAATCTGAACATTTGGCACATTAGCGCGCCTGGGAAAAGGCTGAATTTTAATATTGCAGAGAAGAAGCCACATATATTTTGTAGGATTTCACTCAGCGGCCTGGGCAGGGAAGCAAACGCTTGCGGGGCTCGTGTGACAGGCGGGTCTTAAAGGGGTCCTATTATGCTTTTTCAGTTTTTTTTATTTTAGTGTGTGGTGTGTGTGTTTGGGCATAAAAAAGATCTACAAGGTTACAAATCTCAAAGCCTACTCCAAAGGGAGATATATTTTGTTTTTAACAAATCCCTTTTCTAGAACTACAACGAACGGCTCCTTTGGACTACAGCATTGTTTTCCTGGTGTTATGATGTCACAAGGCGGCCCATTAGAATATCAATTAAAATAAATCCCGCCTACGGAAATTCGAATGGTTGGGGGGTGGGTAGGGACGAGGTGGGGGATTAGCCTAACTTTTGCAATGCCGTGCCGTTCTGGGCCGCTTCAACGAACCGCGACGCTTGCTGGTATAAACACAAGCATTGACTAGAGTGGCCGCGATCTGCAGACGTGTGCAGTCTGTGGTAAGGGATTTATTCATCATACAGTGTAGATAGCTTCACTTATAACACAAGTGTTTTTTAATACAGACAGCAACACAGTGTTGGCCCAGATCCGGCCCAAACCTGGCCCTTGTGAAACCCACGCAGGCCAGATGTGGGCTGGATCTGGGCCGGATCTGGGCCGACACTGCTTGCTGTCTGACGCTAATCAGTGATGATGTTCTTTGATAATGTAGATATTTTAAATAACTATGGGAATGTAACCATTATACTGTATTATACTATTATACCATTACACTATTAGTAACTAGTCATGTTTTTCTTCAACTGTTGTCATGTTAAATACAAATTAAGTCATATTAATAGCTGCTCTTAGTCTCATGCTGGAGCTGGTTTTGGGCAATGATACTAAGTATGTAAATAATTTAATAAATTAGCATGATAATATTATGTATAAGTAATCTTGCAGGCTGACGATAGGACCCAACACTACTGTAGCGTCAACGATAGCTTAATATATCTATAACTATAACGGAGCAGTCGGAACTTGCTGCTTTGTTAAGGGGCGTGGCAGTACTGAAACACAGTCTAAGCTGTTCGCCAATCACAATGCACTGGGACAGCTAACCAATCACAACACATTTTGTTTTTCAGAAGGTGGGCATTCATCAAACCCGGAACTAATCGAGCTGTTTGTGCCAGGCTGGGGAGAAGGTATTTTAATCATGTAAAAAATGTGAAAAGTAATGCATTTTTCGAACCACCAAGCATGAAAGCATGTTCTATTACACCCCAAAACAAAACCAAGACTTTGTAAAAGAGCATAATAGGACCCCTTTAAAGCAAAACCGACTGTTGTACTGCTGGCAGAAATATTATCATAACGACCCATCCTGATGGCTGCCGTTGGCCATGTGACTTTCCTGGCTTCATATTTGCAACCATTAGTTCCTCTTTTAGAGTGAAAAACCAGGCAAATATAAATGTGCGGAGATGGGACGAGGGAATTCAGGGTACATTGAACACTGATGCATTTTAAATACCGAGGCACATTCCTTATACTGTAACCTTATTAATTCACCTCATTACGAGCTTTGATATTATTTTGGAGCTCATTCATGACTAATGCCCCATGGCGGCGGTTAGCTGATGGACTGTGGGGGGGCTCGTATCAGTGGAGCTTTACCGAGCGCAGAGGACATCTTCCGTACGGCCCCTTGAACGTGGACTTATTACTCATCTCCCAAACCCAAAGTGACAGATGCTCCAATGTTCCATTTATTATTGAAGGCACCCAATAAATATTTGCCTGACCTGACACAGTGAGTAATGACAGAGCACCAAGCCTGACAAATTATGCTGCCCGAGAATTTCAAATTACACATTTTCGATGCCGTTTCTGGGACAGACGTTGGCTGAGCAAGAAAGACCCCCCTCCCATGAACCATGTCATTAGCTTGCGAAACCGCGGCTGCTTCGATTATGCAATGTGGAGGATCAGGGGAGCCAAAGAGGTTCCTCCACTCTGAGATAAAACAGACTCATGGCTGAGAAAACGGGCACATCTTGCTGATGCATCTGACGCTTACAAGCTTTCCCTGGAAATCACATATTTATGGTGACAACATGCAGCTGGAAGGCGGTCCGAAACTCCCTATGCCGAGGCATGGACTTAATGTTTTGCATTGCAGAACAAATGCAAATTCATGTGAACACAGATATAAGTACCTCACCTCGCCACATGTTCAGACAGAAGGTTTATAACCTGAAACACCGAGCATTTAAAATTCAGCTGGAGGAGCAAATAAATTATGTCACTGAAATCTTGTCGGCACTGATAAATGTAAAATATACATCCTTTAAAGGCAGAGACAGGAAAGCATTTTTCTTTAAAGCACAGGCGGTGGTTTGTAGCCGGCAGAAGCTATGCTATCTACTCTTCCTTCATGGTGATAGGCTGAAGGGAAATACAAAGCTTTACTGAACTTATTTTGGATTCTCTTCTCCTTAACTGATGCTACTTTCAGCCACTGTATCACGCTTACCTGGGAGTTTTTAAAGGAAAGATTTGGTCGCCCCAGCATCACCACCGCTGTGCTTCCGACTGTCCTTTAAAGCACCGTGATGAACGTAATGCTGCTAACAGGGTCTCAAGGCTGGACTAGTGTTACGGGCTCTGGAAGTTAGGAATGATCAGATATCCAGAGGTGACTTTGGCACTTTGTTCATGCCAAGTAGGTCTACATTACCTGAAGAGAGTTTTTATTTCTCTTAATGGCAGCTGCTCAGCTGGACCCCCTGCTGTACATGTTGTGTGACTAATCACTCTGGATAAAAATGACGTATGACAAGGCTGAGGAACGCACACTAGTGATATGAGATGTGATATTACATTACATATTACATTGAAGCAGACAGGGAATAATAAGTAAATTTCACACTTTTAAGAGTCTTTCAAAAAAAATTCATCACTGGTAAAAGCTATACTATAATATAATGAAATACTTGTGATATCAATGTTTGCAAAAATGTATACAGTCAGAATACATTATTTTTAAAAGGCCATCAATGGCAAAAGAGACTTTTGGTATAGCTTTAGGGCTTGATCTCACTGGTCTATGCTAAGGATTTGTTAAACATTGTGTTTAGCGTTGTTGGACTGAATTAATTTAAGATTGATCTGAGATTGAATTATTGTGTAAACTGAACGTATGGCTTTATACATTAGTGCTGATTCTGCATCTCAATTACTCTAACCACACAGATCCAATCATTTTGTGTCAGAGCCATGGCCCAATGGGTTGTACACATATTTGTGACATAAAAGCTGTTGACTTACGAAGATGCAGGTTCAAGTTTGGCCTCCGTCATGTCCGGATCCCATTCATCCTGTATACTGTACTCTACACAGTCCTGAAAAATCAAGGAAAATAAACTTACACACTATACCACAGTAAAGAATGGAAACTTCAAGTGTGCTATTCTTACTATTTACTGAAACCATGGCAGAAAAATACTACAGACCCTTCTAATTTTTAAAAACTGCTGTTCAAAAGTTAAGATTTTGAATGTTTTTTTTTTTTTTTTAAAATAAGTTTCCTATGAACAAGGCTGAATTTATTTGCTAACAAAATTTGGAAAAAAACTACTATTGTGAAATATTACAATTATTTTTTTGTTTAATATACTTGTTTTTTATACTTGTTTGTTTTTTTTTCACTTTTTATTCATTTAAGAATCCTGAAAAACATATTACGGGTTCCAAAAAAATATTGAGCAGCACAACTGTTGCCAACATTAATAATAAATCAGCATATTAGAGTGATTTCTGAAGCATCAAGTGACTGGAGTAATGATGCTGAAAATTCATCTTTGCTTCACAGAATAATTTATATTTTAAAGTGTATTCAAATAGAAAACCATTTTTTAAAAGGTAATAATATTTCACAGTTTTTCTGTAGTTTTTTTTTCAAATAAATGCCTTAATGAGCATAAGAGACAAACTTTTGAACAGCAGTGTATCTATATATATTACTGATACATAACTATTGACCTATGTACCAGTATTAATTTACTAATACTTATGTACTCTTATAGTATTTATTGAAAAAATCTATTGTATTTTCTATTTTTCAGGGGTGAAAACTTTTGAACAGAATGAAGATGTGTACATTTTTCTTATTTGCCTAAATATCTTCTTTTTTTCCATTTAGTACTTGCCTTCAGCTACAGAAGATACTTACATGTTCCCCAAAATAAGTTAAATTTACCCTAATCTTCAAATTCAAAAAACTTTCACCCCCCGACTCCGGTACCCCCCGGTAATTTTTATAAATTCAGCTATTATTTTCTCTTGTGGACTATATGCAAACTTCTTTTATGTGAAATATCTGATTCAGGTCAGTACTAAATAAAAAATAACATGCATTTTGTATGATCCCCCTTATTTTGCTAAAATTAACATTTTGCAGATTCTGCAAGGTGTATGAAAACTTTTGACCTCAACTGTAAATTTTACTTTAATTACCAAATGAAATTTTAATTTAAGTCAACAATAATACTACGTACTGATATATATAATTTCAACCAGGGGTCATTTAAGTTTCCCTGTGCCCAATAAGAGAGCTGACAGACAATAAGTAACAGATCAGAGGACTGTCCAGGCAAAGGAAGAGGCCACGACATCATTTAATTATGCCAAGATATTCATCCTCGACTCTCATCTCATTGCAGTGACAGAGTGTTTTCCCTCGCCTTCATTCTGACTGACACAGAGTACTATTTGGTGCTGATTTAGAGGCACGACCCTCCTCTTTCACCGCACCCTCTGCTAGCCAGCACAGAGGCAGTGGATACAATTACCCATTCTGATCGGGTTTCACTGCACTAGAATAATCCTCCCCATTATTGCCATAAATATTTCATGAATCATTTTGACAGAATAAAGGAGTCACTGAGGCCTCATATTAATCCGATGATTTTTTTTTCTTTTGGTTTTCATCCTCCAATCCTGTCACCATAACGACCCCCCATTCTTATCAGTCCCTGCCGTTGTCTAACACTGTTTACTTCTTCATCAACAAAATGTGACTGGTTGCTAAGTGGCACATGGCCCGTGGCCTCGTCTGCCCCCAGCGTCACCCCTGCCCCGAACGGTCACTGCGCTGGCACATTTCAGCCGTCTCCCAGAAGCAAATGACATTTGTCATGGCCGTGACCCCTTGCCGCAACAATCGACTCAAAGCGTGTTGAAGGAGCACGGTGGTATTGGCTCAAACCCATGCAGCTATTTCTACAAATACGTCTGTGTGCAGAAGGGTCAATGTGATTCAGTCCTAGTGATACTAAACTAACTCACATGACATTTAGCTGAGGGGAATCTCTGGGTCGGCAGGATTTGTGGCTTTGCCCTGTGCCATGGATCTACCAGCCTGGATATACTATACACCTTGCACATGATGCTGTGCAGCACATCCTTCAGGGCACGTTGATCAGTGTGAAAAGCCGTCGTGCGTTGGTGTGAATGGCTTGCCCTTGGACAGGCATGTTACTCAGGTCAGACACATCACACAGCTGCGGTCCGGATTCTGGCAGGGCCTGGATTTGCCGCTGAAAGGTTCACACCAGTTAATTGGCCCTTGCTCAAGCCTGCGAATCACATGCCGGACGAATACTGTCAGCTGCAACTATACACAGCCACCCTGAAAGAGATACAGGGGGTCAGATGGGTGTGGAATCTTGTAGCAAAAGTAATGATACAATTACAATAACATGATTCTCAGAATCATAAGCCAGATCTGAACTTACATTATAGGATTTCAGTGTATGTTTAATTTGAACAAAAAGCATTAAAAGTAATGAACACTACCCAATCTGTCTGTCTGATGGCCTCATTGCAAAATCAATGAACGCACATTGTACTTTAAAGACAATTCAGAATAGGACTGTGATAATATGTCATTCATATGTCAATATCCCAAGTATATTTTAAAACATCTCAAGCCTTCATATATTTGCATGAATTATGCAAGGCATACTGTTAACCACGATTACCAGTACTCTTCTCATTTTTTCATTTTCAGCCATGCTGAAAGGAAAAAAGGGCACAGATTATGCTGTCTGTCTTCGTAAAATCTAGAGTGAACATATTCATTTTGACCCCATTTTAATCTTGATAATTGCTCTGTCTGTGTCAAAAACTGCCATTAGGAGTGACCCCAACTAAAAGCATTCATACACTTTGAGTTTTTCCACGTTCAGCTCTTGTACATGACTAGCCTACATTTAAACTTAAAGCAATAATAATAAAAAAAAAATTAACTTCAGGTCTGCTATATCTTTCGCAGCATCAGAGGACTGACAAATAACTTTTGGGTGAAATAAGAAAAAAGATCAATGTTCCAATACTGCCATCTACTGCCTGGTGTGTGCAGTAACTCCTGGTGCAGATGTGTGATTTTAAAATCTGTCAGTATTCTTGAAGACGTCTACGTACCAACTGCAAAACATTATTTATCATACAATAAATGCGCTTTTTGACGTTTTCGTGATGTTTTACCATAGACCTGCTACGTATGTTTTTATCACTTTAAAATAACGTCCATATATAGGCTAATATCGTTCAAACAAATGTAAGAAGCCTTTAGAATTAAGACTGACGACAACGGTGGCTAATACATTAGCCGTAACTGAGGTAAAGACAATAGATTTTTTTAGCCTATTTTTTTGGTAATATCAGTGTTTGATAATTAATTATGTTAATTAATCAAATAACATATAATTTAAGTAAACTGTGGCCTTTTGACAGCAGAAACCTAAAGAACAGAACGCCAAAAACGATAATAAAGCATCAAGATAGCGTTTAACCATATCAGTTTATACTACATGGCCGTTGAATGCTTGAATCTGATTGGCTAACGAACGTTCTAATGCGTGCAATTATTTTCAGGGAAATGCACGGCGAACGTAAATTAGTTCTTGACCGCATTACACGTCCATATCACTTCGCCACTCTATTTCAGTTATTTCAAAGGTCTTACAACAGCAAAATAACTAAAACCCACAATGACACTGGCCAAACAAATAAATACAATAAACAATGGGATAAAAACGACATATTATGTCCATGTATTAGCCACAAAATTACGTGGAAAGCACTTTTCTCCCACTCTCTCTCCCTCACAGACTCGCACATACCTTAACGTGCGCTGATGTTGTTAGCGCTGTTCTGACGATTTGATCAGTAAAATAGCTGAACAACTTAAAAACTACATGACGTTTCTTACAAGCGAGGTAACAACGTTGTTGTTCGTGAAGAAAATGAACTTAACGTTTCACCATTAGTAGAGAGGCTGCGGCCGAACACTGTTGAGAGACGCACAGACTCAGAGAGGTAACGTTAATGTTAATTAACACGCTTCATCTCTCACCGGGTTGCCAGGTTTTCACAACAAAACCCGCCCAATTGCTAACTCAAACCTAGCCCAAAAGTAGCAAAATGGTGTCTTGACGGGGATTCCCGTTTAAAATCGTGTTCTGGGGGGCAAAATACACGTTTTTGGGCGGGGTTCCCATGGTAAAATGAGCATTCCATGGGGCTAAATATTACGTTATTGGGGTCGCTTCAACCCGCGGACATGGAAAAACAACCTGCGGCAACAGTGTTAAAGTAGCCCAATTCCGAGGGAAAACCGCAGACTTGGCAACACTGACTCTCTCTCTCTCTCTCTCTCTCTCTCTATGTCTAATAACTTATTTAATAACTATATTAGTCTGCTATTAACGGCTCAAGCCTCAGTTACTAGGTCTAAAATGACGTTTTGGAATTAGCAACTGAGGCGTTGGATGAGATGCATAAGAAATTAATCCTACTTACAATAGCGTTTTAAGGACAAAAACTGGACGAATGCCTTGAAATATATCATCTGATCGATCGATGTCTTGAGGTGTGGTAACCGTAGTATAAGCGGAATAATTGACTTGACAAAGAAAACCAAAATGTTGTGGATTTTAATTCATCCCAATGACTTGAAAATTTGAAATGCTAGCTTTCTTCAAAAAGCTTCGTTCAGTGACGCTGACAGGCCACATCGTGACTCTAGTATGTGGGACAGACTTTTTGTGTTTTGTTAGTCATTTAATCATTAATGTTAAGGTAAGCATATCTACCAGGAGAATCCAGAGAGTTTAAGCATTCATAAGCTTTTTTTTAATATATATGAAAACAAGGCAAATATATAATATTTTTGCGTTCCGTTACGTTTTGTACGTCACGTGACTTTTAAAAAAAGATTAGCTACTTAGAAACTGATTCCTTAAACTAAATTTAAATAAGAAATACAAGGCCTAGCTACTCATTCGTTAAACTTATGGGCTTAAAAAGCTTACTTATATTACACTTAAACAGAACAGCCCAATCAAATCGTAACGTTTCAAAAAGGAAACAAAAGGACGACAAATCAACCCTGTAATGGAGGAGCAAAAATAAGAACTGATCATTCGTTAAACTGTAAGTCCCAAGGTGAGAGATTTAACAACCAAGTTTTTTTTTATGTAGTTTCCCCCGTAATTACAACTTTCTGCCTAGAAAGAAGGATTTTTCATCCTATCAAAAATAAACAACTGTATATATTGCTGCTGAAGAGCTGGAAGACAGTTAATGAATAACTAATGAATACCTTTTTAAATGTAATACAACACCTGGCCACAGAGTTCCTCCTGCATGGTATTGGTTGGTGAAACTTGTCACCCGGACAACAGGACACAAAGATAAGAGATACAGCCCACTTGTACCTTGTATCCTACAATTAAACCACAACTTCCTTGTTCCTGCAGTGAGGTCAGCAAACCCGGCAGCCTGTTATTCCTGGAATACATATCACATGTAACATTTAAAAAGAATTTATTTCTTCTCTGTCAAGACAAATCTATGATCAAAGCAGCAAGATGAGGCGGATGAGTGTCTTCCCACAGCATGGCACGGCTCTGGGACACCTGGGACTTTCTGCCAACGAAATCCGGCAGGAAGTTGAAAACAGTAAGTCATGTTTTACCTAATCTGTATAGCAACTAAAGCTAAATAAAAGTGCTGTATATGCCTAAATGTAAATATATGTATTTACACACACACACACACACACAATTTGGTGTCAGTAAGGATTACCAAGGCCCAAAGCTGCATTTATTTGATCAAAAATACAGTTAAAAAAACCAACAAAAAATATATATTATTACATAATACTTTAAAATGTAATTTATTCCTGTGATGGTAAAGCTGAATTTTCATAAGCTATAACTGCAGTCTTGATTTGGTGTTCATAAAAAACATTTATTATTATCAGTGTTGGAAATAGTTGTGCTGCTTAATATACTGTATTTGTGGAAATCATAATAAAATTGTTTTTCTGGATTATTTGATGAATAGAAAGTTCAAAAGAACAATTTATTTAAAATATAAATCTTTTTGTAATATTATAAATGTCTTTACTTTCACTTTTGAGCAGTTAAATGTCCTTGCTGAATAAATATAAAAAAAACATTGTTGTAGTCTATAAATAGAAATGACTTTTTACAAAAAAATAAATAATTGGATTTTCTACACTAAGAAGTTTTAGATGTGAACTAACTGAAGATATTTTTGTGATCCCAGATACATCTGAACTGGTATCTGACCTGGTTAACCAGTCAGCCCGAGCCAGATTCCAAGCCATACGATCATTACCTATGCCATTCAGTGAGAGAAAAATAATCAGGTTAGCATCTTTTCTAAGTACACGTTTATAAAATATTGCCCATAATGCTAACTCTTATTTATATTTAAACAAACTTGTACTTGTCTTAACAGAAACAGAGTGAACTCTGTCAAACAATCAAAGACCATCATCCCCACAAACTGTGGTCAACAGGTGTCTCGGGTAAAAAGTTAAATGCAATTTGTAAATACAGATTTGTCATTATTAAATTTTAAACATTCCTAAAAGTGCTGCCTCTTCAGTCTTTCCGCAGATTTCGTGCTGGCTTGGCATCAGCCAGGCAGTATTTGATTATATGGCATGACACTCTAAAGGATATCGGCGGCAGGTTTGGCACTTCTGTCCTCTCCTATTTCTTGTTCCTTAAGTGGCTGCTGAAGTTCAACCTGTTCTCCCTCATCATCAACTTCTGCTTCATCACAATCCCACAAATAGTGCACGCACCCAATATCAGCAGCGTCACAGGCTTCAGAGGCCTTGAGCTCCTCACTGGGGTGGTGAGTTCTTCTACTGAGTTCAAATATACCAAATAACACTTTACAATATGGTTCAATTTGTTCACATTAGCCAGTGCATTAAGTAGCATGCACTAACTATAAGCATATACAGCATTTATAAATTCTAAATTAATGTAAAATGCTTGCTCATAATAGTTGAATTATCCTTAATCTAGTTTAAATGTTGTAAAAATATTGTTAATAGCATGCCAATTAATGCATTAGCTAATCTCAAAGGAATGATTCACCCAAAAATATATTTTAAAAATATGCTGGAAATGTACTCATCCTCAGGCCATCCAAGATGTAGATAAATTAGTTTTTTTCTTCGCAACAGATTTGGAGAAATTTAGCATTACATCACTTGCTCACCAATAGATCCTTTGCAGTGAATGGGTGCCGTCAGAATGAGTGATAAAAAGCCACAAGTAATCCACACAACTCCAGTCCATCCATTAACGTCTTGTGAATTGAAAAGCTTCATTAATCATTAAGGCATTTTAACTTCAAACATTCACGTCTATCCAAAATACCCATAATCCATAATAATGCTTTCTCCAGTGAAAAATTCCATCCCCTGTTGTCCTCTCACCTCAACATCTACCAGCATATTTGTTTACAACTGTTTTCACTTGTAAAAGTGCTAGATCTGTTCATATTTCTCTCCTGATTCAGACAAGATGACTTTTTCACTGGAGAAAGAAATGTTATGAACAGTGTTACAAGTACAAATGACACATTTTTAGATTACTTTTTTAAGTAACTAGCAAAGTAATTAATTACGCAAAAGTAATGTAATGTATTACTTTCCATAAAAAGTAACTAAGTAATCTAAATTAGTTACTTTTTATGGAGTAACGCAATATTGTAATGCATTACTTTTAAAAGTAACCTTCCCTAACACTGGATATGAATTCACACACATATAGTATATATTTAGTATTTGCATGTATATATTTATGTTCATACAATTAATATTATATATATAAATGTATTTAATATATAAACATAACATGTTTTTCTTAAATATATACATGCATGTGTGTGTATTTATATACAGTACACACACATATATTATGTAAACAAAAACTTTTATTTTGGATCCGATTATTCGCCATCATTTGACAGCACTAGACTGGAGTCGTGTGGATTAGTTGTGGATTATTGTGATGTTTTTATCAGCTATTTGGGCTCTCATTGTAATGGCACACATTCACTGCAGAGAATCTATTGGTGAGCAATGTAATCCTAAATTTCTCCAAGTCTTTCCTAAAGAAGGATAGCGCATCTTGGATGGCTTGAGAGTAAGTACATTTTCATTTTTAGGTGAATTATTAACTTAATGAAATCATCCTCAAGCGTTCATTATACAAAACGTTGGTTTTATAGAGCTGTAGAATATGGAGTGCCAATATCTCTGTCGACAGGGTTATTTCAACCAGACGGTCTTGTACTATGGTGGCTATAATGGTGAAGTGATCGTATCCAAACCAGGCTACAACATGCAGTTAGCCTATTTTTTCACCATAGCTGCATATCTGGTGCTGTGTGGGGTGTCTCTTATCTACAGGTAACATATTTAGCAGTACGGTAGGCTACTAAGGCCTTTACAGCATAGAAGCAATCAGGGTTTGAAATTAACAGCCTCCAACTAGCCAAATGTGGGTAAAAATCAGCTGTGGGGGGTGACGCTGTCAAATCACTAGCCAATTTGGCGAGTTGTTTACTCATTATTTTCTTGGGGAGGTTCATGCAAGCCAAATCTTGTGAGACATCATGACATTATCGAGTATATTGAAAAAAACAAAAAAAACCACACCTACAGAGTGCACGCATGCGCGACTACATGATGAAGTCTGAGTGCGCAAGATTCAGTCTATTAATATGCTTTAAGAACGATCACATAATTCAAGGTAAGGGGGCAGAAAATGTATATATTTATATAATTTCATACAGTTAATATCACAGGAAGAGTGCTGTTTTTTCTTAAAAAATCAGCATGGTTACAAATGCGATATTGATTTTATATAACAATTCAATAAACAATAAGTTATTATCAAGAGACTCACGTTTAAAACACCATATTGGCTGTTTTTGCTCTATTTCGCCAACAAAAATCATTCCAAACACAGCCACAACACTGTTTTGCTATTCTGAGCAACATGACGGTGTTTCGTTCCTGAATGAATAAACCGTTTAAATGATTAGTTTCAATTGCAGTGACCCACTTATTAACAGTGACTTGCTGCCACCTACTGGCGGTTTTAAGTTTACATTTAAAGTATCTAACATTTCATGTTTAAAATATCAAAACATTATTTATGCATTTGTAACTGCAGGTTAAAGCATTCAGGTATAAATACTTCAGATGCAACTGAAGTATACTTCAGATGAATTTTGTTGATACTGATTTCATTTGTTTAGTAACAGCCTAAATGTATTATTATTATAATTGACTTATTAAATATAAGAATTTGACTCAAAAGATGATACACACTTTCAGAAAAAATGGCTTTATAAAGGTAAAAATGCCCATAAAAGGTTAAAATCAACGTAAACGTATTGGAAAAGATTAATTTCTATCACTGCTGTCAACTGACCCAGAATATGAAGAATATCAAAACCTTTAGGAGTCAGCTGTCCACGGTAGTCCTTAAGATATCAGCACAATAACACACTCGGCAAAATATCGAGATATTGAAAAATATTGAGATATAATTTTTTGTCAATATCGCTGTTACGTGTTTGATGTTTAAAAGGGATGATAGCGTAACATTTAGGTGAGACAATAGCTGATGAGCGTGAGGCAGATCAAAAGATGACAACAACAGAGTACGTTTAAAGTATTTACTTTGGTAAAAGTTGCGTTATGAGTGTACAATTAAATAAATGAAAAGAGAAAGATATTAATACAAATAACAAAAGAAAAAGATGTGAGTGTCACCCAAATCAAAGAAAATAAACAACACAAAACAGCCTTACGTCTAACCTCTAAACTAATTAGAAAAAAAAAAAACAAGAAAAGAAAACCGAAATCTTCAGCGTATACGACGCCCTAACTAAACTCAATTAAGCTAAAAAAAGCAGAAGTACAACAGTGGCGTGACACACACAAACCTAAACTAACAACGTACAAACTAAACTAATCAAAAGAGCAAAAAACAAGCAAAGTCATGGCAGATGACTAATTATTCGAGTTGTCAAAAAGGGGCATTTAGGATTAACTCAACGCCCAGAAATCCAGGTGTATTCTTAACTTTAAACTTGGCATGTGATTCTAACGCCATACGGACAGAGATCTCGCTCTAGAGTCGATACAAGTCAATAGCCAAAAACAAACCTATAAATAAATCAAAGTACACTGCACAAAGCATTACTTCAAAAATCAGGAAACTTTAAACATTCAAAAACACACAAGACTGACTGCTGACCGCGTGGAGCACAAGGTACGCTGGCGTGGCGCACACACACGCTCTGAGCTCGAGGCCTCAAATGCAGCCGGCAAATCAGTGGATTGGCAACGTGATGACGTCATAACGATGACTGACAGCCTGGTCAGCCAATAAACACAGACCTAGAAATGAGCAAGAAATAATACAGAGAGATGGGGAAGTGATGAGAAAAACGAAATATACACAAAAGCACACGTGGAACGTAACACTTCCCCCCCTAAAAAAAAAAAAACTATATATGAATTAAGGAAAAGAACATATAGTTTTTTTTAAGCAATTCTTACTCCAGCCATCTTCTTAGACTCTAGACAAAGCATCAGCCATTATATTTTCAGAACCTTTCTTATGTTCAATCTTCAGGTGGTAACCTTGAACAACCAGAGACCAGCGCATCAGTCTCTGATTTTGGTTATGCATACGAGACAGGAACACTAAAGGGTTGTGATCAGTAAATACAGTTATAGGCAGATTGCTTGAACTCAAATAGACGTCAAAATACTGTAATGCCAAAAGTAAAGCTAAAGTTTCCTTTTCGATAGTCGAGTAGTTCAACTGACTTTTATTAAACTTACGTGAGAAATAACAGACAGGGTGATCAATACCATGGATATCTTCTTGAATGAGCACTGCCCCAGTGCCAACAGCACTCGCATCAATCTCCAGCTTGAAGGTTTTGTCATACACTGGTGCTGCCAAAACAGGAACACTACATAATAGAGCTTTAACATTCTCGAAAGCATCCTGGCATTCATCAGACCACAGAAAAACACGCGAAGGGCTGAGGAGTGATGTCAGCGGACTGACAACAGTAGAGAAATTTTTACAAAAGTTTCGATAATACCCAGCCATCCCTAGGAATCTACGGAGTTCTTTTCTGGAAGCTGGCACGGGAAACTCTGTAATAGCGCTTACCTTCGCCTCTATAGGCCTCACTTGACCTTGACCCACTTCTCTGCCCAAATATGTGATTGTGGCTTGACCGAAATCACATTTGGCAAGATTTAACGTTAGAGAAGCGTTCTTGAGACGAGAAAACACTTCTCGAAGGGTTGAAATGTGTTCTGACCAATCAGTAGAGTAGATCACAAGATCATCTAAATAAGCGTTACAATTAGAAACTCCTGCAAGTACAATGTTAATGAGTCTTTGAAATGTAGACGGTGCATTACGCATGCCAAAGGCCATTACAGAATATTGCATAAAGTCATCTGGGGTTACAAATGCAGAAATGTCCGATGCACGAGCTGTTAAAGGCACTTGCCAATAACCCTTTAACAAATCCAGTTTACTGACGAATTTTGCGGAACCTAGGGTATCCACGCAATCCTCCATGCGCGGCAAAGGAAAACAGTCAGGTACGGTCAAGGCATTTACCTTTCTGTAATCTGTACAGAATCTAGCAGTTCCATCACTCTTAGTTACAAGTAAACATGGAGAACTCCATGGGCTACAACTCGGCTTCGCCAACCCATTTTCAATCAAATACTCCACCTCAGTTTTCATCACAGAACGTTTCAAAGCGTTAACCCTGTATGGGTGCTGTTTCACCGGAATGGCATTACCGACATCTATGTCATGTTTGAGTACAGTGGTACAAGAAGGAACATCGTGAAAAAGTGAGGGAAATGTGCTAATCAAGTCTTTAATATCACGTCTCTGAGAATCAGACAGGTGAGCCAAAGGAAAGTCCAAATCAGCTAAAATCTCAGAGTTTTTAAATCTAGCGCACTGTTGGTACGTGTGTCGAACGATGACTCCATCATCTTCACAATCAGGGGTAACGTCACAAGCTAATGCAGGCACAGGTACATTAGCAACTTCAGGTTGCTTCACCGTCCCAGTATCCCCCAACGGCGGTTCTCGAACGTGATATGCCTTCAGCATGTTCACATGACATACACGAGATTTCTTTCGGCGGTCAGGAGTGCGAATTACGTAATCTGTACTACTAATTTTTTTCTGTACTTCATACGGTCCAGAGAAACGTGCAGAAAGAACAGAACCGACCACTGGCAATAAAACCAGCACTTGATCACCTTCTTTAAAATCGCGCAATACAGATTTTCGATCAAAGTGACTCTTCATAGTAAGTTGTGCATTTAACAATGCCTCTTTAGCTACTGAACAGGCCTTGTGTAATCGTTCGCGAAATTTGCTTACATACTCCAACACATTCGATTTAACGCTTGTCTGTACAGATAACATGTCTTCTTTAAGCATCTTGAGTGGCCCTCGCACACAGTGGCCAAATACAAGATCTGCAGGACTAAATCCCAAGCTATCTTGTACTGCTTCTCTGACAGCGAACAAGAGTAAAGGTGTACCCTCATCCCAATCTTTACCCGTATCCAGGCAGTATTTACGAAACATAGCCTTTAAGGTCTGATGGAATCTCTCCAAGACTCCTTGGCTTTCTGGATGATAGGGACTCGAAGTCCTGTGAGAAATCTTCAAGGTCTTTAACACTTGTGCGAAGAGATTTGACATAAAATTTGTGCCTTGGTCAGTCTGTACAACTCGGGGAAGACCAAACATTGAAAAGAACTTTATCAGTGCTTTAATCACTACGGGTGCTGTAATTTTCCTAAGTGGTATCGCTTCGGGAAAACGCGTTGCGGTGCACATTATCGTCAATAGATATTGATTACCAGCTCTTGTTTTGGGCAAAGGACCCACACAATCTACAATAACGTGCTCAAAAGGTTCTCCCAAAACTGGTACAGGAACCAATGGAGCCCGCGGAATGGTCTGGTTCGGCTTACCTGAGAACTGACAGGTCTGACACGTTCTACAGTACTTTGTTACATCTGACTTTAAACGAGGCCAAAAGAAGTGTTTTAAAATTCGGTGATATGTTTTCTTGATACCCAGGTGCCCGGATAAGTCGTGGTCATGAGCCAGAGAAAGTACAGTCTGCCTATAGCAAACAGGAATGACTATCTGGCTTGTCACATTCCATTCAGCGTCACTCGAATCGTCAGGACACCACCTACGCATCAACACTCCATTCTCCATGTAAAAAGCAGTTTTTCTCTCCTGTGCCACCTCTGGAGAAACAACAGCAGAGAAACATTTATGCAAAGTTAAATCATCTTTTTGGGCAGTGATAAGGGCATCACGTGTTACATGTAACTTCGGCTCGTCTGACTTTAAAACGACAGATTTTTCTTCAGGTTTACCATTGCCAACCATCAATGTATCGTTTACTAACGTAGGGGCCATAAAAGTAGAAAGTAAATCATCGGCATCAGCAAATTTACGAGCTTGAGCACGCGTAATGGCACAGACAGGGAAGACTTCTGGGAACTTTTCTGACAGGTCATCGGTGGATGCAGACAACTCAGGTCTATCACAAACCTCCAACAATGGCATAACTTTCCCACCAGCTATGTCATTGCCGAGAATGAAATTTACACCTTCCACAGGTAAACTGTCCCGCACCCCAACTTTTACTGCTCCAGTGAACAAGTCTGATTTCAAATAAATCTCATGCAAAGGAACTTTGACTGTGCTCATCTCAATACCTCGGACTAGCACATGACTACCGCAGAAAGTTTGTTCAGGACAAGGCAATGCGTCAGTCCTTATGAACGACTGCATGGCGCCAGTGTCACGAAGCATAGTTACCTTTACCAGATTAGTAAGCTTGTCATCAACAGATACCAACCCTTCCATCAGAAAAGGTTGATAGCTAGCGTCAAACTTATCACAGCGCTCAACTTTAGCGACGTCAACGGTTTTTACGAAAGCCACAGTTTTAGTACTAATGCCTTGTTGCTTGCGTTTCAATGCAAGACAATCAGCAATAACATGTCCCGGTTTGTGACAATAATAACACTCCCTATCCTCTCTAGCTTTTGTAGGGTTACTTTTCGAGCGTGACTGATCTTTTAAAGTGAAGTGAACAGGTGAAACTTTCTCAGTACGAGCTGAAGAAAAAACACCTTTATGCGTCAATGTGAACTCGTCAGCAAAAACAGACGCTTGAGTCAAAGAGGTTACTTTTTGTTCATTGAGGTAAACTACGATGCGTTCAGGAATACAACTCTTAAATTCCTCCAAGAGAATTAACTCACGCAACGTCTGAAAATCTGACACTTTATTCGATGTGCACCACTTGTCAAACAACACACACTTTTCTCTAGCGAATTCTACGTAAGTCTGAGCGGCACTTTTCTTATGATTCCTAAAACGTTGTCTATACGCTTCGGGTACGAGTTCATACGCTCGCAAAATTGCCGTTTTAACAACGTCATAATCTAAACTGTCTTCTAAAGACAGAGCAGCGCACACTTCCTGAGCCTTTCCGGTTAACCTACATTGCAGAAGTAAAGGCCAAACATCTCTAGACCACTGCAAAGCAGTAGCAATTCGTTCAAATACATTAAAATAGGAATCAACCTCGGCTTCCCGAAATTGCGGTACGAGTGATATGTGTTTACTCACGTCAAATGTAGTTCCAGAAGACCCCGAGGCAGTCGACACTGCAGCATTATGCACAGGTGGAACCGGTGTGTGTCTAGCGGTCAATTCAAGCTCTCGCAGCCTGACTTCCTTGTCCGCTTCGATTTCAAGTCGGCGAATTTCAAGTCGAAGTTCCCTTTCGGCGCGACTTTCCGCTTGTCTCTCGCGCTCTTCCCTTTGAATTCTAGCAAGGCGCGTTTTAAGACGCGCATCGCCTCCAGACTCAGACTCTGTTGGGGAGAAAGGCTCGAAGGGCGGTAGAGCAGCTTTGGCTTCGGAACCCTCCGCCGCAGCAGCTCGACTCGCTTCCCCCTTACCTGCCCCAGAACGAGCGTCAACGCCAGGCGAACTTTCAGCCAACAACAACACACCCAGTTCCCCTAAATGCTGCACGACACTGCTTTTAATGACTCGCTTTAACTGCTGTTTGTTAACTGGAATGCTAAAATGTTCAGCGACTTTTAACAAATCATCCTTGCGACACGCATCTAATTGTTCGACAGTTGGTGCACTAACGAAACTATCCAAATCAAAGTCAGCCATATTAACTATCCTCAACAAATACGCTAAACAGCCTCCAATTTACTGTTTGAACGATACTCTGTTAAAATTTTTTTGATCCGTCCTCACACCAGCAACAATGTCTCACACATCATCCCAAAGGGGATTAATCTATCCCACTGCTGCCACCAATAAATGTTACGTGTTTGATGTTTAAAAGGGATGATAGCGTAACATTTAGGTGAGACAATAGCTGATGAGCGTGAGGCAGATCAAAAGATGACAACAACAGAGTACGTTTAAAGTATTTACTTTGTAAAAGTTGCGTTATGAGTGTACAATTAAATAAATGAAAAGAGAAAGATATTAATACAAATAACAAAAGAAAAAGATGTGAGTGTCACCCAAATCAAAGAAAATAAACAACACAAAACAGCCTTACGTCTAACCTCTAAACTAATTAGAAAAAAAAAAAACAAGAAAAGAAAACCGAAATCTTCAGCGTATACGACGCCCTAACTAAACTCAATTAAGCTAAAAAAGCAGAAGTACAACAGTGGCGTGACACACACAAACCTAAACTAACAACGTACAAACTAAACTAATCAAAAGAGCAAAAAACAAGCAAAGTCATGGCAGATGACTAATTATTCGAGTTGTCAAAAAGGGGCATTTAGGATTAACTCAACGCCCAGAAATCCAGGTGTATTCTTAACTTTAAACTTGGCATGTGATTCTAACGCCATACGGACAGAGATCTCGCTCTAGAGTCGATACAAGTCAATAGCCAAAAACAAACCTATAAATAAATCAAAGTACACTGCACAAAGCATTACTTCAAAAATCAGGAAACTTTAAACATTCAAAAACACACAAGACTGACTGCTGACCGCGGGGAGCACAAGGTACGCTGGCGTGGCGCACACACACGCTCTGAGCTCGAGGCCTCAAATGCAGCCGGCAAATCAGTGGATTGGCAACGTGATGACGTCATAACGATGACTGACAGCCTGGGCAGCCAATAAACACAGACCTAGAAATGAGCAAGAAATAATACAGAGAGATGGGGAAGTGATGAGAAAAACGAAATATACACAAAAGCACACGTGGAACGTAACATGCGAGAATAGAGGCAGGTCATACACACGGAATACATGCAGTCACTTACCTGCCTCACATGAAGCAGCATGTTGAGATATAACCCTATTGACCTGATCCCCCTCTCACCATCTCTGGAGAATTTTTATGTCACTTGAGATGCAATGCCACCCTTGTATGTTGCTTTTCCAGCAGTACTTGTTCTCCTTAAAAGATATATATATATATATATATATATATATATAAAAGTTAATAAAGAGTTTTAACCCTGCTGAAAAAAAAGACAGCTAAAACCAGCCAACCAGCCTAGGCTTATAGCTGGTCAGCAGGCTGGTTTTAGAGGGGTTTGGGCCAGGCTGGTTTTAGCTGGTGGTCCCCCACCCTGACCAGCTAAGGCCATGCTGGGAGACCGGCTAAAACCCAGCTACTTCCATTTTAAGCCTAGGCTGATTTTAGCTGTTTTTTGTTGTTGTTGTTGGTTTTTTGTTTGTTTGTTTGTTTGTTTGTTTTCTTTTGTTTCAGCAGAGAAGTTAATGAACCTATCTAATCAATTATGAATTACAGGATTGCATAAGGTGTTACAGTTCAAAAGATAGAGCTTTTAATTATGCTTATGCTAATCTGTGCTGCATTTTAAGGCTGTCACGATTCCTTGATTCAATTTGAGTATTCGATTTAAAAAAAATCCTCTACTGTAATTTGCCCTTGTCGATTAACCTGCAAAATACCGGAAGTGGCGGATTCCACAGATGAGAATCCATGAAACGGATTATTAGACAATTTTCCAAGGTTGGATATTATATTAAACCATTTAAAATCATTATAAATCATAATGCTATTGTGAATTCACAAATGCTACGATTCAATTAAATAAATATATGCGTTGCGGTGTGTATGCGTGTTGGTTACGTACATGCGTCTCAGAGCGGCGCTGTTTACAGTAAATGCTTCTCCACACTATTTCCATCTCTGCATATTATAACGTTCATCTGGGAACGCAACGTACAACATTTCATCAGATTTGTAGGGTAAATCATTTTTAAACATACGCAAACACAGGAGAATACATCATTCTGTTTCTCAATGCTAACTGTTCACCGTGATTTCAAAATAAATGCTCAAGCCCTCACTGCAAGTTTACACGTTTTGGTGTCCACATATTCAAGAAATTACAGCGGCTGTAGCATTTCTATCGTAAAGAAATGGCCAAATAATAAAGATTAAGTGGACATTTGAATTAGCTGTTGTTTGGTCAGTATTGAACAAGGATTAGATCGCGTAATAAAGTGTAAAAACAGTCGTCAGGCCTATTGTTACAGTTATTTGTTGTTTACACAATGTACGTTAGTTCTGTTGTTTATAATGCATTAGGGTATTTTCAGTTTTGTTCAGTAAAACGATATGACTGCTTGGTTTTGATACTTTATTTGAACCAATTATCATTGACTCATTGCTAAATATATGTATTTTAAGTCATTTTAAAGGCTATTGTTAGCTAATGTCTATTTTTAACCTAAAAAAAATTATAATCATCAGATTACTCAATTAGTCTTCAGAATAATCAACTGATTACTCGATTGCCAAAATAATTGTTAGTAACAGCCCTACTGCTATTTTCTTTTAATCAAAAATACAATAAAAACAGTAATATTATGTAATATATTGGGGTTTTTTTAAGAACTCATTTCTGTTTTAATATATTTTAAAATGTAATTTATTCCTTGATGGTAAAGCTGAATTTTCAGCAGTTTTCAGTGTCATATGATCCTTTAGAAATCATTCTAATATGCTTATTTGCTGCTCAAATAACATTTATTATTGTCAGTGTTAAAAACAGGTGTGCTGCATATTTTTGTGCAAATCTTGATACTTTTTCATGATTCTTTGTGAAAAGAAATTTGAAAAGAACAGCATTTATTTAATATAAATGTTTGTAACATTACTGTAAGTTTTGTTTAATGCATCCTTGCATTAAAAAAAATAAACGTAATCATTTCTTTTAAAAAATATTTTTAAATGATCGTATACACTGTGTGCAGAATTATTAGGCATGTTGATATTCTGGTCATATTTTTTTTCCAAACATATTTTACCAATTCCAAACCACATCAGTCTTAATAACTACTGTTAATTTTGTATTTAATCATTTATATGTGATATGTAATTGTCCATGAAGGCTGGAAGTGAAAAACTCCTAATATTAGGTGTGCATAATTATTAGGCATGTTTTCTTTTACAGATAAAATGAGCCAAAAAAGATATTTAACCCAGACTGAAAAGTCCAAATTATTAAATGCCCATGAGAAGAATGCAATACTAATGCATTACAAGAATTTGCAAAGTTAAGGCTTGACCATTGGACAGCGAAGTGCTTGTTGAGTCTGCATGGTCAGAAAAAACAGGTGGAGAAGAAAAGATTCATGTTAACTGCAAAAGAATTAGGAATTAAGGTGAAGAATTAGGTGTGACACCATCAGGAACTGTTTAGTCTCCAGCGCCACCATTTTCCAGAACTGCAACCTACCTGGAGTCTTCAGAAGTACAATGTGTCAGGCTCTCAGAGACTTTGCTTGGTAAAAAATCCTAAAAAATGCCCCTGACTTAATAAGAATAACAAGCTGACGTGTTGTGAAATACATGAAGACAGTTTTTTTTTTTATAGGCTTTATAGACAGATAAGTTGAGAGTGACTCTTGAAGGACAAGCATCCTCTTGTACCTCTGATTCAAGAATTTATCTTCCAAAATCTGGCAGTACATTTTGGGAGTTCATGTTTAGTCTCCTATCCTGAAAAGTCTGACTTGCAGAGATGGACTAAAATGAACTCCCAAAACTTACTCAACAAGCATTTCGCTGTCCAATGGTCAAGCCTTAACTTTGCAAATTCTTGTAATGCAGTAGTATTGCATTCTTCTCATGGGCATTTAATAATTTGGACTTTTCAGTCTGGGTTAAATATCTTTTTTGGCTCATTTTATCTGTAAAAGAAAACATGCCTAATAATTATGCACACCTGAATATAAGGAGTTTTTCACTTCCAGCCTTCACGGACAGTTATATATCACTTACAAATGATTAAATACAAAATTAATAGTAGTTATTAATATTGTTGTGGTTTGGAATTGGTAAAATGTGCTTGGGAAAAAAATATGACCAGATTATCAACATGCCTAATAATTATGCACACAGTGTATAGTAATATTAAGTGTGTTTAAAATATTTCATGAATTACTTATCAATTATGTAACTGCATCAAAAAATTGGACTTGAGAAGAATGTAAAACTTCACAGATGTTTGCATTTCTAATCTTTAGTGTTCATATTCGTATGAATGGGAGTCAATCTTAATACAGTGACTCATTCATAAAGATGGTCACTTGTTTAATTTGTGAATGAATCTGTGGTTTTGACAGACACTGTATCCATTGGTGTAACTTGCAATAAGAGTCACTGAAAAATTCCCACCACTAACGGTCTAAATCGACAGGTTCATATATGTGTGTGGAGAAGATGAATGGGATTTTTTACTTCCAGAACTAGAATGTTCCACTCAGTTCTGATGATTTTCTTGTTGAAATTCTACTTCATCGTTTTCCTGTCAGTTTACGCTCAAAGCTAAATGCCCATCCTGCATCTCATTAGCATATTTTTTTTTATTTGCGATTTGAATTAGTGGCTCGGAAGTATGAGTTGTGTTTTTAACGAGATGTAGCCCACATAATCGGATTGCCCCCTCCGGGTAATGGTGATCTAATTACCAATAAAGTGTAACGAACCATCAGAGTGTAGATGATTTTGTGACGGCTTGACTTTCTTCTTTAGTTTTCCAGTTGCACTGGAGAGAAGACGCAGTGGCGCGTGCCGTTTCGGCACGTTTTGCGCCACACTTCCCCCTGAAATAAGCTCCTTCTCATTCTGTTGACAAAGCAAATTAGAAAATTGGAAAGAAAATCACATCTCTCAGCTTTGCTTTGGTCTGCAGAACGGATCTTCGTGAATAACATCTAGTAGACGTCGACTAAAGGTGGAGTACTTTATAATGTCGCAGAGGGCTGTTTAGATAACATTTTGACCGGTCAGCATCAGATGCAGACGAAACACAAATGTCTTTGTCTTGTGACCTCCCTGAGGATGTGGCTACTCATATTCTGCTCACATGACAGATCATACTCAATGTGATAAGCAGGTGCCTTCCATTTATTTGTGTTTTTTTTTAAAAAGATCTGCAACGAGCGTCTGAACCTCTTGACTTCGCATAGCATTTTTTATATGTCCTGTATATTAATATTTATACACTCAAGGTCTGCGTGCATAACGGAAAGATGAAAAATTCTACTAGACGGTCCTGTAAAGCGCTTTGCATTGTACTCTTTGGTTTGTTACCTGTAGACCATAAATCATTATCTGAATGTGTCTCACATCCAAGTGTTTAGGACCTTCATCATTTTTTCTTTTTTGTTTTAAAACACAAAAAAACAGAGCAGCGCTGTCCTTGAAACACACCGCAATATGAACCACCGAAGGCTCAGTCTTAAACTCACTGTGGATTTTTTTTCCCCTATTCAATCGTGTTTGTACTTTTGAAAGAAACTCTGACTCCGTTTACTGTCAGCAAACTTGTTTCAAATAAGTTCTTCCCCTACGTTGTTTTCCGTTAGCCATATAAGAGTGTCGATGTAGCAAGTTCTGGGTAGATTAAGTATTGTCTGGCAGCTGTCTGTGTTTTGTGGACCCGATAGCCTTGGCAGGCAAATCAGCAGCTAGCAGTGAATTAAAGAGCGCTTTCTGCCTCATCAACATGTTTGATATCTCCATAAACTACTGTGGAAACACAGCAGCTCTTCAACGCAGATGTCCCACGGACACCAGGCTCCCTCGAGATTTCGCCGGTATCAGCAAACCTAATTGAAAGGCTGTGGGAAATTGAAAATCTTCTGTCGGTAGTTTAAGTAGCAGTGAGCGACTTGAAGGACTAATTGTAGATGGTTTTTTTGAGTGCAGTTGTTCCTCGACTGTTGTTTAAAGGCGTTTTTAGATCTCGTGGTTATGAGTAAGCTTTCATTCGGTTTAATAAAGCGTTTGCAAGTGTCAAGCTGCTGAAACTTCTCCCTCCACGCTGGTCTAATTAGTGCGATAAACAAAACATCATAAACAAGATGCTTCGCTTTCTCCGTAATCTAAAGAAAAAGCGCCTTTATTATACTATAAATGCTGTAATAATGCAACAAAGACTCAAACCCATCTTGTTTCCCAATTAGCATTATGTAGTTTGCTCTAAAGCATATGCGGTGTTGCAAATGCGTGTCCTTTTTGTTTACTTGCTAATTTTCCATTAAATGTATCCCACAGCTATAAGCGCAGAGTTTTTAGTCTTAAACAACACAGATTAAACCGAAAGTAATGAAGTTGTTCCGAAAAAGATCCCACACTATTTAGCGGCGGACTTGAAAATATCGACTCTTATATTGATGAAACAATCAGCTGCGAAAAATTGTCACTTCCATTTTCTCTTTACTACCAATTGAGGAGCATCTCGCCTTATCAGCTCTCCACAGACGGGCACTCACAGGGAGAGAAGGTTCATCTTTTAGCCACTTATCAATTTGTCCAGGTGATCCAGTGGGGCAAACCTCTTTGCTCCTCACACACAGCAGAGGAGAGGAAGAACAGCACAATTGATGACTGTAATGATTGGAGTTTGCATTCTGGAGCAGACCTAACCTAACTGTCTGGCTATCTGGAGAGTGTGTCGCAGAATACAAATAAGGCCACGTTTGCTTTGTTCCTACTGCTGGTTATTCATTACTTGCAATTTTTAGTTGTTTATTTTTTCCTGAAAGGCATATTAGAATGGCGCATTATAATATTTTGATGGAGGTTAACAGCAAAGCAAATGAAGTGGCCCATGGAATAAAAGAGGGATTCAATTATGAAAGATGTGGATTGGGGTTTTAGCAGTAGAGATTGTTTGCCCTAACTTGAATGGATCATCATCCAACATGCTAGAGACAATGTCTAATAAAATGAAGAGTAATGAATAAATTTGGTCTTTTTAATATTTTCAGACTCGTGGAGGCTGTTTATACACTTTTAATATAAAGATTTTATTTACGCCTCAATTGTTTGCACAAAGGACCAGGGTTTTTTGCCATTTTTTTTTTGGTCTAATTTTTATTTGTTTAGCTTTTCTGCTTGCAAAATCATTATGTGGTCCATTGTTTCAAACGCATTCTGGCAATCAGTGTTTTTTTTTTTTTTTTGCATGTCCTATTCCACTTTAAATACACAATGAGTAATTGGACGTGTCAATCATTTTGCCTGCAGCAGAGTTGTGTATTTGACTGGCCAATTTTGAATATTGTCCTAAAAGCATCATCCAAAAATGATTAAGTGGCATTTAGCCTTGTATTCAAAATTCTGAATAGTTGAAATTAATTAAATAAAAAATTGTGGGAGGTTTGGAAATTGTATTAAAGAAATAAGTCGACTGGAATTCTTGTAAAATGAATCAAACTAAAATCATGATTAAAACATTTAATGTTTTTTTTTTTTAAGATTATAAAATGAATATTAGCATAACCATCATGCATGAACCCATTTTGGTGTCATGAAATAAGAAAAATTTAAAATCTATGCATGACTATCATTATTTTTCATTGGTTATTTCAGGTGAAATTAAGTTAACCCCCCAAAATACTTTAATGATTCATTATAATAATAATGATTTATTTAAATTATTAGTTTTTGCCTTGAAACATTTTTTTAAATAATGATGAAGTCTATTCAAGGAAAGAGTTTATTACACTCTTAAAAATAAAGGTGCTTTAAAAGGTTCTTCTATGGCATCGCTGTAAAGAACCTTTTAAAGCACCTTTAATTTTGGTTCCACAAAGAACCATTCAGTCAAAGGTTCTTTAAAGAACCATCTCTTTCTTACCTTTTTATAACCTGAACAAAACTTCTTTCACCACAAAGAACCTTTTGTGAAACAGATGTTAAAGGTTCCTTATGGAACCATTTTGACAAAAAAGGTTCCTCTACGGCATTGTGGAACACCTTTATTTTTAAGAGTGTACTGCATTACAGGTTTCCTATTTTTCTATTTTTCCTATCTTTCATTTTTAGATAATAAAATTAATATTAGCATAACCAACATGCATGAACCCATTTTGGTGTCATAAAACAAGAAAATCATTAAAAAAAAAAAGAAAAAAAAGTTTGACTATGCATATATGTCATCCCCCACTCAGTTATTTTAGGTGAAATTGAGTAACCCAAAAAAACTTAAATGTTTCATTGTAATAATAATGATTCATTCAAAACATTTGTTTTTACCTTGAAACATTATTTAAAAATAATGATGAAGTGTATTCAAGGAAAGGGTTTATTACTGCATTTCAGGTCCTTCCTTTTTTTGTTTCTTTCTTTCTTGCTTGCTTTCTTTCATTCTTGCTTTCTTTCATTCTTTCTTTGTTTCTTTCTTTCTTTCTTTCTTCCTTTTTTTATTCTTTAATTTTTAGATAATAAAATTAATATTAGCATAACCAACATGCATGTACCCATTTTGGTACAATGAAACAGAAAAATAATTTAAAAAAATAAATAAATAAATAAAAATAAATAAATAAATAATAATAATAATAATATTTTTCCCATGGCTATTTCAAGTGAAATTAAGTTACAAACAACTTTAATGATTAATTATAATAATAATGATTTATTCAAAATATTTGTTTTTACCTTGAAACATTATTTAAAAATAATGATGAAATTTATTCAAGGAAAGGGCTTATTACTGCATTTCAGGTAATCCATTTCCTATTTTTCTTTCTTTCTTTCTTTCTTTCTTTCTTTCTTTCTTTCTTTCTTTCTTGTTTTCTTTCATTCTTGCTTTCTTTCATTCTTTCTTTCAAAATATTTGTTTTTACCTTAAATTAAACATTAAAAATAATGATGAAGTGTATTTAAGTAAAAGGTTTATTACTGCATTTCAGGTCATTCATTTTCTGTTTTTATTTCTTTCTTTCTTTCTTTCTTTCTTTCTTTAGTTCTTTAATTTTTAGATTATAAAATCAATATTAGCATAACCAACATCCATGAACCCATTTTGGTGCAATGAAACAAGAAAATCGTTTAAAACATTTTTTTTTCCATTGGCTATTTCAAGTGAAATTAAGTTACCCAAACAACTTTAATGATGAATTATAATAATAATGATTTATTCAAAATATTTGTTTTTACCTCGAAACATTATTTAAAAATAATGATGAAATTTATTCAGGGAAAGGGTTTTTTTTACTGCATTTCAGGTAATTCGTTTCCTATTTTTCTTTCTTTCTTTCTTTCTTTCTTTCCTTCTTTAATTTTTAGATTAACCAACATGCATGAACCCATTTTGGTGTAATAAAACAAGAAAATCAAAAAAAAAAACAAAAAAACATTTGAGTATTAGTGACTATAATGACATAACCCAAAAAACTTTAATGTTTCATTGTAATAATGATTCATTCAAAATATTTGTTTTTACCTTAAATTAAACATTAAAAACAATGATGAAGTGTATTCAAGGAAAGGGTTTATTACTGCATTTTAGGTCATTCATTTCCTATTTTTCTTTCTTTCTTTCTTTCTTTCTTTCTTTTTTTTTTAAAAAAAGTCTGAAACCAACAAAAATAAAAAGATAACATTTCTTCTTTTCATTGATCTTGGCCATATTTATTTGTCATTGACCCCTAATAAAAATGGCACAGAGCGTATTCTGTATTCACTCACTCTTCCAGTATGCAGCGCTGACACGACGCTCGATATAGTGTGTGTGCGTGACAGACTATTTCCTTTCATGTATCACTTGCTCAAAAACCAAGAGTTTATTCGTCCTTTTACCCTCCTGGATACAAAAGTGTTGCAGTATTGGAATTGGAATGTGGAAGGGGGATGAGATGGATGTAAGAAAGAGAGTGCAATCGAGAGACACTTATAAACTCTTTGATGCTAAATGTAAAAGAGTGTTTCTGTGATCAAACAAGTAATACAGCAGCAAGAGGCTTTCACAAGCGAAAAGTGGCAGGGCGGTTAGATATTTCACAGCGCTGTGCTTGTATGAATGTGTACGTCTGTGGAAACAGATTTAGCAAATTGCTCTTTATGTGTTTTGACTCATTTTTGTCTCATTAATATTTTACAAGAGGGCAGAGATATGTTTTCTGTAGCTTTTCATGCAGGAAGAAAGGCAGGGTTACAGTAATGTACAATCCTCCTTACTCTACAAAGACGGCCTCAAGGGACTTGAAGTATCACTGAACACAAACACTTTATTAAAACCATACCACACGCTGACAAACTTACGAATATCTATCCATTAAATACATAAATAAATAAACGCATGTAATATAGCCACAAGAGGTCATTTACTATGGTTAAAGGAGGCATGAAGTGGAACATAAAGAAACCAATTATTTGTACCAGAGTGTAATAGAATGGAGCTGTTTGACTTAAAACAGTGTTTTCAAATGTGCCACTCATAGTTTGAGATGCTAAACAGTGAGATGTGACCCTAGACCACAAACCAGTCATAAGGGTCAATTTTTTGTATAAACAAGCCATCATTTCCATTGATGTATTGTTTGTTAGGATTAGGCCGAGATATGACTGTTTGAAAATCTGAGGGTGCCAAAAATCGAAATATTGAGAAAATAACCTTTAAAGTTGTCCAAATGAAGCATATTAAGTTTTGATATATTTACGGTAGGAAATCTTCATGGAACATGATCTTTACTTGCTATCCTAATTATTTTTGGCATAAAAGAAAAATACAATGTATTGTTGGCTCTTGCTACAAATATACCTGTGTTACTTATGACTGGTTTTGTGGTCCAGGGTCACATATGTAATCATTCGATTACTTATATTAATCTTAAAAAAAATCTATTTTTCTACTTTTTGCTGAAGTTAAGCTACCAAAACATACAGTAAATAGACTTACTAGAAAGGTACTTTTCTGAAAAAGTGGATTAAATCTTTAGTATTATCTGTCTGCAAGGTTTTTATTTTGAGTTTTTCATTTATTTTGAGTTCTGAGGAAGTGTATATGAACAATTGATATATATATATATATATATATAATGCCTTTATTTAGGTAGGACAGTACAGTAGAACAGGAAGCAAAGTGGGAGAGAGAAAGGGGGGGTGGGATCGGGAATGAGCCGGGATTCGAACTCGGGTTGCCCGCAGCATAACCGCTCTAAATGTCGGCGCAGTCTGTTGCTGATGTTTTCCTGATATTTGAGGTTTGAATTTCCTATTAACATTTTACTATGCACGTTACCATTTATTTATCTGTTTTTTGAAAATACAGGAACCGGTAATATTGTGAAATATTTTTACAATTTATAACAACTGTCTCCTATTTTGATATGATTAAAAAAATATCATTTATTCCTGTGATGGCAAGCCTAAATTGGCATGTGATCCTTCAGGAATCATTCCATATTCTGATTTCTTAGTATTATGTTCAAAACAGTTGTGCTGGTACATATTTTTGTGGAAACCCATTTTTTCATTTTTCTCTGATTAATGGAAAGTTCAAAATAATAACATTTATTAAAAATATACATTTTTGTAGTAATTTAAATGTCTTTACTTTTACTTTTGATCAATTTAATGCAGCCTTGCTGAATAAAAGTATTAATTTCTTTAAAAAAAAATAGTGTAGTGTACATCATTGGGGTCTCAGGGACACCAGACAAGTCAATATCAATAAAACACGAGGGTTAATTAAAAACATAAACAGCATTCCAGCCTTTGGGAAAGTCTTCCAAATGAACTTGAGAGGACTGGCCCAGATTTCTCTCACGGAGATCTTTCTGTGATAAATGCACTCTGCGGTGATAAACATCTCCCTTGATACAATTTATCATCTGTCGTCATTTTCCATGCTGCAAGAGATAAGAACAACACCAGATTCGGTTTAACATACCCATAAAATATATCCATGCAACCCAGAGGGCTCAGGAGGGGGGTAGAGAGAGTGCGTTAGAGAGGATGAAACGGTTGCAGAAAAAGAAAAACAGAAAATGCTGATTTAGTCGGTCTGAGCAGCTGACAAGAGCCCAAAACCCTTTAAAACTACCAAACCAGCTTAGGCTGGCTTCCAGCAGACACTTTCAAAACACATAGTTAATTCATGACATTGACGCTGGATGAAACATTTCCTCAATGTTTCCTTCTCCACCGATGCTCATTGAGGCTGTGCTAATTAATTTATAGTGGGAATTTTTGCAGCTACATTTGCACACACCCTCTTGGATCCACGAGGGCAAACACCGCACACCTTCCTGTTCCATTAATCATTCTTATCTCTTTCTCTGTTTTAGCTAATGCTATTGATTCAGTCCACTTTCACTGCATTATGTAAATCAATGAGGCTGATTCTTCACCTCCAAAGACGGGGGGTGCTAATGGCTGATGAATACTTTTCATCAAGCGGACAAGTTTATCAGGGGTCACTAATGCTAATAGATTATTCAGGATCCTGCAAGAACAAAAGCAAAGCAAGAGGTGACGGATTTCAAGGGCAAATGCGTCATTAAAAATTAATCATAACAGAATAAATGCATCTCTTCATTGTGTATCTTGAGGCGAATACAGGAATAGGTGCATCTGAATGGCAAAAAGTCACATAATTTTCCTGAATTTGTCGCATGTTTTTGTTGTTCATGTAGATGACGTGGACAAACCTGATATTTTTGCTCATCCTTTTTAGGAGCAAGGCAAAATTGGAGTCACATTCAACATAGGAACGTCTGACATCACTGTTCAGGAGAGCAGCACCGCTGTAAATGACGGCAAGTACCATGTAGTGCGCTTCACCCGAAATGGGGGCAATGCTACACTTCAGGTGGACAACTGGGCCATCAATGAGTACTTCCCCTCAGGTAAGACCTCTCACCGACCGCTTCAACCTTTGGCTTCTGACTTCAAGAAGATGTATGGACAATGCGCAGAACTGGACAGCAACTGCTTTCGAGCTATTTCTAAAGTCACTTTGTCTCCCCAGTGACTGTGCAGTGTACTTTCATTTAGGAACATCCTGTGAGCCTCAGTCACAACAGAACCGACAAACGGTACATTCGTAGACTCTCCTATTTTCCTAAATTGCATTTAATTGTCAATTAGATGTTTTTTTGTTCTTCCATGGCTGAAAAACAATGGCATTTTGTTTTGCCGCACTGCTATGTGAGTTTCTGTGGAAACCATTGGACGCAGTGTAGAAGCTGATAACAAGTATGTGACATTATGAAATTTTCATTAGCATTCCTCCTATTATTATGTGAGAAGAGTACATAATACTAGATTTGTGTGAAAGAAAATATTATATTACCATATCAAAAATACATGACATTTATTTATTATTGTGAAATATTATTACAATTTTAATATATGTGACCCTGGTCCACAAAACCAGTCATAAGGGTCAGCTGAAAGCTGAAAGCTTTTCATTGATGTATGGTTTGTTTGGATCTGACAATATTTGGCCAAGATACGACTATTTGAAAATCTGAGGGTGCAAAAAAATCTAAATACTGAGAAAATCACCTTTAAAGTTGTCTAATTTAAGTTCTTAGCAATGCATATTACTAATCAAAAATTAAGTTTTGATATATTTATGGTAGGAAATTTACAAAATATCTTCATGGAATATGATCTTTACTTAAAATCCTAATGATTTCTGGCATAAAAGAAAAATCTTTAATTTTGATCCATACGATGTATAGTGGGCTACACTGTAAAAAACTATTTGTTGAGTCAACTTAAAATAATTTGTAACCTGGCTGCCTTAAAATTTTAAGTTCAGTCAACTTAAAAAAAGTTTATTCAACTTGAAATGTTTAATTATACTAAGTGAGAACTTAGATATTTGAGTTGAATCAACTTTTTAAGGCAGAATCAAAATTTTAAGGCAGCTGGGTTACTTACCCATCTGTTAAGTTTAGCAAACACAAATATCTAAGTTGCTACTTAGTACAACTTAACATTTAACATTTCATAATTCATAAGTTTCATAAGTTGAATAAACTTATTTTAGTTGACTGAACTTAAAATTTTATGGCAGCAGGGTAACAAATTATTTTAAGCTGACTCAACAAATTGTTTTTTTTATTTTTTACACTGTATTGCTACAAATATACCTAGACTTCAGAGTCACATGATAATTCAGAAATCATTTCAACATGCTGATTTAATGCTCAAGAAGCATTTCTTAAAATTTAGTGGAATAAAATTTTTTTTCAAACAGTTTTTGAAATAGAAATCTTTTCGTAACAATATAAATGTATTTACGGTCATTTTGACCATTTTAATGCATCCTTGATTAATAAAAGTATCTTCAGAGTGACCCCAGCAGTAGTGTAGATATAATCTGGTATTATATCTCTTCTAATTTTTTTTTTTTTTGTTTCTTTCTTTATTTTTTTTTTAAATGACTTCTAATAAATTAGTTAAAGTATAAAAGGAAAATCATGTACTAGCAACATCCCTTGAAGGCAAGTTAGTTCACTCGTTGGCCATCTTAGTACCGCCCCAGGCTGCTATTTTCTAGGCATGTAAGTACAGCTCTTACCATATGAAAAGGGAAAAACTGTAATTACCAAACATTACATTTCAGCATATGTCAAATCAGCTGTATACATATCCCGTTAAAAAAATTTGGGGTCAAAATGCCATATTTTCACATTCACTGTGGAACAAAATGCTTGATGAAGAAATGCTTCTTCTCAAACGCACTCCTAATGAAAAGGATTGACATCTTTCCATTTTACATTTCTTTCCCTATCTAGTATTACATCCCTTCTCAGTTAAAAGCAAGAGTAAAAGTGGGAATCATGTACTAGCCAGTTCCTTTAAGCTCACATTTTACTCCATTCAGCATGATTGGATAAATTGGGGAAGGTCGAGAAGTCTAAAACCTCTAAGGTTGTCATGACTTTATATATAAAAATCAAGATTAGTATAAAAATCATTGAAAGGGAAGCCGCCAGAGTGAATTACTTGGATAGCGTTAAAGTAATGCGCTATCGGTTGGATCTTTTCTATAATGCAGGTGCATGGAGTACAGTTAGTGGATGAATTTCATTTTGTGGGAGAGATTAGACATCCTCAGCTGGGTCACACACAAAACGCATTTTGTTGAGCATTATCGTTATTGAGCAAACATTCCCAATTCTTAACTTTTGCACTATTTCAAGAACATGCTTTTGCAAATCAAACATAGAGTAATTTGTCTTGCGTGTCCGTTTTTTCCTGTTTGAGCATCTAAGGGCATGAGTTTGTGTTCCTGTCGGCGCTGAATAAACCCATTTCATGTGGCCAACTCTACTAATGCACCCATTTATCAGTCTGCCATCTATATGAATGATATTAGGCATGACAAATATATGCAGTGGCGTGTTGCCGCGCTGTTCATATGGATACATTATACAGAAGTCAGCGCCTGCCTGTTTTAGGTCTGAAGTTTCATTTCTGCCAACATGGGCATTTGCGGCAAACTCACATAAGGGCTGGGGAAATATATCACTGAGATTTATAGGTGGCATGGTGGTACAACACTTCTATATAAATGTCAGCAAAATTTACTTTCTCTGCCAAAGTTTCAACATGATAATAAAATATTTATATATTCATATGGCCACCTGCGAATAGAATATGATTATGCTTGAAGACAGATGTCCCCTCATGGCAGGCTGCTCTTTGCTTTGGCACCGGTTTCATTGTAATGTTTGATTTCTCAATTCAATCTTGTCAAGACGTTGATGAAGAAATATATTCCGAGGATTTGGTCTCTTTGACGGAGCTGCGGTCCTTGAGCGATATTGCGAGTTTTTGGTGCTCTGCCATGCTATCCTTTATTTAATTTACAGACTAAATGAAGCAGGTTCTTGAAGACCCATGGAGAGCGCTGAACCGCGCTCAACATCTGTGCTTTATTTTCTTAATGCGTCAAAGAAGTAATGCCTAATAGTTTCGGCACATTGGTTCCAGAGCTGTGCTTTTGCCAAGTTATTATACCTTACCTTGCTGCGCTAAGCACATACAAATAGCAAGGGCAAGTTAGCTCGTTGCGTCTTTCAAGCACACTGCCTATTTGTCTCCCATGGGTCCCGAGAGGTCAAGCAGAGATGTCTACAGGGCCACAAGCGCGGTCACCTAAAGCTTATGACTGTCATTACAACGTAACCCGAGGCCATGTGCAGAATACTCACTTTGAGAATAAATTGTGCTGTGCTTGTCCATTCATTTCACTAGAAATACTGAGCCAAGTGCCGCCACATGTCCTAATACAATTCGCACACCCTCCGGTAACGGCTAACAAATATGAGTAAGCATAAGACGTATTTCTTTTGCTAGTATTACTCGTCGATTGTAAGCGGGGAGGCCTGCTATTCTGGCCGGATTTGCTTGGATTTTTCCAGAAAATGCTGAAGGGAAATGCAACAATGTCTATTATTTAGGCTGCGGTTGGCAATCTGGAGTTGAAAATCAGCACAATCTTCTCTCATTCCCTTCACTTTACCATATAATGGACTTATGGAGTGGAGGTGTAGTTTTCTAACTTACTGGAAGAGCCAGATAAGCAACTTCTTTTCAAGGAACTGTACCTTGGACTAACAACTGCAAGCCGTAAGATGTTATATTTAGAAAAACGCAGATACTAAGTCTTGTGAGGAATTATCTCACGTTGTCACTGATATGCTAACCGCATTCAAACACAAAGAGTATCGAATAGTGTTGCTCAAGATCTGTTTTAACCCTTTACAACAGGCGTTTAGAGCGATTCTCATTAAAATACAGCTGTTCAATTCAGAGGAGAGTCGAAGATAATGGTTTTCAGCAAGTTCCACCAGTTCAGTGCTGGCAGCATGACACCTCGCTGATGCTGTCATCGCGCTTAATTTACAATATAATAGATTTAATGAGTTTTTGCATTTAGAGGGTATTTTAAAGGGTAATAAATAGGAGGAGGATTAATTCCTCCAACGAATCTCATCCTTCACACAGTGAACTTCTCAAATAGCTTGGGTGATATCCAAAGAGATTTGTAGTTTAGTCCTTTGATTCCATCTCTGCTAGTCAGCCTCAGGTAAGATAAGGTCTTAAGCCTGATTGTTCTACTGTGGATCTTTCATATTTTATGTTATATATTAGAGCAGCCACAACACTTATCATCTGATATTAGGGATGTTTAAATTGATCAGTATTGGTTATTGAATATTGGATATTAAATATTAAATAATTACATTTCCATGCCCAATTACACTGCCCTCCAAAAGTTTGGAAACGCCCTAGAAAACTGGGGTTTTGGACAATATTGGCATGAATCCTTTTTAATTTGTGATAATTTTGCACTGATAAGGGACAACACAAACTACGTAAACAGTTTATATATAGAAAAAAAAATTCTAAACTTAATTGGCAATCAATTGTTGAAGCTATTAAGGCAGGGGTGCCCAACCCTGTTCCTGAAGATCGACTTTCCTGCAGAGTTTAGTTCCAACCCTAATCAAACACACCTGTCTGTAACTATCAAGTGCTCCTTGAGATCCTAATAAGCTGGTTCAGGTGTGTTTGGTCAGGGTTGGAGTTGAACTCTGCAGGAAAGTCGATCTCCAGGACCTGTATTAAGGTGTGCTGACCCAAAAATCTTTTAAAAACCTGGGCCAAGTTTAAACCAGTAACCAGGCATCACAGCTGACAAAGGGGCATGTGTGATTTTGATATGTATATATTGCACATGTATATATGTATATATCAAAATGAAAATTATTATTGCTGGTCTTCAATGATAATGTCAAGTTACTTTAATGTATTTGCACCAAAAAATTATAAGGATTTATGCTGATATTGTCCAAAACCACACTTTGCCAGGGGTGTTTTCAAACTTTTGGAGGGCAGTTTACGTTTTTTTTAGATCTACATTACCTTTGCTATCATCTGGTACTCACTCTTTTTAATTTAATAATCTGTAATAAAATAAGTAAAAAAAAAAAAAGTAATTTTATATGCTTTCATTGTATTAACAACTGTTTATTTTATTAATTATAATCTTTCTTGAACACATTTGTAGACATTTTACATTTATTTGAGATATTTTTACATATATTTCTTTATATTTTTACACTATACTATCTTTGCTATCATCTGACACTCACTCAAGCTTTAAAAACATGAATAATTTAATAATTTTTCAAAAATAATAATCTGTTATAAAACAAATAAAACACTTACGTAATTGTGTATGCTTACATTGTATTAACAACTGTATTTTATTAATTTTAACTTTTTTACACATTTGTACATATTTTATATTTGAGATATTTTGTCATATATTTTTCCATATTTTTACACTATACTACCTTTGCTATCACTCACTCAAGCTTTAAAAACATGAATAATTTAATAATCTTTCAAAAATATTTAAAATAAGTATTTAAAAAAAAATACATTTAATGCATTTTGTGTTGTTATGTATGGAAGCCCTTTCCCACCACTGAATAAAAATAAAAAATGTATTTGCACTTTTTTTTCACAATTTAGAGTTTTTGCAATTATGAATTTTTTTTCTCAGAATTGTGACATATAAACTCACATTTGCAAGATATAAACTCTCAGTTCTGAGAAATAAAGTCATAACTTGCAATTATGAGTTTTTTTCTGGCAAATGTTCGTATCTTGCAATTCTGACTTTTTTTTTCACAATTCTAACTTTTCTCAGAATTGTGAGATATAAACTCACAGTTGCAAGTTATGAAGTCAGTATTGCGTGATATAAACTCACAATTGTGAGAAAAAAAACCCTCAGAATTTAAAATCACAATTCTGACTTTTTTCTCAGAAATTGTGACTTTCTCACAGTTGTGACTTTTTTTCTTCTAGGTATTGTGATTGCGGGTTATTAAGTCAGAATTTTGAAATATAAACTTGCAATTCTGAGAATATATCAGTCTTTTTTTCCCCTCAGAATTGGACAGTAATTCGCAATTGCGAGTTTATGTCTCTCAATTCTGAGAAAAATGTAACAATTGCAAGTTATCTTGTAATTCTGAGAAATTAACTCGTAATTATGACTTTTTTTCTTGCAAATACAAGTTTGGATCTCGCAATTCTGACTTTATAACTTGCAATTAAAAGTTTATATTTCACAATTTTGAGAAAAAAGTTACCTTTTTTAGTTTTTTATCCGGAAACTGGCTTCCATAGATATTCCTAGATTTTTTTAGTAGTATCAACAATGATAGTTTTTGATTTATTTTTAATGTTATTTCTTAATTTATGTAGTTATAAAAGTATATAATTTAAATATTGTCAACACTTTTTTGGTTAAACCAAGTAGAAAAGAAAATAATGTGCATGGTAGAGGTGAGGGAAACTGGAAAATCACCTTTTCCTTACCAAAATAGAGCAAAAGCAAATGGAATCAGTCCAAATCTTTATCACTCTGTCCCACACACCCCTTGCAGTTTGGCAGGAAATGTCAGAGTGTGTCAATCAGACAGCAGCTTGACGCTATGTTCAAGAGACAAGCGTATTCGCGGGACAGGGTTGCGACAAGGAACACGAAGGGGATGTTATATCATTTTTGACACACGTGTGCACAATATGATGGCTCGTCGGTGTGTGTCCGTGTCCGCGTCTTTATGTGTGTGTGTTGAGAAGAAGATGACTTCTTTCTTTATGGCTGTGCAGAGGCTTTTTGATGTCCCTGTGGCTGCTTTGGCAGTTCCAGGACCCAGGCTGGGTAATAGCGAATGACAGCAGGGAAAATGGTAGACGATTATGTGCGATAGGCGCTGCAATTCTGCTATAGCACTGACAGTGGTTCAGACCGCCATACTTCAGTCAAATCACCGTATCATTTTTGTACCATCAGCGAGGTTGGTAGAGATATTCAGTTCTCTCATTTCCCATCTTTTGTCGCACACCCTGCTGGAAACTGTTAGTCCAGGTTCACTTCATTCACGGGGATGCTCTTGATTTACACTACTGAAAAGTACTATTCTGACCTCATTTGTTTTTGTTTTATTACAGATTTTATTTTGTTTAAATCTGCTTTAATATTTCTTTAGAGTAAAATCTATATGTAATATGTAACAAAGCTTATTTTGCATTGAAAGATCTGTTTGCATGTAAAAGAATGATTATGACTTAATTTATATCTTATTATATACTATAGTGCAGCTTGCTGGTTAAACCGTATTGTAAATTTTTTTTAGCAGAGTTTATTGTTTTTTTTTTTTTGTTTGTTTTTGGGGTTTTTTTGTGCTGTAATGCTGTAATGTGGTGCAATGGTTCATTGCATTCATGTATTCATTTTTTATTTTTATTTTTTGGAATGGGACAAGTTCATACTGTACAACTGCATTTTTTTTCCCATACTGTAAAAATCTATAATAGGATTTATGGAAGCCCGTTTTTTTACCACCAAAGAATTTTTTTTTAAAAAAAAGGTAATTCTTTTTATCTAATTCTGACATTTTTCTCGCAACTGTGAGTTCCCATCTCGCAATCCTGACTCTTTTTCTCAGAATTTTGAGATATATACATGCAATTGCAAATTATACAGGCAAAATTGTGTAATATAAACTCACAATTTAAAGTTATAAAGTCAGAATTCTATTCTTCTGTTATTTCTCACAATTGCGAGTTTGCATCGCACAATTTTAACTTTATTTTTCACAGTTGTGAGTTTATATCCCACAATTCTGAGTTTATAACTTGTAATTTACGAGTCTATATTTCACAATTCAGAGAAAAAAAAGTAATAATTGCAGGTTTGTGTCATGCAATTTTGAGACAAAAGTCAGAACTGTGAGTTGTAAACTCGCAATTGCCAGAAAAGTCAAATTAGTGAGATAAAAAGTCACAATTACCTTACTTTTTTAAATTCAGTGGCAGAAACAAGCTTCCATAAATTCGCTTTGAAATTGTTTTCATTCAGAGATTGCAGGTAAATTTCACAAATACGATAAAATGGTAGGTAACACATTGAATTAAACTTTACATTCTGAAGTTAAAAAAAAAAGAAAAAATTTATAAACATATTATCTTTATATGTAATATTATGTCTATATCTATAATGTAATATTATGTCTATGTGTAATATATGTCTAATATCTTTGGTTTTATTTTAACACTTTAAAAAATTATTTTTACAGTGAAACACATAAACTTTCAATAATTATAATAAGACATCCCGAATAACCTGAATACGATATTTTACATAAAAGATGTTTGCATATAGTCCACAAGAAAAAATAATAGTTGAATTTATAAAAATGACCCAGTTCAAAAGTTTAACTTTTGAAAAAACTTTTGAACAGAATGGAGATGTGGATGAAAATTCATCTTATTTTGCCTAAATATAATATTTTGTCATTTAGTACTGCCCTTCAGAGGCTACAGAGGATAGTTACATGTTTCCCAGAAGACAAAATAAGTTAAATTCAAAAAGTTTTCACCCCCGGCTCTTAATGCATATTGTTTTCCTCTGGAGCATCAGTGAGCATTTGAACTTTCTGTAATAGTTGCATATGAGTCCCTCAGTTGTCCTTAGTGTGAAAAGATGGATCTCAAAATCATACAGTCAGGGGAAAGGGATCAAATACACAAAAAAGCAGAAAAGCACAAAAAAGCAGAAAATCCAAAGAATTTGTGGAACCTGAAGGATTTTTCTGTTCAGGACAAACAAGGGACTTATGAACAACTGTCACTAAACAAAAAACACAGCTGTGGATCATTCAGGTAACAACACGGTATTAAGAATCAAGCGTATGTAAACTTTTGAATCGGATCATTTTTATAAATTTAACTATTCTTTTCTCTTGTGGACTATATGTAAACATCTTGTATGTGAAATATCTTATTCAGGTCAGTACTAAATAAACAATAACATGCATTTTGTACGATCCCTCTTATTTTGGTAAAATAATTAACTTTTTAATGATTCTGAAAAGGGGATGTAAGCTTTTGACCTCAACTGTATATAAAATACTATTTTTAATAATAATAATAATGATGATAATAATTCAAATGTAATTTTATGGAATATATTTTAGAACATAAAAATATATTGTTTTTTTTTTCCTTTTTTATTCTACTTTTGAAAAGTCATTTTAAATTGCCATTGCCAATTTTAAATTAAATTGCTTTTCGAATATGTTAAGTGTGAAGCCATTAGATGTATTTCTTCTTTATAAATGGCAGTTACAGCACCCTATTATGTGTGATTGTGCAGAGATTGAGCTCACAGGTGTAATCATATGTGGTTACCCCACGCTGTGTCTTCCCTGTAGTTGCTGAAGCAAGCTCAGAAATGATGATTTAGGGTCCCATGGTCCCCCGCTTCAGAAACACCATTTCAGTTCAGTGACTTCTAAATCAGCAAGCACGCATAACATGTCGCGCCACCTCAGTGTTAATGTCTGGATGCCGTGCATGATGCTTTTGACTGAAAATCCTTGTTGTTTTTGTAACCTCTTTGTAAGGTTGCATATCCTTTCTTTTGTTAAAGCATTATGGGGCTTTTTCCCCTCTCGAGACTGAGTTTTGATGCTAAAGTCAGGCTTATTCCTGATGCAGTAAATTGCAGTAAAAGAGCTCCACCTGCTCTGTCTGCTTTTGCTTGTCTCCATTATCCTCTGTTTATTTGTGCAACCCTGTTTAATATGAATGAGTTTATTTCTCTTTTTTCCCTCTCCACTTTAATATGACTCACATAAGATGACTAGAAATGTTTTACTTTCTTTCCTTGAGCATGTCTTACCAGAAGGCAGTTGGGAAGTCCTCAGAAACCTCATGTTAAAATAGAAAAAAAATGTTATCGAGCATCTCAGAAGCAACATAGCATCTACAAAGACCTGACCATCTCCTGTAATCTGATCGAGTCCCATAGCAGTGAGCGGCACACATTTCACGATAAGCAATCCTTCGTCTCTTTTTGAGCGTGGATGGAGCCGGGCGGTTCGACTGCAATGCGAGAAGACAATTATCTCTCAAAACAAAAAGACAAGATTGCATTTTTGACAAAGAAGGAACCTTTTATCACAAAAAAGATTCAAGACAGGGTTCGTATGTGCGAAACAGATACTTGTGTATCCTATGAGCCAAATACAATTACTCGTATCAAAAACAAAATCTGTTGCCCTTATAAATCTCTCCAGAGGGGGAGAGAGATAAGCTTTCAATATGAGCTGTCTTTCTAATCCCACGATTAAATGAAACCACCAAGGATGGTCGGATAAACGTTCCCACTCTCATTGTCTCCTCAGATACTGAGGGACGATCCTCTGGAGTCACATTTCTTATTTGGGGATGTGTTTGGAGCGAGATAATGTGCAGAAAGACACTTTCGATTGAGATACAAGCCAAGTGTAAGAAGAGTGCTCAGGGAGAGAGTGGAGAAAAAGCTGGAGAGGGAGAATAAGAAAGAGGCCGGGGCGACGAGTCGAGTGTTTTAAATTTCAAAATTTCTTCTTGTCAAAGTTCAAGGTGTGTTAAGTGTGTGGACAGAGTGACATATTTAGTTCTTGGCTCACAGTAACTGGAGTTTCCATGTAGGAGACCGCGGACGTCATCTTTCGGTGCTCATTTTAATGTGGCTTGAAATGATGAAATGATGCCTAAATTTTGCGCCTTTTTGTGTGTAAACGTCAACCTGAAATGCAATTAAATACATGATTTTCTTCCATAATGTAACGTATGATATTCAGTATGCACATATAATTCAACAATTTCATGTTGATTTCAATTTAATTCACATTTCCAAATTTAGTTTTAATTCAAGTTTCATTTTAGTAATTATTATGTTTTGTGCTGTTGTCATTCTTATACATTTTTGGATTTTTAAAAGCATTTTTATTTATCTATATAAATGTAATTCAAATATAATAGTATAATTCTAAAGAAGACTCAATTTCATGTTGATTGCAATTTAATTCACATTTCCAAATTTAAGTTTAATTTAAGTTTAATTTTAGTAATTATTATGTTATGTGCTTTTGTCGTTGTTATACATTTTTGGATTTTTACAAATATTTTTATTTATCTATATAAATGTAATTCAAATATAATAATATAATTCTAAAGAAGACTCGATTTCATGTTGATTTTAATTTATTTCACATTTCCAAATTTATTGTACTTCTGTGTGACCCAAAAATATAATGGTGCTGTCAAAATTGGTGTTTTATTTTAATGTTATTTATGTACTGTTATAGTATTTATTCATATTTTGAATTAACTGTTATTTTTATATTTTCATTCAAGATTAGTTTTAGTCATTGCCTGTTCTGTGCTTTTGCCTTCATTATTATTTTTTAAAAATATTTCTATTTATCAATATAAATATAATTCAAATATAATAATATAATTCATTTGATTCACATTTTAGTAACTGTTATGTTTTATATAATATAATAATGTAATTCATGTATTCACTTTTTAATAAATTTTATGTTTTGTGCTTAATTACTATTAATTGTTGGATTTTTAAAAATATTTCTATTTATCTATATAAATATAATTCAAATGTAATAATAGTATTTAATAGTAGACTTTATTTCATGTTGATTTTAATTTAATTCACATTCCCAAATTTAAGTTTAATTTAAGTTTAATTTTAGTAATTATTATGTTTATTTTACATACTACTGTGTGACCCAAAATGGTATATAATGGTGCTGTCAAAATTAGTGTTTTATTTCAATGTTATGTATGTACTGTTAGAGCATTTATTCATATTTAGAATTAGTTTTAATTTTTATATTTTCAGTTTTAGTAATTGTTATGTTATGTGCTTTGTCATTATTTTTAATGTTTTGGATTTTTAAAAATATTCCTATTTATCTATATAAATATAATTTAAATATAATATAATTCAAAAGTAGACTCAGTTTCATGTTAATTTTAATTTAATTCACATTTACAAATTTATTTTACGTACTACTGTGTGACCAAAAAATATTATGGTGCTGTCAAAATTGGTGGTATTATTTGATAATACAAGTTTTATAAAAAAAAACTTTTATTTCAATTAAATTTCAGTACTAATATAGTGTTTATTAACTTACATTTAGAATTAGCTTTAATTGTAATATTTCCAGGTTTCATTTAAATTTCAATTTAAGTTTAGCTTTAGTGATTGTTATGTTATGTGCTTTTGTCCTTATTACAAATTTTTGGATTTTTAAAAATATTTTTATTTTTATTTGAGTTTTGGTTTTAGTCATTTTAATACTTAAACATTTTATTTCAGTTGGTTGCCAAGTTGCCAACATTTCCATTTTTTATTTAAGTTTTTAATCTAAAATTCAGATTTCATTTAATCTTTATTTAATGTCTATGAAATTTGAAATCTAAAATTCAGATTTCATTTCAGCTTTATTTTATATAATATCTATCCATCTATCTATATATATATATATATAGAGAGAGAGAGAGAGAGAGAGAGAGAGAGAGATGTATTATATAGATAGATGGATAGATAGAAACCACATTCAAAAAATCCTGCCAGTACCACTGTGCTTTTTTGTAAGTGGATCAGGTAGCTAAAACTCGTCTTAAGGGGTTTTTTTGCTTTCTCTCAATGTTTTTTCCCAACAAAAGACACAAAATAGCAATAATTTGTCACTGTGAAACACAACACAGTAGTGTTTATGAGAAGATATTTTTTTTTGGTGGCACAGATAGTACTTGGCAAGGCCGACGGTTTCATGCAATAAGCTATATTTGTTTTCAGCGAGACGGCAATGGCGTCCCGTAGCAATTTATCACTCGGTGGCGAGAACAACTGCACACAACACTGCTGGATTACAAAGGGAGAATGTTCACAATCACACGGTTGTTCTCATGAATTATTTTGAGTTGTTGTTATTAGCAGCCTTTTCCACAGAGAGAAAGCCGCACTTATCACGTCTAATTATACAAAAATATAACAATTTCTATGAAATAGCTTATACATTTTAAATGCGGCAGCAGTCTAGGGTTTCTTCGGCGTGCACTCGTGCTACCGCAGAGCCATTAAGGGTTCCTCTAATTTAGAATTAAAGGGAATTAAAATGCACAGATATCTCACATTCTTGTATGTGTTTGTGAAACTTAATCACAGTAGGAGGAAAACTCCCCCGCAGCGTGTGATCCTGTGCCATGTTAACACCTCCTAGTGCTGTTTCATTTTCAAAGAGCCTTTCATGTTCTCAGGAGTGAGAAAAGGTGTCATGCCCTCTGTACTGCTGGATCAAAGCAGCACAAATCCACAAATGTCTGTGAACCAGGCAGTCCTCCATCCCTAACCCCACTGTCCCCCCAAAAAAACTACAACAAAGCTGCTAAAATATTTTACATTTTTGGTTTTCAATATAAAATCATTTGGTTTATGTAATGCTTAGATAGGCATGAAAAGAAGAGAAGAAAACAGAATTGGGGCACAATTCAAGCTGAGCTTCAACCTTCATCTCACACACCATAGTTCAACTCATCTGTTTATTTCTTCTGCGCTCCACTGAAGAGATTTTAAAATGTATTGTATTTTGTGTGTGTGTGTGTGTGTGGTTTTTTTTTTTATTATTATTGCAGTGCTATTTTAGTACTGTTTGTATACTAGTATAATACGTATTAATATTTTGAATCATCTTTTATTTTATATTTTAGGTTTTTTGGTTTGTAGTTGATATTTTTAGTTTACATTTTTAGTAATTTAGTGGCGCCTTTTTTAAATATAAACTATTACTTAATTTCTAATTATTTAATGTAATATTTTATAATATTTTATATATTTAGTATAATTTGTAATTAATTAATATATATACTAATTTTAGTAACTTCAACAATCAGGTTTTTTAAGTATTATTTTTTCATCCAATATTTTTGTAGGGTTTTTTTTTTTTTCGGCAAATTTCATGGTTTTTGTTTTAATTTCATTTGGAGTTTTAGTTAACTATAGTAACTATGTATAATACACTGTAAAATTACAATACTGATATTTAAGTCTTTAATTAATGTCTTATTTTTTGTATTTTATAAACATTTAATCGTTTATAAGTTTTAATACATCAAGTTATTTTTATTTGAATTTTGCTTTACATTCAACTTTTATTTTCATTTTTTTATATTAGATTTTGTTTATTTGATTTAATTTATTATTTTTTTATTTTATTTTATTATTTGATTTGATTTCTTTTTATAGTTTTAGTTGTAGTTTTAATTTGAAGTTTTAGTTAATACTGATGTCTTAATTTAAATAATGTATTGATTTTTTTATATACATTTCTGATTTTCAGGCAACTCTTATTTTCATTTTATTTTATTGTTTATTTTGTTTGATTTTTTTATGGTTTTAGTTTTAATTTTATTTGAAGTTTTAGTTAACTATAGTAACTATAGATAGAATTTTTTTTTCATTCAACTTTTATTTTAATTTGTATTTTTATATAAATATATATATATATATTGTATTTGATTTAGTTGATTTTATTTTATTTATTTGATTTTTTTATTTAATTTCTTTTTTATGGTTTTAGTTTTAATTTGAAGTTTTAGTTAGTACTGAGGTTTATGTCTTAATTTAAATAATGTCTTATTTTTTTATAATTTATTTTATAATTATTTAATGTAATACTTTATAATATTTTACATATGTAGTATAAATTATATATATATATATATATATAAAAGTTTAGTAATTTTAGTAATTAAACTAAAGTAGTATTCATTTTTAATAATTAGTAAAATTTGTATACGCTTGTAAATTTTAAAATATTTTTTATTTAGTATTTATATTGTTGTTTTAGTAATTATGTTTTTTGTCATTTTTGTTCATATTACTTAATGTAATATTAGTTTTAGTGATTTTAGTCACTTTGTTCACTTTTATTGTTTCATCTATACATTATTCAAAAGAAAACTCATACAATATAGAAAACAATGTGCAGGTGAGTACATGATGACAGTAATTTTTGGCTGAAATATTTCTTTAAACTGTCTGTATATGAGGTTTTATTTTTAGGATCCAGTGTTGTGATGTCTATAAGAGAGCCAAAGCTAAAGAGAGCCCATCTTTAATGAGTTTCCACCATCACACTACCCTGTCGTGCCACCACTAACACCTTAGCAGAGCTTAGAATGATAGCAGTTGACAGTGCCTCTCTTGAGGATCTATTTAGAGCACAACACATTCTTTACTGGAGTAAAACTGAATTTGGGACTTGGGAATATAATAGGTGGGAACTGGGGAGAACCGTGTGTGCGGCACATCTGAATTTGAGAGAGGTCATGGCCTCAGTCTGCTGTACTCCCTCTTTCCGCTGATAATAAGCATCCCATTCATTCTCTCCATCTGCTCTCTTCTTGTCCCACTGCCCTCCCACCCGTCCAGTGCTAGAGTCCCTTGCTAGCCACCTGCAACATCTGTCTGCGGTGCTGCCACATGGTTAACTGTCTGTACTTGTAACACAAGGACTGCAGGTTAGATCACACAGGTGGCTTTAACTGGGGTTACTCAGCTAGTGGCACGATAAAGGCATAGTTCAGCTAAAAATGCAAATTATGTCATTTACTCTAGGGCTGCAGAGTAGTGGATAGGACTGTCATTTTTGTCATTTTAATTCTGCAATACATATGTGGCCCTGGACCACAAAACCAGTCATAAGGGTCAATTTTTTAAAATTGAGATGTATAAATCATCTGAAAACTGAATAAATAATCTTTCCATTGATGTATTCTTTGTTAGCTGGTTTTGTGGTCCAGGGTCACATATTGCAATATGAAAAAATACAGGAGTTTCCAGCAGATGACCTGAATAGCCACAGTATAAAAAAATAATAATTAATTCTAGAGTGATTTTTACTTTTAATGAAATACTAATTAATACTAAATAATTACTTTATACTGTGCCCTAAGTAATAAAAAATCAAATAGGGAAAAACTTGGGTGCTCATAATTGGATGCACACTTTACACATCTTTCAGCATCCATAAAATCAACCATAAAATTGAAATATCTGAAAATATCTATCTTTTTTTTTTTTATTTATTTAGTATTTTTTATTTTATTTTAGTAAGTCAAGTTTTTTTCATTTTTTATTTTCTAAATCATGCTTTTATTTACATTTTTATTTTTATTAATTTATTTTTTATGCTTCTAGTTTTAATTTCATTTGATAGTAACTATGTATAATACACTGTAAAATTACAGTACTGATATATATGCCTTAATTTAGTTACTGTCTTAATTTTTTATTTTATTTTATTTTATTTTATTTTGTAAACATTTAACCATCAGGCTTTTTTAAAAAAATATATTTTAGTACATCAAGTTATTTTCTTTCATTTTTGATTTTCATTCAACTTTTATTTTAGTTTTCATTTTTATATAAGATTTTAGTTTTAATTTCATTTGAAGTTTTAGTTAACTAAAGTAACTATATATAATACAGAGTAAAATTACAATACTGATATTTATGCCTTAATTTAATTAATGCGTTATTTTTATTTTATAAACATTTCATCGTCAGGCTTTTTTATTATTTGATTTTTAGTAAATCAAGTTATTTTCAAATTTTTATTGTCATTTAACTTTTTTTTATTTTTTAATTAATTTATTTTATTTTATAATTAGATTTTTTATTATTAGATTTTTTTTTATTTGAAGTTTTAGTTAACACTAATGTCTTAATTTAAATAATATCTTAATATCTTGAAGTTATATTTCCTGAATTTTTTATTTTCATTTTCATTTTATTTATTTTATTTTATTTGAAGTTTTAGTTAACTACAGTAACTATGTATAAAACAGTATTTTTTTTTTCTTAATGTAATCATTGTCTTATTTTTTTAAACAAACAGAGGTATAATGTTAAAATGAATACATGGAAGAAAATTGGTGTGAATATTCTGTTAAAGTTTTAATAATAATTGTAGATTTTTTTCTACAATTAAGTGGTTAATCTGGTTGTAAGATTTATTTTTATCATTTGTTTTATTTAAATTGACCAGAAATATAAACATATAAAGATCTACATTATACTGTACAAAAGTAATACAAGACCAATACATTTCTGTTACACGTTAATCCGTACTTTTATTTTGACAGGTTGCCGTGAAGTTTCTGTGTTTATACAGTATGATATGATGCTAGTTTTCTCAAATGAAATTCACATAAAATGACTCTCACAGCAGCTCATATAATAAGACGCAGAGACCGAAAATCGCCGTGAGCCTCACGTGTGCTTTTGTATTTGTGTTGTAAACAAACTGTGTTTCTGCCATTCGTACAGAGCCAAGCGGAACATGCAGGATTCATATCTAAACCGTCTTTTTCCGTTTTAATAGTTACAGTTCATCCAGAAATTGACGAATTCCGTGGCATTCCGCGCTACAGAGTAAATTCCATTTTTGTGAATGGACTCCGCGATCCCGTCTGCATTTTTGCGGAGAAATCGTAGACGCGCGTTCACATGGAGACAGAATTGACATGCCGTCGTGTAAATACGATAAACAACATAAGACCATTTAGTTTAATAAAAGAACAAGGTATAGATCTGTTCTATAGGAAAGGAAACCTTAAATGACTTTTGTTGTGATCTGGCGCTGCATAGAAAATAAAATTTAACTTGACCTTCAAAGAGGGGGCTGGGGTGCCGTTGGGAGGGCAGGCCGCCCCCCTAATATAATGGCAGGGGAAACACTAACGTATGTACTGTATGATATATATTTGTCTTTACTGTCAAACTCATATCACAATATATTTTTATTTACTCGTTCTTCTGCGTAACACAAAGGCAGATACAGTTGCTAGTAGAGTCTCAGAACTCATTCTTCCCTTTTGGCGAAACAAATCTAAAACTTTTTTTTGTGTATTGTTGGCATTGTTCTCAGAGGCTACCTCGGAGCAGTTGGGCCTCAGATGCGTGTGACTCGAATTCCCGGGTTTTGAGGGTATCGGTTGCGCTTCCTGCTGTCTGAAGACAGCTCTGCCAATGATGGAGGCTCCCTTCAGGCTGGCCCCCTGGTACACCCCTCCTTGGAGTCCTGAAATTTGGCTCACACAACATCCAGCAGTGTCGTGCCACCCTTAGCACTCCAAGTCATTGTTGAAACAGCACGACGCTGCGCCCCCCTGTCCTCAAACGACATCCAGAACCCCCTCAGATCAGCTTCTCGCTGCGCCTCCACGAGCCCACAATCGCACGGAATATCAGCACGGCTCTATGGGCTTGGCATTAAAACAAACATCCCCCGACGCATCTCGTGAGTGGAGGCCTGCGACTCGCTTTTGCGTCCCGTCGGTACCAGCTCATTCATCAAACATGATTTCACAACTGTATAATTTCCGTGGCTTTGGAAAACAGAAGCAGCTGCTGTCTAGTTCTTGTTTGTCAATGCTGCTGTATGATTATGACTATTGATGTGGTTTTCTGTGTGAAAAATTGTAAATATTGACTGGCATCATTAGCAATCAGCAGATAAATGAGTATATAATTATAAGTATGTGAAGCATGAAAGAGTGTATGCTGTCATCTTTTGATGGATAGATGGATTGACCGCAGGCAGCTAATCTGCTGGCATTCATTACGCATCTCTTACAGATGAACCAAATTTATTATAAATATGTTTTTATCAACTCTGGTGATGATTGATTTAATTACGAGAGAAGATGAAGTAGACATGCAGTTTAAATAGTATTTCATTACTGGAGGAAAAAAAGAAAATTAACTGACTATGAACTTAAACAGCTTTAAAAAAAAAAAAAAAACATAAATTTACATGACTAAACTTTTCTAAAAGTGTTTAAATAACTTAAAATATAAAATATTGACAGAAAATGTAATTATGAGTGATTACTGGTTCTTATTATTGATTCTTAAAGATGTCTTTTAAACTTCCAAGGTAACAGCGATAATGAGAGAATTCAAATGGCCAATAAGAAAATTCCTTTCAAATATGCCCGGCCCGTAGAGGAATGGCTTCAGGAGAAAGGTAACTTCCTCCTTTTTAATTTTTTTATTTATTTGATTTTTTTATTTTAATATACATAGACTTTACCGTTTTTCTTTAGCTAAATTTACTGATTTATAATAAGATAAATAATTATATTGTATATTGTGTTGCACCCATCACCTTTTTTGCTTTTCTTTTGCCTTTTCAATGCTCACTGATCTTTGTGTTGATCCTAAACTCAGACTAAATAACACATACATTGTTTAAAGATTCAATATTGGCCTAGTAAACCTTTAACCTAGTAAACATTAAAACACATTAACATGAACATAAATTTCACTTGAATTTCTGGCTGATGTAAAGGAAGGTGGACAGACAAGAGCTGTTACAGGCAGCAGCTTGTGGACGCACAGGAAGTATCATCCGGGAAAAAAAGACAGCATGATTATTGTTTCAGACATTAATTGCATATCATCAGGAGCCCTACTCATTATAATCACTGGAATTACTCAAGAAATTAGGACTTTTTTTTTTTATAATCATGAAGTGATGATTTCTAGACTCATTTAAACCAGAAATTGTTTATTTATTTACTTCATTTTTTTCTGAATCGTTGTGATCTATGTCATGCTGCGAAGCTTTTATTCTCAACGGCAGGATATTTTGTCTGTTATTTTCACAGATTCTTGAGACATATGACAAAACATGTTTGAAAACGTGTCACCTGTTATTAGTTTTGCAAATTTTTTCTGCATTAATGAGATGACTGCTAGAATGTTTATTTGATCAACATTGTCTTAAATACAATGTTAAATACATTTTACTCTATTAAAATGTATCCAAAATACTTATTTGGTACATAAACATTTATTTATTTATTTAACAGTAAGAATGTTAATCTTTCTATTTCAGAAAGAATTCGTATGCCAGTCATAAGACATTTTGTTTTTTAATAGTATGGGTGATCTCTTCTCAAAGAGAGCAAAACTTACTGCAGCCATCATGAGCTTGTAGCTAGACCCATTCAGGAAGACATAATGGCTCTGGTTTATAGTCTGGCCCTCCAAATGTTTACGACGTGTCTCATGGTAGTATAACCCCGAGCATTTCGGAAGAAAATTAAGCCATAGTGATCTAGCACAACCATCTAAGTCATTGTACTTTGCTTGGGTAGGTGAAGTGCCCAAAACAGCCATGAATCTTGTTGCTGAACAAGACATTTTGTGCTTTTACCGAGCCATAACCAAGAAATGTTCTGGATCTTTCTTGCTTCCTCAGGGCGGCAGTTAACGATATTCAACACCCAGGCCACGATAACAATTGGTGGTTCAGACCGCAAGAGGCCATTTCAGGGCCAGCTCTCTGGACTCTACTACAACGGCCTCAAAGTGCTCAACATGGCGGCTCAGGGCAACCCTAACATCAAAATCAATGGCAGCGTCCGCCTGGTCGGGGAGGTTCCCTCCGCAGGTTCAGCCAGAACCACGGCTCTCCCTCCGGAGATGTCCACCACCTTTATCGAGACCACCACCACCATGTCCACCACCACCACGAGAAAACCCCGCACTCCACCCACAATACAGGTACGAACTCAGACACACAAGCACAAATTTGAATGACTTAATGGCGACCTTTTATGTAAATTGCTGAGACTAGTGTTATTAAAGGAGAAGTCCACTTTCAAAACAAAGATTCAAATATAATGTACTCAGCCATTTGTCGTCCAAGATTTTCATGTCTTTCTTTCTTCAGTCGTAAAGAAATTATGATTTTTGGGGAAAACATTTCAGCATTTTTCTCCACATAATGGACTGCTATGGTGCCACGATTTTGAACTTCCAAAATGCAGTTTAAATGCGGCTCCAAACGATCCCAAATGCGGTTGTAAATGATCCCAGCCGAGGAAGAAGGGTCTTATCTAGCGAAATCATCAGTTATTTTCATTTAAAAAAATACAATTGTCTTGCTCTCCCTAAACTCTGTGTATTCTGGTTCAAGACAGTTAGGGTATGTCGAAAAACTCTAATCGTATTTTCTCCCTCAAAAATGTAGGATGATTTCAAAATCATCCTATATTGCTGCAGAAGTACCGACTCAGTCTTTGCAAAGTAAACATGCAAATGAGATCAAACACCCTTAACAAAAAAGGTAAAACAGCAACATAGGACGATTTTGAAGTTGAGGGAGAACATGAGATGGGAGTTTTTCAACATACCCTAACTGTCATGAACAGGAACAAAAACAGTCCAGGCAGAGTAAGACAAGATTACCATTTGACATTAAAATGTATATAAATTGTATTATTTTTATGAAAATAACCGATCGTTACACTAGATAAGAGATTGTTTACAACCGCATCTGGGATCGTTTGAAGCCGCATTTAAACCGCATTTTGGAAGTTCAAACTTGGGGCACGTTTTATGGAAAGCAATGCATTATGTTAATTTTGTGTTACTTTTTGTCACCTAGGTGGGACTTGCTCATTTATTTTTAATAACAAAAAAACCCAAAAGCTATATTTTTGACAACTGTAAAAGCCCTTTCACACCAAAAGTGAAATGAAGTCTCTGGCTGAGGGAAATGCCTCTGGTCTACACCTCACAAACAGTTTCTCTTAACACGGGGAGGTGTCAGTGAATAAATGAGAAAACAAAAAAAAAACTTGTGTTGCTTATTTGAAAAAGTAATTCAGATATTTCTTTTTCCTTTTAATGCAATGCTAACTTTACTACTGTAGTTACTTCACTAGAATATACTTTAAATGCTCAAGGTCTTTAAAGTTGAGTGAATTCTGATTGGCTCGAAGTTTTAGTTGTTTATCAACTGGAAAGAACTATGAAAGTTATTCCAACAATAGTGTTTCTTTGTTTTCTTATTGTTACACATTGATTTATAGTTATGGTGTGAAATTCTCTATTCTCATGAAAATAGAAAATTTTTTAAAACTGTCTTTCTCATAATCATTATAGTTATAGTCCTTTGTGTTGAAAGGGTCTTAAACGGTTAGTTCACCCAAAAATGTGTCATGGTACTCTCATGAACACACGTCGACTGATACGGAAGAGAAGAAATTGTTATTTTTGTTTTCTTTGCACACAAAACATATTCTTGTAGCTTCATAAAATTAAGGTTGAACCACTGATGTCACATGAACTATTTTTATCGATGTCCTTACTACCTTTCTGCGCCTTGATGGAGGAAGTTGCATTGTTGTCTGTGGAGGATCAGAAAGCTCTCTGGTTTCATCAAAAATATCTTAATTTGAGTTCCGAAGATGAACAAAGGTCTTACAGGTTTGGAATGACATGAGGTAATGACACGAGTAATTAATGACAGAATTTTAATTTTTTGGGTGAACTAACTGACTTAGATTGGTTTAATGAGTGATTAAGTAATTACATTTGTATAATTCTATATTTTCATACTTCTTTTATAGTATTTTTTTTGTTATAGTTATTGTCCTTGGAGTGAACGGGCCTTATGACTGATTTTCACTTGTTAAGTCATTAAGTACAAACTCGGTCTAAAACAGATTTTTCGTTCTTGCTGGCTGATCAGACTAATTTTTCAGACTCGTTTTTAACATAATGCCGTGTTTATGCGACTGGCATGTGTTTTCGCATGTGTGCCTACGTCTCCTCATCATTTCTGATTTGGGAACTACACCACAGATAACGTCTGGCCCAGATTTACAATTCAAATAAATGAGGACACAAATTTGTTGCAACACAACATGGAAAATAAATCTCCGGGATGGATTTTTGGGAGGTTTTCTGCACAGCTACACCTTCCATTCTGCAGAACGTCTCAGTGCTGCTGACAGCGTTCTCCTTAATTTATTACACTCTCAGTTTGGTCCAATGATTTCCAGTGTGCTTATTTGTCAAGCTTAGACCTATTTCTTCAGCTTTGAGTTTGCAGATGCAAATTTAACTGTGGTATGGAAATGAGAAATAATGATTGGACCGCGCCTAGGTCACGTATGTCACACATGTGGACATGGCAAACACATTCCAACAACAGTATGTTGTGTATGTGTGGGATGTCAAATTATAAATATGCAAAACAGAGGCTTTTTGTTTCATTTACGAGAAGTCACTCAACCAGGTGCGCCTGAATGATTTTCCAGCAGTATGCAAACAACTTGTTTCAGTTAACGTGAGCACGAGCGGTGTCCACGACTTAATTTTATTAAGGTTGAGAGCCTCTCTGACACATTTTGTTTTTATGTTTTTCATAACCTAAGAGAATTGTTTATAATTCTCCACGTCCTTTAGATAAAGACACGAGAGCTGGCGAACAAAGCCTCATCCGAACACTCTTGACAACTAAACAGAGTGCCGCCCACATAAAGTTTGACCGGGAGCCAATAAAACACTGTGGTTTGGCGAAATGCGATTAGACTGGCCATTTCATAGGCATCCTGGTACAAATTGAGCTGGTGGAAGTGATATTAAAGCCATCAGTCTCCTCTGTGTCTGAGACACATTTTGGCAAGAGACATTTGTAATCGTGAAACCCCCACGGTTGACCGCATGAAGAAACTTTGCAACTGACTAATGCTTAGAGAATCGGCACTACGAATGTCTTCTTCCTAGTCGGCACATTTGTTGAATGGAAATGCATCATTTTGCTTAAGTAATTAGATTTGTGGAAAATCAATTGTTAATTGAGTCATAATTGAAAGAAAATGTGAAAATGATCTTTTGTTAATTAGCATTTGAGTAAAGGCAACATGTTTCCACCGTGTGGAACCAGTGTCCATGATTTAATCTAGTTCAGTCAAAGACTTATAATAATATACTAACAAGCTAAATATAACTTATTATGTTGGCAGTCTGAAGATGCAGCTGATTATCTTTAGCCATTGGAGTTGATATTTTTGTTAAGGCAACTTGTTAGTAGGTGCTAGGTTCCCAAGCACACACTAGACAGTTTATCACAATGCTAAATCACCCAAAAAACATTAGCCTTTTTTTTTTTTTTTTTTTTTAAAAAAAAACAACTTAATAGAACATTAAACATGAACAAGTCTCCCTATATTCTCATTTTGCTGAAAAATGCATTAATTAACACTTTATTTCTGTCCACCCCTGTGCAAAGCATGATGGGAAGTGTATAATTTTGAGCTGACTGATTAAAACATGTTCTTTCAAAATGAAAACACTGAATTAAGCCAAAGAGTAATCAGTCACCATCAGTTGTATGGTGCAATCTTGTTTGAATGAGAACAGCATCAAAAAAGCATTTTAAGTGCATTTATATAATCGTTTCACTGATTCATTCATTGATCAGTAATTTTATATTATTTTTTTCATTATTGGTTAATTCTATGATTGTGTGGTTTTAAGGGATCTTTGTCTTCATGAGTAAGAAATTACAGTGGTCTCCATTTCAAGGTTGATAGTGTTGTGATACAGTAATTTTCCATTTATTTTGGTTTGATATTATAACACTTGTTGGATTTGTGCTGGTCAGACGAAGCTTGACTGAGCAGTGAAACAGACACACATCAAGCATAGCATTAGTTCAGGCTGTTCATGTAACTCAAGCTTGCATCTGCCGCCTCTTAGCTGATCCACGTCTACCTATAGGAATACAATATATATTATGGCATTCCTATATATGACCCTGGACCACAAAACCAGTCATAAGTAGCACAGGTATATTTGCAGCAATAGCCATTTTTCTTTTATGCCAAAAATCATTAGGATATTAAAAGGTTAGTTCACCCAAAAATAAAAAATAGCCCATAATTTACTCACCCTCCAGACATCCTGGGTGTATATGACAATTGGAGTTATATAAAAAATTATCCTGGCATTTCCGAGGTTTATCATTGCATGGGCGGGTCTTCATCAGTCCAAAACAAGTCCAATAAAGTGCATCCATCCATATTGAAAAAATGCCTCACAGGGCTCCGTGGGGTGAATAATGGCCTCCTGTAGCGAATATCCATATTAAAAACGTAATAATCACTTTACTCTAGCTTGTGCTCACTGGTCTTACACCAAAGCAGTTCCAGGTGGATGACGTAATACGTCGGCATTGCGCATGTGTTGCTCAGACATGACAAACGCGGACACGCAGTGGAGAGATCAAAACAAAACAACAGTCACAAATTAGATGTACAAAAACAAGGATTTATAAAGAAAAATGATGGAGGATTTTAATATAAGCCAAGAGGAGGCTGGTTTTCCTTTGCTAAAGTAAGGAAACGTTGCTGTCTTTGCTCCTGTAAACAAACATTGGTTTGTGTGAGACTCACTGGCGCATGCGCAACGTCAACGTCCTATGTCATTCAACCGGAAGGGCCTCCATAGATTAAAGTGAATATTACATTTTAAATATTACAAAAACACATTGATTTGCTACAGGAGGCCTTTATTCACCCCCAGGAGCCGTGTAAGGCACTTTTATATTATGGATGGATGCGCTTTATTGAACTTATTTTGGGCTGATGATGAGAAACACCTGCCCATGCAATGATAAAGCTTGGAAATGACAAGATAATTTTTAATATAACTTCGATTGGATTCGTCTGAAAAAAGGAAGCCATATACACCTAGGATGTCTGGAGGGTGAGTAAATTATGGGATAATTTTTGGGATAATTTTTGGATGAACTAACCCTTTAAGTGAAGATCATGTTCCATGAAGATATTTTATACATTTTCTACTGTAAATATATCAATATCAATATATCAACTTAATTTTTGATTGGTAGTATGCATTGCTAAAATTTTCAAATAGTTGTATCTCAGCCAAATATTGTTCTATCCTAACAAACTATACATCATACATCAATGGAAAGCTTATTTATTCAGCTCTAATATCATATATAAATCTCAATTTCAAAAAATTAACTGGTTTTGTGGTCCAAGGTCACATATAAGGTCTATTCAGTATTATTCAGCAACTTTATCGATTGCCCAGGAGCAAATCATCCTCCTCCATCCCCAGCTCCATCTTTTGTCCCAGTCAGGACTTGGCTTTCTAATATTTCTAATTTCCCAAATCAGACTCATTTTGTTTTAAAAAATGTCCTACTAAAATGTCATTACAAATACATTATTGTTATCTGCTACATTTGGTTCTGTTTTGTTTACCCTAAGGGAGTTATTGCTGTTCCTTACCCAGCTTTTACACAAAACAGAACCATACCGCCAAGTCAAACTGCTAAGTGTCAGTTATTTTGACAATAGTGGTCCTGACAGAACTAAGATTATTCAATAAACTCTGTTCAATCAACTTTTGCTTCTTCCTTGGCGAGCAGACAGAAGACTGTTAATACAATACAAAATGCTTATAACATTGATTTTGGGTACCAGACAAAACTCTATTGACGAGTTTTGGGTACTAGTACAAAAGAGGTTATTTTCCAGTGTTATCCGGGGGCGGATCTAATATTCTTGACATGGAGACTTTATTGGCAGGAAGTCGGCATATATAACAGTGCTAAACGTGGCGTCCCAGTGCACAGCGAACCATGGAGATGGAAATTTCCACTTACATTAAAGCTGAAGTTGACCATGTCTGACTTTAGCTGGAAACGGTAGATGCTCAGCGAAGCATCAGACCGCATTACAATCTGAGCACAAACAGGCAAAACGCATGCATACGCTGCGGTAACGAAAGAGCATGCATCTGCCTGGAGCCGAGCCACGTTTTGAGAATAAAACAATCCTCTGTGACGCACTCTGGAAAACAGCACTGCTGTGGGTCTTGTTTGGCTTATGAGGCTAATAGATGTTGGAGAAAACACAGCCATAGATTGTTATCTGATCTAATGAACCAGTCACAGTCACATATTGCGTACGGAAGGGTGAAAGACGTGTGATGGTATTAGAGTGAGTCATTTTGTTGGCGTCACTTAACATGAGTGGAATTAAGCTTTTGGAAATAGATAATAATACACCCACAGTTGTTTCTAACGTGTTTATTTATGTATTCATTTTTTAAATCCTCATCCCACGCTCATTGGCCCATCTTTAGAGTCAGGCGTTCATTTTAGTCCTCTGTTGAAATTAATGACGCTTTCCATTTGAATTTTTTGACATTTAAATTTTTCTTTGTCACTTCTAGAACAAAAACCTAAAAACATCATACGGCCAATAACCGATCATCAAAATGCTTTTTATATTAACAGAAAATTGGCAGTAAGATGTCAAATCATGAGCAAATACAGGCCTCGCTCACAATCTCGAGGATGAATGGAGGATAGTAGCTACTTGAGTGGAATTGGCAGGAGGATTCTCATTAATTCCAGTCAGTCTAGTAGGTCAACAGGCTGCTGGTCATGTTTGCTGTCTTCATCTTAATTTGTGCGAACAGGATCGGTAAACAAGTGGTCTGTTACAGTTGAGAAAGTAATATAATTGTAAACTACAATCCCGTATTGTGTTGGGACGAGAGATCTATTTTTAAGCCATTTGCATTTGCGTCGAACTGGAACAAGGTCTACGAGTTTTATTCGGCTTAATTAAGACCAGGGCTGTGGAGACACAGAAGCCAGGCTTGTGCAGATCTCAGCGTAGAACTCTTTCGAGGTTTGCTTAAGTACGCTCTGCTGTTCTTCAAAGAAATCCGTCTGGAAGAGAAGTCTTGAGAGACAGTTCACAAGGAAGGGTTTTTCTAGTTTTAATCATGTTTAGGAAAGGTGCAAAAAACAAAAGATGCAGCTAAGCGTGATTTCTTGGCTTCTGCTGACTGAAGACCTACACAGCATGTTAGTTTTAGAAGATTAGAAGCCCAAAACATGTTGTTTTTTAATAAAGAGGAAAGGAATTAGGGCATTTAATTTCTGATAATGTTCAAAAGAATTCCCAACTAGGTTGTAGGCAGTTTTAATGTGGAAGAAGTTTGTAAAATTGACTTTACCTCGAGGTCTATCTTTATTTCATTAATGTATCCGAGATTATTCGCCAGGTTGGAATGATGGTAAACCTCACACATGAAGGGTGTGTTTTCCTCTGGGCGTCTGAATCATTGATGTAAGGTAGGTTAATTGAGCTGCACACATTTTCATATCAGAGGGGTGGGATGATGATATGCATTTCAGGGCAGCGATTTCATTTCATGTCTGCGGAAAGCTGAGGGACTACATTTGGTCTCGTACGTCCTTTGGCCTCTAATAGGAGGGATTTTGGGCGTTTATGGTCGTTCCATCCCAAAATAATCAAATCCTTTTCCTTTGCTGTACTGCTGAAATGTAGTACATTAAAGAACTGTGTGCCAGAGGGGATCAAACCCTTAGTGAGACGCAGCAAAGGATTTTCTCTTCGAATTAGCCCACTTTCAGCCATGTTGTCATAAGTGCTCTATTTGCTTTAAACAGGATCCCCGACAGAATGATTTAATGTGCTGGGCATTAGGATGGATAATGTAGTGTTGATTTCATTAATGTTTCAGCTTATACTGTGTTTAAGAGCATAATGGAGTAAGACGGGACTTGATGAGGTACCTGTTTTAAAGATGTTATAAAGGTTAAGAATGAAAGTGTTTAAAACAATAAAACTGAGAGTGACTGAACAGGACAGATTAAAATGTATTTGAAGCAATTTTTTAAATTGACTTGCTATTTTAATATTTTAAAGAAATTGCTCTCTCAAAAATGAAAAGAGGTCCTAGCTTCTATGAACACACAAGAATAATTTCTTTTGAAAAATATCATGAATACTCGTTTTAATGTCATTAAAATAAATTAGGATTGAGGCTCTTAAGCTCGCAAATGACAAAAAAGCTTCATAAAAGTATCAAAAGTGATGCTTTTATGGTGCTCTGTATATTGTATGTCTTACAAGTCATATGAATGTTTTCTGTGAAAAACAGGCTCAAATTTGAGCCATTTTTCACTCAAATAAAATAAAGTACAGTCGTGAACAAATTGTGATTCAGTTATTTTCAATGGATCAGTTAGTCCAGTTTACAAAACCAGTGTAGGGGTGCCAGTAACGATTATTTTGGTAATTGAGTAATCGGACGATTATTCTGATGATTAATCGAGTAATCGGATAATTATACTTTTTTTTTTGTGGTATAGCCTTTGAAATTACTTCAAATACGTATATAATAGCAATGAAACAATAATAATTAGTTTAAATGAAGTATCAAAAGCAAGTAATCATATGGTTTCATTGAACAAAACTGTTAAAATTAAGGCTGTCAAGCGATAAATCGCGATTAATGCTTTGACAGCCCTAGTTAAAATACATAATGTATTATGTATATAAACAATGAGCGAATGCACATTACGCATTATAACAAATGCCTGCAGAGGGCGCCAACTGCCTGATGATTGTTTTTACACTTTACTGCTCAGTCCAATCCCTGTGTACTATTGACAAAACAACATTATTTCAAATGGCCACTTACTCTTTAATAATAATATCTTATTTACAACAGAAATGCTACAGCTACTGTATTTTTTTTAATATGTGGACATCAAAACGTCTAAACTCAGAAATCCCAGTCAACAGTTAGCATATTGAGAAAGATATTGATGTACTCTCCTGTGTGTGTGCAGGTTTACAAATGATTTACCTTACAGATCTGATTAAATGACGCACACTGTGTTACCAGATGAACGTTATAATAAACACAAAGCGTTTGAGATGCTCCACACATGTAAATAATAACTGCTATGAATGAGCAGCTCTTAGACCCATGTACGTAACCTACATGCATGTAAATAACTCAAGTGCATATATCAAAGCTGTATTGCATTTAATTAACTAATCACCGCTTTTGTGAATTCACAATAGCATTATGCTTTATAATGATTTTTAAATAGGTTTAATATATCATGCAGCCTAAATGGTCTAATAATGTGTTTCATGGATTCTCGTTGATGGCATTTCCGGTATAAAAAACACAATTTGTTGAGTCAGCTTAAAATAATGTGTTACCCTGCTGCCTTAAAATTTTAAGTTCAGTCAACTAAAATAGGTTTATTCAACTTGAGATGTTAAGTTGTACTAAGTAACAACTTAGATATTTGTGTTTGCTAAAAACAGATGGGTAAGTAACCCAGCTGCCTTAAAATTTTAAGTTGATTCAACTCAAATATCAAAGTTGTCACTTAGTATAATTTAACATTTCAAGTTGAATAAACTTTTTTTTGAGTTGACTGAACTTAAAATTTTAAGGCAGCCAGGTTACAAATTATTTTAAGTTGATCAACAAATTTTTTTTTTACAGTGTAGTTACTCGACACAGGCAAAATGCAATCAAGGATTTTTTAAAATTGGGTACTCAAATTAAGGAATCATGACAGAACTAAAACTAAGTGTGAATCATTTATTCTCAAATCTCACTGATCTGGTTCTCGAGTTCAACTCACTGGCTTGATCATACAGTTTCAAGGGTTAACAGCCCACTGGAGGTGAAATATTATCAGTGAAATATGACTTAAATATACTTAAGTTTGTTTGTCAGACAAACCGCTTTATGGCTGTAGAGGTCTTTGTGTTATCCCATGAGTCATGCGTTCTACCTGATACTACTTGGTGATATTTTATGGCGCTCCAGTCGACATTGAAACGAAGGAGTCATAGAGGTTTGGAACAACATCAATGTGAGGAAATTTTGACAGGATTTTTATGTTGATGCAAACTATTGATTTAGAAGACTGCTTAATGTGATTTAGAGCTGAATTGCTACTGAATGCTTATTTAGTGCAGCGAATGCAGACGGCTGGTCTTGATAGTTATTTACATTCCTGTTTTTAAGTTGTAAAACACTGAATCTATGTAAGAGACGTATGTGGCCAATTTCAGGGATTGTTATCTGTCACCATGCATCTGCTGTGCACAGCAGCTAGCATCTCTTGCTGTGTTGTTACTGGGAGGACATGTCGAGAAACAAACAAATTACCGCAACGTTGTGATGTACCTCACAGAAACAACATGATTTTTGTGGATTTAATTAAGCCGCCGCACTGGGACCCTCGTAATTGTCCACAATGGGAACAACTAATGGATATTTTTGCATATTAATTGCTTCCTCATGAATGAAGTGTAGAGTTAACAGGCTTAGCAGTTTTGGACCACAGCTTCTAATTATCACGTAAGCAAACAGATTTTAGCTTCAATCTAAATGGAAAGTTTAAACAAAAATGCATATGCTGAGTTTCACTGTGTATACACAATAGTGTGAGGTTAGAAAACACGTAAGGTACGGCTAGCATAGACTAAAAGCTGTACACTTTCTTGTGCGTGAGAGCTGGCAGACAGTTCAGGGGTTAACCGCACGATCCACTGAGACAGAAAAAATACTGTCAGCAACGGGAGTTGCTGCACTACCACAATAAAGACTAATATTTCTCCAGAGTTGTGTTTAGAATCCAATTATATGGAGGTTGGAGGCGGCCGACAGATGGCTGCGGTGCAGAGGACTGATACGTTTCAGAAGGTGCTGACGAGCCACGTGGGACCAGGATATTACGCGTGGGCAGACGCCGCTATCCCTAAGAGACGGCGGCCTTGATTTATTGAAATGCGCAGCAGCCGTAGTTAAAAGGGCCAAAGCTATGGGAGCCGTATCAAGGCGCTCCTTGGGTAGATGATGCGAGTCCAATCTCCTGGCCACGGTAGTGTATTGAAATGTGAATCGAGTTTCACTTTACTCCAATTTATTTCCTCTTGAGGCGTGATACCAAATAAAAGTAACAAACAAGGGACGCTGTTGGGAACAGACTCGTTTGCATAACAATAGCAGTAGCATTTATGCTGCACCTCAAGAAAGATTCTCCTCTTTATTGCACCAATCACAGAAGTGATTTGGTCAGAAATGTTTTGAAGCACTTTTCATAGCACTTTCACAATGAAATTTTTATCTAAAAAAAGAACACCTAAGGGAAATAATAAAATGAAAATGATAAATATAATTTAAAAAATCTACTTTGTATTGTAAATAATTTCAACTAAATAATAATAATAATAATAATAATTATTATTATTATTATTAATACAGTAATAGCATTTAAATATGTGACCATGGATCACAAAACCAGTCGTAAGGGTCATTTTTTCAAAATTGATATTTATACATCATATGAAAGCTGAATAAATAAGCTTTTCATTCATGTATAGTTTGTTAGGATAGGCCAATATTCGAGATACAACTATTTAAAAATCAGGAATCTGAGGGTGCAAAAAAATCAAAATATTGAGAAAATCACCTTTAAAGTTCTTCAAATAATGTTCTTAACCATGTATATTACTAATCAAAAATTAAGTTTTCATACATTTACAGCAGGAATTTTACAAAATATCTTAATGGAAACTGATATTTACTTAATTTCCTAATGATTTTTGCCATAAAAGAAAAATCAATAATTTTGACCCATACAATGTATTTTTTGCTATTGCTACAAATAAACCCCAGCGACTTAAGACTGGTTTTGTGGTCCAGGGTCACATATATAGTTATTAATTTAACCATTTAATAGAGATAAAGAGATAAATACCCATACCATTTTCACTTTGTATTGTAAGTAATTTCTAATAAATAGTAATTTTGAAAATAATAAAAAATATTATTGTTGTTGTTGTTGTTGTTGTTGTTGTTGTTGTTGTTATACATCATTTAAAGTAATAGCATTTAAATATTTAGTAATTAATTTGATTACATTATTTTTTGATGAATACCCATACCATTTTCATTTTTAAAATCTACTTTGTATTGTAAATAATTTCTAATAAATTATAATTTTGAAAATAATAATAATAATAATAATAATTATTATTATTATTATTATTATTATTATTATTGTTGTTGTTATACTTGATTTAAAGTAATAGCATTTAAATATTTAGTTATACCCATACCATTTTTCATTTTTGAAGATTTACTTTTTTAAACTTTTTTAATCTGATAAATTTATAATAAATCATAATTACTTATTAAAATAATAGTTATTATTAATGTTTATACATATGTTAAATTAACAGTGTTTAGTTATTGATTTAATATTAATATTGAATTATATCTAAGTTTTAAATGTTTTTATATTTTATTGAAATGAATGAAACAGATACCAGCACCATCTTGCTTACACCTGATACATAATGTATTATTATTATTAATAATAATAATAATTATTATTATTATTATGCATAATTTAAATTAATAGGCTTTAAATATTTTGGTTATTTTGTTATATGAAAATAATGAAAAAAATATTTTGGGATTTTATTCTCTTTTTATCCTCTGTTCTTTTATGCCTGGAAGGTGCTATTTGAATAAAATTCATTACTATTAATATTTAGGGGGAAAAAAGTCTTCTCAAGAGGACAGATTTCTCATATTCTGATATCAAGGTATCTAGTTAATGAAATCAGACTTGTACATGCCGTCTGAACCCGATGTTCCTGTGCCATTGCTCTGTCTTCTGCCTCTATCAACCAGACATTACCACACACACCTCTCTATCTCCCAAGACCATTTCCATCCCCTCTTCAAATTAAACAGGCACGGCATAATAAAAGACGCCACTTTAGATTTGAATCTATAATTGAAACAAACTGCGTATTGCTTTCTAATTTTAGCGAGGACACAAAGAGGAGGGCTCAGGGAGATAGTTTGTCATAAGGTCCCATGCGACCTTGCCCTCCTCAGCCAGAAAGTGATTAAAGATAAGGCGCGAGACCGTTCCCGTGTAAACAGGAAGATGAATTTGCGGCTGTTTGAAAGCTTCAGCGTAAGCTCGCGACGATTATAGTTTGCCGCGCAGCACAAAAAAAGTCATGAGTACAAAACAAAATGAAGTGTTCTGGAGTGAGTCCTTGCTGCAGGCCATTCTGGTGAAAAGAGGTAGTGAGCAAAGAGAGCTTAGAAAGTCAATAGCCAGGTGAGATACAAAGAGAGAAATGGAAAGATGTACTTCAGTGAAGGGGGGCATTTACTTACATTCATTCGGCCACAAGAAGAAATGTTTAAAATATTCTGAATGTTAAAATAACATCTGAATAAAATCTTTAAATGTACTTGAACACAAATACTGGATGTGTAGGTCACGTATAGGCTATATACCAAGAATCGATTAGTCTAGCCTGTTTTTATGCATTTTATTACAGTACTCAAAGAGTAAATGCTGATTTGGTGCTGTTTAATGTGGAGTGACAGATTGCTGTAACGCCTCAGTTCAAGAGAAGCAGCATCGTGAAGTGATTGTCTCCTCCACTCTAATCAGTTTCAACACAGAAAAAACATGAATGAACATCCTAAGGTATGTTAAAAGTAGGAGTTCAACTTACCGAAATCCGTGTCCTGGCTTATGTAATCCCTCAGTCAGTGTTTAAACCATGAAAAGACATTAATATGCCAGCTTGTAAGCAAAGTCATATAACGTCACATTTACCTCAGAAAAAAACACATTCGTTGACAATAAACGTTAGTCAGTTAGAAAAATGGACTCTACCAAGGAGCATTTCGCTAAATATATGCACCATATAACATAGTCATTATGATTTTTACTGTTATTTAATATTGAATGTGTTTGAATAAATCTGTCAACTTTTTATGACAGCCACCATTTAAATGTTTGTATTTCAAAAAATGAATTACAACAGAAAATAATTCTGTAACTACAAAGTTAACTTTATTATTTGTAAAAACTTAATTTAGTGTAATTTAAGAGTTTATACACAAATCCCAGTTTTAACCTTCAATATTATAGTAATTTAGCACCAGCTGACTCTCATGTATATTTGACAGCATTAGTTGAGAGATTTTTTTTTTTCCTTGATAAAATTTGTCATGTACTCTTCCTGATGTATATCCAAAATAATCGATATCAAATCTAATTGCAAGCTTGTGAATACGGCTGCCCTCGACTAAAGATTTTTCTGGTCGACTAGTAGTAGTTCATTTTAAGCATTAGTCAACTATTAGTCGCACATTTATTAATAAACCATATAAATCATAATGAGTCTTTAAATGCCTACATAGCCTAATAAGTGCTCAAGCGCTCACAAAAAAGCTTGCCACAGTGCACCAGCAGATATAATAATTATGAATGTGTCAGGGAAAAACAGCAAGGAGACTGCATTAATGTTTTAATAATTTATTGATAAACTAGTGCTTTCTTTGTTTTCCGGCTTAACTGACTCTGACTTGTCATCTCCGCAGTAGTGATGTGACTGTATACATGTTTCATACAGATTACATAATCTGAGAATATTTGTTTTCCACTTGAATTGGTTCATTTAAAAGTAGTTCATGTTTGCTTTCATTATTTTACAAAAGCTCAACGTTTCGTTGTTATTCTGAGTGCACACAAATAAACATAGAGTCTTTACAGATTCGAAAGATATGTTACTTTTATCTGTATGACCAAAAATGACTAAAAATGAGTATTTTAAGAGCAAGTGACCGCACTTTCCACACTTCAATAGCGCACACTTTTCATTCACAACATTAGATCGAGCGGCCATGTAAAGTTGCTACTATACTCTTAAAAATAAAGGTGCTTTTAAAAAGTTCTTCACAGCGATGCCACAAAAGAACTATTTTTGGTTCCAGAAAGAACCATTCGGTCAAAGGTTCTTTAAAGAACCATCTCTTTCTTAACTTTTTATAACCTAAAGAACCTTCTTTGACCACAAAGAATATTTTGTGAAACAGAAAGGTTCTTCAGATGTTAAAGGTTCATTATGGAACCATTTAGACAAAAAAGGTCTTCTATGGCACCGTGAAGCACCTTTGTTTTTAAGAGTGTACATACATCTTTCAGATGAAAAGCCACATTTGAGGTTGATGAATGATAGGTGTGCGTTTGGATGTCCTGATGTACTATATTACCACATAGACCAGCCGTTAATGATCTGTCTATCACAGACCGTGTGACATCTGCGACTAATAAAATTTTGGTTGACCAAGCCTCTTCTCATCGACTATTAGGGGGCAGACTTACTTGTGAATAGAAATCGAATCGAAACATGAAATTTGTGTCAAAGCCCAGCCCTACAATTAATAGTCTTGTTAAATTTGATAACTGTGCTAAGCCATATCACATTTTTTCAAGGCTGTATGTAAAACAAAGATTATTATAGTATGTTTTACAAGAAAATACTATTTAAGACTTTCTACTTTAAAATTTCACGTTTAATTTAGTGTTACTCGCCGTTTTCACTCAAATTGCTTACAAATTTCACAGATAAATGCTAAGTATATCCTACACCACTTTGTTTTAGTATATAGTTGATATTACATGTTATATATTCATATCAAAGTGTTTTTAAATGGATAAACTGCTGAAATATTGTATTCTTTCAGCAGAAGATCCTTGTTTTTGTCTCTGTGCTAAGCCTTCAGTGTCCTTTCATCCTATAGATACGCCCCTGTTATCACTCAGGCCTTTTTCTTGGAGAAAACACGATGTGCGATAAGATGTCAAATGGCTGTCATCAGAGAGGTGGAACTCTCTGAATCATTCTGAAACTGATCTTCTCCCTTCTTATTGATTCAGTTTGTAATACAAGCTGTTCACTCCTTGTACTGCCAAAGTGGAGATAGACACGATAGCATCAAGGCCAGAGAAATCCACAGGAGGGATGAAAGGAGATGATTATCTGAGGACCGGAGTCAGCAAACTTTTGTTTTAATGTCTGCTTTTGTCTGCCTTCTTTTTTGATGCGACATGGAATCATTTGGGGTTAAGATGACTAAAGCGACTAACTAGATATTTTCTTTTATCTTAATTCCGTAGTAAGTGGAACTGTTATCTTAATAAGTGCTGATCACCTCTAGAAGAGACTTGAGATACAGGAATGGGTGTATTGCACAGCTGTGCGGCATTTCAGATGCAGAAAGATAATGTGTCTTGGGTAAACTATGTCATCCCCTTAATCTAAACTGCTGGTAAACAGTGTATTATTACCTGATCATATATGATCATATATTGCTAATGTCTAAAATAGTAAAAGCTATGTTTTTTAGATCAACCATAATGATTTCTTCTTATTTATGTTCATATTTTATTTGAAATGTAAATTGCACAAGCATTTCCCACCGATTCATCTTACCTAAACTTACCTCTTGACGTGACACGATTCTTCTTCAGATCATTTAATTTAAACCCATTCTGCTACATAAAATGCTTTGTTTCTATTTGTTTGCAAACCTTTTTAGAGCAGGACATATTTTAGTCAAGCCACAATGACAGACGTTTACAGTATTTCCCATGTAGGTGAAAAACTCCTCACCTCCCACGAGCAAATCAAGAGTGTGATTTGGAAAGAATATATGCTGCCATACAAGCTATTTCTGATTCACTGTTCTGCTCTACCTTACTGCTGTTAAATAATTTAATTGGATAGTTCATTTAATTAGACTTGTTTGGTTAGCTAAATCAGACTGTCTCGTCCATTCAGTTAGCCGCCAAAGTGCTACTTGTACGCTCTAAACATGAGAGCTGTGATCGCACTGTATTTATATCAGTATGATTCAAATGTTGTTAAAACAAAACAATTAGACTTTCTTTGCAAAGTTTAGAGACTTTTTTTGGTTTTTCGCATGCAAAACTGCCTTCTTCAGCTCAGTATTATGACATCAGCATTAGCTTTGATCATTAGCTCTGTTCTCAGTCATCCTGATATCAGAATTAGGTCGTTTCCCCACTGATTATGAAATTAGCATTAGTTCTGTTGCACTGATTATGACATCAATAGTTTTTTTCCCCACTGGTTATGACATCATAATTCATTTTTTCCTAGTGGTTATGACATAATGATTAGTTTTTTTCCCGCTGACAATAATATCAGAATTACTTCTTTTCCCACTGATTATGACATCAGAATTATGTTCCCAGTGATTATGACATAATAATTAACTCTTTATCCAATGATCATGAAATTAGAATTAGTTCTGTTTTCAGTGATTGTGACATCATCAGTTCTGTTTCCACTGTTTCTGTTTGTTTTTTGTGATTATGACATTAGAATGTCTTTTTCCACCATGATATCAGAATTAGTTATTTTTCCTCTGATTATAAATTCAGTCTTTTGATTTTATATAACATCATGACTTCATGATTATAATATCATAATACCTTTTCCACTGATTATGACATCAGAATTAGTTATTTTCCCTTGATTATGACATCAGAATGATTTTTTCCACTGATTATGACATCAGAATGATTTTTTCCACTGATTATGACATCAGAATGATTTTTTTCACTGATTATGACATCAGAATTAGTTATTTTTCCACTGATTATGACATCTGAATGATTTTTTTCCAATGATTATAACATTAGAATTTGTTCAGTTCTCCATGATTGACATCACAATGCTTTTTTCAATTGATTAAAACATCAGAATTAGTCATTTTCCACCAATTATGACATCATAATTAGTTATGTTCCCGATGATTATGACATCAGAATGTCTTTTTCCACTGATTATGACATCAGAATTTGTTATTTTCCACCTATTATGGCATTATAATTAGTTATATTCCCAGTGATTATGACATCAGAATTAGTTATTTTCCATAAATTATGACATAATTAGATGTTTTCTCAGTGATTATGACATCAGATTTTTTTTTTTTTTCACTGATTATGACATCAGAATTATTTATTTTGTTTAGTTAGTTTTTTCCAGTGATTGGAACATTAAAATGTCTTTTTCCATCAATTATGACATCAGAATGTGTTTTTCCACTGATTATGATATCAGAATTAGTTATTTTCCACCAATTATGACATAATTAAGTTTTTCCCAGTGATTTTAACATCACAATATCTTTTCCACTGATTATGACATCAGAATTAGTTATTTTCCACCCATTATGACATAATTAGTTGTTTTCTCAGTGATTATGACATCAGATTTTTTTCACTGATTATGACATCAGAATTATTAATTTAGTTTAGTTAGTTTTTTTTCCAGTGATTGGAACATTAAAATGTCTTTTTCCACCAATTATGACATCAGAATGTATTTTTCCACTGATTATGACATCAGAATGATTTTTTTCACTGATTATGATATCTAAATTAGTTATTTTCCACCAATTATGACATAATTAAGTTTTTCCCACTGATTTTAACATCACAATGTCTTCAGAATTAGCTATTTTCCATCTATTATGACATCATAATTAGTTATATTCCCGGTGATTATGACATCCAAATTAGTTATTTTCCATCAGTTATGACATAATTAGTTGTTTTCCCAGTGATTATGACATCAGAATTATTTATTTTGTTTAGTTAGTTTTTTCCTGTGATTAGAACATTAGAATGTCTTTTTCCACCAATTATGAAATCAGAATGATTTTTTCCACTTATTATGACACTATAATTAGTTCTTTTCCCAGTGATTATAACATCAGAATGTCTTTTTCCACTGATTATGATATCAGAATTATTTATTTTGTTTAGTTAGTTTTTTCCAGTGATTGGAACATTAAAATGTCTTTTTCCACCAATTATGACATCAGAATGATTTTTTTCCACTTATTATGACACTGTAATTAGTTCTTTTCCCAGTGATTATGACATCAGAATGATTTTTTTTCACTGATCATGATATCAGAATTAGTTATTTTCCACCAATTATGACATCATAATTAGTCATTTTCCCAGTGATTATGACATCAAAATGTCTTTTTCCACAGATTATGTCATCAGAATGATTTTTTCCACATTTTATAACACCATAGTTAGTTCTTTTCCCAGCATCAGAATTACTTTTGTTTTTACTGATTGTGACATCAAAGTAAGCTCCCAGTGATTCCCACTAAATCTCGACATCAGACATGTTGACCATACCAGCATCTTTAAATCAAAAAGAGGCATAAAAACATGACAGGAGGAACTTCCTAAATCTCAAAAATTATTCCAGCATCAGCACTTTCCTTGGTGCTGTATAATCGATTAGGACTGAGGGGCTCCTGTGAAATGAATGATCTGGCTTCTGTTTGGAGCGTAAATCACACGCTTGCTCCTATATCTACAGGATTTACATGCACAGACTTTTGGCAGAGGATGCCCTGATCCTGTGCTATGTGAATTTCGACTTAGCTTTACTTGTGGCAGATTTTGTAAATCTGATCCAAAAAAAAGAAAATAAAAATCTGATTTTTCAGAACTGAACAATTTGATACCAGTAGTGTATATGAGTAGACACTTTTTTCCCTCTGTGTATTTCTTTGTCCATGTTTGACATATTTTAAGAGTTTTTTTACCGTTGAACACTAAGTGCAGACAAAGATAAACTGTGCCGCACATGACTTGATAATAGGCTTTCAGTGTTAATGTATTTAAGTCTGTTCTTGTGTTCACACCAGGCTTCTTTCAGTGTTATTAATGAAATGTCCTGTATTGTTCACAAGCTGCTCTCTGACCTCAATTAAATCACCCTGCGAGACAAGCCAAATGGAATGAAATGAATCAATAGAAATAGGTAATTTGGGGGGTCTACGGGTCAGCAGCACTAAATTTGTGAAGCTTTTCATCAAGCACTGAAACTATTAAGCTTTTACACCTCAGAAATGTTTATACTTACAAGAAATGTTTCGTATTAAGTCACTAATTTATGCAAGACTGTCAGCACAGTAATTTAAGGTGAAGAAAAAAGCAATGAATTTGGCGTGTGACCCCTTTTAGCTCTTAAAGAGTTTCTCCTCAAAGCTTGCGGGTGTCATTTTGCTAAATATGGTAAAAACGGGTGTTTGAGTCGGTTTTTTTTATGCCATTCTTTATTGAATGCAAAACGAGCATGTTGGATTAAATTTAAGTGGCCACATTCTTGCTGTATTTTGAGACTCAAATGGCAAGAAAGGCCAATTTTAGTGCCCTTACTGTCAGCGGTGACTATTGAATCCATTTATTCTTCCACGCAGCTGAATTTGCTATACAGCCACATAATGTGATATCAACTCTTCCTATCAAGTCTTCACCCAACACATCTGTCAATAGCTTTGTCTATTTATAGTAAATATGTAGAGTGACCAAGCCGCATTTTTCAAGGACATTTTTTTCATTCATCTCAAGTGAAATCTAACATGCATATGAGCAATAGAGATGTTAACTTCGCTGTCTACATCAGTGTGCGACAGCGAGCATTTATACCAACTGTTCTCAGTTTGCACGCTGATAGACAGCTTTTGAAATTATTTCCGCGTTCGTTTATGCCCCGTTTGTCCATTGATGCAGAGCGTTTTTGATATTAGAAGGCTTTGACTAGACCCTGTGTAATCACATCTCCAAAAAGACCATATCTTTCTTTTTTCATAAACATCCTTAGGGTTTCCGGAATAACCAAATTCAGCTGAATTGAGATGCTGGCCTCTTCTGCTCTGTCACTCTCTGTAGTTCCCTCCTGCTTTCTGTACCCAGCAGGACACTGGAACGGCTCACCCAGGCTGTCAGTTATCTTTGAGCAGAGCCATGGTAAATATCCTGCATTGATTAAGCAGATTTGCATAGGCAGAGCAGGCCTCGGGGCAAAGAGCTGAATGCTAACCAACATCCACAATGTCACAGGCCCAAAATACCATCTCGCCCTGGAGCTGCAAGGGTATTCTGCCATAAGCAGGCAGAGAATGTAATCAGACTGCTGGCTTTGTGTAGGAAGTGGCCTGGAAGTTGCCAAGCCATGCCACATTTGCCAGAACTTTTCTGTCCCTTTAAGTTGCACGTTTTAGTCATTTTTATTTATTTCTTCCCTGGTTTTAAGAATGTTGAAATGTTGAGTTTGAATGTCTAGAATATCTCAGTTTTGGACCAGTGTTAATTTAGTGTTCTATTATATTTTAAATTAGCTTTAATTTTTATATTTCCGTTTTCAGTTTAATTTTAGTTTAGGTTTTAGTAATTTTGGTATGTGTCATTTTTTTATTTATAATTTTTCATTTTTATAATTTTTTGTTTCTATTTAGTTCTTTAGTTTTAATATATAAATGTTTTAGTTTTACTATTTATTTATTTATTTTTATTTATAGATAGATAGATAGATAGATAGACAAATGTGTTAAAATGAAGCAAATCCTCTTTGGATGTTTTTTTCTAGAAATTTTAGAAAATTATATTTTTAATTAGCTTTGATTTTTATATCTTTATTTTTCAGTTTATTTTAGTTTAGGTTTGAGTAGTTTTAAAATGTGCTTTTGTCATTTTTTTTTATAGTTTACATTTTTTAATTTATTTATTTTTTTATTTATTTATTATATTTTAATTTATATCACTGTTTTGACCCTCTACAATAAATATGTGTTAAATTGAAAGAATTCCTCTTTGGACTTTTTTTTCCTCCAAATTTTAGAAAATTATATTTTCACTTTATTTATTTGTTATTTACATGAACAATTTGTAATTTTAAATAATCACTGTACCCAGCTTTTTTTATTATTATTTTATTTTCTTTAAAAATATATTTTTAAATATATTTTGGCATTAAAACATGAATATATATATGTATATATATATATATATATATATATATGTTATTACTATATATGTATATATATATATATATATATTTTTTTTTTTTTAATATTTTGCATTATTAAATTAGAGGTTTTAAGGTTTTAAATTTTGTCATTCTGACTTAGAATTACAGTCTGGTTTCAGGCCACTTACTGTGTAAACAGCTATTTCACATAATTTTACTCTGAATGAAATCGTAACATCCCAGGGACTTTTTATTCCTGCAGACTAGCCAGCTTTTGATGAAGTCCAGTCTTTGGTAAGTCAAAATGGGTTTATCGCAGAGGGGCTGCTGTCCACAACAGTCAAAGGTTTAGGACTGCAGAGCTTTAAGCTCTCTTTCTAAACCTGGTTCGAAAAAGGAAAGGAAAATTTCTATATACAATGAAAGCTTTAAATATACAAAATTCTGAGACAACAAGTGAAAATGCTTCTGCTTTCCATTTATGTTTATATTTTCATCATTTTAACTTACATCAACAAGATATATTGTTAAAATTCGATTTTGCATCTGTATACGCATTTTGACACAGAGATCTCTCTTCATTTTCCCTGACTTTTACACAACCATGCTCTTTTTGCTCATAGCTGCAGTCAGTCCACTCTGATTTCTGTGAATTCACAGACTATTATTGAAGCTCAAGGGTGAAAACACAAGCCTGTCTATAATGACCTTTACCTTGTCAAGGTAGAATAATCAGATTTCACTCTTTGCCTCAGCAGGCCAGCAGACAGCTCACTAAAACTCAATACACAGCAGAGCTGCTCATTTTCATCAGGCCAGACGAATAACAGGTCCAAAGGGCCCTGTCATCTAAACCTGTGTAGTCCTCATCCTGTACAGCTACGTAGTCAGCTATTATTCAATATGAAGTCCAAGCACACCATAGACTTTAGTCAGAGCAGGCACCATATTTAATCTGACATGAGCAGACGTGAGGCTGTGAGAGATGAAGGTACAGTCCATCCAATATGTCGTACGTGGAAGCTGATCGTTTTTTCAGTCGATAAAACTGAAATTCCTTTCCGTAATTTTTCAGTGGACATAAAACTTCAGAAAATATGCGTTATGAAAATTAAATGTGACACAGGTACAAACTTTCCAGATACTAAAATTCTCATTCTCATTTGCGAGTAAAAATCAATGTTCAGTCAGTAGTTTCAACTGGTTATGTTTCAGGATACAGAATAATTTATGGTACAAAATTAAACAGTCAAATTCAAACATTGTAAATTATTAATATTCCCATGAACTGCACATTTCCCACAATATGCAAAATTTACACATTTGGTTTTTAAATGTCTCTTCACTCTCAACAGTGTTATTTTAGAATTTAGATAGTATTGAGATTTTTAATGTTTTTCTAAAGGAGACTTTTCTGTTCCTGAAGGCTTGCATATATTTAATTTAAAAAACAGAAAAAGCAGTAATATTGTAAAATATAATTTTTAATTTAAAATAGTGGTTTTCTATTTTAATATACTTTTAAATAGAATGTATTCCTGTGATACAAAGCTGAATTTTCAGCATCATTACTCCAATACTCAGTGTCACATGATCCTTCAGAAATCATTCTAATATTATCTATTACATAGATAATAAATCGGTTATTATCTATGTTGGAAACAGTTGTGCTGCTTAATTTGTTTTTATTTTATTTTTTTTTTGCAACCTTCAGGATTCTTTGATGAATAAAATATTAAAAAGAACAGAATTTATTTAAAATAGAATTATTTTCTAACAATATACACTACCCTTCAAAGTTTGGGGCCAGTAATTATTTTTCTTTCGTTCTTTGTTCGAAAGAAATTAATACTTTTATTCAGCAAGGATGTTTGATAAAAAAAAGTGATAGTAAAGACTTATATTGTTAGAAAAGATTCCGTTTTGAATAAATGCTGTTCTTTTAAACTTTTATTCATCAAAGAATCCTGAAAAAAAGTATCACACGATCATGTGTCACTGAAGAGTGGAGTAATGGCTGATGAAAATGCAGCTTTGCATCACAGCATTAAAAAAAGTATTTAAAAAAATTGAAAAAAAAAAAATAGAAAACTGTTATTTTAAATTGCATTCAATTCTGTATTTTTCATCAAATATACGCAGCCTTGATAAGTATATATGAAGAGTTCAGATGCAAAACACCCTAAAAGCCATCTCGGTCAAAGATGAGGTAATGATACTGAGTGAATGCTCTCGACACATATTATACGTCCCTCAAATACTTTTACTTCAAACTCACTAAAATCCCAGCCTCAGCCCAATCAGAAGTACAGGTACTTACATAGAAACCTATACTTCGGAGCCTGACAAAAAAGCATTTTTTAAAGAAAGACATCATATATATATCTAATTTTTGGTCATTTTTATTAGTTGTTTAAGATACGTGAATATTTTTTTATTTTTAGTTATACGTTTTAGTTATTGAAAATGGGAAATGTTGCAATTTTGCAGAAAGGTTTTTACATTTTATTTATTTTATTTTTATGTATTTACTTATGTATTTATTGAATGATTAATTGAATTAGGTTTTTTAGAAGTAATTTTCCACCAGTCAAGAACCTGTTCAGTTTAGATGCCAGTGTTTGTTGTTCAAATTATAATCATGGCTGTTGGTCACATTTTGCTGCAAATAATTTAGTGGCAACAGACTCCATGTAGACTTTATTGAATGATGTTAAAAAAATCAATAAACAGACAATTCTTCATTTTTTTTATTTGTCCAAAATACATTGTTCTTTAAATAATGTGTAATTTCCTTAAGACTGAAAATAAATTGAACGGATTTAACCGGATTTGCTTATCTGTCGGACACCATGAAGCATTACATTCTCGGCTTTGAGAAGAGTGAAGAAACAAGCTAATCTTCCAGGAGTTCAATATTAAGTTCCCGTCACTGTCAGACTGGGCGTGAGAGAGGGAGGGAAAAAGATTAGACTCTTCAGCACAGATGAACGTTAAAGGCTTATATGCTAGCGAAACACATTCTCACATTGTTAATATGTGGATTAGGCCGTTTTCTCGTTCCCAACAGAAGTATCAATATAGGAGTAGAAAACGGAATAATGCAGCCGCTCTCCAGTGCATTCTCAGCCTGTATCAGCGCTGAGCTTGTGTTATTTTGAAAGAGGATATGAAGAGCGGCTACCGACATATTCAGTGCTTCTAACTGAATATGTCGGTAGCTGATCTGTACATACCTGTGCATTAGTCTGCATGTATTCACAGACATACATATTCAAATCGGCCATTGTGTCAGGAGCGTTTTTATAGCAAATATCAACCGCGGGTTCTATTCGGAGCGGTTTATGAGATTAAATGCTGTCATTCAAGGGGGAAGCCTGAAATAATTTCACATTTTCTCAGCAATCAGTCAATTACGTTTCTCATTGCTTTCTGCATCTGTGATATCCTCCTCCTCTTTCAGTCACGAAGATGAGTTGTTTGCCACACTAAATATAAATTCAATGAATAATTTTATATTCACATAGAGCGATATTCCACACCCCGCCAGTGTGAAGCACCACCTCTGCCCAAGCTGATGTGCATTCGAATGGATTTTTGCACCATTTTCATACCAAAACTGTGAGGAGGGGGGGAAAGAAGAAGAAGCAGCTATTTTTTTTTCTTTCAGCCAAGTCCACCAAGAATATAGAGGGAAAACATTTTATTATTCCGTCAAACCCAATCATATTTATGACCCTGCGTTTGAGAGTGCTTTCCATTGCTCCCTGTGTTATTTAAAATTTCATAAACCTGGTCTACGACAGTACTTATTTTGCCCCACATTCTAATCTGCTCCTAATAAAGACATGCCAAGCAGAGGGTGTGAAAAACGAGCTCACCGCGGCGGTTGGCATGAGTAAGGGAGAGCGCTGGGGATAAATCAGAGCGGGAGACGTTGGAGACACACAGATAATCTCAGAGTGCCGCTGTGTGTTTGGTCCTCTCCTCTCAGCGGCGGTGATATACAATGATGGGAAATCCATGCAGACTCTCGAAAGGGCGAGATGGAGGTGACTCGTATAGATGTTTGACGTGAGCGGTTTTTCAAAATAAAAGTTTGGAATTAACACCCCAGATGAGCTCAGCAAACTCATTCACTGTCTGTCACCGGTGAATTAATGTTTATTGACGGGGAAATAATGACAGTGACTTACGAGCAGGCTTACGTGAAATCTCTTCCCGCAGAGCTCCTCGCAAACTTCTGTCATTTAGAAAATTCCCTAAATCTCAGACTCATTGCATATTCATTTATTAAATATTGTGGCTAATTTGATTATGCTTTCAGCTGCTAATAAGAGCGTGGAACTCTCAGCTCCATTCAAAGGAAAAGGTCTTGCAAAAATGAAAATCGTGTTATTTTTCCACCCTCATCTTGTTCTAAATCCATATATTATTTATTAATTTACTTACTTATTGTACTTATTTATTTCAGTATTTACTTATTTCTAGAAAAACAGACTTTGTATAGTTTGACCCATATGGAAGGTGTTTTATGACTTTTTAGAAAACCTTAATGGTAACTTTTTTTTAATAAAAACTATAGATAATGAATGTATATAGGAAAAAAATGTGTGTGTGTAGTATTGCCTACGTTATGGGGACCAAATGTCTCTACAAGTATAATAATACCAGTCATTTTTGACCTAGTGGAGACATTTTTTTATTATTACTATGTATTTATTTATTCATTTAATCTAATAATGCAAAACGTTTTCTGTGAGCGCTAGGTTTAGGGTTAGAGTTGAGGGATGGAATTTACAGTTTGTACAGTATAAAAGTCATTATATCTATGGAAAGTATTTTTTTTTTTTTTTATATATGAAAAGTTTATTTGCAAAAACAGATAACTTTGTTTTTTAAAAAATTAAGAAATCCTTTTTTTTATTATGTTTTTATTATGCATTATTGTGTTTTATTGTGTTAGTTAGCTGTATTTTATTATTTATATGCACTCCATCAGAATAACTGAACTGCAGAAAAAAAAAAATTGAAATTGTTAAAAACAGATCTGTTTTTGCTTATGAACGCTTTTTCATTTATTTATTTTGTTAATTTGCTTATGGTGTTGTAATGGAAATTACTGTCCATATTTGTGACCCTGGATCACAAAACCTTAAGTAGCACAGGTATATTTGTAGCAATAGCCAAAAATGCATTGTTTGGGTCAAATTTAGTGATTTTTGCCAAAGATCATTAGGATATTAAGTAAAGATCAATATATATTCATATATCAAAACTTAATTTTTGATTAGTAATATGCATTGCTAAGAACTTCATTTGGACAACTTTAAAGGTGATTTTCTTAAATATTTTTATTTTTTTTGCACCCCTAGATTCCAGATTTTCAAATAGTTGTATCTCGGCCAAATATCTCCTATCCTAACAAATCATACATCAATGGAAAGATTATTTATTCAGCTTTCAGATGATGTATAAATCTCAATTTAAAAAAATTGACCCTTATGGCTGGTTTTGTGGTCCAGGGTCACATTTTGTTTCCAGAATGTGTGACCAATAAAATATTGTTACAAAAATATTTACTTATTTCTTATTATTTTTCCAAACTCTGTTTTAATAGATATGTTCAAGTTTTTCAGAAAGGGTGCTGTTCTCTTTTTTTTTTCTTCTTCTTCTTCTTCTTCTTCTTCTTCTTCCTCTTCTTCTTCTTCTTCTTTTGAAGGCCTGCTTGAATGTTTTTGGTCATGATTTTACTTTCAAATCAGTGCTGAAAAATGCATCTGGGCCTGCAATGCATATTAGAAACTTTATTTAAAAAGGTTCTTTTACGTTATGTTGGTACAATCTAATGCATTCGAGTCTCTCTTTTGTTTGTCTGTTGTCCTGTTTGTGTTTTTCACCGTTTTTTAGACCACGGACGACATGGTCTCTTCGGCCGAATGCTCCAGTGACGACGAGGACTTTGCTGAGTGCGAAGGACATGCAGGTGGGCTAGGTCAGTTGAATTTTGCTTGCCTCTATGTGGTGGCCTTTCATTTGCAACTGAGGATCAGATCCTCAAAGCATCGCCTCCCCCCATGGATAGAAAAAGTGTAACTTCCTGTCCAATCCAACCCAAGTACACCAATACCGAGACATGGATATAGAAGGATATGTTAAGAAAGAAATAATTTAAACAAAGTAGAAATAGGCATGGATTTCTAATGCTTAGCTTTGAATCAGAGCTAAACTCAAATCATTCCCCACTAAACTTTAATTACGAGCTACACTTGGCCATGGGGTTTTCCGAAGTGGTTAACATGGTCACACTGATTACTAATTTTGTCCCCAGTGCCTATTATGAGAGCATACGTACAAAATTAGTACAGAAAAGTGACATGTTCTCTGCATTGATGCTTCAAAATGTATCATACTGAGGTTTTTTTGCCATGTGATAGTGGACTGCATTTTGGCACATGATACATTTTGAGATTTCTCTTCAACTTTGCTTTCAGCCTTATAGTAGAGTGATATCTATCAGATTAATTGCTGCTGAAGCAGTCTTTTTGATTCCTTTCTGTTTCCTCATTTCAAGAGGCTTGATTTAAGTTAACTTGTTGTAATAGAGAACAGATATCATCGAATTTCTGTGTACCAATTTTTGTTTTGTGTCGTTATGCTTATTTTTAACGATATCATTTTGCCTCAGTGTGAACAAGTCGTTCTGCTAAGATTTTCCAACCCAAATATGAAAAATACAATTCAGCGATTAGAAAAAAAAAAAGAGATTGATAGTGAGAAAGAGAGAAATTTGAGAGAAGTTGGGTATTGCCTTTTTTTAACATAATTGTAGCTTGGAGAATATAGTCTGTCATGTCTTTTGTGAAACATGCAAATTTTTTGATTGCAGTTATAGATAATTGAAATTTCATTCCTTTGCAAATTATGATTCCAGTCAGAGAGGTCAAAAGAATCTTGCCATAATTTGAGTAAAAACCCTACCACTTACAATAATTGGGTGTTTCTCCAACTTTGGGCACTTTTGTTTTTTATTAAAATTAACACATTTCAGCTTTTTTTTTTTTTTTTGTGACATGAAGGTCACGTTAAAACTTAATTTATATTAAAACATATTACAGCAAGTCTTGGAAAGTTTACCATACCTTCATTTATTTTGATTTTTTTATGCTTTTCGTCAAACATTCAATCTAAAAGAGATTATTCATATTTAAAAAACTGATCATCTAAATCAATTATTTTAATTTATTATTTAAATAAATTGCAATAAATAGTTGTCTAAATGTTGCATACAATTATAATTATAGATGTTTTTATTTATTTTTGCATTGGTGTCAGGATATAACTCAAATGTATAAAAAGTGCCAAAAGTCCACAAAGCCAGATGTACCCCTAGTTGAACAAACACCCAGTTACACATATTTTCCATGTCGGAAAAGTGAACCAGCACATAACAAGAAGAACAATGTGCGATCAGATCGTTTCCGGAGGCCAAAGCCATTTCATGGCCTGTTAGTTTTATCTATTGGCCTGTAACGAGCACCCCATCTTTTATCGCAGAAGTGCGCACCATGTTTATTGTGCGCCGTTGGATGAAAATGTACACGTTTAAGTTTTCATGCAGACATGACAGGCTAGTGATATGCTTTGTTTGTTCTGACCCTCTGCAATTCTCTCAAATGTCAATGCCAATTTCTTCCAAATGACATTCATCAGTTTAGCGGTTTGAGAACAATATCCATCTTTCTGGAATCTTTATGTACTCATAAAGAAAGCTATTGGCAGGGTCCCAATCATCCAGTCACGTTTACACAGAAATTCATGCCATTCTAACCTCTACATCAGTTGATGTGAAGCTGCATGAGACATTACCGCTGCAGGGGTGCGTCTTCATACTCGGCGTGTATTCTGTACCGCATGCGTGGGGTCGTCCTGTTAATTTCATGAGCTTGTGCGTGGTCGATGTTATTTTTGGTGAAGTCCTCATCTATTTCCCAGCTTTCCAAAAGCAACATTCCTGTCATCTCGCCTCATCTTGTTCCGCATGATATTTTGGTGTTGAAATCGATTTTTCCTTCATTTTTCTCAAGCATCTGTACCATCTGGGCTTGACCTTGAACATTGTCATTTTGATTAACAAAGCAAATAACAGGCAACAAAATCTTTTCTTGCCATCCAAAGAGCTTTTCAAGCTCAAGTAATCTTAAGAAAGTTGTGTTTTAAGAATGACCAGCATCCTTGAACGCCCCTCACTTCCTCCTCACCTGACTGCGAGCCGGTCTGCATAAGAACTCATTTTTGAATGCAGATGGCATAGAAAGAGTTTTATTGCCACAAACCGTGCGCTTCTCAATGTCACGCTTTCTCAAGCAGTCATTTGTGGCATGTAATATGGTAGCTGCTAGCCAGAGCCATTTTCCAGACTATTCTCTCATTACTCAGTGCATGGCGCCATTTTTTGATCTCCATGCATAACCTCACCATCCGACTAACCTGAGTGCTGTACTGTATGTATGAGCCAGTTTCAACAAGCATCATACCTCAAGCTTATGGTTGCAAAGATTTCCGCTGCATTTCCTGTACCAAATCGTGTTCCTCTCTATCAACTTGTCTGTCTTGACGTGTTGTCACGTGATTCTGTTCTCTGTTTGTAAAAATTGTTGGGTTTTCCCCCTTTTCCCCTATCTGGAATTCCATAGGAGGGCTTCTATTGATTAATGATACGCTTCCGGATCATTCCATAGAGCGGTTCTGCTACAAATTATTTCTGTGCACACAGATCTCATTATTTTAAAGTTCATGCTTGCAAACCAAAAAAGTTATATTTCTGTTTTGTTTATTCTGAAACACTAAATGGGGTTCATTTTTGGAGTGTTTAAGTGATTCGGTAGCACTCCATTTCCTTTTGAACAAGACAAAGGGTGAAATTAATTTGGAATTGAGGGCAAGAAGCCTCTAGAGACTCAATTATGTGTTTGACGGAAGCGTCTCTCACTCTTACAGCTTATGGCACAGCTTCTATATGCAGGAAAGGGTCGGTGCAATGTATTTACATTAAAGTCGCATTACAGATTCTTGTTAGCACACAGCACTAATCAGTTCTAAAGGGCAAAGTTCTACATCTTTCCAGAAGTGTGATTTGTTCAGGCTTATCGCTGTCTCATATTGAGGCGTTTGATGAAATAATTACGGATAATTAATCAGGAATTAACAAGCTCCGGGTTTGTGATAGCAATTTGTTTGTGTCTGCTAAAAACAAAAGTCCCATGATATTTTCCTGTCATTAAAACTTCCGCTTAGCACAAAACAGATAAGAATGAGATGGGCCTTTCCTGTGATGCAGTACCTTTTTGAGCTCTGTAACTCTGTAATTTAAAAGAGAGTTTCTACTGAAGGGCATAGAATACTTTTAGAAATATGGTCAAGCTCAACAAATTAGAAAAAATTAACATGATGCCTAACAGAGTGAATATAAAAAGTAATTTCTCAGAGACGGAATTGAGAGTTGCTGCTTAGAGCTTGAGGGCTTTAACTTTGTACTTTGTACTTTTTGTACTTTTAATCATCTTTTTAAATGTTGATATTAGCTGATTTCTGTAAGTTTATGTTTTAAAGTAAGACTAAAACCACAATCAGTAGAATTCATGTCACTACATGCCTTTTGTTAGTTAAAGGGATATTATATTTTTTCATAAATTGCTCCATTTAAAAAAAAAAAAAAACATTGTGAATCCTTTGTTGACACTATTTAGCATGAGTTTATTATTTTATCCATTATATTACAATTAAACATGCACAACCATTCAAAAGTTTGGGGTCAGTTGTTTTTTTTTTTTTCTGAGAAATAATACTTTTAATCAGCAAATATGTGACCCTGGACCACAAAACCAGTCCTAAAAGTTAAACTGAAATTTATAAATAAGCTTTCCATTGATTTATGGTTTGTTAGGATAGGACAATATTTGTCTGAGATACATTTATTTGAAATCTGGAATCTGAGGGTGCAAAAAAATCTAAATTTTCAGAAAATCACCTTTAAAGTTGTCCAAATGAAGTTTTTAGCAATGCATATTACTAATGAAAAATTAATTTTGATATATTTACAGTAAGACGTTTTCAAAATATCTTCATTAGAACATGATCTTTATTTAATATCCTAATGATTTGTGGCATAAAAGAAAAATCTGTCATTTTGATTTTCAACCCATACAATGTATTTTTGGCTATTGCTACAAATATACCCATGCTACTTACGACTGGTTTTGTTGTCAAGGGTCACATATGATGGTGAAGTCATTTATAATGTTACAAAACATTTCCAAATGCTGTTATTTTAAACGTTCTATTCATCAAAGAATCAATCAGAAGAAAATGTATCACGGTTTCCACAAAACACTTAAGCAGCACAACTTTTTTCAACATTGATAATGATAGGAAATGTTTTTGGAGCACCGTTTATTGCATTTTAAAACACAATTTTATTTTATTTTTCCTACAAGCAGTCCATACAACTTGTACTCTATATTCCAAATCTTCTAAAGCCATATAATAACTTTTCTGTAATAAACAGATCGAAATTTGAAACATTATAACTAAATATAGCTTCTATACAGTACATATAAATTATGCTTTGTCTCTGAATTGCACTTGTGTATTGACTGTACAGCTAGCACACCAGGGCTCATTTCTCTTCCTTATATGAACACCAGATGGCATTATATGCTGCACTCATGATTTTAAATTCAAACAATACTATGAAATTCCCCAAAGGTGCATATGCAATGAGCTGGATTTTAGTTATTCGCCTGATTCAAGCAGATATCTCCTTTTTAAGAGTAAGTGTAGCTTGTTTTGTCATGCTGATTAGACAGAGGTGAGCGTCTTTTTAGACTCAAAAGCAATTAGATGCCGTTGGAATGCAGGAAATGAATAAAAAAAGGGTAGAACAAAGGGAAGAATGGTCCAGATTAGAGAGCCAGTATTGCTTGGCCCCATCCTGTGCCAAGAGAGAGGGAGTTGCTTTTATCACAGGCCTGCAGGTGGCCGTTCAGCATTGGAGCTCCTGTTTAATTACCTATCCATAGTGCAACCAGAGATAAGAACACACCAGACACCCGACATTGAGATACACCTCTTGTGTTAGAAGAGTTTTGAATAGTCTCACTTTGCAAATAATACTCCATGCGTTATAGTGTTTGCATTCTAATGTGGCGCCTTACTGAACAGATGTACACTCTTGTGAGGTAGCGTCAGTCAGTTTTATAAAAAAAAAAAAAGGGTGTTTATGCGTAGGTGCACATTGTAGCATTATTAAAGGGTTAGTTCACTCAAAAAAAAATTCTGTCATTAATTGCTCACCCTTACTCACCCCTTAAGACCTTTGTTCATCTTCAGAACACAAATTAAGATATTTTTGATGAAATCTGAGAGCTTTCTGACCCTGCAGCAATATAACTGACACGTTCAAAGCCCAGAAAGGTAGTAAGGACATCATTAAAATAGTCCAGGTGACATCTGTGGTTTAAATTTAAATGAACACACCACTATTTTTGAAAATAGGAAGAGAAGAAATTGTTGAATAAACGTTATTTTTGTTTTCTTTGAGCACAAAATGTATTCTCGTAGCTTCATAAAATTAAGGTTGAACCACTGATGTCACATGGACTATTTTAACAATATCTTTGCTACCTTTCTGGGCCTTGAACATGGTAGTTGCATTGCTGTCTATGCAGGATCAGAAAGCTCTCGGATTTCATCAAAAATATCTTGGTTTACATCAAAAATGTATCACGGTTTCCACAAAAAATTTAAGCAGCACAACTTTTTTCAATATTGAAATAATAGGAAATGTTTCTGGAGCACTATGTTCATTTACTGCATTTTAAAACAAAATTAAACATATTTTTCTTAAAAGTGGCCCATACAACTTGTGAAGTCATATAATAACTTTCATGTACTTCAATATTTTGACTTTTCATCAAAAATATCTTAATTTGTGTTTTAAAGATGAACGAAGGTCTTAGAGCTTTAGAACATCATGAGGATGAGTAATTAATGGCAAAATTTAAATTTTTGGGTGAACGAACCCTTTCACAGAATGTGTGTGTTGTAATTAGTTGAATCAAGTCAATCTGGCCATTCGCTAAAAACAGCTGCAGCTTTGATCACTGAAGGCCAATTTACACCAAGAATGATAAGACAAACATAAAGATATAGTTGTAAAAATCTTTCTAAATTTAATAGAAATAGCAGTCCACACTACAACTATAACCATAATGATACAGAGCAACAGCATTGTTGGAATCACTTTCAGAATGTTTTTTTTTTTTTTTCCAGTTAATGAATGATAAAAAGATTGACAGCCAGTCACAATCCATCCCACTTTAAAGAGCTTGAGCTGGTGACAAAACTGCAGTGTGCACATTGAAACACTTAGTTATTATCTATCATTTAAAAAATAGTCTTGTTACAGTATTTATAAATAGTGATATAAATGGGTTGTTTTATAAGAATCTTATACTTTCATTCATCTCTTCCTTTCCCAATAGTCATAGTGTGGTTTTGTTGTATTTAATTATGTTTGAGAGGAATTTATTGGTTATTTTCTATTAGAAGGGAAATTATAGATTTTAGATGATTAGATTATGTACCAATTTAACATCTCACAAGTTCTCACTGTTCGCCCTAAAGCTTTCAGAGAGTTTATTTCTATTTTCTATAGAAGTCATCTATCTTGAACCCTCTTGTGGAATTCCCCAATCAATACTCTGCTGCTTTTGAACCAAAGTCTGTGGGTACCGAGCATGATTATGGATCTTTCGTTATGAGATTTAACGACTTTACCGGTATAAAAGAAGGAGGAATCTGCTCCGTATATACCAGCAGCATGCTACAAAAGCAAACAGACAAACATCTGTGACCTACAGGCCCTGGTTTGAAGGCTTCTTTGACCTCGCTTAACCTTTGATGTCTGATTTGACCCCCAGCTTGCTGTGTTGTTCGTCTACTCTCCCTAAATGCAACTTACTTTACGCATGCGTCAACATCTTGCAGTAAAAAAAACTTAACCCATTTTCAGCCAATTTTCCTCTCTCTTTGACATACATCCAGACTGCACGCCTGTTACATGTTTAAGACTAACAATGACAGATATATTTGTCTTTGGGTCACATGACAGAGGAAGCAGTTGTCTGTTAAACTGTCCCTCTCGATTGTGTCTGTTTTATAGTTTGTGCATCTGGTTGTAGTGTGTGAAAATTAGAATTGCTTTGTTCTTTCGTCTCTGGGAATTTTGTCTTTTTAGTTGACACACTCAAATCAATTTCATTTTTTGTTGGTTACCATTTTTTGACTAGCTGAATTTTTGGGTTCAAAATTAGTGGTGAAATTTTAACTAGATGTGACTATCAAATCACAATATCATTTGATAACGTGTTTTGATTTTTGGTCTTCTTTTTTAGATTTGGAACTAATTCACTGACAATTCCATGTGCTCACAGTGATTAGGCACCTCGGAAATAGCACGATTCGCAATTTGCAATGCCTCGAATGCAAAAACGACCCAATTTGATTTCAAATAAAATACGTCAGTAATCCAAAAGGCACATGATGCTCAATGAAAAGGTTCCAGATCTTAATACACTTCTTGTTTTTTCAAATTTTGAGAGTTGATCTTGATGAACAATTGACGTTTTAAAGAATGTTTCCAAACTGCATGGCGAAGAAGTTGCAGTTTAGGGTTTGTCAGATTGTCAGTGTTAGAGTTTTGTTCTTTTTCGTAGATGGGCATGTATATGCTCATTGTTTGTATATCCCCATCCCTTCCTTACAGCCAAAAACGTTAATGCTGCCCGACCGCTTCGTACTGCCTATACATGGACATGGCAACTGACTTACACAATCACCCCCATCATTGTCATCTCCTATGTAGTATGTTCATAGGTCCAATTCCCTTGTCACAACCCCTCTTCCCCCCTCCCTCCCCCCCTCTAGCTATGGTAAAATATGTACAGTCATCCATTCACTCAAACCTAAAGATTAAAACCAATCTAAGCAAAAAGTTTAATTACTAGAATGTAGATATTTATTTAACGAAAAAATGCTATATAAATCAAAGGCTCAACTATGTACAGTTTTTGTAAGAAAACTGGATTATATATCAAAGTAACAACAAAAGAGAATAATGGTGAAGTTTATTTTTCATGTTATGTGGTGTGGATGTATGTGTTGTTGCCTCCCTGTACTCTCTCATGTGGGAAACAAAAATATATATCTAACCAGAAACACGATGACAGTCGTTTTGTTTTCACAAAGAAAAAACCTGTCCAAGAACATTCTTACACAACTTTCTTTTGTACGTTTTTTTTTTCTTCATGCCAAAATCATGCGGGCAATTTGTTGATGTAAGTTGACAAAAAATTATGATATGCTTATTTTTGATGTGTTTATGTTTATAATATATATAAGCTGTTTAAATTCTTAATATAATGAGATCAAGAAGTTTTGATCTCGATTTGCTAAGTTATACTGTTGATGTTTATATTGCCTGTTTGTTAGTACTGTATTGCGTGCTATGACTAGTTATGGAGAACTTGGCTTTGGTTTGCTTTTGTTATTATTAAAGTCTGCCTTTTTAAGTTCTTTTGATTTTGAATTTTACTTATATGCAAGTCTTTTTATATATACTATAAAAACCTGATGGCAGATTTATCTTTTTTTGCAATGACAGTCTGAATATCTAGCAGGTAGAATGCAGAAACAAACCTTACATGTCCATGAAATTATGCATTTATGCAGTGTTTTTTTTTTCTCTCTCATATTAGAATCATTCGTTTCCTCCTGAATAGTGGTACTTTAAAAAAATAAATGAAGAACTAATCATCCTACTGCCGTCAATACCATCTTTGTACATCTTTGTGCATTTCAAGATAAAGAAAGTAGCATTTGTTGTATTCCCTTGTTATTGAAAGATTCAAGTGTCACACTTCAAAATCAACCATATTCAATAGATAATGGCGACAGAGATCATTCAGCTGTCATTACATTATGGAGATAGTAACTGCCATTAGGAAGGCTTTCTGAAGCCATTCAAAAGGCAAGAGTCTGCTGGGGAGCCATATCTGTGTGTGTGTGTATATATATAGAGAGAGAGAGAAGATGTTTTTCTATAAAAATACACACTTCTAATAGAAAAGATGAGACTTCACCTCATAGCTTATATACATAATTTTCTTGCGCTGTATTCTTATGGCATTTATTTTAAGAACCTGAGACTTAATGGCAATAGGAAGTAGAATTGTTCCTGCATGTTAAATGCAAAATATTACTACAAAAAATTATTTTTACATTAAGGTTGCAGCTCAGTAAGTAACAGCATTTTGATTAACATTCAACTGCATATCATTTATTAGCTAGTCATATTACTAGTTCATGGTGACATGCATAAGCTAATCTTGAATGCAACTTTTGTGTTAAATGTTAAAAATGTTTTAGTAGAAATTAGCAGTAAATGTGATTTAAAGGGGTCATGAACTGCCTTTGTTTTTTTATTTTTTATTTTGTACTGTTCTCTGAGGTCAACTTTATAATGTTATCAAGATGTTTACATCAAAAAACATCATTTAAAAGTAATAGGCTATTTTCTATCCTGTTTTTAACCCCCCTTATAAAAACGCTTTGTTCAAATAGGCATGGCGGCTTGTAGACTTGGAAGTAAACGCCAACGGCTATGATTGGCTAACAGCATGCATTCATTCCTCATAGATAGTACATCGCTGTGATTTAGGTTTAAAACCACTCAGTACATATCATTATCAGTACATAGTAGTGACCACGTAAAAACAGTTACTCACACTTTTATTGCGACATCACTGTCGGATCTAATATAGGCGGCACAGCATCGTCTTTCAGTTTAAATCTTTTTGAAAATCCTGTGTCGAATTTTGCCACTCCGGTTACTAACGTAACCTCGGTTCTCTGAGATAACTGACGCTATGTGTAATTGTAAAGGAATAAGTGGTAAAATTAAGTAAACAAAGGACCGAGTTCTTACTGACGTGATCTAGAACATTCAAAATAAAGTTCATCCACTCTTTCCTAACACTGGGATCAGAAGGAAGGCAATGCACAAATGTTTTCCACAAATTGGCACTGCAGAGCATCCTGTTGTTTTCAGAGACATCTTTATCGTTTGGTTGCTGCGTAGACCTGTGCGTTCGGCTCTCTGGTAAACACTATGCGTGAATTGGTGGGCGGGGCTAAACAGGCAGCGATGTCGATCTTTTTCTGCCGAGGCAATGCATATCTACCTATTACATCGTAGAGTAGAACATTCTGTTTTTAGACTAACAACAAACTTTTACTGACGTAACCTCGGTTCCTTGAAATGAGAGAACGAGTGTTGCATCGCTGACGCTATGGGTAATTGTAAACGAATCTGCGGTAAAATGAAGTAAACAAAGGACTGAGTTCTTACTGATGCAGTCTAGAACTCTGCACATTCGCCTCTCTGGTAAACATTATGCATGAATTGGTGGGCGGGGCTAAACAGGCAGCGATGTCGATCATTTTCTGCAGAGGCGATGCATGTCTACCTATTACATCATAGAGTAGAACATTTATTTAGACTAACAACAAACATTTACTGACGTAACCTCAGTTCTCTGAGATGAGGGAACGAGCATTGCATCGCTGACACTATGGGTAACTGTAAGTGAATCCGCGGTAAAATGAAGTAAACAAAGGACTAAGTTTTTACTGATGCAGTCTAGAACTCTGCGCATTCGCCTCTCTAGTAAACGTTATGCGTGAATCGGTGGGCGGGGCTAAACAGGCAGCAATGTCGATCATTTTCTGCAGAGGCGATGCATGTCTACCTGTTACATCATAGAGTAGAACATTTTGTTTTTAGACTAACAACAAACGTTTACTGACGTAACCTCAGTTCCCTGAGATGAGGGAACGAGTGTTGCATCACTGACGCTATGAGTAATTGTAAACGAATCCGTGGTAAAATGAAGTAAACAAAGGACTAAGTTCTTACTGATGCAGTCTAGAACTCTGCGCATTCGCCTCTCTGGTAAACGTTATGCCTGAATTGGTGGGCGGGGCTAAACAGGCAGCAATGTCGATCATTTTCTGCAGAGGCGATGCATGTCTACCTGTTACATCATAGAGTAGAACATTTTGTTTTTAGACTAACAACAAACGTTTACTGACGTAACCTCAGTTCCCTGAGATGAGGGAACGAGTGTTGCATCACTGACGCTATGAGTAATTGTAAACAAATCCACGGTAAAATGAAGTAAACAAAGGACTGAGTTCTTACTGATGCAGTCTAGAACTTCATTAGAAATAAAGTTCATCCACTCTTTCCAACACTATACGCAAATCAGCAGGCAGGGCTAAACATGCAGCAATGTCAATATTGTCAGTAGAACATACCAAAAGCTGTTTTACACTAACAACAAAGTTTTGATTTCTGAAACTTACAGGATGTTTTTATAGTACAATGACCTCTTATATGTCAAAAGATCAAGGGAATTTTGGTTTCTCAGTTCATGACCCCATTATTCACGCACAACTTTATTTACCCAAAAAGCAGATCATTCAAACCAGCTCACCCACAAAGACCATTGAAGTCCTTTTGATGCCAGCTTATAGTTGTTTATGTTTAATATTGTTTTGGTTTTGTCTTTTAGTTTTATTGTGTGCGTTCTGCCTTGTATCCGTTGGTGTGGTTTTTTTTATTTCGGCTGGCTAACCAGTTTTCGAAACTAACGTGCCTCGTGTCTGTGTTCAATTGTAGGAGGCGAATTAGTTTTCCCAGTACTTGTAAAGGATCCCTTAGAGCTCCCCTCTGTAGCCACTCGTACACCCTCCATCCCCTTTCCCCCAACCCTCCGCCCCCACCTCACCATTATTGAGACCACCAAAGAGTCCCTGTCCATGGCCACTGAGGCGGGGGTACCTTGCTTGTCGGACCGAGGCAGCGATGATTGTGATGATGATGATGATGATGGCTTGATGATATCTGGGTATGGCTCTGGGGAAGCATACGACTCTAACCTGCCCCCTACTGATGATGAAGATTTTTACACCACCTTCTCCTTGGTAACAGATAAGACCTTGTCTTCGTCGACCTTTGAAGGTGGCTACAAAGCTCACGCGCCTAAGTGGGGATCCAAGGACTTTAGACCTAACAAAGTCTCCGATTCCGGTAGGACTACTACCGCGTCTTTTTCCCCCAAGCTGAGCCGCTCCACCACCACGTCCACGCCACCCAAACTGCCCGCGGGCAAAATGAATCACAGGGAGCTAAAGCCCCAGCCCGACATAGTCTTGCTTCCATTGCCCACTTCCTATGAGGTAGACAACACAAAGCTGAAGAGCCCATTAATAACCTCCCCCATGTTCCGTAATGTACCCACAGCAATCCCCACGGAGCCGGGCATCAGGCGGGTTCCGGGGGCCTCCGAGGTGGTCCGTGAATCTAGCAGCACCACCGGAATGGTCGTCGGGATAGTTGCCGCTGCCGCTTTGTGCATCCTAATTCTGCTGTACGCCATGTATAAGTACAGAAACAGGGACGAGGGATCCTACCAAGTGGACGAGACCAGGAATTACATAACCAACTCGGCGCAGAGCAATGGAGCAGTCATGAAGGACAAGCAGCAGAGCGCGAAAAGCGGCAACAAGAAACAGAAAAACAAGGACAAGGAGTACTACGTGTGAGAACGTCCCAAACGTCGCCCGTCACTTCGACCGAACTTTGAGCTGTCGGGCGCTGCGCCGAGAGAGGGCGACAGGAGCCGAACCCCGGCGCTGCGCCGAGAAGGCGAACTCTGACGCGAACTGTACCATAAAGCACACTTACAACCGTAAGCATACCGCGAAGGTAAAAATAGCAAACATTAGTGACCTTATTCCTCTATCTGGTCGGAGACGTTATCAGTGTAGAATATTCCACAGCTACATCATAATCCTAAGTGACTTTTAGAGGTATGTGAACCTTGGCGTAAATCTCGTTTTTCTTTTCTTTTGTAACTCTGTACAAAAAAAACAACAACAAAAAAAGAGGAGAACGTTTCAAGCATGTAAGAGACGCATAGTGTTGACGTCCGTAACGAAAGTGGGACCCAAAACATGTTGTTCACGCGAGAAAAAAAAAGGACTCCTGCCAACAAAATAAATGAATAAATAAATATATATATAAATATATATATATATAAATTCTATATATGAGAAATTTGTATTGTTTATATACATTACATGTGGTGTCTTATCATTTTTTGCTCTCTGCAAAAAGAAGAAAAACACAATGATGTAATAAACCAAGACCGGTCACCGAGGCTCTGACAGCACAGCACTGTTATGATTTCCAGCCGAAACTGATCATTTTAATTGTACAACCAACTGTAATATTGCAAATGTGTGAGTTGCCAGAAAGACAGTGACGTTTCCTTGTCTCAGTAAAGCGACTGATTGTAGTGCATGCCATGCCATCCTTCGCTTCGATCACATCCGCCCACCGGGCTGAGCCGATCATCAGATATAGACCTCTCGTCCCTCAAAGCGACTCGACAAGGGAACGTGTCGCGGATTGGAACTTTTTCAACCGTATGTATGTTGGTCCATTTGCTCTCGTCTCTTTTTTATACAGCTGTCTGGTGCAGACTGGCGCAGTGCTATGATACTGTTAAAAGGATGTCTATACGAAAATAAATCTAATGTGAAAAGTGTGAAAAAAAAAAAAATCCTATCTGTTGTCACAGTCGACTGTGTCGAACGAGAAATTTGTTTACATATTTTATTACATGATAGCGGTTGTACTTTGTAGGTAGACGATGTACATACGAACCTAAGTTGTATTTTTTTTAGTAATTCTATTGTACAGAGAGATCATTTGATTGATTTATTCAGTGTGTTTCATGCAGAAAAATCCACATGACACTGTCGACTCATGTGAAGAAAGAAAAAATATATACAGTGCACACACGTTTTTTTGTAAGGACAACAGAGAATATTGTTAGATTAGAGGTCTAATCTTTCTCGCAGATGTTTCTAAGTCTAAGCATGGATATTTGACTACTTGAAGCTGTCGATGAAATACAAGACGCACTTCTTAATTGTACCAAGGTTTCCTTGTTATCAGTTGTTTTATTTATAGACGAATCAAAGAAATATGTAATAAAGACAGACTAATATGGATACGGACATGCAGCTCAGATAATTTACGCCGTGTGTTTCTTACCTTAATGTCTTAATACGAGTGGCCTGGACTGCAGTAAGCCCAATTCTTTTGCCATTTTTGTTCTTATGTATATTTTTGCCTTTTTTTAATGTTTGTTAATCACTGTGCCATGAATATGATGTGAACATGGTGTGCCCATGTTATTTTTTAATCTTCATTTTCTGTTCAACCACACTCGCGCTTTTATTACTTTCGTTTACATACATCATAGCTTTGCTTCGCTTCAGACGATATTTGGCGATGATCTATAATAAAACATTCCATGGAGGTTGATCATTTATGGGTTGTCTTAATCTAAACTCTCTTCAGCTTGTGCACGATACATATTTTTCTGTCATCCATCCCGTCGGACGGCACGAACACTTTCATTTCCTGTTCAGATAGGACTTTTTAATGTCTTCAAGAGACCTAGCATGCTTTCAAAGGATTAAATGCCTCGCTTTGTTTTAGCGCAGAAAAGGTGAGGTCGTCATTTGTTACACCTACATTTTAGTAGCTTGTCAGATAGCAACAGTGAATCAGTATCCACCAATATTTTCTTGGGAGATGCAGATTTATAAAAAATCTACCCACAATGACCTGTTTACAGCATAAGAGCAGTGATCTTGGGCACAAAACAATAGCAATATTTTTCTTTTAGCTACCAAGGCAACGCAAAGGTACAAATCAGAAGCTGTGACTTTTATTTGTTTCATTAGATATGGTAATTAAAGTATGCCTGACTATAAAAGAAATTAGGACTTTTGTTCGAGAGCAAATGCAATGTTTTAAATCCTGACTAGGAACAAAAGCATCAACTTCTGCAGGGCTGACTCTAATATGAATGTTTTATTTTTAGTTTTGTTGGATCCACTCACACTGACAGCCATTTGGAGCAACAAAGTGATCAGAAGTCATTCATTTTCAATGACAGTTGAATTTCCAGCTTCATGGGTTACAGTGACTGTTTTGACTCAATATGGGTGTGTCCAGATGCAAAAACAGTTGATAAAAGTTTATGCAAATGAGCAACAACTACTCCACTGGTCATTTTTAGTAGCACGACTACTAATTGAAACAAAATGACATTTATTTTTATAGTTTTGATTTTTATATGCTTTGACCTTTTGGGTATACAGGTCATCACTGAAATCACCAAGTCCCTTTGAACAAGCATTAGACAAGTGTTTTTTTGTTTTTGTTTTTTTTAGGTGCTGAAAATAGTCCATATGTATAAAAAGAGCTGTTAGATCACACCCACCCCATTCTTATGATTTCCAGGTGGTGCAAGTAGCAGTGAAAGAGGCTTGCAAGATGCTGCAACAACTAGCAACCACTGATCCTTTTCTTCTTTTTTGGGGTGAATGTACTAAGTGCCACTTTTGTGTGTATTGTAGTATTTTAGCAGTACCACCTACCATCCAGTCTAACCAGGTGCAAAATCTGTGGAAAAAAGGGCTGTGTGTTCTCATTGTCATTCATTTTGGAAATTCGGCTCTGAGATACTCCACCATGATTAATGCATGCTTTTATGGCCATGTTTGCACCATTTGCATAATTTACCTAAAACCTAAATTGCATAGGCTAAATTCTCCTAGTGAGTTCCTCCCTGAGGTTTTGCTTTTATTTACTTTTTTGAACTAAAAGCCCTACATGATGACTAATTCCTCCAATATAAATGTGACCCTGGACCACAAAACCAGGCTTAAGTAGCACGGGTATATTTGTAGCAATAGCCAAAAATACCTTGTATGGGTCAAAATTATAAATTTTTCTTTTATGACAAAAATCATTAGGATATTAAGATGTTCCATGAAGATATTTTGTAAATTTCCTACTGTAAATATATCAAAACTTAATTTTTGATTAGTAATATGCATTAGTAAGAACTTAATCTGGACAACTTTAAAGGCGATTTTCTCAATATTTAGATTTTTTTGCACCCTTAGATTCCAGATATTCAAATAGTTGCATCTTGATCAAATATTTTCCTATCCTAACAAACCATACATCAATGGAAACCTAATTTATTTAGCTTTTCATATGTATAAATCTTAAAAAATTGTCCCTTTGACTGGTTTTGTGGTCCAGGGTCACCTATATTAGGCGTGCTGATATTAAGCATTTTTATTATTATCAGGACCGATATTATCGGTATTGATATTTTCAAAACAGATTTGCTCATAAAATAATTTAAAAGCATTTAAAGACAGTTTTTGTCAGAGCCCTTGTTATTCTAAATTTTGAAACTAATTTCCATTTTTACACCAGACGTATATATCAGTTCAAAATATCGGTTATCAGTCTACTTGATCTGTAATAATCAATATCGGCATTGGGCCTGCAAACACATAATATATCTGTAACCCCTATACACTGCCCTCCAAAAGTTTGGAAACACCCCTGGCAAAGTGTGGTTTTGGACGATATCAGCATAAATCAAATACATTAAATAACTTGACATTATCATTGAAGACCAGCAATAATAATTTTCATTTTGATTACATAACATGTCAAAGTCAGACATGCCCCTTTGCCAGCTGTGATGCCTGGTTACTGGTTAATACTTGGCCCAGGTTTTGAAAAGATTTTTGGGTCAGCACACCTTAATAGCTTCAACAACTGATTGCCAATTACGTTTAGAATACAATAAATTTAGGCCCAGATTATGCAGAGCTGTAATAGCTGCTAATGATGGATATTTTGATGAATCGAAAATTCACGTTTCTTCTATGTATAAACTGTTTATGTAATAAAATATGTTTTCGTAGTTTGTGTTGTCCCTTATCAGTGCAAAATTATCACAAATTAAAAAGGATTCATGCCAATATTGTCCAAAACCCCACTTTTCTAGGGCGTTTCCAAACTTTTGGAGGGCAGTGTATGTAATATAATATATGTATAACCCCTAATATACGGTGTGTGTATATTAGGGGTTGCCCATACCTCTGTTCAGCAAATGTCATGTCAAAAATTAAATCAAAAACAAAAAAAGTCCCAGTCATCCAATGTTACAAAATTTAAGAATCCAAATGTCTTGCAGAAGGCCAATTATTTTGACCAGATCAAAAACTTTGACCAATTATATTACCTTCGCTCAGGTATATCTGATATTCTCTTTAGCTTGAAGCCTCACTCTTGCAGACAGAGCACAGAACTTGCTCTAAATAAAAGAGGAGCGTGAAATATACAATTTCGTAATGAACATCTTATTACATGGGTGGCTAAATTATTGAACCGCACTGACTGAGGGAAACCGTTTTCTGTGCAAAGAGAAAGTTAATTAAAATTCTACAAAGGCTTAAAATTCAATAATCCCTCCTCAACTTCTGTTGATGGGGACTATTCATCAAAACAGACCTTTTCTGTGGTCGAAATCAGTCCTTCCTTTTCTGTAGGAAAGACTTTTGATTGGGAATCTAATCTAACTGCATTTGCATTTTGCAGTTTAATCCTGTTGTCAATAAAGGAATTGTGAAGAATTTGCATGTTTAGTATGTTCTATTAGTGGCTAAGCCATAAAACCAAATGATGACACTAGATTTAATCAGAGTGGAAACTGGAAAAAGGACTACACACTATACCATGATGATGCTGCAAGTACATATATTAAGATAACCATCACACAATAAATAGCATTATGTTTATGAATGCTTGTATGCATATGAAAAGATTAACAAGTCATGCAGGAGCATCTGGGATCACTATCATTAGTATTACAGTATGACTCGATGCTGACAGTTCCGTGAGAAAAATGATAATGGGTTTCTAATAAGCATGTTCTTTTCAATCCACAGGATTCACAAGAGTTTTCTGCTGAATGTTGAGTGTTTTATGTTGTGCAATTAATATGTTAATCACTGCTCCATAATCAGAAGTTGTTTTGTATATTTCTACAAATCTGGAATCATGCAATGATTTTCAGGTGCTCTTAAAAGTGTAATTAACTTTATTAACTTTATTGTAATGGATCATTTTCCCTGCCTTTGAAGTGTTTGGAAACATGTGATGCCAGCTAGCAATAAGCCAATCTTGCTGTTGTTCCAGAGTGATTAGTGACAGAAATTCACAGCTTGCATGAGCAAAGATGGCAGAATTCAGCTCATCTCTGGGGATTCATGCACCAGCTGAACAACTGTCACTGAGATGAGTGGAAATGCTAACAGATATATTTTTATGAGTATTATAGACCTCCTTGATGGTACTCATAAAACATAAAATACGCTGTCCCATCTGAGATTAGGGCAACAGTGGGGAAAAAACACTGACGTTTGAAGAAAAAAAACATCAGTGTAATGGTAGATAGAGATGTAAGCATGACACAAATAACCCATAATATAAAAGTGTAATAATAGACTTACGGTAAGTCCATTTATTCTTAAAAAAAAAAAATAGTTCAATCCAATGTGAATTTATAGATAATTCTAAAACTCTACCTATTGTCCCTCAAATGAATAGAGGATCATCAAAACCATGCCATTCTAAAACTGTAGCAGGAACCTGATCCATAGAGACAGAGAGAGAGAGAGAGAGAGAGAGAGACTGGTAAAAGCCTTGATTCATTATTAATCTAAGCTGCAGAGCACTGGAGATCAGCCACTGCTTTACAGGAATACTAACACACCAGACTGGGACATTGCTGTGTCGGACTGAGGAGGATATACAGTATGTTTGTGCAAAATATGCATCATCGCCATCAGAGGATTAGCTTTTCTAAACTACTTCTGTGGAAGCTGCATATTCAAGCACACGCAGCAAATCGCAAAAACGTGATTTTCTCTCTCCAGTTTTTCTTTTTTTTTCTTTTTGGTTATTGCTATTTAATGTTATTTTTAGTGTTAGAAAAAGTGTAGAAAGATGCACAATAAACACCTTAGGGTAGTAGCCTACTTAGTTTTCAGTGGTTGAGAGTGTATGTATGTGTGTGTGTGTGTATACCTACACAGATATATATGTGTGTGTGTACATAGCATTTCAATGATTATTAAATAACACTTGCATTGAAGCGGAAGATTTTTGGACCAATTTAAATCATGCTGTAGAACGTAATGAGCAGGTTTTATACAAACTTGAAGTAAAAGGACAAACCAAAAGGCAGCCTGGTATAACATTTTTAAATTAAACTTTTCACTTAAATTATGCTAATATAATTTTAAAGGGGAAATAGTGTTCAAAAATTCAGATTATATATCACAAAATACCAGGTCCCACTTTATATTAGGTGGCTTTAACTACTATGTACTTACATTTAAATTAATAATTTTATACAATGCACTACCAGTTAAAAGTTTTTAAACAGTAAGATTTTTAATGTTTTAAGAAGTCTCTTCTGCTCACCAAGCCTGCATTTATTTGATCACAGCGAAGTACAGCAAAAACAATAAACTTTTAAACATTTTTATTATTTAAAATAACGGTTTTCTATTTGAATATTGTCACGACACGTGTTGGATGAACGTACTCGTACAAAGATAATGGTAAAAGCCAAAAGTCTTTAATATAATCTACCATGCGCTTACAGGAAGACAGCAAAACACGCACAATAGACGAAACCAGACACAAAGCATAGAACAGAAACAACTTACAAAGGGTGGCTAATGAAACACACAGGTGAAGCCAGTTAACTAATCAGGACACAACGAGGTCAGGAAGAACCAAATATGGGCACAAGAGGGAGAAACCAACATAAACAGTCCACAGGGGTGTGACAAATATATTTTAAAATGTAATTTATTCCTGTTATTTCAAAGCTGAATTTTTAGCACCATTACTCCAGTCACATCCTTCAGAAATCATTCTGATATTATTATTTGCTGCTCAAAAAACATTTACTATTATTATTATGTTGAAAACAGCTGAGTAGATTTTTTTTCAGATTTCTTTAATGAATAGAAAATTCAGAAGAACAGCATTTATCTGAAATCACACAGAAATTACATTTTAAAATATATTTAAATAGAAAGCAGTTATTTTAAATAGCAAAAATAGTTCACAATATTGCTGTTTTTGCTGTATTTTGGATCAAATAAATGCTGGTTTGGTGAGCAGAAAGGAATTCTTTTTGACTGGTATTTTGTGTTTTTACATTGGTTTTATATATTAAAAAAATACCTGCATGTAATTACATCTGTAAACAATTTCTGTAATTAGATTTATAATGTTGACATCTTAACCCACTCTTAAACCTACCCATACCACTAAACCTGTCCCTAACCTTACCCATATCCCACCTCAATAGCAGTTTTTTGCAATGTGATATGAACACAATTACTTACTTTTTTCATGTACGTACATAGTAGTTATAGCCAGCAAATAAAAAGTGAGACCAAATATAAATTGTGCATTTACTGTTCAGAATTTGGTTGAGTAATTAGCACAAAGCACAGTCATGCAAAATACAAGTTCATAGTACATCCAGTGTTTTCTTTTACTGGAAGCACAGCGCCCTCTAGAGACCTGTGATGTGTGTGCAGGTGTGTGTGTGTGTATTTGTGTAGGCATGTGCATGTGTGAGATCACTGGAGTTCTGCAGGGGGGTGATTCTGAATGAGAGCCTGTGGTCAAATCCACTGCCTGTTCTGGCCAGCGTGACACAGACAGCATGATGTACCAATGCTGTATTGTCCGAAGACAATGCACAGTTCTCCCAAACATTCCCTTTCACCAAGTAAGTGAAACAAAATGTCGGTCACAGAACAGTATGGTTCTTGTAAAGACTTCCTCTCTTTTGTTTGTGAAAAAAAAAGAAAAAAAAAGAAAAAAAAGACTTCGTAGAGATGGAAAACTACCTTAATGTGACCAAGTCTACTTATGGCCTTCAGTACTGTTCCAGTATATTTATAACTTATAATGTATAACTATAATGTAAATGTACCTAAATGAGTGAGTGCTTTAATAAAACTTAATCACTGGTTGCTAAAAACTGTTGGGACTTTTGGTAAGGTATGAGATGCACTCTTAAATAAAGGTTCCTTATTTTTCTTCCATGCAAAGGCTCTATGCATGTTAAAGATTCTTTATGGAACCATCAATGCCAATTAAGAACTTTTATTTTTAAATGAGAGAAAAGTTTGGATAATGTGATAATATTTATTATCAATAAATAATATTTTTTTGTCATGGCCTTTCAAAACCTATGACTTTCTTCTGCAGAACACGTAAAATAAAAAATAAAATAAAATAAAATAAAATATAGATATATATTCAAGAAATATTCAAAAACGGTAAAAATATTTAAAAATATGTTCAGGGTAAATGATGACAGACATTTAAAAAATAAATACAAAAATTTAAATCGTGTCATGGCCTTCCAAAACCTATAACTTTCTTCTGCAGAACACAAAATAATAAAATTAAAAAACAATAATAAAATAAAATAAAATAAAATAGATTTTTGATTTTAAGAAGGAAGAAACCCCACTGAACCCCACTGACTTTTAAAGTATAGACAAAAAATGTAGATGTAGATGTCTACAAAAATCTACAAATATGTTTTAAAATATGACAGGTGAAATGATGACGACAGAAGTGATGACAGACTTTAATATTTAGGATAATGTTTGTGATAATATAAAAAAAAAATAGTCCACTCAGAAATTAAGAATTTTAGAATTTTGTCATGGACTTCCAAAACCTATGACTTTCTTCTGCAGAACACACACTCAAAAAAAATAAATAAATAATAAAATTAAAATTATTTAAAAATTATGATTTTTGCTTTTAAGAAGGAAGCAACATTACTGAACCCCACTAACTTTTAAAGTATGAACAATAAAAAATGTTTCAAAATGAAAATGTAGATGTTTTAAAATCTACAAAAAAATTTTTTAAATATGTTCTGAGTAAATGACGACAGAAGTTTAATTTTATTTTTTGAATTTTATTAATTATTTATTTTAATTAATTATTAAAATAAAATAAAATGAAATAAAATAGATTTTTGACTTTAAAAAGAAAGAAACACCATTTAACCCCACTAACCTTTAAAAGTGTGGACAAAAAAAAAAAAATTTAGATGTTCAAAATTAAAATCATGTCATGGCAAATCTATGACTTTCTTCTGCAGAACACAGAAAAGACAGTAAAATAAAATAAAATGGATTTTTGATTTTAAGGACAAAATAATGTAGAAGTAGTTGTTTCAAAATCTACAAAAATGTTTTAAAATATGTTCTGAGTGAAAAAGAAAAAAAAGGTTAATTTTTGAGATAATGTTTGTGACAATATAAAAAAAAAATAGTCTACTCAGAAATTAAAATCGTGTCATGGCCTATGACTTTCTTCTGCAGAGCACAAAAATAACAATTACATTAAACCAAAATAAATTAAATTAAATTTACTCACATGGACAAAATGTCTTAACATATGTTCTGAGTAAATGACGACATGTTTAATTTTTGTGTGAACTATACCTTTCAAAAAACTACAGTAACTGATGGCATGGACCCACAAATCAGCATCCCAGCATCCCCATGATGATCAATACTGTGTTCTTACCCTTACTTTGCCTCCAATCTAATAAGTGGGATAAAAATCAATATGAAGATGATGACAGATAGTAAACACAACAACACAACACAACAGGGATATGAATCCAGATCAGACATAGATCAGAACAGAATGAGTTTAGTATTGACATACCATATTTGCTGAGCATTTCGCAGCATTTAAGGAAAGCGTATATGGAAAGAACTCTGTGGAAACAGGAAACAAACTCTTTACAGATTTAACATTTAACCTAATTTACAGAGCATGAAGGTGCATAGCAGGTTTAATGGTCCTTTTCCTGAAAACCTGAAGATTTTCATAAAAGTGCTAATGTTAGTCAATGAGGGGGAAAAAACAAGGGAATTGCACAGGAATGCGTGAAATAATCTGTAACTTAAAGCACTACTCGTGTTTAAAAATTCAAAGGATGCTTTTAGAATTTTTAGAACAGCTTTAGAGAAACAAAAATTCTGTTATTATTTACTCACACTGCCATTTGACTTTTATTGTATGGACATTCTTCAGAATATCGTTTTTTATGCTCCACGGAAGAAAGGAAGTCATACCGGTTTGGAACAACGTGAGGGTGAGTAAATGATGACACAGGTTTTATTTTAGTTTTTAGTTTTGGTGTGAAGAGAAAATATGAATGTAAACAGTTAGAAGCCTAATTCTGGTAAGTCTGGTGGCTTTAGCATGACAGACGAACGAAGAAACATTTTACACATCAGTGATGGCCTACAGAGACAAAATGAGAGTGATGAGAGAAAAAGCGTGGAAGAAAGGAATCTGGTCAGAAAAATAAGCACATTTAAGCTGATTTGACAAGTGCATCAAGCCAACATAAATATTAGGTTTCCATAACTGAGCTTTTACTGTGAAATAGGAGGAGTTCGGCCTGTGTTACTATGGAGGTGCAATGGCAAAACAAAATAGCATTTGCAAACGTGTGAATAACTGTTTTCCCTCCTCTTATCATGAAAAACGAGAGATGCTTTCGTGGAGACATACTGCGAACAAACGACTGGAAATATGGACTCCGTCCCGGGGCGGCTGTCAGAACGTCGAAATGTTTTGTCAGAGTAATGAGCCGTGTTGGTCTCACTCCTGCAATAAACTCAGCTTAACCAAAAGACTTTGAGAAGAACTCACCTGAGATGCTGGAAAAGCTACTGCAATCTGCAGTAAATCTTTTAAAAAAGGCATCGTAATTAGCCGACTTGAGAATGTAAGGTCACCCAGCCGCTTCAGATGTTCCCTACACAAGATATGGCAGTATTTCATTGCATATTATAAATCTACATGGGTAATTTCTGTGTCAACTTAACCAGCAGGGCTTTTCCCCCTCTGGCATAAGATCATGTGTGAAAATTCTCTATAAAAATCTAATTTACTAGATAAAGCCTTAAAGGAAAAAAATTAGTCATCTACTCAAACAGATAGTTTTCAAAGAATGTTTTGATCTGAATGATTTACTTTAACTAGCTGTGATATATTTCCAACTAACACCTGTTTCTAACAGCCTACCTATTCTTGTAAACACTGGATATTGTTTCATTTAAGTGGTGTGATATTTATTTGCTGAACAGAGGTTGTGTGTTCTCACACCATAGAAAAATGTATTAACCACCCATCCAAATTTAAATGATAAAAAACCACCAGGTAATTAAATAAGGTATCAACATCTTGAAAAAATAAGCAGGAATCTATGAAGTAAGAGAAGAAATGTACTGTTGTGACTTTGGATGTCAGAATCGGAATGCAAATCTTTTTATAGAATACGATATGTACCCCTCAGTTTGAGCTGAGGAGAATAGAGAGAATGACGAGTTGATTTTTCTTAACAGAATTGTGAGATATAATCTCGGAATTGCGAGAACAAAGTCAGAATTTTGAAACATAAACTCACATTTACCTTTATTATTTTAAGCCATGGCTTCCATAGACTGCTAGTTGAAAACGGTCGTTTTCTGCCACTAAACAGGCTCCGCCCACAAAAAAATGTAATCAGTGTTTGCAAACAGCGAACTGGTGTGCTCTCAAACGCTGGGGGCGTGTCCGCTGTCGGCGCTAAAACCACGCCCACTCGGGGGAAATTTGCCGTCGTTCTTAACCGTCAAATACCGCTACAGCCTTAATTTAAATAAGAAGACCAAGCTGTTTTGTAAATTATTGCAGCCAGGTAATATGCATTTACGTGACTAAGACATACTTTAGGCTGTAGCAACCAACTGTAATGACAGTAACTCGCGATTGACTCTACTTATTAGGTGTGGTCGACTTGAAGCACATTCACATTTATAATGTGTTTAGAAACAATTCTCTGAATTGCCTTTACACTGACTTTAACATATTAAATTTCTTGCCGCAAAACCCCAGTGCAGATGAAAACCAAATCTGTTTGGCCTCATGAAAGATTTGTCATCTTGCACCTCAGAAACCGTCTCTACTAAATATATTTTAGACTAAGCTCAGCTTCAGAGATGGATTGGTTGTCAAGTTTGGGCATGAATCTGGATTATTTAATGAGTCTGTAAATTAAATTTAATAGCAACCCAACCAAGTCATCAAAGAGCTTCTGGAAGCTGGCCTCACAAGATTTACATCTTTATGGTCTATTAAATTTATTCACATAAAATTCAGCATCTGTGAGCACAGCTTTTATCAGACGAGCAGGATATATTTTTATGATTTATGACTATTTCAACCGGATTCATAATAAACCGATGAAGAAAAAAAATGCATCTAGACATCTGTGCGGCATCTTAATTCAAGGTCAAAAAAATGAAGTGCATGTGAAGGATGCAGAAAGAATGTTTCGAACACATCTCGTCCAATCGCTGCGTCTTTAATCAGCCAAATGGCACAATAAAACAAACATGGCATTAAACATAGTAGGAAACATGTAACAAGCTGCCAATCAACATTCTTAATAGTTCCTCTCAAAATATATGTAAAATACATTCAATATTAATTCATACCCAAAGTTTTTTTGTTTTTTGGTTCAGTTGTTAAGTTTTCACAGCATCAGGGAGAAATGAAATGCATGAAGACATAAAAGCAAACCCATGAAACGTATTACAGCATACTCATTAAAGTTATGTATTATGAAAAAAACTGCTGTTACATTAAAAATGTGTGCTAAAACTCAATATGTATGTTAACAATAACATTATTATTATAATTATTAATTACCTTTACAGGTCAAGAATGGTTTCAAGCGTGAAAGTTAAACTGAATTTGTTTAGAATTCAATATTTTACTCATAAAGAAATAAAATGCTAATTATGAATTTCAGTATAGCTCATAGTGATAATCTAATAGTCTCATTTATTACCAGTATGTAACAAACAAGGGTATGTTGATTAGCACTGTGAGTTAAGTTTGCTATATGCATATGCAGATATGACCATATATAAGACTGTAAAACGTTTTATATGAAGTCCAGGTTGTACTGTTTTAGCTGAGTCACATTTGCTTTGAGCACAGGTTGGTCATCAAGCATTAAAGATTTTTGGAGCACGTTCAGTTTGAACTCTATTCAAAGTGCAAATACTTGGCTCTAGAAGCTAACCTTTATAATACTTAGATAAAAGCATAATTTTGCCTTATCCATGTGCTGTATCAGTGACTAAGTGCATCTCCGAAAGCTGCTAAGATTCTTACCAGAGTCAAAGAGAGGGCAAACGAATATAAAACATAAGATTATGCGGATAATAACATAAGAACTGTTAGGGTGGATTACTGTGACAGTATAGACAGGTGCATAGATGAATAGGGGAAATGAACTCATGTTTACAATGCAAGAACATGTTTCAGATTATTTGCAGGTGAATAGAAAAACCTGGATGGCTGTGGATGAGAAAAAGATGACTGGTCATTAAATACAGAAAGGCAGAGCACATTTGTTGTCGGTAGAATGTAATACAGTCAAATCCTTACAGCGATTCTCAGAGAGGTTTCTTAAGGAGTAGTTCACTTCCAGAACAAAAATTTACAGATAATGTCCAAGATGTTCATGTCTTTCTTTCTTCAGTCATAAAGAAATAGTTTTTTGACGAAGACATTTCAGGAATTCTCTCCAAATAATGGACTTCTATGGTGCCCCCTGGTTTAAACTTCCAAAAAGCAGTTCAAATGCAGCTTTAAAGGGCTCTAAATGATCCCAGCCAAGGAAGAAGGGTCTTACCTAGTGAAATGATCATTATTTTCTTAAAAAATATACAATTTATATACTTTTTAACCTCAAACGCTCGTCTTGTCTAGCTCTGCACGAACTATGTATTCAGGTTCATGACAGTTAGGGTACATCGAAAAACAATCTCATTTTCTCCTCCAAATTTTTATTATTATTTTGTTTTTTTGTAAAGAACCTTCTTTACATGTTCACTTTGTAAACACTGGTTCGGTAACGTTACTTCTGCAGTGATGTAGGACGATTTTGAAATTGAAAAGTATATAAATTGTAAATTTTTTTTAAATAACTAATCGTTTCTCTAGATAAGACCCTTCTTCCTCAACTGGGATTGTTTAGAGCCTTTTGAAGCTGCAGTTAAACTGCATTTTGGAAGTTGAAACTCTGGGGTGCCCTAGAAGTCCATTATATGGGGAGAAATCCTAAAATGTTTTCCTCAGAAAACAAAATTTCTTTACAACTAAAGAAAGAAAGACATGAACATATTGGATGACAAGGGGGTGAGTAAATTATCTGTAATTTTTGTTCTGGAAGTGAAGGAAGGGATAGTTAGATCAAAAATTCAAATTGTGTCATTATTTACTCACTCAAACCTTTCGACTTATTTTCTTCTGTGGAACAGAAAAGGAGTTATTTTGAAGAATATAGAAATAACATTGGACTCCACTGACTCATTTTTAAAATATCTTCCACATATGTTCCACAGAAGAAAAAAAAAAAATCATACAGCTTTGGAACATTAGGCTGAGATGCATTTTTTACATTTTTGGGTGAACTACCCCTTTAAGAACTAATTATCTTTAGGAATTTTTTCTTTTTTCCCCTTCATCAGATTTATACAGGAAAAAAGTGCATTAAATATGAATAAAATGTTTGGCATCCCTCGGCTTGGAATCTGAGCTGATTTACTGAATGTATTGATATTAGGCCTAAGATCATTTTTCAGAGAGAGCAGTCAGATCACATCCAAAGCAAATAGTCCACTGTCGAAGTATGAACATAAATGGCTTATCTTTGAACTGCAGACACATACATTTAAACGTTCGCATCAACATTTTGTTTGAATTTATACTGGCTGGTTTGGCAAACGTCTGCTTTTCTAAGGCGTCACGTTTTGACCTTATCTGAATAAACGGGACCAGGTTTTTCCCCCCTTGGTCCCACGTCCTTGTTATGCCCTATAAATGAGAACACTTCTTCACATGCTGCTTAGAATTCTGTTCAGTACCTGTTTACCAGACGCATTCCTTAGAAGGCACACCATGGGACTCTTTCCTGGAGTGGGGCTTGTGTTTGTTGCTGTTGTGTGTGGCTCTCTTTTCCGATGCCTCCATCTTTAACGTTGGCAACCTCCCTGCTCCATCGTGCAGCACGGTGCCTTCCAAGACTAAGACAGTCTGTGAATAACGTCTTAGCTGTCCAAATGGACTAGTTCCGCTCGGATAAGCGATGCCCGGCCACAACGAGGGGTTCTGTTTCATGGTGCTTCCCAGGGACATGTTCTCCCTGAGCCTTTGCTATTTAGTTATTGGCAGCCTCGAAGACGCAGAAGTTCAGCCAGAGACCTCTGCGTCACACGGTTTGATTGTGTTGCACATGTTCAGACCCATCGCTATGCATTTCTGCAGACACATATTTAATGGGGAAAAAAAGCACATATGTACTCCTCGACCCCTTATGGCTGGTGCATTTCCTTTTTTTTTTTTCTTTTTTTTTTAAATTTGTCATCATGCAACGTTTTCTCCATCTGGAGTTTTCCGCTGAACTTTTCCCCTCCCTTTTTCAATCCAATCACCCCTCATTGAAATTTCCAAGAATCAAACACAAAAACGGGGGAAGAAAAGTCAGTCAGCAGCAGTTCAACTTTATTTTTTCTTGCCTTTTTCTCATTAAAAGGAAGAGGACGTTGTAGTACATGAGAACAGTTCTGTGAAACAAAACTCAAAGCCTTCAGAGTGATTGAGATTAAGAGTGATTGTTTCAGCATGTTAGCAGTCAGGCTCATTTGGATCAGGACAGAGGGGTGTGGTCTCTCATCCAACCACAGACAGGACAGGGGACCATTTCGTCTGTGATTTTCATGCGCACACCAGCGCCGTATTGACCCAAATGAGCGACTGCCAATCCGTCGACGACATTCGAAAACATTTCGCTAACATTCAGGAGTAAAAGAACTTTTCATCAGCTTTCCTGTACACTGCAGTGAAGCCAAGTCCAGTAGCTGAGGCCATTTATTTTTCCGGTTTATCAAGAGCAGTTTTGCAATAGTTAAGCACAATACGGCCCAAATGAGTTAGTAGTTTTCGTATGCTGGGAATGCTTTTATTACTGATGCAAATGAACTGATCAGTGTATCAGGGATGTAAAAGCTGATGGTACATGGAATATGAACGATTGTCAGTTGAAGACGGGAAGGGAAAGCATTACAAGTGCATAAACAGGCCACATATTAAAAATAAACACTGAATGTCAATAAAAATAAATTATTCTCTTTTCATATAAAAGATGGGTACTTGTGCTTTCTCTTCTGTTCAGCAATTTGGTTTTCTTTTGTAAGCAATATATGTTATGTCGCATAAAAATATTGCACACGTTAACTCTACGTTAATCGCAAAGGAACAAGTTATTAATAGTGCATCTACAAATCATTTTGCTGGCAACAATGCAATCTTGAAATTGAAGTGCAAACCACATGGTCAGTATTTAGAGTCTATATTCATTTCATTCTTTTTTTTTTTAAAGTGGTTAGAAATGTAGGACACCTGCTGATCATTTTAGACAATTCAAGAAAATGACTTGGAGCCCAGCCCAAGTGTTTCCACCGGAGCCACCGTTAAACAGTTTGAAAAGCACCTTACCCTCGATTTCTCTGCATTGTACAAAAATAAAATTTTCTAGCATTCACAGAAAGGCTATTTGACCTCTTTTTAAAAGAAATTATCGCTTGCCGTAGCTCTTCTCGAGCCAGTGCCGAATATCTTTAAGGTTGTAGAAAAATGGACCCTTACCCCCTAGGTAAGCGATTTTATTCTTCTGTACGATGCAGACCCGCTCGTAGGCCACGCCGTAGGCTACGTTGGCGTTGTTGTCCATGCAATCTGCCACCAACTGGCACTGAGGAGGCAAAGAGAAATGCTCCAGAAGTTTCCGGGCGGCGAACATCCTCTCCTCCAGATTACGGTGTTTCCTCACTTCAAACGAAAAGTTCTCCATGGGAGGAGCTGCCCAGCCATCTGAGGGGTGAGCCTCATCAATGTAGACAAGCAGGAAGTCTGCCACGTCTGAAAATTCCTCCACCATCCGCCGGAAAATCGGCAGCTGGCTTATAAAGGGGGGTCAAGTGGCCGAGCCGAAGTTGACCACTAACGGGCGGTCGGGAGACTCAAAGTCCAGCAGATGGCACTCGTTGCGAGTCTTACCGCTGACGCTCCAGCGTCTGTTGATGCCAGGGACCTTCACCACCTTGGAGTTTGGAGCAGCTTCGCCCAGCTTCACCTGAACAATACAGTTGCACATTCACACGTTAATATTTTTGAGGATGTTAGAATAACATGGCCAATGAGCCATCGTGCCTAGTTGTTAAGCACAGTCTCATGACTACACTGAAAATGATTTCACTTTGGCTTGGTGGGCTTACTGGTCTCTGTTGCTATGAAAACTCAAGTGATGTCACCAGGTTTGAGAGCTCACATTCACAGTTGTACACATACATAAAAACCCCGCAAATTCTTTGGGACTTTGTCACTGCTCTAAACCGATAATGATGTTTTGGGACCTTTTAACGCCATCTGTAAGAACTTTTAAGCATCTTGTTGAAAAAGCCAGGAGCCAATTATTTGTTTGTAACAAGATATCTATGAAAATGCCATTCCTGTGCACTTACGGTGCATGTGAACTTTGGCACTGTTTGAAACAGCTGAAAACACACATGTAACTCTTGTCTTTGACGTTAATTTGAACCTAAATGATTTCCTCAGCAAGACTTTGTAACCAAACAATCATATAGTTAATGGTTGAGGACAATGAATGCACATTAAGCATAGATCTTACCCCACTGGGTGATTTTGGATTGATTTTAGTTAAAAAGTAACAGGAATGTGAATCCAGACATTTAATGAATGAAGAGCATTGACCCAAGAGGTCGCTGACTGTCTGGAGGGCAAAGTTCACACGCCTTCATAAGCATTAGAATTACTCCGAATGTCACGTTTTTAAGAGTGAACAAACGTTTATTTAAAATTAGCAGGAGGATTTACACCACCCTGTAAACAAATGCTTTTAAGACCGTCTTTTCATCCATTGAACTTATTGTAGAAATTATTGGGTAATACTTTATCCCACAATGCCCATGTCATAATTATTCTTGCATGCAAACTGAAAATTGCAAACTAACTCGAATAATAACTGCAAAGTGTTCATAACATAAAAAGTACATGGCATTTTCATCCACATCTGTTGCTTTTAAATGCGCTTTATAACCAGTTTGACGTCACTACGTGTGTTCATTGATAATACGGAGTACCTAAAGTAAATATACTGTAACGTAAACACTAAAGTCTAACCAAACGTTGCATTATGTCTACTTAACATTAATACAACATAGATAAATAATAAACCCCCAAGCCTTTTGAACTTGTTTGAGTCATCCTTCACAGTGCTGTCAGCTTACCTGTTTGTAGGCATCCAGCAGAAAGCTGTTCCATATGGAGCGTACGCCGGCTGTGGTTAACATGCGCTGCCACTCACCCGTGGAGCCCGAACAGCTCAGGAGTGACACCACACGCTTTACCAGCACTATCGAATCATACAGCACGAAAAACAGGCAGTTGGAGAAGAAACCAGGCAAGATCTGCAAAGTTACCAGGAGGTCCACACTAAGCATGCCCATTTCGCGCTGATTTATAACAGGTGGTTGACGCGCACTTTTGCTTACTTAAGTTCACCTTTCCGACTCATCCTGGTCAGATATCATCTCCTCTGCCGTCCCCCTCCTAGTCAACTTTCATTCACCTAAAGAAAGCAGAGCCGATTTAAGGATGTGGGCGTTTGCGCGCGGTGAGCCCGAATCTGCGTCTCTCCAAGCATCAGGCGTCTTTACGCACAGAGGAGCGCTGGTGCCAAACTTCCCCCTCCTTTTCGCTTTACAATTAACCAAAGGCTATCCGTTGGGCAGGTTCCTGAGTCGCTCTGCGTCTTTTTATACCGTAAATCATTCCGGGCTCTGAAATAAAGCCCGCGAGGCTGGTGGGAGCGTGACGTCATAACGAGGGCTTTCTCTCCGGACGGGACATGCAATAAAAGATGGAAACACACACAGTGCTTTTTAACGTCAATTGCTGATTACAAAAGGGATTACGTGTCCCTGCATGAAGAGACACGTACTATATGCACTGATTTGCATGAAATCAATCTTGTGTGTATAAATTTGTTATAAATTATAAAGTTTTATAATGATATAGCAAGGTCTAAAATGGTTTGAACACTGTCAGTCTGTCAGTTGATGATTAAAATTAAACAGACAGACAGACAAACAGACAGGCAGGTAGACAGACAGACATACAGATAGATAGATAGATAGATAGAGAAACATATATAATAGACAGACAGATAGATAGATGGACGGACAGACGGATGGACATAGACAGATAGATAGATAGATAGATAGATAGATAGATAGACAAACAGACGGAGATATATAGAGAGACAGACAGACAGACAGAGATATATAGATAGACAGACAGATAGATAGATAGATAGATAGATAGATAGACAGACAGACATGGATAGATAGACAGACAGACAGACAGATAGATAGATAGATAGATAGATAGATAGATAGACAGACAGACAGACAGACAGATAGATAGATAGATAGATAGATAGATAGATAGATAGATAGACAGACAGACAGACAGACAGACAGACAGATAGATAGATAGATAGACAGACAGACAGACAGACAGATTGACAGACAGACGGACAGATAGATAGATAGATAGATAGACAGACAGATAGATAGATAGATAGATAGATAGATAGATAGATAGATAGATAGACAGATAGATAGATGATAGATAGATAGACAGACAGACAGACAGATAGATAGATAGACAGACAGACAGAGAGACAGACAGATTGACAGACAGACGGACAGATAGATAGATAGATAGACAGACATGGATAGATAGATAGACAGACAGACAGACAGATAGACAGATAGACAGATAGATAGATAGACAGACATGGATAGATAGATAGACAGACAGACAGACATATAGATAGATAGACAGACAGACAGACAGATAGATAGATAGATAGACAGATAGATAGATGAGCGCTGGTGCCAAATTTTGCCCTCCTTTTAACCAAAGGCTATCCGTTGGGCAGGTTCCTGCATCTTTTTATACCGTAAATCATTCCGGGCTCTGAAAGCACCCGGGGCTGGTGCTTCGTCATAACAAAGGCTTTCTCTCCGAATGGTACATGCAATAAAAAGATGGAAACACACTTAGTGCTTTTTAATGTCAGTTGCTGATTACAAAAGGGGATTACATGATAGATAGATAGATAGACAGACAGACAGACGGTCGGACGGACGGGCAGACAGACAGACAGATAGATAGACAGACACATAGATAGATAGATAGATAGATAGATAGATAGATAGACAGATAGACAGACTGACAGAGATAGATAGACAGACAGGCAGATAGATAGATAGATAGACAGATAGAAAGAAAGATAGATGTAGAAGTAGTTTGGCCCACATTTCCAATTAAAGGTTAAGCCTGTCAGGACAAGGCAGGATATGTTTATTAAGATTAGATCACTGTATATCCTGCAGATAAGTGGATGCTTATCATTGTTGCGGTTGGATGAGCATAATTCTGAGCTCTGACGCACGACAATTCACGCAATACTCGCTCACCCATTGAGAGTAAGTCGACGGCTATGGCCTCTCCCACAAATATTTTTCCATTGTGATTGACAACGTGCAGCCATCCTTAACAGTGTTTGCTCTTGTTTATCACTAAGGTTCCTGATTCCCTGCCAAACTAGTTCGACCGCCGAAGTCAGACGTATTCTTTACGTCTAATGACCAAGTTCATCTAGAGGCGGCGATCAAAGCACTTGAATCTCAGGGTCGTCACCCCCAGCGTGAATCCAGATATGCGACTATGGCAGCACTGTCTCATATCCCATTGACCCAGAAACTTCATCCAAGCCAATTAAGGTCACGAACACAAGGATTCCTTTGTCCAGCAGTCATTTGCATCTCAAACACGCATATCAATCTCTACTTGTGTACACAGTGTTTACATGAGAGGCTGCATATAGTCGTTTTCACCTTAGATCTTTGTCCAAAAGAAATCATGGAGGATAGCAGGGGATGGGGACATTATGAAAATCTGTTTATCTTATACATCAGCGATTCCCAGATGAATAGTGCTGTAACAATAGCAGGATTGATGAATATTGCTCTCCCTTTCATGACCAGCTGTCAGCTTAAAGATGGGTGGGCAGGTTCGTCTTCTTTACTTATAGACCACGCTTGCTCGTGTTTGGGTGTCCAGTTTGTAGTGTTTGCTACTATAGTTCAACATCTTTCTAAGTAACTCCAGGATAGAGCCAACAAAGTGTCGCAATTATGCCTTTCAGCTCAGTCTAATTCACATGGTATGATGGAGTGTTGTTTTTGGAAATGAAGTCCTCAAAGAACTTCAGGCAACAGGACATTATAAAAATATGCAGAGCCATAAAGTCTATAATATGCTATGCAGTTTATGTTTACGTGGACATAAATATGTATATTGGCAAAAGTTGCCAGGAGATCCTTGCCAGAGTAGAATAATCATTCACTTTTTGAAGATCATTCTGAGACGGCACTTTTTATTTATTCCACAAATCAATTATTTCCTGCTTAAGCCGAGTTTGTGGAGTAATTGTTACGATTCGGAAAGAATTCACTTTTCACACCATAAATGAGGTCCTTTCTTGTAATATCTTTCACATTTTTTGACTTTAGGATTCCTTAGCAGTATACAATATTCTCACAATATCCTCAAAGCTGCATCACTGAACTAATAACCCTTTAAGCCCAACTTCTTGTCGGCTGTTATGACAAGAAATGCTGTAAATGAAAGGTAAAACTGCTTTTATGAATACGCTACATCTGATAACACCAGTGCCAGATAGAACTTGATCCAAATGAGTTAATAATTGTTAGATAAACCTAATTTAACATCAGATGAATGATGAGATATGTTATGTTAAACCTGACCATTACTTCACTGAAGGTGTGGCTGCATACTTTACGATTGCCAAAACACAGCAAATTCAGAGAATATTCAGGCCTCAGTTTATCAGCTATCTCATAAAGCAAACCCCAGGAATGTCAGCAAGGTAATTAGCATTCAAAACGCGCTGAATTAATAGCAGAGTAAGGCTCGAAATGTTCTACAAACTACTAAAGACTCTTTTACTTGGTGGCAGCAGTAAAACGAACACATGCTATGATCTCAGCAGCATGCTAGTTGGCTACATCCTCATCCGTTTTAGTCATTCAGTGAGTCAAGGTGGATTTTATGTTTGTGTAATTGTTGTAGCTTGGAATTGTAAACTGCCTCAACTGATTCATATGTTCCTCACAAATATTTACTCCCATCTATGCACTGTGTACAAGCAGGAATTACGCCAACAGACAATGAGCTTTAGAATGCAAACTTGGCTTGCGACGGTTTTATCCACAACAATGTATAACAGGATTGTAGCCAAAAATTCAATTACTACCTCTGCATTGAGTGTAAACGGAGAGACGGTGACCCGTTCTAAATGCACTCTCTGTGCACCACGTCAACCTGTCTTTCCTGGACTTATAAGAGGTTTAAGCTGTCTCATAAAGTGCATCCAGACTGTGTGCTACTTGGCTCAGAGCGCTATAAATGTAAGGATAGTTTACAGTGGGCATTTCAGCAAACTTTCCAATCATTTTAAAATCGTTTTGTTGGTTTCTCACCCTAGGCAACCACTCAAATCAACAATTCAGTCAATGACACACATACAATAGCATCCAAAAGTCTGCAAAATGTTTCCGTTTTGCACTTTTTTCCCATTTAATACATTTTTTTTCTTTACAAAATATATTATCAGCATCATTTTGAGAAAAAAAGTGGTATTGACATATTTCAGACTCTAATCTAATTACGCCTCTTATTTTTTTTATGTGTCTGAAAAAAGTCTAAGTTACAAAAGCTGTATTTATTTGATCTAAGGCTACGTTCACACTGTTAGTTTTTAGGATCGACAACCGTATTTACTTACAGGTGTGAGTCTCTAAATGTCCAGCTCGTGGGTTTTAAAATAGAGGAGGCACACTAATTGTATTCGTCTGGGGATCCCTGCTGATTGTTATTATTATTATTATTTGTTTAACCTCTTTAAAATGGCTTTTTGGTTGCATACAGCAAGATAAGATAATTTAACTTACCTGTTCTATCACTTGAAGCAAACATCCATCCCTTCTTAAAAGTCTGTGTTAAAAGAGAGCTGTCTGTTGTGCCATTTAATTAAACCAACTGCTGTAACGTTAACCTATTTCCAGCTTAGACATGTTCTCCCTTTTTTTAAATTTGTGTATGTATACTGTTTGAATGACAGCTTGGTAAATCTGTCAATCAAATATTCAATATCGCTACTAATCATAAATACTTGGTACATTATCAGCGCAGCGGGAGACGTTCAAACTTATATCGCGTAATTTACCTCTATGATGATTGGTTGAAATACTAGAAGGGAGGCTAGCCTCCCTTACGAGGTTTCTTTTCTCGACACCCCCAAAGAACTTACATTGGTATTCTATACTCTTTGACACTCCTCAGCGCTGAAAGTAAACACTCCATGGTGATTGGCTATTTTTTTTTACCTCAGCTCTCCCCCAGCCTCCCCCTCTCCCTCCCCTTCTTAATCACTTAGCGGTTGTAATTAAATCAGCAGATTCAACAAATTTGCGAAAGAAATGCGCACATGTTATGGTATTACAGCTAACAAGATATACACATTCTTAGACATGAACTGAAATTAATTGTGAATTTTATTAACATTAAATCGTCCTCCTCTCATTTTGTCCCCAAAACTTTGGGGAAGCTGTGCCTCCCCTGACGACTCGCCACTGTTAACATAGTAGCTTACAGCAGCGTCTCGAATGCGGTCTGTATGAACGTGCAAGAGAAGTCAAGCCCGTATTGCGAACCAGTAACCACAGCAACAGTGACCAAAGTAACTGTTCATTAACTGATAGCAGCTTTTATATTTGGGTGCGAAGCATTTAAGTCGCGTACAAAACACAAAGCTGACGGGAGCGGCTCCGGTGGAGGCTGAATATAAAACTTTCAGATGACACACAGCTAATTTCTAAGCTAAGCGTCACTGTAAATTGCCGAAATCACACATGAAAGTATGGAACACAAGGTAGACGCGCGTTCGTGCGGCAGAGGGGCTCTCTCGCACTGAATGACGTGACGTAACTAGTTGTCCAATCCTGTTCCGAGAATGCGGTTGTGAGTCCTGATAATTTACATGTCTGAGTTCGGTTATAGACAATTTTCCTGAGTAAACGATGAGCGCCGCCATTACGAATTCTAACTTCCTATTGGATGCTCTTCTGTTCCGGTCTCCATAGGAACCCATTCAAATAGCGCCCATCTGTTTTTAACGTACGTTTGATAACGTCGGCAGGCGTTAAAAGTCAGGCTGACTTCCACGGTCAGGAAAAAAACGTCTATAGGTCGTCTACGGGTTGTCACACCTGTAAATAACCATACTGTGTGTTAACTTAACCGTAAGGACTCAAATACAAGACTGACAACCGTATTCTGCTGCTGTGTGAATGTGGTCTAAAATACAGTAATATTGTGAAATATTCTTACAATTTAAAATAACTGATTCGTATTTGAACATACTTTAAAAATAATGTATTCGTGTGATGCTAAAGCTGAATTTTCAGCATCATTACTCCAGGCTTTAGTTTCACGTGATCCTTCAGAAATCGTTCTAATATGCTGATTTGCTGCTCAAGAAACATTTCTTGGTTTCAATGTTTAAAATAGTTTTTGCTGCTTAATGTTTTCATGGAAAAAATTTGAGGTAGCTACAATAAAAAAATAAAAAAAACTTTCAGCAAAGATGCATTAAATTGTTCAAATGTTACAGTAAAGACATTGCAAAAAATCTATTTCAAATAAAATCTGTACAGATGACTTTCTGTTTATCAAAGAATCCTGAATTTGTGTTTTTGAGATTGAACTTCACTTCACCCTTCTCATCCTGATACACAGAACAGGATTAACCGTCTCTCTCGCACACCACAAAATCTGAGCGCAAGCAGATACTTATATAACAGCACAAACAGTGGGGTCTGCAGACTGGGCTTATGTTTTGACTGAAAATGTAATGCAGAACTGTCAAGTGGGTCAGCAGCAGGTTTCTCTGGCAGGAATCAGACGCATGTGCTGGGATTACATCTAAAGGCTTATGGGCTCTCTGCATGCCTGCCCAGCTGTGACAGAAACAGCATTGCTTCAAACCACCACTTCATCAAATCATCAGAAGAGTGTGCCTGAAAAACTTTAGTAATTTACAGTTGAGAATCAATCGCATTTTAAGCAAATAAGAAGTTGAACAAGCAAATGATGAGGGTGGCGCAGGTTACTTATTGCATTGGTTGCAACAACTTGAGCTCTGTTAATTTTACTTTGTGTTTAATATATAAAATTGATTCAAGCATCCCAAAAAACCTGTGAAAACCATATACAACAAAATGAGATAATAAACACAGCAAAGAGAGCCTTTCTAGAAGACAAATAAATATCCACCAAAATGCTTTGAAATGGCCTGCAGGAGATCTTGGAAGCACTACAAGTTATTTTTCTCATGCAGAATTATTTAGATCCAAAAATCAACAACACAAGGCACTGATTAGCTTATTTTCAAACAACGGATTGGACACAAAGCAGCATTCAAAAGTCAGTTCAATTCAAATCCCAAGAAAACAATACTTCTAACATCACCACCTCTGAATTATGGCCTTAAAGCCCAATTATTGTAATACTCAGCTTTGGTGGTAATCAGTGATTAGAGCTCAATGCTGAAACTGCACAAGAAAATATGTGCAAAAAGTTCAAAGCCACCAAAAGCACTATTAGGAATTTGTCTGCTAAGCTTGAGAAAAGAAAAAAAAAAAACTGTAGATGTTTTACAGCCTACTTGAGGAAATAGGCACCACATTCATCCTTTTCCTTAAGTTGTGAACTGTGGACAGTCGAGGACTTTGGCCCACCACAAGCCCAGTGTGGCTCCATTCTAGCGAATGACAGGCCTCCTGCAAACTTCCTCGAAATGCTGGCGTGGAGTTGCTCTACGCTCATGTGTATTTTGTTTTGTTTGTCTTGTCCGTGCCAATTGTATTATTTGCTAGACAGTCTGTGTAAACTTTGTGGTCTGAACATGAGGTTAGCAGGATCTCCAATTTTGGCTCTAAAACTTGGTTTTCTAAAGGTATCTTCAGAAGGAAATTCAATTATAATTAGGGGATTTCTTCTCTTTGCATTAAAACTCTGCATTTGATCTTTTATCCTCAAAGGGGGGGAATGGCTTTGAAACAAGAAAGATGCTTGAAAAAGAAAAAGCGCTTAAACCGGGATAAAGAATTAAGCTCTGATTCCAGTCGTGCAAAGTTATAAACACATCCGGGAGTTCTGGCAAACCTGACTCATGGTGTGTAATACTAGATTGTTTCTGTATGGCTTACACCATTATCAAGGGAAAATATACTGGGAGAGTGTTCTGGGATCTTCTTAGAAACAGTCCATGATTTAAAAAATATTTTTACAATTGTAAACTTTACCATGTTTCCTGCGAGAACTGTCGATTCTACTCCAGGGAGCTTTGTGACCAGCACCTGTCCGCAGGATAGTCAACATAGCCAGTATACTTAATATTCATTACAATGAAAGGTCACTGACGTAGAGAAAACTGAAATAAACACATTTTCTGGTCTCCTGGCTGATTTTATCTATGGTTTTACGTACCCCTTGCACATTAGCTGTATTAGTACTTAAGCTAATTGTGTCATTATTCAAAAGTCAAAAACAACAGAATGGAGAATAATTGGATTAATATTGGAAATCTCCACAATCTCTGTATCTTTGACGTAAATTAATCAGCAAAGTTCACCTTTTTTTGGTAAACAGCTTCAAAGAGATTACTGCAGTTATTTTACTGACATTTGTATATTGACGTCCCTCACTGAACCACTGTCGAGCTTTAAAGGATTTTTCACTATTTCAAATGATAAATTCTGCCATAATTTACTCACCCTCATGTCGTTCCAAATCTCTAAGTGGGGGGAAATTGTAAAAACTGTGCTGGTTTCTCTTTGTCATGGAGTTACTGTGCAATAAATGGAGACTGAAATTCAAGCCTGATAATGAAACCCCAGGACTTGTATGGCTTAATATAACAAAAATGATGTATTTTAGTGAAAATGTAGTAGGAAACCCACAAAAGGTTTACGTCATTTAAAAAATCCACATTGTTTTATGCATATTTAGGGCTATGGGGGGCGCCATTGCACTGGCGAGTTATTGGCGCTACATGCTGCTAGTTTTGCCGCAACACAACTTGGAAAATAAAATATTGATACGATGCCACATCGTGCAGCTTTTAGTTGTAATTTTCAGTTGAAGGTCAACAAGAGAAGCGATGTAAGTCTTCACTGTTTTCCTAGTGATAAGAAGAGTAGAAAAGAATGGGAAGATGCTTGTGGACGAATAAAACTTCCTAAAGACCTGCGTCTTTGTTCTCTCCACTTTAGCCCTTATGCCTTTTGGTAGGCTTTTGGTAGAGCACAGCTACTGAAAGAGCTTACGAACGGCAAAGACAAGAAAGGCTAGATGCTATCCTGGCATGATGTAAACATGCTGATGCTTGTTATGGCGCTGCAGCCACTGAAAGAGTTTCTCAGCATGGATTTCACTCGATATCCAGACCATTTAGATGCCTTGTGGGGGAAAATAGATGGTCGCCATTTGGTTTAAGCCTACACTTATGTACATCGGCCATTGTATCAGTAATTTATTTTTAGAGTTGTGTTGAAGTAAAAATAGCAACAGGTAGCATCAGTAGCTCACAGAGTGCAACCATTTGACGTCATCGAAATAATGGCGTCCCCCCATAGTCCAAAATATGTATAAAACGATGTGGATTTTTTAAAATAATGTAAATTTTTTATTGGTTTTCTACTACATTTTACAGTAAGAGACATCATTTACGTTATATTAAGTCATTCAAGTCTTAATATTTGTCAGAAAAGTAATTCATACAGCATGGTTGCTATATTCAATGTCGTTTGAAGCCATCACAGTTTATATGTATATGTATATGTATATGTATGTATGTATGTATATAAACATGGAATTCTCCAAAATAATACACTGGAAATTTTGACTTTTCCAGCATGTTCTTACAGCTTTACTGACAAAGATTTTCTCCAGGTGGAATAAAAGACAAAATTTTACTGTATGCATGAGCAAGAGAAAGACTGATTAGGATGAACGGGAAGAACGCTAAAGTTGTGGCTGATTTTTGTCTTAATGCATTTTTTATGAAACGAGAGGGAGAATCTCTTACTAATGATACCGAATCCCTAACTAATGATGTTTAGAAGCTGTCCGATATCCCACTTCTTATCCGGGCCTCATTAACGCACCTGGTAGAAATACTGCATGGGACAGGTGATTACAATCATCACTTCTTTCTGTCTGTTTTAGACATGTTACAATTTCCTGATTAAAATCCAAGTCACTATCTTGGAAGTGATTAATTGCTGTGGCAAGTTTGGCAGGTGCAGAAATGTTGCTGCTGCAGATGTTTTACTGGTAAGCACATTGAAATGATTCAGAAGCTTCATGAATGGAACCGTGGGACTGAAAAACACAAATTGAGTAATTCTGTACTTCACGAGACTGTAATTTGAATTTAATCAATGTGCACAGAAAGTAATCACAGTAAAACTGTGTAATTTCTTCAGAAGAGAGGTGTACAACATCACAACGATTTTAAATGTAAAATAACTATTTAGTCCATATGATCTATGTGCATTCATATAGGTTATAAAGACTTAAAATATAGTGCATGGCGTCATTACCACTGTAATGATATGTTTAATTTTTAATTTTTTTAAGCTTTGCAGGCGTGCATTTCATGGAATTATACAAGTTTGAACGTGTAAATAAATGACAGACTTGTCATTTTTTTGGTGAACTAGCCTAATATGCGCATGAGTTAAAAATGTCTGACCACAAGTCATATTCACTGAAAGGAAACACCAAACCCGAACTCATGCAGAGAAATATAGGCTTTTGTATAGGTCTGAAATGGAAAATGGAAAATCCCAGGAACCCTGCTGTCTCTGAGCAAGGTTTGCATAGTCTCATATATAAACAGTTTGAACTGTTTCCTGTATTTTTGGCCGCCTTTGAGGGGGGTGGAATGCACAGGGTTGAGAGACAGCTGGGGGTGGAATACTGTCTCTCCGAGAGAAAAAAAAAGGCATCTGGACGTTCATTTCACCAAGAATAAACACTGTCTGGTGACCACATAATCATAAACAATGAAACATACAGCCTGTATAGGCCTTGCTATCATAACTGACATATATGCACATCATCTTTGTCCATTACAAATCCAGTAACACACAAATACCCTCCAACACAGAGTGCTGCTTGAGAATAATGGCTTTTGGACCACTGCTCCATTGTTAAACATGTTACTGCACGTCCAGCACTTAGGATTTAAAATCTAGCCATATGCAATCCATATGCACCAGTTTCTAATGTGTAATAATAGAACAGGTGCAAAATGGTCATTATGTATTCCTGGTGGTTCATGAATCATGATACATGTCCATTTATCTTCCACACACTGATTTTCCTTCATTGGACACTAGACAAATCTCACATGGAATCAGACTTTTTGAAAAATAATAGACAAATAATCTGCCACAGTTTCAAAAACTATTAAGCAGCACTGTTTTCAACATGTATTAGTAATAAGAAAAGTTTTTGAGCATCAAATCAGCATATCAGAATGATTTTTGAAGGATCATGTGACACTGAAGACTGGAGTAATGACTGCTAAAACAGGAATGAATTAAATGTTAAGTTATATTGCAACAGTTACTGTAATTGTAATGACATTTAACTATATATATATATATATATATATATATATATATATATATATATATATATATATATATATATATATATATCTCCAGAAGGAAACATGATGCATTAAGAGCTGGGGGGTGAAAACTTTTGAACAGGATGAAGATGTCCTAATATCTTTTTTTTTTTTTCCATTTAGTACAGCCCTTCGGAAGCAACAGAGGATATCTGCATGTTTCCCGGAAGAAAAAAATAAGTACAATTTACCTTGATCTTCAAATTCAAAATGTTTTCACCCCCAGGCCCTTACTTTTTTATTTTTTTGTTCATTTATTTTTTTTTTATAAATGCAGTCTTGGTGAGCATGAGACTTTTTGCAAAAATCTTACCAACCCCAAACCTTTGAGCAATAGTGTGCATATAGGCCAAATAAAAAAACGTATACTTGTGATAAAGACCATTTCATCATAATAATCTGCAGATCTTTATGTTGCATCATGTGCCATTTTTAGACTGGACTGCAGGACTGTGAGGAAATCAAAAAGCTGATCAAAATGACTCTCTTTAGACTGCAACGAAAGAGTGAGAAAACGAATCTCTCCACTAATCTGAACCCTTCACCTCAGGGGTCGATTTATACTCAGAATGCAGGATTCCTGGATGTACCGTGTTTTTCATTGAATATTTATTTACTGAGTCCAAAAACGGTGTACAATTATGTTCATATAAACAAGTGGAATAAATGACTTTCTGATTTGTGTTAGGGGGCATAGAACTGTTGCTCAATGACACAATGTTTTTATTCTGTGGTCAGAGTCTAAAATAAAATTAAATAGTGTGCCCATGTAGAACTGATTTTTTAGTCACTTTCCAATGCCCCAAGACATTCCTAAAATGAGGAGAGATTTTTTTTTTATCCAAAAATACATACAAATTTCCATAAATCCAGCTATATGTTTATTTCTAGATCCATAAATCCTTTTTTATAATTATTTATATACCTAGTTTAAAAAAATTGTTTTATTAAAAGCTATACGGAACAGCAGTGACGTACACCATCAGTAACAAAACAAATCTATAAACTCATATTTTAGCCAGAAGCAATGGTTTAATGCTAAAACTCCTTAATGAAGGATTAGCTTCTTACAAACACACAGCTTTTCACTTCGCAAGACATTAACTGATGGATTCATGTGGATCCTTTGTGGATTATTGTGCAGCTTCTTGGACTCTCATTCTGATGGCACCACAGAGCATCCGTCGGTGAGCAGATGATGAGCTAAATTTCTCCAAATCTGTTCTGACAAAGAAACAAACTCATCTACTTCTTGGACAGCCTAAAGGTAAGTAAATTTTAAGCTAATTTTTATTTGAACTAGTCATTTAATTTGACCATTTTTAGCTTTGGTTTTAACCAAACAGTTTTGCTGCACAGTGTTGCTTATAAAAAATGAGTGATTTGTATATTTATTCTAATATTTAGTAAGCCATGTACAGTATGTTGCTACGCGATTCCTTGAGGTTCTGAGTGCTTTTTAGGGCGTTGTCTCCTTCAGTGTAACTTTTGGGTTTTTCACCTATCTTATCAGCTGTCTTGAGAAATTTGTCTGATATCTACCAGCACACCTCTTCTTGACAAGCTGTGTGACATGCGATGTCATTCATGATTTTAGCGCGAATGGTACAGGATGTGTTATGCGGTTATATGAGTTATTAACATTAATAGTGATGCTTGACCTGCAAAACTCACTGCCATGATGATAACGCATCAAAATAATCTGGGCTTTCCGCGTATGGCTATTTCACAGGAATTCAACGGTTTCTGTGAAAAGATTTAAGTTTAACAGGAGTGTTCATTGCACGTTGTGTACTCAGCAAACATTATGTCTCATCACACCAACACAGACTCAGTTACACTCTGCTTTGGAGCTGGACATTTGGTGACAGTCCACACAAAATGTATTGAATGAACAGGCAAAACACTCCCACGCCGTGCCAGCAGCACAAAAATGTGTTGAGTGGGCGGAGCTGACATTGTTTGCTAGTCGAGGTTGTGTTATCAAGAGTCCATAGAATTTTGGATCCATCTGTGTCAAGCCATGTTTAGAAGGACATGTAATCCATGTCAAAACCTCAGGTTTTTTCACCACAACAGAAAAGAAAGATTTAAGCAGGATTTATAAAATAGAACATTCAGTTTCAAATAAGATGCAATTCTGTGGATAAAAAACACCACCACATGTTTTTAAAAGAGCATCGCATAAATCATCACAGCGCTTGTTATATAACAACATCATAAACCCCATTTGTGGATAATGAAGTATGCTTTTATACCACAAGAACTTTAATGGTGACGCTTCATTGATTTTGTACCTGCTCCAAACTGTTAAACAGAGGACATTCAGTGCTTCCAAGTGTCAAGTCTTAGTGTTTTACCATGAGTAGAGGAGAAAGATCACGAGCAATGCTAACTACTAAATGAATCCACGGGAGACAACTATTACAGGCCTTACATAACTTTGCATACCTTGCAAAAACATTTTGGCATGGGGAAAGTTCACCGTACCAAAACAAAGAAGGCCATAACCTTACATAATAAGAAGAAACAGCTCAAGAAAATGGCCGCCACTGAAGAAAAACCTTCAGAACACTTATGAAACATTTTCCCTTAATGTTTTAACAGCATGCATGCAACAGAGGACTAACCCCCCTCCACCCCCAAAGATTTCTAAGAAATCATTGATTGCTTACTTTAATCTCTTAGTAATCAAGATGATCCTCCACCTCTCATACAACCCCTGAACCTATGAACTAGCGCGCTATAGTAATGAGCTGGCACTGGCACCTGAATGAGAACAATGTCTCCCCTTTGCCTCCAGCCAGACATCAGATCTTCCCTCCGCGATCCAGACAGTCGGCACTCGTGCCAGGTTTATGGATTATCCATCCATAGGAATATAACACTCTCCTCTCGTTTGACGGCTAAAACGTACACAGAACCTGTGATTCAGGGTGCTTTCTTTTCTATAAAGGCCTTCATTAACACCAAAATACATTGACTGTGTACAAAAGGCTTTGTTTGTGTGGTCAGAGACTGTTACAATGAACAGAACGTTCTGTCCTGAGTGAGCTGCTATAGAAGAACAAGTCTGCTGAAAGTTTGGAAAGTAGTGAATTGTCCCCCCAACCTTGTGTCCTTTTTTACCCATTTAATCCATGTTGAAAAGAATTTAACACAAAGTGCTGGTAAATGAAGCAGTGAGGGCTGCATTGTTCCTGTTTGGCCAAGGGAAACTAATAAACATGAAAAAAAATGAATGCAGCTAGTAAATAAATGCAGATGTTACCATATTAACAAAGAGTCAGTATATCACAACATGATCAAGTTACGTTATTTCTACGTTAATGCAATCAGAGGAAAAAATGCTGAAAATGTATCCACCCTCAGGCCTGCAAAGATGCAGATGAGTGTTTCTTCATCAGAACAGATTTGGAGAAATTTAGCATTGCACCACTTGCTCAACCAGGATCCTCTGCAGTGAATGGGTGCCGTCAGAATGACAGTCCAAACAGTAATCCATAATGCACAAAAAAACCACTCAACTTCAGTCTATCATTTAACATGTCATGAAGCAAAAAGCTACACACCAAGAATTCAGCATTAAGGCATTTAGGTTGCAGTTTAACTTTAAACCGTCGTTTCTGCCAAAATATGAGTTCATGATAATAAACGCTTCCTCCAGTGAAAAAGAACATGCTCTGTTGTCCTTTCACAGGAAAATACACAGACATATTTGTTTATATCTGTTTCAGGCTGTTTTCACAAACAGTGCATGATGTCCCTGTTGCAAAATGCAGCATATGCTGGTTAGGTATGTTTTGAAGCATGGCTGCTGGTTTGAGCTGGTTTAAGCTGGTCCTTAGCTGGTCATGAGCTGGTTTAACCCAGCTTTTTCAGTTGTTAAAAATGCTTTAAAGTTCCCATGAAATCATACTTGAGGTTCCCACACGGAAATAACCTATATAAACATATATGTTTTAATATAGGTTTTGATATAGGTTTTTAATATATGTGACATATATAAAATTGGCTGTTTTCCTATATTATATGTACATATATGTACATATATGCACATATATGTACATATAATATAGGAAAACGGCCAATTTTATATATGTTTTTTATATAGGTTTTGATATAGGTTTTTAATATATGTGACATATATAAAATTGGCCGTTTTCCTATATTATATGTACATATATGTACATATATGCACATATATGTACATATAATATAGGAAAACGGCCAATTTTATATATGTCACATATATTAAAAACCTATATCAAAACCTATATTAAAACATATATGTTTATATAGGTTATTTCCGTGTGGGCCTATATAGATGTTTGTGTTTCTGTGGATTCTTAGTCACATATAATACACTTAAACTTATTCGTACATTATAAAATATCATATTTATTATCTTCGTCTTACTGTAATATTATGGATTTCAGTGTTTATATTTGTGTTTTCATATATGCAGCATTTTTATTGTGTACAAGTACACACACACACACAATTAAAAAGTAATTGAATAACAGAATCAAATAAGATAATAAAGGGCAAAGTGAAATTCCATTTAAAAATCACAAATTCCAATAAGATTCCATGAATCAATAAAAAGTCAGGAGAAATTAAAATCCCATTAAAAAATAAAAATACAAAATCCTACAGGACAAAGTAAAATTCAATTAAAATAAATCAGAATGTGTAATAAGATTCTAAATTCTTATTGGACAAAGTGAAATTCCATTAAAATAAATCAGAATGTCCAATAAGATTCTAAAATCCTACAGGACAAAGTGAAATTCCATTAAAATAAATCAGAATGTCCAATAAGATTCTAAAATCCAATAGGACAAAGTAAAAATTCCATTAAAATAAATCAGATTGTCCAATAGGATTTTAAGAATCCAGTAAGATCCTAAAGGATAAACTAAAATTCCAATAGGATTTTCTGACAAGGGCAATTACATGTGATACCAATTTCACGTGTTCGCACATAAGTTTTTTGCATTTTTTTTGTTTTTTTTAGTTAGTTCTTAGTTATTGCCTTGATAATAGAAAATATGAGCTAGGCATCATGTATGACAGTTGCCAAAGTGAGATATGAGCTAAAATGACCAGATCCTGCCATGAGCTATATAGGAGACATATCTTGTATGTACATATAGGGCTTTTTTGTGGATATAAAGAAGCAATACAGGAGACCTATATGGTCTGTATATGCACATATATGCACCTCAATTTTGCCTATATGTGGCATATATACGCATATATGCAGCATATATATTATCATATATGTGCATATATACTGCATATAGGTTTCATATATGCGCATATATCCTCATATAGGTTCTTTCCATGTGGGTTTTTTGGCTTTAGAGTGAATATGTTAGCCTTAAGGTAATCTATAAGCTAGTGTGCTCCAAAACAATGACAAAATTCACATTTACAAGATATAAGCATTCAAAATTTCTCTTACTTCTAATACTTCTAAATACTTCTAATATGGATCAACGATTTTGATGACATCACCCTGCACTTAAGCTTCTTGTCCAATCAAATGCTCTCTAGAATCCAAAGTGTCCCGCCTACTGCAATATAAATAGACATCGAAGCTTCAGCCGAAATAGGTCACTTGTTCACCGAATTAGTGCTTTCTGTACAGTAAATAGTACGTAGTGCACTATATAGGGGATAGGGAACCATTCAGGCAGTGTAAATATGCTTTTCCAATGGGGCAAAGGAAGTCTGGTTTCGCACTTTGTCAGACAAACTGCCGCAGCGCGCACAGTCTGCTTCAATCCAGAGACATGATAGCACAGAGTGGATTATATGTGTGAAACAGCGTAGACCACAAAATGTATCGGACCTATCTGAATTCTGCACAAAATGCTGTATTTTGTGGATGAGATTGTGGCTGTCAACTGCTCTGGCCCAAACTGTGATATAAACAAAACGCTATTGGCTATTTAAAAAGGGGGGTGGGGCTTCTTGTTATGTCCCGCCTTGTTTTCCTGTTTCAGTTGAAATGACATCAACACATCAACATAGAATAACGCTGTGTGTTTTAAAGAGGTCATCGGATGCCCATTTTCCACAAGTTGATATGATTCTTTAGGGTCTTAATGAAAAGTCTATAATATACTTTGGTTAAAAATTCTCAATGGTTGTGTAAAACAACACCCTTTTTACCTTGCCAAAATCAGCTCTGTAAAAATCATCTCATTCTAAGTGGTTGTTCCTTTAAATGCAAATAAGCTCTGCTCGCCCCGCCCCTCTCTTCTCTCTGTGGAGTGACGAGCCTGTTTACTTTAGCCGCGTTTAGCTGCTAAACTTCCTAACTACCACGTTATAAGGAAAGGCGATTGCAAAGATTCTGTGACGAGTCGGCTGCCTCCCCCCTAACTATCAGCTTCACCCCGTCGGTAATCGCCGCCCTTCACCAGGCTCCCGACGGCGTGGGCGTGTGGGAGGAGGAGGGGCGCTGAAACATCCAGGTCTGGCGGCGTGTGATGAGGCACACCTGATGTGAATGAAGCATCATCACCGCCGCTGTTAAAATGCCGAGCGCGCCTCTCCTCAGGAGACCGGTCTCTTCCCCGTGCATGCACGCTGGTGTCCTCGGGGGTCCAGGAAGGGGTGAAGAGGGAACCAGCGCCGCCGTAGGACGAGCCGCCGGACCCCGCGGGTCCGGATGAGGACCGCACCCGTGACGGCTGACCTGTAGATCAGGAGCTGCATTCACACAAACAAATGTAATCCACTGCATCTTCAGCGGCTCAGATGTCGGGAGTAAATGATGACCACTATGTTCATTATTACATCCAGCAACACAACACCTCAGTCGCTCAATCAGAGATATTCTTGTCTAACTTACATCCCTGATCCGGCATCAGAACAATGGAGGTCGGACTGTTACAGCTGATCTAAGGTAAGACGCTCATGTCAATCAACTATCTTGAGAGCGGCCTCTGTCGGTGTGACACCACACTGACAGGCATCTGAGAATGGCTCGATTTGAAAAAGGGAATATTATTTTTACTGATTAATTAAAAACCACTGCATGGATTCTTATGATTATAGGGTAGATTTGTACATACACTGCCAACACACATTAATGTTCAAAAAACATGAAAAAGTGAACTTTGCATCCGATGACCCCTTTAAAGCACTTAAGTGGTCTTTTTAAAGATGGATTTGTTTATTACAAAAACATAGCTTTAAATTTCAGAAAGATGTTAATTGATGGACTGGAGTGGTGTGGATTACTTGTATATTATTTTGATGTTTTTATCAGCTGTTTGGACTCTCATTCTGATGGCACCCATTTACTACAAATATCTCCAAATCTGTTCTAATGAATAGAAAATTAACTCATCTCAGATGGCTAGACAATGAGTTCCTTTCTTAGCAAATGTTTATTTTTTTTCATTCCTTTATAAACATAAAAATATGAACAACACAAATTACACTTCGTAAATAAACGTAGAAGTTGAGTATATCACAATATAATCAAGCTACAAGCATGTTTTAAAATTAATGCATTTAACATGCTTTGAATTGGAAAAAAAAAAATTCTATTTATGATGGTCCAGATTAAAACAAACTTCTCTAGCACAAATTAATAGCCTTGTTTATAAACTAGCTACGTTATGATGAAGAATTAAAGGTTTATATATAAAAATGTTAAAAACCATTATCTAATGTATCTGTTAGAGTCCCATGCTGGGCTAAAGGAAGCAACAAAATCAAGAATCTCTATAAGTGCAGGTCATTGAGGGCACTGAGTGTATCCTCCAGACGTGGCATGACTTTCAAAGGGTGAATAAGTTCAGATCTACGTAACACATATGGCTTAAATGAGTTCCATGAAGGGTTTTTTGCACCATACCATACCTCAACCCATGCGTTTGACTATTCAGAGCTAATTTACCTTTAGATCTCACCCAAGCTGCCTCAAAAACACCCTTTCCATAGTATAGCTGCAAGAAACTGATGTTAATAAAAAGGCATTGTTTTTTTCCTAAAATGGTTAAGTACAAACACCACCTCATAACCCATTTCTAAATCTAAATCATGCAGTCAACTGTTATGAAATGTTTAGAAAAATCTAGATGGATCTGATCAATAAAAAGTAATGCAATCAGTCAGAATGTTCAACAAATGTTATATACCAAACATTATTTTATATAAATAATGTTTTTTTTTATTATTTTGTGTGGTAGTTGTTGTTTTTACGTTATTTAATATTTATTGCATTATTTATTTTCATGTGTGTTGCTCTGATGGTGTTTCACCTCGTATTTAACCCTGTGTATGTGTGTATAAGAGTATTGGCCGTGTTTTACAGACAAGCCATGGTAATTATCAGTACATTTTAAGGCACAAAGAGAATTTTGGTAGGTCAAGTCGATAGGTACACTCTTAAAAATAAAGGTTCTTTATTGGCATCGATGGTTCCATGAAGAAACTTGAATATCTATAGAACGTTTCAAATCCAGAAAAGGTTCTTTATCATTGTAAAATGTTCTTTAGATTTTTAAAATGTTCTTCGAAATGGTTCTTCTAAGAACTGTTCACTGAAGGGTTCTTTGGGGAACCAAAAATGGTTCTTCTTTGGCATCACTGCAAAAACACCCCTTTGGAACCTTTATTTTTAAGAGTGTACATTAACATTTTGTCATTCTAATTTCATGAAATAAGATGGAAAATATACAGGCACCAATATGCCATCCCATTATACCTAAAACATTTCTTACAATAGTTTTTATGGTGAATTTCTAACACAACAGTCTCAAATTTTACATTTTTTATAATGCAATAATAATAATAATTTATTACATTTATATAGCACTCTTCTAAGCACTCAAAGCACTTTACATTGTGAGGATATGTCCTCATCCACCACCATCAGTCTGCAGCATCCACCTGGATGATGCAACGGCAACCATAGCTTGGCAGAACGCCTACTACACACCAGCTTATTATGCTAAATTAAGCTTTTTTTCCCTTTCCTTTTTTCTACTAACAGCCTGCTAGCTATCAATAACATCTGGAAGCATAAACGATACATTTTAAAATCAACCATTCAACAAAAGTACAATAACAAGACTACCGGTGATGCTTATCTACAGAGTTTTCTACGGTAATAGATGAAGTCCTCTGCAAACTGAAATTGCTATTGCTCTATCAGCGGATAACAGTTGCTGCGCAAAGTCTGTTGGTATCTCTAACGTTCATCAAATCTCAAATGGAATTAAATGAAGTCTGTCAAAATAATACTTGGCCTTGAACAAGAGCAGATTTTAAGAGAGAGAAAGGGGATGTGTAAAGAAGTGCAGCTTGTTTGTCAATTACTGTTGGATGTTGTGGTAGACACTTGGGCATCAACTGGCACTCCAACTAACGAACAGGCTGAAGCCGCTCTTTACTCCACCGACTGGAATGCTTGACACCTGGAGGTCACAGGTTCACTTTTCCTGGAATTTGAAGCAAACAAAAAGGAGAAGTTCAGAGACTGTCAATCATGGTGTGAAACCCCTTGTTTATGTCTCAACAAAACTGACAGCAAAGCATCACTCCAAACCTGAACCTGGGTCAGCCCACCTATAAATAGCAGTCTGTGCGATAAGACAGCCTGAATGTCTGGCCAGATTTGATATTAACTGGTTTAATGTCTCATCCCCATAGAGATGGGTAAAATGATCCCTGTGGGTCAGTGGCAAAATATATTTGTCTCAAATGACTAAAAAAATACAAGCGTTTTGTTGTGTAACAGCCATCAGCATACTGCACAATCAGACTGAAAGGGAGATAAAGATGCATTGTAAAATGTGAAAATGTATATATATATATATATATAAAAAATACACAGTACCATTTAAAAGTTTGGCATCAAAAAGTATCTTATGCTCACCAAGGCTGCATATATTTGATCAAAAATACAGTAAAAACAGTAACATTATAATATATTACAATAGCTGTTTTCCACTTTGATACATTTTAAAAAGCAATTTATTCCTGTGATGCTTACTCCAGTCTTTAGTCTAACATTATACTTCAGAAATCATTCTAATATGCTAATTGGGTGCTTTTTTAAAATATATACGTCATTATAAAAGTATACATTGTACATAACACACTTCCCATTTAACTGCATAGTACTTATGATATTCAAAATTCAACAAAAAAATGTTGTTGATACTTCATTAACTGTTCAGTGTGTGAAACTCATCATGTTCTCTCCTGCTCTTCTGCTGCTCTGGGTTTCTGTTTTTCTCATCATGAGAACTGGCCCAACAATCTGCTCTGGTGTAAAGAGGAAACAATTGATGCACTGAGGGAGCAAACGTGGCGGGTTCAACCACAGGTCTTGATAATGTCACAGGGATATTTAATAAAAGTAATAAATTCTATGTTTAACCTCAGTTAAAACTGATGCAGTGAAACATGTCCATCCATCCATACAAATACATATATATTAGGCTCCAGTATCCCCATGACCCTACATAATATTACATTATATATATATATATATATATATATATATATATATGTTGCAATGCTAATACCTGAAACCTATATATAAAGCATTCATAAAAAATCTATTCATAATATGCATTGAAACCACAGGCATTATAAATGCACTGCTTTGCATTTTACTGCATGCAATAGAGCATAAACCTATACCATTTTTGTACTGCACAAAATAGATGAATGCATTACAATATCCTCATTTCAAAAGGAAAATAAATTTGCTTTAAGAACTGTGCAATAACAATGGGTGTGTAGCTTAGAATACCTATTGGATTGTGAGTTTCATAGATAAAGCATGAGAAATTTATGGGTTGTAAAAGCTCATAATTCTTGTTCTTAGCGATTCTTCACTTAAGTCATGCCTGTGCCGAAATAAATCTTGTTACCAAATGAACTACGTAAAGGGGAATTCCACCCAGTTTTAGTGTTTTTAATAGTAAGTTCTTTATCCTACAGCTGTTCATTGGACGTAGGCAAACATGCTCTGCTCTGCCAAAAGCAGGAATCAAGAGATTCATCCATAACACCTTTTGGCTGTAATGCTAAAGCCTCCCAGCTAGAGAGAAATGGCTAGTTAGGAGTGTTGGTCCGAGGCCAAACGTGTCTCTGGACAAGACCGCTGTATCAGTCTGAAACTTGGGGTTTCAGTGTCAGTAAACGTGTACTTTTACCCTGAAAATTAAGAGTTATTTGTCTCTGCGAGGTGGTGACGTGCAGCCACATATTCTTAACTGTAGGTTAACGGTAGACTCTTAAAAAATAAAGGTTCCCGTGTGAGTCTTTGCAGTCTGGAGTTGCTGTACGGTTCTTTGGAGATTAGAACAGTTATTGGTGTCACATAGGTTTTTTAGATCAACATAATGGTTTCTGGGGTCTTAAAAGCACCGGTAGTGCCTGCACTGATGTTTTTCTTACAAACTACTTTACAAATACCATAAAATAACCTTAGTGGGGGAAAAAGTCTCTGGAAACTTATTTTTAAAGGAAGGAAGTAAAATAAAAAGTTGCTGACAATTTACTCACCCTCACGACATACAGGATATAGATGAGGTTGTTTCTTCATCTGTACCAATTTGGAGAAATTTTGCCTTACATCTCTTGCTCACCAGTGGATCCTCTGCCGTCAGAATGAGAGTCCAAACTGATGATAAAAACATCATTATAATCCACACTCCAGACCATCAATATTATGTAGCAAATAGCTTTGTGTTTGTAAGAACAATAGTTGAGGTAAAAAGTTTTCATACACCTTGCAGAATCTGCAAAAAGTTAATTATTGTCCTGAACAGTTAAACTGCCCACTGTTCTTCAGAAAAATCGTTCAGGTCCCACAAATTCTTTGGTTTTTCAGCATTTTTGTGTTTTTGAACCCTTTCCAACAATGACTGTATTTTGAGATCCATTGTTTCACACTGAGGACAACTGAGGAACTCACATGCACCTATTACAGAAGGTTCAAACACTCACTGATGCTTCAGAAGGAAAAACGGTGCATTAAGAACAGAAGAGTGAAAACTTTTTTGAAGATCAGGGTAAATTTAACTTATTTTGTCTTCTGGAAAACATGTAAGTATCTTTTGTAGCCTCTGCAGGGCTAAATGGAAAAAAAATATGATATTTAGGCAAAATCAGAAAAATGTAGGGCACGACAGGGCTTTGTTTCTGTATTTTAAAATATGTTTTATATTAATATATTTTAATGAAAAATAATTATTTTATCAAAATATGCATAAAATAGTACAGACTTTGCTAAAGTGATTGTTTTGAACAAGTATTAACTTAAACATTATTTAAAAAAAACATTATTTTAGTTTAAGTATTTGCATCAATATTGTGTGCCTTTTACCCCGTGTGTGGGTTAAAAGGCCCCCCTTGCCACCTCATACATTTATGAGATTTTTTAACAAAATAAACAACTTGTATGATTTATTTTCACACAAAATATGTTGCTCCATAAATGTTCAATATTTTTCATTTTTTTCTTAAGGGGTACCCTACACATCTTCATTCTGTTCAAAAGTTTTCACCCCCCGGCTCTTAATGCATTGTGTTTCCATCTGAAGCATTTGTGAGCATTTGAACCTTCTGTAATAGTTGCTTATGAGCCCCTTAATTGTCCTCAGTATGAAAAGATGGATCTCAAAATCATACATTCATTGTTGGAAAGAGTAACACACAGTAATTAGAATCAATCCTATGTAAACTGAATGGGGTCAAACTATTGTTTACTCTTGTGGACTATATGTAAACGTCTTTTATGGAAAATACCTTATTCAGGTCAGTACTACATAAAAAATAACATGCATTTTGTATGATCCCTCTTACTTTGGTAAAATAATTAACACTTTGCAGATTCTGCAAGGTGTATGTAAACTTTTGACCTCAGTCTTTACTTTAACCTTCATTTTTATTTGTTGGTGAACTATTCCTTTAAGAGTTACAGTCAATAATTTTTTATTTTTATACAGATGCTAATATTGTGTGAATTTTCCCTCGCCCTCTATTTGAGCTTTTTATTGGACAACTGAGTCTATAAAACCAAATCCATAATATGACTATTTTTCTGTTTAGACATAATCATTCACCACAGTACTGAAGGGATTACCTATTTTCACCTTTGAACAACATTGTGTTCTCAACCAAAACTCACCTATAAAGGGAGAGGCTCTTTTTGTCCGAGACTGGATTATGTCAAGAGTGACACCAGCGGTTAAAGGATTAAATGTGGCTTCAGGTTGCCCTTCGGTTTTTGGCATCCCCGTGTTCTCCTGCAGAATAACACTGAGGGCTTATATCAGATTCAGATGGTTTGGTCTGGAAATCAGTATTATGTCATACGAAGGGCCTTTTGTTCCATTTCTGTAAAATCAAAATAACATAAAAATTAATAAAGAACAGTTGTACTGGATTTACAGCTAACGGTTAATAGTTGGCAAAACAATTTACAAGTTTCAGCATCATTCATAAATCATTATTAATTGTATGCTATTATTTCACCAGAAAAGTCCAATATTTTTGTAAGTGAACAAGAGGAAGACAGTTGGAGAGCAAAAGAGATCGTAATATTGCATAATAGAAGTGTAAGGCTTCAAAAACCTTTCCATCCAAACAGTCAGCCTAATGTTGACTTTGACCCCTCCTATACAGACGCTAGCTATTAAACGTCAATATCAGTAGTGCTGACACTGAAACATTTGAAATACAACCAACACCACCGTTGCTGAAAAACTATGTGTACCAAGGGACTGAATGTTCTCTTTACGTGCATTTGCAAACATGTTTATTCATCAGTAAGTTCATGCGGGAAGCAAATTGAATGAAGTTATATCTAGTTACATTCAATTTTAATAAATGTTAAATAATGCACATAATCACAATGTTTCATTACATTACATCAGTATTACATCAAGAATGGTATTACCAGAGCTCTATAGATCAGTGGTTCTCAACCTTTGTAACTTCAAGGCCCCTCGTTGTCAAAGTCAACACTCAAAAGCCCCCATTAAAAAAACAAAAAACTAAGGCTTAAAATTGAATAGCAATGAATATCAAAATATGAAATGAATGCTTTATAGCACTATTCCTTTCTTAAAACGAAATACATGTTTTATTGATGCTGTAGATGGTCTCAACTACACTAAACTGTATGTGTGAAACATTTTAATGCATTTTCCTTTAAATAATTATAAATCTTTAAAGTGGTTTAAAGGGACAGCTCACCCAAAAATTAAAATTCTGTCACCCTCATGTCATTCCCAACCTGTAAGACCTTTTTGTTCATCTTCTGAACACAAAATAAGATATTTTTGATGAATTTTGAGAGCTTTCTTACCCTGCATACACAACGCAACTGACACGTCCCAGGCCCAGAAAGGTAGTAAGGATGTTGTTAAAATAGTCCATCAGTGGTTCAACCATAATATAATGAAGCTACTGGAATACTTTCTGTGTGCATAGAAAATAAAAATAATGACTTTATTCAAAAGTTTCTTTAATTTAATATGCGTTCCGAAGATGAACGAAGGATGACGTGAGGGTGTGGAATTAATGACAGAATTTTCATTTTGGAGGGAACTATCCCTTTAAGAACCACTTGTTCCCATGAGCTGAGCTTCCAGAAAACTTTGAGTACTTTTCAAGAGCAACAATTAAATATTCCATGTCCATGATCCCTGATTGGCAAATTGAGACTGTGTTTGTATGTTGCGTCTTTGTTCATCAATTAAAGGCAATAAACAGGCCACTGTCATATAAAAATCTGTGTCAGGATAACATTTGACACAAATCGTGAGAGAGAGGAGGAAATGAATAGAAAGACCAAAAGAGAAAGATTCAATTAAAGAGTTTACGACAATTAATGTCTCACACTTGAGTGGCATGTCAGGAAATGTGGGTGATTATATCATGCTGCATGAAGCTGTAATACAATAGAGACTCTGTTTTGGGTCTCTATTGAACTACATCTTGCAAGCACTCACAAGGGCAATACTTGCACCAGAATATGGTTTCTGATTGGACAACCGTAATCTGAATTGTTGATGTGCTTCATTTAACATTCTGAACAAATCAAAGAGTTCCATCCACCTTGAGGTTATTGCAAAAGCTCTCATACTCCGTAACACGAGACTGGCTGACTTACTAAAACTCTTTTAAGTTTTATGTCTCAGGGCAATTGGGAATCATATTATTGTAATACAATTCACATGCAGTGCAACAGAAATACTGCTTGTAGATTATAGGTTACAGAGCAGCTTTGCAAACATTCAATCAATACTACACTCAAAATGAATGCTTGTAAGATATCTTGAACTGAATAAGTGAATGAGACAAAATATGAATCAGAACTAAAGAATGTAAAATTAACAGAATACAGAAATTATGAGACAATAAAAAGGTGTTAAATGAACAAGCATTACGTATGAATCCATTGCTCCTATTATTACAGTTTATATCTCAAAATTCTGACGGTTTTCTCACAATTCTTAGAAGAAAAGTTTAAATTATGAGCTAAAAAGTAGCAATTAATAACTAATTTTTAATTCATTTTATTTTTCTTTTTTTTGTAGTGAGGGGGGGAAAACATCTTTTGTCACAATTTTGAGAGAAAAAAAAAGTCAGAAATTCTGAATTTTGCGATAAATAGTCATGTAAAAAAAAGTTGTTTCAGCTTAAAATAATTAATAAAATAAACAATTTTGCATAATTAAATAATTAAACTAAAATATTCCAGTTGTCACTTAAATTAACATTAAGTAACTTAAAATTTCAAGTTGATTAAACTAAAAAGTTTAAGTCAGCGGGGTAACAAATTATATTAAGTTCAAACTACTTTTTGAAAGAATTTTTGTTTTTACAGTGTTTACAGTTTTTATTTTTTATTGTGTGGCAGGAAAAAAATTGCAAGATGCAAACTCAGAATTCAGATTTAAAAAGTCAGAAATGCAAGATGTAAAATACTTACAAAAAATCAGAATTCTGAGAAAGATTTTTGCATTGCAAAAAAATCGTAAAATTCTGACATTTTTTTGTCACAATTCTGAGAAAAAAAAGTCAGAAATGCAAGATTTTAATTTGCAGTTATGGGGAATTCTGAATTGCATGATAAAAAGTCGTAATTACCTTTTTATTTTTGTGGCAGAAAAAAAAAGGTTTGCAAGATTCAAACTTAAAATTGCATCTAAAAGTGCATCTAGTATTTTTGTTTTTTTTTCTGCCACAAAATAAAAAATAAAGTTAATAAAAAGGCATTAACTTTTTAGCAAAATTCAGAATTTTTCCTGCACAAAAATTGCATTCTGACTTTTTTCTCAGAATGTGACAAAAAATTGTCAGAATTGTGAAATGCAAACTCTGAGAATTCTGAGAAACATTTTTGAATTTTTTTTAAATTCACATTTAAATGCAAAAACACATTCTGTGTCCTGTTTCTAGGACAATTGTTTTATTACATTGTAAATGACTATTTTGTATTAGAGGAAACTTAAAATGATAAACAGGTAAAATAATACAAATTCTAATAATGCGAATCAATAATTAGTGTATACATATTTATTCATTTCGTGTGCAGCCGTTTAAGCCAACAAATAATGTTGTCATCTTTCATAATGTTCTGAACAAGTGTCTATATAGCATAAAAACAAACTAGAAACAAACTAGAATGTGCAATGTGAGAAGATGCAACGCGTCACAGTGACTTGCAAACAAGGTGTAAAAGACATTTAAGAAAGGTCAAAACAGAGGAACAGAAGGGGTGGGATGTCACGGGTACTTACCTAACAGTCAACATCACGATTAACCTGTGAGCACGGAAAGGACCGGGGGGACTGGGATGAAAAGAGGAAGTGGACCATGAGTCAAGAGGGACAGCAGAGGAGACAAAATGAGAGGAGGGAGCCAAGAGCCAAAGGGATTGAAAGGAAGTTGTACATCCAAGGAATGGAAACATATTGGACACTAAAATGGCCATAAACTCCCTAAGAGAGGTCAGGGTTACAGAAAACGGCTGGGGAGATTCAAAGAGGCAAGAAGTCTGTCAGCGCAGCCGTGGGGATCCCAGGTGCAACAGGTTCAGCAGAACCCAGAGAGAAGGGTGAGTCTGCTAAAGAAAAGAGATGTGGTTTATTATATGCACACATGGAGGCCCAGAGGAGGAGAATATGGATATAGAATGAATACATACAGCACCACGTTTTAAATAAAATTACCATTTACATATGTCCTATATTTTAGACATCTTTTAGATATATTCTTCCATATTACATATTTTTTCTTTTTCTTTTTTTGTATTTAAACTCTTTCCAACAATGACTGTATGATTTTTAGATCCATCTTTTCACACTGAGGACAACTGAAGGACTCCTATGCAACTATTACAGAAGGTTCAAACGATCACTAATGCTTCAAAAGGAAAAAAAAAAGATGCATTAAGAGCCAGGGGGTGAAAACTTTTGAACAGAATGAACATTTTTTGCTTAAATATCATATTTTTTTCATGTAGTACTGCCCTTCAGAAGCTACAGAAGATACTTACATGTTTCCCAGAAGACAAAATAAGTTAAACTTACCCTGATCTTCAAATTCAAAAAGTTTTCACCCCCCAGCTCTTAATACTTTGTGTTTACTTCTGGAGCATCTGTGAGTGTTTGAACCTTCTCTAATAGTTGCATATGAGTTCCTCAGTTGTTTTTAGTGTGAAAAGATGGATCTCAAAATCTCAACAGTCATTGTTGGAATAGGTTCAAATACACAAAAATGCTGAAAAACCTGAAGAAAAAAAAACAGCTGTGGATCATTCAGGTAACAACACATTAAGAATTAAGAATCAAGTGTATGTAAACTTTTGAACGGGGTCATTTTTATAAATTCAACTATTATTTTCTCTTGCGTACTATATGTAAACGTCTTTTACGTGAAGTACCTTATTCAGGTCAGTATTCAATAAAAAATAACATGCATTTTGTATGATGCCTCTTATTTTGGTAAAATAATTTTGCAGATTCTTTAAGGTGTATGTAAACTTTTGACCTCAACTGTAGATTAAAATAGAATATTTTTCTTTCTTTATATTTCCACGCAAGAAGATAAACCCTGACCTCTTCAGAGAGGTTCTGAAGTCTCTTAGATTACCTAGCTCGCCACTAAAACTCAATCAAAGAAGCTTTTGTCAGGCTGTAGTGCCTGGCGAGAGTGAGCGTGCGCCACAGTGACCTTTCCACAATAGCCACTGTTCTACAACATGAACTATGGAGCTTAACAGCAGCGAATAAGACCGGTCTATTCTGAGGAGACAATTGCATTCTCTAAGACAGCAAGAGCCTACTCTGCGGCCAACCATCAAATACATGAGCTTTTCTGGAATAAAGCAGTCTATCTGGCCATTGTGGGGTCATCAGCTTTAAGGAGACGGAGCAGCGAAGACAAACAGCAGAGCCATTGTAAAATTTCTTATGGCATCGGAGCTATCACAACAAGCACAGAGCTGCACAGACACGGCGCCAAAATCAACAAGCTCTCGATTCCTCTGGAACGATCCAACGTGATATTTACATTGGAGGAACACGAAGCAATGCACTTTGTGAACATGATCACAGAGATGAGTAAAGGTTTCAGATTTAGGTCGATTTCGAGCGTGTCGCTTTTTCTGAGACAAACGCTGTGCGGTTGCATACAATGGACGATGTGTTTGACGGATCGCTTTGGCCGTCTGTCTTGGCTGCACACCCGAGAGAAATAAACCACTACGGAGCTGGCCTGAATAAATGATGCGTGAATGTCTAACTTAGTCGACATACGTACGGCACGGACCTCCGTGCAGTCCCAGAATGGGGAGGAACCGGTGGGTGGGATGGGAGGGCGAACGAATGCATTTAAGTCGTGAGGGGGTGTGGGTCACAGGCCAGATTAAAAGGCCCATAAGAGGATTGATATTTGAGCGATCCTCTGTTTTTCTTCTGATTCGGGAGGGCAGACTGCTTCCTCGTGTTGTCGAGATCTGTCATGGTATGAACATGCCTTCAGGGGCTCCTTCAGATTAACTCCCTGTGAATATCAAGGATGTCTCTGAACATTTATGTGGGTTTAAAGAAATATTTTACTCAAAAATGAGAATTCCATCATCATTTCATCTTCCTGTCATCCAAATACATATGACTCATATCCGAAATGACACAAAAAGGCCCATTAAAGTGGTCCAAGTCTTTAAAAAGATATCTGTAACAGAAACAGACAGAAATTGAAGTCAGTATTCACTCTGATACGTGAATAAATCCTTATTTCAAGTCAAATCTCTAATTAATTGGTTAATACAGTTCACAAAACTAATCTGAATTATTCATTTACAAACCATTTGTAAAAGGGATTGTTCAGGGAAACATTTAATTTAGACTTTCGTTTACATCTAAACAATGATGGTCACGCATCATATGCAACTATTACAGAAGGTTTAAACGCTCACTGATGCTCCAGAAGGAAACGCAATGCATTAAGAGCTGGGGGATGAAAACTTTTAAATTTGAAGATTAGGGTAAATTTAACTTACTCTGTCTTCTGGGAAACATGTAAGTATCTCCTGTAGCTTCTGAAAGGAAATACTAAATATATGATATTTAGGGAAAATAAGAAAAATGTACACATCTTCATTCTGTTCAAAAGTTTACAACCCTGGCTCTCAATGCATCGATTTTTTTCTTTTGGAGCATCAGTGAGCATTTGAATCTTCTGTAATAGTTGCATATGAGTCCCTCAGTTGTCCTGAGTGTGAAAATATTGATCTCAAAATCATACAGTCATTGTTGGAAAGGGTTCAAATGTACAAAAATGCTGAAAAACCAAAGAATTTGTGGGACCTGAAGTGTTTTCTAAAGAACAGGGGTCACTTTGGAACTGAGTCATTTTTATAAATTCATCTATTATTTTCTCTTGTGGATTATATGTAAATGTCTTTTATGTGAAACATCTTATTCAGGTCAGTACTAAATAAAAAAATAGCATGCATTTTGTATGATCCCTCTAATTTTGGTAAATAATTTGCAGATTCTGGAAGGTGTATGTAAACTTTTGACCTCAACTGTACATGTTTATATGTGAATAAAAGCCTAAATTAAACCTGTTTATCATATAAAGTAACAATACTTGGATTTTGGTGACCTGGACTTTCAATGGAGAGACACAAACCTCTCAGGTTTCATTATATATCAGAAGACTTGGAATACAGATCATGAGGAAACTACTTTTACAATATTTGATGGTGCTTTTGTGCCATTTCTTGAAGCTTAAAACCTTCAATCCAGCATTCATTAGAATTGCATTGAAAAAAATCATAATGATAATTACTTTCATGCTCAGATGGGTTTAGAACAACATAAGCGTGAATAAACGATGACCGAATTTTCATATTAAATTAACGGAGGTATGCTAGACATCGTGCGAAGACCCTGATGCAACACAGTGATCTTTGATCTGTGCTCTGAGTTTTCGCTCTGGCACTTCATTGGTCAACAGGGTCATTTTGGAGGGTTGGCACTCTTCCCTGACCTTCTTCTGTTCCCAGACAGACAGCAAATTGACAAATGAAAAGACTGATAAACAAACATGCAGACGGCTTGATAGGACATCTGAACACGCTAAGATCCGCTACAGTGCCCTCGGCTTCGCGGGCCAGACGGTCGTGCCAACCATCTTGGCAGCGCACACTATATGCCACCCACACCGGCAGAACCCTAACCACCCAGAAGAAATCAATAATGTGGATTCATCACATGCACTGCATGCCACATCAACGTGGCGTAAACTGACAAACTTGAAAAGTTTCCGTAAAGAACACAATGGAGATTTTGGACAAGTTCAGTTGTCTCACTCCATCGTCTTACGGCAAAAGTTGAGCCAAGTTGTGTTTGAAAGGACCTTATTGAACATATGGTAACATTATCCTGATGACATACTGCAGATGAATGCAAACCACTTTTAAAATGTAGGCCAAGAAAAGCATCTCTGTCAGTGTGTGGAGGACTAGGGTGAGGAAGCAGCTGTTGTTGAGTCATCGCTCTGTATTTTTAAATAAAGTTTGTTTATCGGCGCCCTCTGCTGGGTGACATTTTTTGACACAACTAACGGATGAAAACTACACACGATTGATACTATCCTTTAAGATTGTTGTCAATCTTATTGTACGGTAACTCCAGTGAAATTTGCATAAAAGACAAAACAGACGATTCCTCACGTCTCACCCTTACGAAAATTAAATGTGTAACCACAGTTTTACGACAAATAAACGGTTAAACTGTGGTTGGTGTGGCAAAACCATGGCTAAATTTCTTAACAGATTTCGTATTTTCATCCATCTGCCTGTCTCTCTGTCGAAAATTAGATGAAATCATTAATTATTGTACCTTTTCTCCTTATATTCTATTACAGAAATAGACGTTTCTGTAATTAGGCGCGACACAAATTGAAAATAATGGTAATTGAAATCCAACTAACCTATAAAACAGTCCTTGTGAGGTTTGGAGATACTGAATTCAAATGACTTCATAGTTCAACTGCATCTCCTGAAGAAGTCTCACCCTATCACATGTATGCATGTGCAGACAGAGGATGAATTATTAAGAATTTGAGAATCCTCACCGGCGCTGTGCCTGCAGGAGAGAAACCTCTGCTAGATCAATATCTGCTTCACCTAGTGTCACTCGACAAGCGCTGGGAAATTGCTGCTCCACAGAATAAAAAAGTCCTAATTTCTCTCTAGGTCAAAGCTATTACTTTTCCAAAATATCACGGGCTCAGAACGCTCAAGCCTTTCCAGGATTTTCTCTGTATCGCCAGTGTAGGAAAATACAATAAAGCTGCAGGTCTAGTCTCGAGTGGACCTTTCCTTCACATTTGCCGCATTTCAATTTTCGAGATGGTAACTATGGAAACTCATGAAATGTTGACTTCGATGATTTAAGAGACTAACACTTTCTTCACATTTTAGATTCAGGTTACAGACTGGAAAAGTACAGGTTCATGCATGATATTTCTCACTAACCTGTCTGACGACACCTGTAAATTACAGCAGCAACCAAGCGTGTACAAAAAGATCCAGGACAAAAGCTATGAAAATGGAAAAGGAGACATCTAAAGGGTAAAAATCTGATCATTATCCAGATAATTTGAGGATGAATGTGAACATTTCTGAAAGTACACACAGTTATGATAGGTAAAACCCTGATTCTATTGCTGCTGTATAATAATAATCGCTTCAGACATATCTTTTTAGTGCAAGCTGATGACTTCCAACCCAGCACTTCAGTTGCTGAATAGCCCAATCAAACCTGTTTTCCTCTCAGATCATTATCACAGCACATTTATAATCAAGCCTTTAAAATAACACTGCACATAAAGAAAATATGTTATTTGGGCCATCTGACTGTCACAGAGAAAACAGTGGAACAACACTGAAAAACACAGTACTTACCAACAACTTGCAATGTAAACATCATATGTAAAATGGTGCTATGTCCATGTTATTTCAACTTTCAGTTATATGCAATGTGAAACAATGGTCTTTATACTGAAAAAGTCTAAAGACCACTGATTCAGAGGTAGAAAAAAACTGGTGAAGCACTTGACACTGTTTTGGAGAACCAAAGTATAAAAACAAGAAATTATGGCAACACTTTAGTATAGGGAACAGTTTTCACTATTAACTAGTTACTTATTAGCATGCCTGTTATTAACATATTAGCTGTTTATTAGTACTTAAAAAGAATCTTTTCTGCACAACCATATATATCTACATTCCTAATCCTACCCAATATCTGAATTTAACAACTGAAATCTGTGTATTCAAGGTCAATACAGTTAGGGTAGGTAGGTCGAAAAATCCATCTCATTTTCTCAACCAACTTTAAAATCATCCTACATTGTGGCAGAAGTGCCGACCCAATGTTTACAAAGTGAACGTGCAAAGAAATTCAAATGCTCTTTACAAAAAAGGTAAAACAGTAATGTAGGATGATTTTGAAGTTGGAGAAGAAAATAAGAAAATAAGCATACCTCAAAAAAACAATTTCTTTATGATTGAAGAAAGAAAGACATGAACATCTTGGATGACAAGATGGTGAATAAATTATCTGTAAATTTTTGTTCTGGAAGTAAACTTCTCCTTTAACGGTTTGTTAATAGCTTAACTGGACCTTAAAATAAAGTGTGACCAAAATTAATATTTCATAATTTATATACGTACATGTGACATGTGAGAGTTTAGGGATTCCAATCCGACTTATAACCTGTTTTGTGGTCAGTTTACTAAAATGTTAATATTCATGTCTGTTAAAAAAATCATATAGCAAATGTTCTTTTCAAACTCTCAAAACAAAAAAAAACATACACATCCACAACATCAAAACATAAGCTAAGTGAGAACTTTTTTTGCATTAAGTAAGATTTTTCCCCCCAAATTAAACATGGTTTATTGTATGCATGCCATCCAGCTGACAGATAGCTGACTAAAGTTAGTGGAATTACAATTATGAGGAAGACATTAAATTAATATTATTAGATATCTTTCTTTCTTTTTAATTACACATATTTCCCAAACATGAACAAAGAAATCCAAACAAAACAATCAGTCAATCCTGGAACAAACTCTTTAAGACATAATAAACACTTTAAAATTGAGGACACACTATAACAAAATATGTCTTTGCCCAATATCAAAGTGTCAGTACTAACAGAAGCATTCAGATATTGCATAAAAATACATTTTTTAAAAGAATTATGTCAATGTACTTAATTAAAAGCCAAATAAGAAGAAAAGCCAACCATGTATATTTGTATCATTCTTTGTTTTCAGTGTAACACTACAGTGAGAAATGTTTTCTTCCAAAAACATAATTTCTCTACGACTGAAGAAAGAAAGACATGAACATCTTGGATGACAAAGGGGGTGAGTAAATTATCTGTACATTTTTTTTCTGGAAGTGAACTTTTCCTTTAAGTGTTTTCCTCTGTGCTACAGGACAAAACAGAGCAATCTTGAATCATAATCATTTTAATTATGATGAAAACATACATTGTCATTTTCAAAATCATTCTTAATTAGCACTAGGTTTGTGCACCGAACAATCAAAGCACCTGCGACTCCCAAAACCAAAACAACAAATCATGAAATAAAAATGCAACTAAAATATGCACAAATATTGTTTGGAAAATGTTATCTTAAATATTATTTTCATCAGTAAATGTGGCAACAACAATTACTGTAGTTACATGAACAGTACATAAATCTGAAAAGAACTATAAAGAAAAATTACAGTAGTACTTGCAAGTTTAACAAAGTTTAAGCCCTCTTTAGTAATTGTGACACTACATTTGAACCTACTTATTGTTAAACTCAGTTAAAAAAAATACTCAAACTTAGCAAGATATGCAAAGCACAGGGTATTTGACATTCATGATCACTTTTCTCACCGCAGTACTATGATTTAAGACATTTTCAATTACTCAGATTTGATTCTGTGTGTGGCAAACAAAAACCCAAAGAAAAAAGTGAACAAATTAATTGAATGCAATTTTCATTTGGAATTTTTGTTCTTGTAATAAATATTCATAAAAACAAATTAAAATGTGCTAATAAAACACAAATCTAAAGTAAACAATTAGTTTGCATTACCGGTACCTTTCGTTTTATTATTCTTTAATTAGAAATTAGTGAGGTTTGTCTTCTAATTAAAAAAAAGTCCGAAATGTGTTAGTTAACGAGTCCCTCGTTATCCTCTGTACAAAGTTAAATAGCAAGAAAATTAACTTGGTAACACTACACAAATGACTCTTCATAGGCCAAAATATACAGATAAATTTACACAACATTTTTTGTGATATCTGCAGTTAAGACAAACCACTACAGCTGCATCATTTTAGGCAAATATTATTACTTACGAGATGATTTGCGAATTATTCGCTGTGTCTGTAAAATAAAAGCTCTTTGCTGCAATAGCAAATCATATTCTTGAAATATTTGGATATGCAATGCTTGTTGAGATGTGGAAATATACTGTAGTGTTTCAAGGTATCTGTGATGTGTTTTCCCTTCTTGCTGAATTTTTAATAATCACACCAAACCAAAAAAAAAAAAAAAGTCCAAATGAGCAAGAAATGTAAACGAAACTACCCCAGTTTAGAGTTGAACTTTCTCTCATTCAACAAGTGCAAGCTATAAGCCTCCCTCTCATCCTGGCTCCTCACTGTTGAGCGCACTGGCCTGGTTGCTCCTTCTGAGGACTGTTCAATGTGCTTTCATTCTTCTGCTCCACTGCCACCTACAGGACAACAGAAGCAGTGCGAGTGAGTGGTCAAGTAGTAGCAAACATCAGCCACAAGGAGGCAGTCACTCACAAGGAAAGGAAACTGGGATTAATAACCTAGTGTAAACACAACAACCTAATCTCAAGCATCACCTGTTTCCACATGCTCATCCCAATTCAATCTCCCCATGACTGACCTCACCGGGGTTTAGACACCTGCTGCCACCATCCTGCCCCACAGCTATGCTGCATTTATCATATACAGCTAGATGCTTCATCAGCAGGTTTCTCTCTATCATTCCTATACTGAGGATACCGGCAGAGTTTTACATCTTGTTTCTGCCGCCCTGCTGTTTGTTGCGCACCTCTGCTCGGTGATGAATCACTCCCTGTGGCTGCTGAACAGTAATGGGAACAGATGTTTGTAGAAAACAGCTCCAGCCACCTTAATGACATGTTTGGAATGCAGTAGGGAAAACAAGCTCTGGCAGCTGACACAGCAGGTTGCTTGAGGGTGACAACTTGTCTTCCACTGGCTTTGTCACAGGGTACATGACATTTAGCTCAGACCCGCCCGAAGGGTTTGAAAATCACCACTCAATAACCAAATTAAATTACCGTTTTTCTAAAGTTTCATTTTTAAAGTGAGGAGAGGTGTATAACATGCATAATACATAGCTTTGTTCACTGCACTAACACTGCACTATTTAGAGGAGAGCGGGGTAAGGTGTGTCAGCAGGTATGATGTGTCAACCCTTAATCTAGCAAACTGTGCATCATTTTTGTCATTTGACCATATAAAGTATTTAGTTGGCATCCATCATATACAGTTTCTTGTGACTGAGAACTTGAGAAAAGCGATTTTGTTGTGCAAAAAATAAAAATATTATTCTTAAAGCAAATTTATTCAATATAAAATATATTTATTTTAGGTTAAATATATACAGTTAGGTTAAAATATATGTAGAATTATAACATACGGCAAGTTTATTTTACTAGCACTGAGATACTATTAAAGTTGTATTAATTAATATACGTAATAATATTCTGAATCAGTGTTTTTTTATCATTTGTTTTTATTTTAATTTTTTTGTAATTTTAATTTAATAAAAAACATTTTGAGTCATTTTTTCGTTTGTTTTAGTAATGTTGTTGTGTTTTTGTCATTTTAGAATCTTGTGTTTCTTATATATGTCTATATATGTTATATAAAATATACCTTACTGGATAAATGTATACAATTAGGTTAAAACATATGTGTATATAAGTTTATTTTAGCATCATTGAGAATGACTATTGTATTTATTAATACATGTACCTTAATAACATTTTAAATCAGTTCTTTTTATAATTTGTTTTACATTTTAAGTAATATAATTTTTCATTTTATTTTAAGTATGTTTTTTTATTCACTTTAGTAATTTTGTTGTGTTTGTGTCATTTTAGAAACTTCTGTGTTTTGTTTATATATGTCTATATAATTTATGTAAAACCTAACTATAATATATATGTAGTATTATTATGATGTATGGCAAGTTTATTTTAGTATCACTGAGATACTATGAAAGGTGTATTAATATATGTAACAAAATAATATTTTGAATCAGTTAATATTTGTTTAAATTTTTTAGTAATATAAAAAAATATATTTTAACATGTTTAAGTAATTTTTTATTTGTTTTAGTAATTTTGTTGTGATTTTGTCATTTTAGAAGCTTTTGTGTTTATGTCTATATATTTTGCATATGGCTATAAATTTGCATTTTTATCTGGCAATTTTTTGCACTTTTTTTCTAATTGTCTATATATTTTATATATGTCCATAGATTTTATATATATATATATATATATATATATATATATAAATCTGACCCTGAAACACAAAAACAGACATAAGGGTAAGTTTTTCGAAATTGAGATTTATCTACCCGTGCTACTTACGACTGGTTTTGTGGTCCAGGGCAACAATTATTGTCTAGGGAACCAGTTGCATTTTTTTTCCATTTTAACTTAAAACTTTGTAAGATTGTGCATTAATAAACCATTTATGTTTATATTTTCATTTTTAATATCCTAATGACATATTACACACACTAATTTAGGTACCTTTTTTGACAATTGCCGTTTGTAACAGATATGTGAAATATAAGTGTGTTAAGTGTGTTAGTGTGTATAAGTGTGTCATTCCTCCTTGCCTGGAGGTCGACTTAAGTAAAACATGGCACAGCTACTTCACCCTCCACTTACACACTCTCTCTCTCACACACACACACACACACACACAGAATACCTGATAGGAGTAATGTGATTTGTAGGTGATCCATTTCTTCAAGTCAGTTCTGTCCCCCACGGACAGAGAGCGAACGGTGGCTTTGGACGCAGAAGCGGAGGGCATGTCAAACTCAACCTCCACCAGGCACTCAAACTTAGGAGGCACCTCCCAATCTGAGCCCAGCTCCAAATGACAGTAGAATGTATGAGGATGTCCCAGTGCTACAAAAATACCATCCACAAGCATATTAATGTAACACATGCAATATTAAAGCAAATAATTAATTAATGCAAATTACTAGAGGACCTTTTAGAGTAAGTAAACCACTGGACCTGAGCTGCGTAGATATGTATAATTTAACATTAGCACAGAACTGGCCTCGATTTTGCTAAAATGAACCAAAGAAAGCAATGAAAAAAGATGAGGCTTAACAGCATTGGTTTGTGTTTGTCTTAATGGCAACACAAGTTTGAATATGCAAAAAAAAAAGAAAAGAAAAAATGCTATTTTTTTTTTAGTAAAACTTAAACCTAAACATGATGTAAAGATCTTGTAAAGTAGCTCATGGCTTTAGAAGACTTTAAATAGAACTCAGAAGTTGTATAAACTACTTTTGATTTATTGTTTGCAAACTATTCTTTAACATATTACTTTAGAGAGATAAAACTGTTCAAGGAAAATCTTTTATTACTAAACTGAAAAGCTTAGGGATATCAGACGTTAAGCCTGTAAATGAACAGATATTGATAGCATGAGCTTTGTCTAACCAATCAGACTCGTGCAACAGAAGGGGATCCCTGCTGATATACTATTGAAAAGCCTAAAGCACAGGCCATTGACCAAAAACAAAAAAAAAAAAACACAACACTGGCAACAGTGCAAACGCTATGACAACAGAAAATCAACAAACAGAATAAAAGATTGTTTCTATGCCACTGCACTTGCTTTGGGAGTCAATACTGCATTAAGGGCATGGCTTTTACCACTGCATTGTGATTTGAAGGTTTGTGAAGATTTATTTAGCAGCACCAAAATGTAAAAGTCTTTAATCTACTATCTATACTGATATTATTATCATGACTATAGTGAAAAACACTAAAATAAGAGTATCATTCTCAAATTTTGGCATAATTTCAAAGAAGTTAGTTGACTTAATCGATTTTCGATGTGATGAAACAGCTAGATAAAATAAAACAGCTCTTAAACAACTATTTGCATATGCTATTGCATAAGAGTAACAGAGGAAAACAAGATCAGTTTGACCTAAATGTAGAGACCGTATCAAGGCTATGCTATTTACTGGTTATGAAAACACAATAACTGTTTGACTTATAAACACAAGGTTCTCTTAAAGGATTAGTTCACTCCTGACATGTCATCCAGGATGTTCATGTCTATCTTTCTTCAGTCGAAAGGAAATTAAGGTTTTTGAGGAAAACATTCTAAGTTTGTTTTTCCATATAGTGGACTTCAATGGGGATCAGTGGGATGAAGGTCCAAACTGCAGTTTCAACGCAGCTTCAAAGGGCTCTACACGATCCCAGCAGAGGAACAAGGGTCTTATCTAGTGAAACGATTGGCCGTTTTCTAAAAGCAATTAAAATGTATATACTTTTTCCCACAAATGCTTGTTGTGCACTAGCTCTACGATGTGTGTCTACGACTTCACACATTACGTTGTCGTGTTGGAAAGCTCACACACGGTTAGTCCTTCATCTGTGTACTTCTGTTTAAAAAAGTAGGGTATGGTGAAAAACTCACATTTTATTTTATTTTCTCTTCCAACTTCAAAATCTTCTGACATCGTTGTTTTACCCTTTTTTCTGGTTTGACTTTGCACATTTGTTTTGTAAACACTGGGTCAGTACTTCCGCCTATGTCACACATGACCTTTCGAATGTGACTACGTAATGTGTGAAGTCGAGCTAGTGCAAGACGAGCAAATGACCAATCGTTTCGCTAGATAAGACCCTTATTCCTCGGCTGGGATTGTGTAGAGCCCTTTGAAATTTGGACCTTCAACCTGAAAATCCTGGAAGGTTTTTTCAAAAACCTTAATTTCTTTTTGAATGAAGAAAGAAAGTAAATTATCAGGAAATTTTAATTCTGGAGTGAACTAATCCTTCAAGTTAATTCCTGTTGTTACACAATTTGACATTATAGCCTCCTCAAAACCAAACCCAAGTTCTCACCTGAGTTCTTGTCTGGCAGGCGACTGATCCTCCACACCACAGACCTGAAGGCCTGTTCGTATTTCGCAGTGCCCAACGTTACCCTCATAGCCGGTTCTGACCCTGACGTGCTGGTTGAACCAAAACTGGCTCCTTTATTGAAGCGAGCCTTCAGGGACTTCTCTCCCGTCACACTCTCCCGCTTAAAGTTCTTTGCCCAAATTTCAGGTATGGGGTAACGTATAGCAACATTCTCACATGGTATCAGCGTTAAAGGATCCCGATTGGATGAAAACCCTGTTGACATCACCAACCAGGACTGCACCTCCACTTCTGCACCCTTGACGCAAGCCACTGTCCTCAAAGTGAAGGGAAGGGTTTTTTCGGCGAATGCCGTACGGAAACGCAGCAGTTCAAAGCGACGACCAACCGGTGGGCTGAATGTAATGGCACGGGACTCTGTGAACTCTAACTGGTCTGCGCACTCATGCAGTCGACAATCCCGCAGTTGAATCCAACGTGACGTTGTGTTGGGAATGATGTCATGCCGGGAAACCACCTCTTTACCTTTGACCTGGATATCATTGAGGCCGATGCTGCAAGGTGGAGACCCATTCAAAAAGGCTAGCATGTTCACTCGGGTGAAAACAAGCTGCTCCAAAATACGGCTGTCTCCTTTGGAGACAATCCCATAGAAGTTATCCCTCACCTCCACGTGGATCTCCTCCTCAGTGTAAGCTGTAGGCCAGTTAAGACCTTCTTGATCCACTGAGAGCCCCACAAGGCTCTCTTGCAGAGCATAATGAAAACTTAAGAAGTCCTCATAGTTTATGGTCCCAAGCTTCACCACTTGCTCTCTCACAGGCATATGAACCACCGTGACCTTGGGCTGGATCTTCCTCTTCTCTTTGTAAACCACATGGTCTACACTGATGGTATGAACACGGCCATTCTCATCGTAGTTTTGAAGCTTAGGTTCAGATATCTCATGCTGGGAGTTCAGCTGGAACTCTTTAAAGGGCTTTTCCAGCCCTCTCTCATAGAAAAGTTGCAGCTGGCCGCTGTTCGTCAACCTGACAAATATTGGTCCCCAGTGACGTGAGGACATGATGTTCTTCTTCTCAGGGATGCGCAGAAGCATGGGCCAGCCTTCCTGAGGAGTCATATGGTCTGGTTTGTAGGTGGAATCATCAGAGTCAACTTCCTCCACTGAATCATCTGGAAGAGTAGGACTACCGTCAGGGTCAGAAATGTGAATATTCCTGAGCTGATCCAGACCATCTATGGGAAAGCCTGATGGGATACTGTCTTTTCCAACAACAGAGTCTTTCTTGGATGAGAAAAGCATAATAGATTCCCTTTTGATATCAGCATCTTGATACTCAAAGAACGGTGAGCTGAAGGCGCACACATCTGGTGCCTCCTGACACAAGCCTTGGGATGTTTTCAGGTCTGTTTTGTCAAAATAGGCACTGAAAGGGTTAATAGGAGAAGGTTGTAGATTCGAGAGCTCATCATCCAGGAAAGGGTTCTTCTTGTTGTAAGGGACGCTGTTGTTCGATAAAGTGTTATTTAAGTCAAAGATGGAATTGGTGCCATCAGGGGTCAAGTCCAGGATGTGTCTCTCTGTCATCTGGCCACACAAGGAAGAGGAAATGAGGTTGCTGTTGGCATCCTGCAGAGGAGAATTGTTGAGGTTATCCAGTTTTATATTAGACTGTCTCCCTGGAGGTTGGAAAACTGAGTCCTCATCATCATCAAAAGTAACCCAGCTGGCAAAGCGGTTGGAGGTGACATAAGATTGGCCATTAGTGTGTTGGTTGTTTGCTGTCCAGTTGAATGAATCCATGTTCATTGCTTCATCCTCTTGGCACACAGAAGAATCTATCAACAAAAAAAGAAGACAAAGCTTTTTCAGCACTTTTAGATGAAATCTGAGCAGGAAGAAAGGCACGTGTTGTATATGAGAAGCAGACACAAATGTATAAACAAGAAAACGGATGACCTCCTTGGTCTTTCCAGTGTCTTTGAGTCTCTTTCTGAAACTTAATGAGAGTCACAAAGGCTGCATTATTTTGGTCCAAATCAAGAAGCGACTGAAAGACATTTCCACTAACAGGAAAGAGGCAGATTCCAATCAACCACAACTCATAAGCATGCATTCAAATACATTCAGTCTCTTTCCACATGCTTTGCATTCATTTCAATATAGATGTATTAATATTTTATGGGAAAAGGTGTGAGTGACTACACAAAAATGAATTTTTCAGAGAGTTCAGAGAGTTTTGCACTAGGACAAAATGGATCTAGTTTCAGGAGCAATGGGATAGCTGAATAATCAATTTCTTTTTAGTCACAACAAGGTCATAGAAGAACTTGAATTAATTTGTGCAACTCCCCTATTTCATAACTGCTAACAATTTGACTAATTTAACCACATTCTGATTATAGACTTTCAGTAAATGCTGTTGAGGTCAAAAGTTTACATACACCTTGCAGAATCTGCAAAATGTTGATTATTTTACCAAAATAAGAGGGATCGTACAAAATGGATGCTATTTTTTATTTAGTACTGACCTGAGTAAGATATTTCACTTAAAGGACAACTACATATAGTCTGCAAGAGAAAATAATAGTTGAATTTATAAAAATGAACCTGTTTAGTGATAGTGATTGATTGTCCTAAACAGTTAAACTGTCCACTGTACTTCAGAAAAAAAATTGAACCCTTTCCAACAATGACTGTATGATTTTGAAATCCATCTTTTTACACTGAGGACACACTGAGGGACTCATATGCAACTATTACAGAAGGTTCAAACAATCACTGATGCTCCAGAAGAAAAAAAAAACGATGCATTAAGAGCCAGGGATGTAAACATTTGAATAGAATGATGTGTTTTTCTAATTTTGCCTAAACATGTGTTTTTTTTTCCTTGGTGTGAAAATATGGATCTCAAAATCATACATTCATTGTTGGAAAGAGTTCAAATACAACAAAAATGCTTAAAAAAAAAAAAAAAAAAAAAAAAGAATTTGTGTGATGTGAGGGATTTTTCTGAAAAACATCGGACATTTAACTGTTTAGGACAAACAAGTGGCTTAGGAACAACTCTCACTCAAAAGAAAACAAAACAGCTGTGGATCATTCAGGTAACAACACAGTTTTAAGAATCAAGTGTAAGTAAACTTTTGAACAGGGTCATTTTTATAAATGTAACTATTATTTTCTCTTATGGACTATATGTAAACATCTTTTATGTGAAATATCTTTTTTCAGGTCAGTACTAAATAAAAAATAACATGTATTTTATATGATCCCTCTCTTTTTGGTAAAATAACATTTTGCAGATTTTTCAAAACGTATGCCAACTTTTGACCCTTAACTGCATGTTTACATGCACAGATCAACGTCCCATTAAACAGCTAAACCACTGTTTAAAACACTTTTCATTTAAAACTGGGGCATTCAGTGATTCTGAATGAACCTGCAAAAAAGCATAAGTAAGAGTGATAGCGAAAATATCATTCATTAATGAATCCTTCCACTTTCTTGAACCAAGCTCAACTCTTGTCTGTTCTACTTCTCCAATGCCAAATTAGAGAGACAGTCTTTACCTGTTGCTAGGCACCAGCATTCCCCACCTCAGACCTACTTTCTCTGCCAGTGCAACAAAGCACTGAATGGTGTCTCGCATGCTGAAAACTGGCATGACTGCGCTATGCAACAAGGGCATACATATGCATACTCAGACTCTGACACACTAACTCACAAATAACAATTTTTAGAAACTAAAAACCAATAAACAGCTAATAAAGCTATGGACCTAATTTATACTTGAATTGTTCAAGCCTAGCTCTTTCCAGTCTCTTAAAACACTGACTATTAAATGTAAGAAACTGTTTGCATTATGGTTGCGGCTTTGTTAATCTTACTTTAAAAGGATTCATCACACTACAAATCAACTCAAGTGAAACCTTTTCTACAACAGAAAATTATAAAAGACTACAATGCAAAACATGTGCACACACAGAAGCAGCCACAAACATAAAGAGATTCAGATTTCAAGGCTCATATCTTATCAACCCTGGAGGGAGGAGGTTAAAAGATTATCCCAGCTCAGAAAAAAATGCAATGTCCTAAACATGAATACTTATGAACAGTGTCTGCACACCTCCAAAGCAAGTTTGTTCATGTTCTTACAAGGGATAAATCAAATCAGCCAGAGGGTTAGATGCAAATCTTAACCACCACCAGAACAAATGTTCAAGGTTCAATTAAGTTCAAGTTAAATTCCCCAAAAACTAATTGACATCTATATTTTTTTATTCTAACAAAGATGCAGTTTAACTGCAGAACACAAGCATACCCTGCAAATATAGTGGTAACACTTTTAAGGTGTCATTTGTTAACATTATTTAATGTATTTACTAACATAAACAATTAACAATACATTTATTACAGTTTTAAAGATTCTGTGTTAATGTTAGTCAATAAAAATAGTCGTTCATTGTTTGTTCATGTTAGTTCACAGTGCATTTACTTGTGATTTTAACAATGCATTAGTAAATGCTAAAATTAACAATAACTAAGATGAATAATAAGTATTAGAAGCATTGTTCACACATGTTAGCTAATGTTGTTAACTAATGTTAACTGATTAACCTGATAGTTATAAATCAGCATTTAATGGTTTTCAAATAAAAAAACATCCTTAAAACAAGACTGATTTACTTATACTAAATACACTGTTTTCTGAGAAAATATTTGTAATTTTAAAAAGTTTTTTAAAAACATACTGCCATATTTACATAAATATGTAATAGTTTAATAACGTTTAGTCTTACAACAAGAACATCAACTTACAACATACACAACTGTGCTTCTGAAGTAAATCCATCTTATTTTACAGAAAAAACATTAAGAAAAAAAATTGCAGTCTAGAGAGTCTGTTCTACTGAGTAAATCATGAAAGCAAAATCTTGTTGCCAAGCATCTACTTACTGGTATTTCTTCAAACTTCCAGCACCAAGTAAAACTCAGCATGGATAGAGCGCTGATCCTGAGGCTATATAAGCAATGCCAAGTGAGACTCCAACAAATGCTTTAACCCCATTTCTTTTTTACAGCAGACTACCAAGTTTTAAAATACTGAATTGAAAGATGAATATATGCTTAATCAGCATTACAATATCACGTTACATTTTCTTAAAAGAGGAAGGAAGAATGGCTAAACGAAACCTCTGCAACAACCAACATGGAAAAACTTTTCAAACTTTTTAAAAAAAAGTCAGTTACAAAGCAAAGAAAAAGACTCACAAGTGGAGCAGATTCAACAGTCCAGGTGCTAAAGAAAGGAAACAGATGGAACACCAATTGTGAGGATTCACTACGGCACCATGCAGTAAGAAGCAGGTCACATGACCTCCCCTGTCCGTGAAGTGCCCGCACAGACATGTATATGCCTGTTGGTCTGCCTGCCTGCCTCCTGCAAAGGAGGAGTCTAAACTTTTTGACAGGTAACTGTCCTTACAAAAACCACACCTCAATACGACTGGTGGAAAACAAGATCAGTCGCCCCCACTTGTGTGCTCTCTCATGTTTAATACCATGAAGCATGCATGATATCCTGATTATTTGTTATATAAAAGAGAAGACATTATGTGGAAATGTGATACAGAAACTGACTCATCAATAACAAGATGGTGTGCAACAAACAACTATTTTTTACAGCTACAAATGTGCAAGTGAACTGCCATCTGACTGCAAACTAAGAGCTGAGACAAATGGTTGACAGGTTGTGTTTGCACTGATGTCTTGATCTGCTTTGAGATCTCTCAATCCTTTCTCGCACTAAGCTACTGACCTTTTTTTTGCCGGTTTCAGATCAGTCCTTCTAAACAAAACCAGAGCATTAACTGGGGATTACTTCAGAATTAGCTTTATTACGCACCAATTCATTTTCATTAATGTTCACATCAAATTGCATGTACTGATCACATACTCCTTTATTACTGTAATATTACTTTTAACTGATGATTTTTTAGCATTGCTCTAAACTGATTTTTGATGTTTTTTAAAGAAGTCTCTTCTGCTCACCAAGCCTGCATTTATTTGATCCAAAATACAGAAAAAAACATTACAATTTTGAAATATTTTTACTATTTAAAATAACCGTTTTCTTTTTTAATATATTTTATTTTAAATTTTATTTATTCCTGTGATCAAAGCAAAATTTTCAGCATCATTACTCCAGTCTTCAATGTCACATGATCCTTCAGAAATCATTCTAATATGCTGATTTGCTGTTCAAGAACCATTATTATTATTATTATTATTATTATTATCATCATCATCAATACTTAAAACATTGGAGTACATTTTTTTCAGGATTCTTTGATAAACAGAAAGATCAAAAGATCAGCATTTATCTGAAATAAAAAGCTTTTGTAACATTATAGAAATTAACACATTTATTTAGCAAGGATCCTTTAAATTGTTTAAAAGCGATAATAAAGACATTTATAATGTTACAAAAGATTTCTATTTCAAATAAACGCTGTTCTCCTGAACTTTCTGTTCATTAAAAAAAAACCTGAAAAAAATTCTACTCAGCCGTTTTCAACTTAATAATAATAATAATAATAATAATAATAAATGTTTAGCAGCAAAACAGAATATTAGAATGATGCTAAAAATTCAGCATTGAAATCACAGGAGTAAAATAAATTTTAAAATATATTCAAATAGAAATAAGTTATTTTAAATAGTAGAAATATTTCAAAATATTACTGTTTTTGCTGTACTTTGGATCAAATAAATGTGGGCTTGGTGAGCAGAAGATACTTTAAAAAACATTAAAAATCTTACTGTTCAAAAACTTTTGACTGGTAGTGTATATTCGACAAAAAAATGTTGGTGAGAAGACACAGAGTGGCTGTCGTCTTTGACAGGCAGAGCTTTCCCATAATGTGAAACGGAGTGATAGCTGCAGGTGTGAATCACAGGAGGCGGGTGTTTTCACAAGGACATTTGCAAGGGTCAAAGGTCACAGACAGTGAGGAAGCGTGCAAGATTCCCAGCAGGATGTGCTCTTAAACAAGCTGTTGCTCTACTCTATAACCTCTGCTGATCTGAGATTACAGTAACTTCTGCTGTTCTCTGTAGAGATTTGCAAACCGACGACAATGCCCTTCTGTGTGGGCGCCATTGGATATGACAAAACCACATTCACACACGCTTTCTCTTCCTCTCCTGACTGCACACACACACTCATTGCATATCTATGGACAACTACATTCTTATGCATGACCGGAAATGGAATAAGAAGGAAATGAAAATGTGCATTGTATCAAACGCACTGCACGTCCTGATAAACATCGTCAGCCATCTGTGCCTGTAAATTAGACCTGGCTTGCACCATACAGCTGCATAAACACTCGTATTCACTTGTAACCAATAGTCTATGCTTACAATGACACATTCATAACTATAATGTTTCATTCATAACTAAGCTATAAATCACACATAGAATCCCTCCAAAGACAACATTTGACAAACAGTGTTTAAAGTAGACACAAGCCAATGTGTGCAATTAGACAAGCAATGTGTACAAACAGTGAATGCAACTACAGCAGAGATGAAACTACGTACACAAATAATCAGCAATTACACACAAATTTACACTCAGTTCAGCTGTAAATAAACAATCATGGACCAACACCCAAGGGTCACATGTTGAAAGGAAAACAAACAGAATGACACCCCGCTGCCAGGTTTTAGCAGAGCACACATCAGCACAGTGAGAGCAGGAGCAAAGGGCAGTGGGTAGGGCAAAAGTGGGCAGGGTAAGCACATTTTTAAACAATTTGACATCTAATGGTGTCTCGCAGACAGGCTTTAGGTGAAATCCAAAAAAAACCCACAAATGTTTTTACAAAGACTTATTAGCAATGATTGCTATTGCTCATACATACCACTAAAGTATTAATCATTCAAATATAACTAGACCTTTTGTACTACAGACATGAAAGATATCTCAAATCTTCAGGTTTGATGAGGACATGGCAGGGGCGTTTCCTCCGAGGAGGCAAGGGAGGCAAGTAGAAAAATAAAACAACACCAATATTACAAAATACAACATTAAAAAGTTTATAAATCAGTTGTTTTTGTAAAGAAACATTTTTTAAAGGCAACACCAGCAGGTAAAGTTGCAGCAGGAGCCCGCATCTCTCTCGCCTCGCCTGAGCCCATTGAGTTTTAAGAGACCCTCTAAAGCGTGCGGTGAGTTTGGTGGGGGAGTAATTGAGAATAAATGGGGGAAAGTTGCATGAGAGGAGGCAATGCCTCCATTGTGATATGACTGTATATGATTGGTTTATGTGATAAATCCTCTTGTGTTTGTGCGCATTCTGCATTTGTGAATCACTCTGAATGAACAATATAATGGTGATGATGGGAAGACTAATTCTTTAAATTAAGTAAACAGCTTACACATTTAAATATAACCACTTGGTCATGTCAAAATAAGACTTAAAATAGCATGAAAACATGATTTGTGGGAGTAATCAGCTTGGTGATATTTAAAGTAAATCTCTCGTTGTCTATGACCAGTATTAACCGAGCTTTGATAACTGATGATCCAAAAACATCAGAAATAGTTCAAATGTGACTAGGACATGAAGTGTTATGTTACTATCCATTTGTTACTATCTATTTGCTCACTAAGGCTCTATTTATTTGATTAAAAACAGTAAAAATAGTAATATTGTAAAGTATTATCAGTATTATTTAAAACAACTATTCTCTATTTTACTATACTTTAATATGTCATTTTACTCCAGTCTTTTAGTCCACTCTCCAGTCAAGTTGTGCTGCTTAATATTTTTGCTGCTTTTATATTTTCTTTTTCTAACTTAAGGAAAAACGTTAAGATTGAAGCTGCAAGCAGCGTTGAAAGGGCCCTCGCACCCGGGCTCACCGCCACCCGGTGGCTTGAGGAAAACAGCAAACGGTGGGCAATATGCATTTAAAGTGGTAAATATAGGAGGAATATGTCAGAGTCATTTATATGTACCAAACTTCCTGCTGCCAACTGGTGGCACCATGATTAACTAAATACTGGCATGTAGATGTCTTCAGGCCAGGACTTTTATCAAACATATGAGATTTGGTGCAGACTGAACATGGTTTGTTTGAGTTCGTGTAAAGCATGACATGTCCTGTCGCCAACAGGTGACGCTATGATTATAACTGAATTTTGGACATTTGGTGTCTTCAGGGCAAGACTCTTACCAAACACGTGAAGCGTAATGCAGATTGGACATTGTATGTTTAAGATAGAGTAAAACAAGTAATTTCCTGTTGCCAGCAGGTGGCGCTATGATTCTAACAGAATACTGGCCTTTAGATGTGTTCAGGCCAGGACGCTTATCGATCAGGTAAAGTTTGGAGCAGATTACACATTGTACAGCTGAGTTATAACAACTTCCTTTAACATGGTGAAACATCGAACTTTGTCAGGCTGCCGCAGACACGCCCTTTAACGAAAACTCAAGATCTTTGCAATTTAACATTGCAAAGGCCTTTAGAGTAGACTGGCCAAATGTAATGTTGATGGCATTAAATCTCTATGAAGAGTTTGTTACAACATAAAACATGTCTTTTCCTGTTGCCAGCAGATGGTGCTATGACTATAACTGAATATGGACATGTGTTCAGGACAAGACTCTTATCAAACATGTGGATTTTGGTGCAGATCAGACATTCAATGGCTGAATTATAACAACTTCCTGTTTCATGGTGAAACAACAAAGTTTGTCAGGCTGCCATGTACACGCCCTTCAACAAAAACTCAAGATCTTCGCAATTTAACATCACAAAGGGCTTTAGATTACACTGACCAAATTTTCTGTTGATCTGATTCAATCTCTAGGAGGAGTTTGTTTAAATACAACACCTGAAAATACAGAAAATGGCACAAAACTTGCAGAGAAAATTCTAAATAACAGCCTTCGTGTTGGGTTTCAGACTACATACTGAGGGACTTTTTTGTAAGTATTGGTGCATTACATATGCCTACCGAATTTCGTACCTGTACAGTATGTGAAACATAGCTCCAGGAGCACTTCGTTGAAATTTTAAAGGTGGCGCTATTGAGCCATTTTGCCACACCAACTTCTGCAACCCATATCAGATGTAAATTTTCAAGCGTGCAAAGCTTCATGAGTTTGAGCATGTTTAGGCCTTCAAAAATGCGATTCATTTTAGAGAAGAACCACCGGGACACGGGCCCTACATGATCAAACTCTAGTATAGCTTAGCGTAATTACACACTTGACTATTTACTGTAACATTTGCTTTAACTAACACTCAACATGCACCTCTATTCACTCCTGCCTCAAGTGAAAATTATGTTGCAGTGACTCCATCGTCCCACAGTCTGAGAAATGAAGCATGCTGCATTTTAATAAATAAAACCGTCTTAAGCACCCTCTCCTGTCTCCATAGAAACCCTGGTCTGAGTGAGCTATTGCTGGAGGGCCGAGGCGAGAGGCCCGAGATGGATCGCGTAGGAGCTCTAACCGCTCCGCCACAAATTACCTGCGAGAGAGAGCGCATCCTGCTTCAAATCAGCACAGCATTCCTTCAGAGCCACCATAACTCACACGAGAGGAGCGTCTGAGGAGCAGCTGTCACAGAGCGTGTGAATTTATTTATCCCGATTCCTCCATCATTTACTCCTAAACCTGCCGTCTTTTCATTCCGCCTGCGTTCGTGGATGTGACCCCGGAGGCTGTGCTGAGCAACGGAAGGGATTTATTGATGGATAATTCAGCGTGTGAAGCATTTCCTGTGCAATTCTCACTTCCTTCTGTCTTCTCACGAGGGGACAGACTTTAATTACTGTTTGAGGCACTGGGTAGATATAAAACCACCACTTACAAATGTTCGGCTGATGAGAGCTACCCATTTATTAACTTAGTAGGTATGACTGTGTGTGTGCTACTCACTAGGAGAGTGGGGACAGGAGGGTGTTTGGCTGGGTGGCTCTTCAGTGTTAAGTGAGGGCAGGTCACAGGAAGACGCTCCCATGCTCACAGAGCTCTGCTCCTCCGATTGGGTGGTCCAGCTGCTCTCTGATGGGGGAACGGCACTCCAGAAACTGGCTGAAGAGCAAATGCTGTGCCTGGGACCTGCAATAAAACACAAATGTCTATAAGTTCAGGATACATAGTCATAAAACACTACAATCTTCACAAACAGGCAAAATTCTGGATTTAAAAAGAAAAAGTTCACTCAAAAATATGTTAATACATTTCCTTCATCCAATCCATACGTGACCCTGGACCACAAAACCAATCATAAGGGTAAATTTTTTGAAACTGAGATTTATACATCATCTGAAAGCTGAATAAATAAGCTTTCCATTGATGGATGTTTTTTAGGATTGGACAATATTTGGCCAAAGTACAACTATTTGAAAATCTGAGGGTGCAAAAAATAAAAATATTGAGAAAATCACCAGTAAATTTGTCCAAATATGTTCTTAGCAATGCATATTATTAATCAAAACTTAAGTTTTGATATATTTACGGTAGGAAATGTACAAAATATTTTAATGGAAGAAGATCTTTATTTAATTTCCTAATGATTTTTGGCATAAAAGAAAACTTTGACCCATACAATGTATTTCTGGTTAATGCTACAAAAATACACATGCTACTTATGACTAGTTTTGTGGTCCAAGGTCACATATGTAAACCATACATATTATTTATAAAGAGATATTTACATACACTAACTTTTAAAAATTTGGGGTGGGTAAGATTTTTTTCATGCTTCTGAAAAAATTATGTTTCATGCTTATGCTCAAAGGCTCTATTTATTTGTTATATTGTGATATTGTAAGTTTGTGAATTATTACAATTTACAATAACTGTTCTGTTTTTTAAGTGTTTTTAAAATGTTACTTATTTCTATGTTGACGAAGCTGAATTTTCAGCATCATTACTCCAGTCTTTAGTGTCACATGATATTTCAGAAATCATTCTAATATGCTGATTTTGTGCTCAAGAAACATTTCTTATTATCAATGTTGAAATGTTGAGCCGCTTGTGGAAAAAGCATTTATTTAAAATATAAATCTTTACTATTCAAGCCTTTGTCACTTTTGATCAATTTAATGCATCCTTGCTGAATAAATAAATTTCTAATTTAAATGTTTTTTTTGTATTATTATTATTATTATTAAAAATAATAAAATCTGCCACCAAGCATTTGAATGGTAGTGTTTATAATTATATCCATGAATTTCTATGCATTTCATTTCATTTAAATTTTCTAAAATTAAATGACTACAATTCAAAATTACAATTCTGCCTCCTATTTACAACTGTAAATCAGGAATTGAAGTGGAATCTAAAGGCACTGTCATTTTTTATTCCAAATAGCGCACAACTATGTGTGTGTGAGAACTGTAAACGTGTCGCTAATGAACAGGTGTTATCACTGAATCAGGAACGAGAGACTATTAAATTCGCAGTGGGGAAAAGTGCTTTAGTAAAAGGATTAAACATCAAGGGTGAGGCGAGATAACGCAGCATACTGATGTTTATCAGCCTCGTCAAACAATCGAATCAATCTACTCAATGATTTTAATTAGCGCTGCTGTAATTGCTATCAAAGGACATATTACTTATGTTATGAATTACTGTGTAGAGGAACGCTTTGAAACAATGATAGAGAGAATACAGTAGTTCTACACCGATGGTTTAGATTGAGGTTGGAGTAAATATGTAAAGTCAGATGACACACTTCCAGTTCTTTAAATACATGTAGGCACTGCTGATGCTTAATTAAACAATGGGGATTCAAAAACATTCCAAACACAGGATGTGCTCACTGCCTAGCAACAAATCCAACCGCACACATTATTCTTTCTGGGGCTCAATTAAAAGAGCTCACAAAAGTGTATTTAAAACTTTATGACCTACTTAAATAAAGTACACTATAATGAAGATATGGAAGCCTGTTTTTGTCATTGAATAAAAAAATAAAAATGGTAATTGCGACTTATCTCACTTATCTTTTTTTCCTCACAATTGCCAATTTATCTCTCACAATTCAGACTTTTTTTTCTCAGAATGGCATAATTCCTCAGAATTGTGATTTCTCGCAATTGCGAGTCCTGAAAAAAGTCTGGAAAAAAGGCAGATATAATTGTGAGTTTATCTTAAAATTCTGACTTATGTTCTCACAATTATGACTTTTTTCTCGCAAATGCAAATTTATCTCACACAATTCCGATTTTTTTTCTCAAAATTCTGAATTTTTTCCTCACAATTCTGACTTTTTTTAGCAAATGCATATTTATATTTTGAATTTTTTTTTTTTTTTTTTCACACAATAGCCAATTTCTCCTGCAATTTTGACTTTCTCACAATTCTGACTTTTTTTCTCCAATGCGAATTTATATCTCGTAATTCTGTTGTTGTTGTTTTTTTCCCACACAATTGCCCATTTACTTCTCGCAATTCTGACTTTTTCTGACTATTCTGACTTTTTCTGAGAATGGCATAACACAAACTTGCAAGACCTGTTCTGAGGGGAAAAAGACAGATATGTTCTCAGAATTGCGATTTATATCTCAAAATTCAGACTTTTTTTCCCCTCACAATTCTGACTTTTTTCTTGCAACTGCAGATTCATATCTCACAATTCTAACTTTTTTCCCCCTTACAATTCTGACATTTTTCTCACAAATGCAAATTTATGTCTCTCACTTCTGACTTTCTCACAATTCTTACATTTTTTATGCAATTCTGTCTTTTTTATTCTGACTTTTTTCTTGCAAATGCAAAATTATCTCTTACAATGACTTTTACAATGACTTTTTCACAAAATTCAAATTTTTGGGGGAAAAAAAAGCCAGAAATGTGAGAAGTAAACTCGCAATTGTGAGAAAAAAGCCAGAATTGTGAGATAAAAAGTCACAATTACCTTTTTTATTTTCTATTCAATGGTGGAAACAGGCTTCCATATAAAGAACTTTGTTACGAGTAAAATATAAACATTTTGGGGTTACAGGTTGAAACTAATAAAGAAGTACAACAGATCATTTGTGTAAGTCATTACACAAGGTAAAAAAATAAAAACAACAACAGAGAACAGAGAAGTGGTCTGATGCAATGAATTTAGATTTAGACATCTGACTGTCGCAAAAAGACAAAAGATGATGATGATGACTAAGCATGACACTACTGCATCATCGGGTCAAAAAAATAAAAGCACAGTCAACTAACTCTGCACAATAATGCACATGCAGGATTAAAAACGATCACTTGCCAAGCGATTAAAAGTCTTCCCTCAAATGATTAAACTTGAAGTAATTCCAACTACTCAAACTCTCAGTATTTACATATAGCTGTCTTGCCACTGATGAGTGAAATCCTGGTGATTCAAGTGAATAGTTTTAAATATTCGAATAACATTCTCAGTCTATGAGAAAAGAAAACAAGTGTGCATGTGGGATTACTCCACCTAACACTCCTTTTCCTGAGGGTTCCCAAACCTCTGATATCACCACAAACAACTTCAGATGAATCCATATGTGCTTTATTCGATTAAAAAAAATAAAACAATCTAACCATGGCAATATGAAGTTGCTGCATTAGCTTTAAAGAAACACTGCTTTCACTCCTTGTCTTTGCGGTTCTATTTTCCTGTTAAAAAATAAATAGTATTCAGTCAATCCAAAGTGATGTGAATCTGGATGCCTTTGAATATAAATAATTTAAGACACTGTGGTTGGATAAACCCTACATCTGACACTGGCTTTCTGGCTGCTAAAGCTTCCTTCAGACCACACATGTAACTTAAGGCATCAAACCTGAAATCACATGTTGGAGGGCCCCTGTAATCGGACTATATAAGCAGTACTTTAACAAACCCAGGCTTGATCTCTTAGTGATCATATTATGAAGGAATGATAGACCGGCTGCACCCTTGACTTCATCCTAAGGCAGATTTCATGCAAGAGCAACAACTGCTGAGATGAAAACTCTGCTTATGGCTTCAATTAGGGTTTGAAGGGTTTGGCCATTTGCGTGTTGCTGCACTCGGCCTCTCATAGGAGATTTTCCTGGGAAAGAGTTGCTGGCAAAGCTGCTGGGTTTCGACAAGAGTGGGGGTGGGTGAGTCAATGTGTGCAAAAAAAAAAAAAAAGAGACAGACAGAGATAAACAGAGAGACAGACAAGACTAGACCAAGCATCGTTCCTAAAGGAAGTGACACAGTCCTTTTTCAGTCGAACCCCACTGAGTCAACTCATTATAGAAATCAGTAAAATAATACTTCTCTGGAAACCTGGAAATATTGGGAAATTCTTGTTGAAATGGGTGTGGTGTAATGGTAAGAAGCTCAAGGCTTGCACAGTTGCCATTGTGCCCTCAAGCAAGGCATAATCCCAGGTTGCACCAGGGGAATTGTCAATATCATACAGTATGTCACAAGACTGCTTTCTCATTTGTTGAGGAAGCATCTGTCACCATTTGAGTTTGTTTTGAGCCTCATTATGAAACTATGCAACTATTATGACTATTGTTATGAAACAGAGGAAATGCACTTAGCTCGTACATGCACTTATATGAACTCTTCCTTAAAAATGTGTTTACTTTATATCTCATATATGTGACCCTGGACCACAAAACCAGTCATAAGTAGCATGGGTATATTTGTAGCAATAGCCAACAATACATTGTATGGGTCAAAATTATAGATTATCGAGGATAACAATTAATTATAGAAGATAACAAGTAAAGATCATGTTCCATGAAGATATTTTGTAAATTTCCTACCATAAACTTATCAAAACTTAATTTTTGATTAGTAATATGCATTGCTAAGAACTTCATTTAGACATCTTAAAGGCGATCTTCGATACTGCCTTAAAGGCGATTTAGATACTGCCTCCACTGCCTCCTTAGAGGAAACATCCCAGATAGATAGATAGATAGATAGATAGATACTTTACAAGCTGTCTCATGATAATAAGGTCTTTATATATGCATAAAAAATGCAGTGCAGTTTTAATAAATGGTCTTTTAGGACTGTACTTAACCTTAAAGTACTTAAGCTGAACACTTTTCTTACAAAATCTTGTTTGATTTCTTACGATATGATCCCTTTCGAAACTGTGTGCATTGCATTTCTCTGTTTTCTTGTATTGTCAGTGATTTTTTTTTTAATGAACTGAGGGATGATGGATTGTTTTGCACTGTAATGAACCCTGAACATGCCTTTAAGAGTACAGTATGTGAATCACATGGTTGTATTCCACTTTCAACACAATAATAAACATATTTAAGTAGTTCTCATACCTTTTACCTGTGATGGGGGCGGTGGAGAGGGTGACCATGGTTTGTCATCAAACTGAACCCAGGAATTCGGCTGCTCTGTCTTCTGACCAGATACACATGGTGGTACTTCTGCCCAAGTAGAGGAGTCCAGCACAGGCTGGTCTAAAGAGGACTCCTCTTTGGAACAGAAGAAGAAACACAGTTAGAGAAATACAGCCTCTTGTTTGTAAAAAGGTCACAGTTAAATGTTAAATCTAGCAGGGTGCAAGAACTGTGGACTGTTCCCGTAGTAATCACTATGGAGCAATGACCTCAGGATGCAGGAATCTCACAGAAAGGCCTGAACGCAAACTCAGACAGAGTCAAACAAACTGATATCCAATCGGCAAAAAGGTTACATGTCTTTATAATTCCTTACAAATGGTGCTCATAAAGTCCTGAAACTCTTTTTCAATTAGTCACAAGAACATCTAGAGCCTTTTCTTTGCATAATTCAACAATCCTACTTTCCAACGTCGGACATGACTTCCCAACTTTCTAATGAGGATAGCACCATACTTAATATTTGACGAGAATGAAAACAAGGCTGTGAGAGATGGAAGTGCAGTATGTTTGGTGGATTTGAACTGTAGTTTAGCAACATGCCAATTGTTTAGCTGACATAACTGTCTTGATATTATTGTGGTCACATGATGATATGAAATGATAGGTCTTTCTGGCAAAAAGTGTAGTTTTTAAAATTTATATAAACTTTTAATTCTAACATAAAAGGTCTTGAGTTGTGTTTTGGGCCATTATGCTTTGACACAGTACATGTTAAATGAACCAACAGTGAAAGCGCAATATTGCTTAATCCCTTCACCACATCTGTTTTCGCTGCGCGCTTCAAAGCGAAGTGCGCACTTTGGTCAGGCGATCAGCGTGTGATCCGGTGTTTTCCGTGCCTCAGAACGTCTCCATTCACAGAGAACGCATGCAGCAAACTCATTTACTGCATGTGCTGTGAGTTTAGCATGCGTTTTGGAACGCAATGGCCACCAGTTATGCTTCATTTTCCCGGCAGATGGTTACATCACTTCACTAGATGTTTAGGAGACGTGTTTTTGTAAGCTGTTTCACTGAAGCTGGAGTTTTCCTTCAAAATAAAAGCTCTCCTGCTGTTTCCGTTAAAATAAAAGCTTAAAATTGCATGTGAATTGCTGACAGCTAGCAGTTTAAATGGGTAACGTTACTGCAGTCCAAATTTAAAGCATCTCTTTCTGTAGAAATTAGGAAATAAGTATTGTAATTTAAATAATAATAATTCCCTACTATAGTGGAAAGCAAAAATAATACACCTTTTAAATATTCACTTTTTATTTATTTTGCAGTGCAATTGTTTTACAATATATGGCTATTACTGTCATTATAGTTATTATTATTATAATATTCTAATTCGTTTGGCTTCCTAAAACACCAGCGCAAATGTAAATTAGACTGAGACAATATATCATAAATAAAAAGAGGGTTGAGTCCCCTTTAAAGTTCAGGTACAAGTCAATTCACTGACTTTTTTCTGACTTAAGTTTACTTCGTTAAGAACATGGGTTGTAGCTCTTATTTTGAACTTTTTAAAATGTACAAAATTTTCAAATATCACAATAAATATTGTATTGTGGAATCATATTGTCATTTTATCGTATTGTGAGATTTTGCTATTGTTACATTCTTACATAAAACTGTTCTGAAAGCTGAGTTTTAAAATCTAGTACCTTTATACAATACATACCATTGTATGTATGACTGTAGTCTATCCCTCACAGCCTTTATTAATGTTAAATCCAGTATGGTGTCTGCCCTAACTAAGGTCTGTCATTGACTGGAACCTTACATTTATTTGTTTTGCAGACTTTCATCAGCAGAGGATTCACGGTACACATTTCAATAGTTATCTTTGTTCCACAGGAATTGAACTCATAAAACACCTTGTAACTCTAATTAAAGACTATGTTTGCACTGACCTGTCTGTGACTCCTCATCTGAAAAAGCGACCCAGCCTGGTCTGGGTTCAGTTCTGCTACTGGCCGTAGCAGCCATGGGAGCTGTCCTGTCCTGTTTCTTGTACCTTGCAACGTCGTCTCACTCCCCCCAAATCTTGGACTCCATGCCCACTTATGAAGGCTTAAAATGAGAGAAACGTCATTAGGATTTGATATACTGCCACAAAATTATTTTTTATTCAAAAAGGACATTAAGAAACCTTTGACCAAACAGCCAGTTTTGCCAAAAATATTCAAAATATTTAAAATCAGTGACTCAGTTTTGTCTAAGTTTTATTTTAGCTCTACAAGGATGAGTTATGTTCTACTTGTGCTTGTTGGGAATACACAAAGATTGCAAATTTAAGGCTTTGATACTACAAATGAACAGCCACTGCTACAAGAATGAAATAAGACACAGAGAATGGAAAACTCAGGGACGACATGCATTGTCTAGGCAAAATAAATTTCCCCATAGCAAGTACTGACAGCAGTAAACACAGAAGGCTTGTGTAAGTGTTTCTGACTGCCAAACAGAAAACAACATGTCTCGACAGGGTCCTTTAAAACGGATGGAGGCAGTGCGAAGCCACAGGAAGGACTACTGATAAATGTCTGACAACTGAAAACCATTTATAACACAAATAGCTACTACAGCCCCTCTGGCTACTCAGATCAAACATCATACGAAGAGGAGACATAAAAGTAGTGCGTTTCAAAGAAAATCAAAGCTTCAAGTGTCAAGGATCGCTGCACTCTAATGTCTTAAGTCTTCAGAAACCGGGTAACAAAAAGTCAGAAATGCCCTTCAAAGGTCACAAAAGAGGAAAGGCACAGTGACAAAAGCTCATAGGCCATTGTGATCAGGATTTTTCCACATCAGCGAAGGGCTATTTTCTCTCCTAAATCGAGACCCTGCAGGAAACACACTTTCATAGAGGAAACACACTTCGATGTGCTGAACGATCTGCTAAATTGGGGCCAATTCCGTAACATGTTTTTGTTCTGGTAAATCTCTTCTTTGCATTCACAATATGGCTGCACGCTACCCTTTCTCAGCCCCCTATTTCACACCAAACAAAGCAAGCACCTCCCTCCAACTAGAGGATTCATTCAACATCTCACAACACCCACTGTTTACTGAAAAACTCAGTGGTTTGGATGCTATCAGCACTATATCCTCAGCTATTTTACAGTTGATTTCAAAAGTTTACATACACCTTGCAGAATCTGCAAAATGTTAATTATTTTACCAAAATAAGAGGAATCATACAAAATGCATGTTATTTATTTATTTAGTACTGACCTGAATAAGATATTTAACATAAAAGATGTTTACATATAGTCCACAAGAGAAAATGATAGCTGAATTTATAAATATGACCCTGTTCAGAACTTTACATACACTTGATTCTTAATTTTGTGTTGTTACCTGAATGATCCACAGCTGTTTTTTTTTAGTGATAGTTGTTCATTAGTCAATTGTTTGTCCTGAACATTTAAACTGCCTGCTGTTCTTCAGAAAAGTCCTTCAGGTCCCACAAATTCTTTGGTTTTTCAGCATTTTTGTGTATTTGAACCCTTTCCAACAATGACTGTATGATTTTGAGATCAATCTTTTCATGCTGAGGACCACTGAGGGACTCATATGCAACTATTACAAAAGTTTCAAATGCTCAAAACAATGCATTAAGAGCCAGGGGGTGAAAACTTTTGAACAGAACGAAGATGTACTTTTTTCATTTTTCATTTATTTTTTCATTTAGCACTGCCCTTTAGAAGCTACAGAAGATACTTACATGTTTCCCAGAAGACAAAATAAGTTAAATTTACCCTGATCTTCATATTCAAAAAGTTTTCACCACCTGGCTCTCAATGCATTGTTTTCCCTTCTAAAGCATCAGTGAGCGTTTGAACTATAGCCTCAGTGTCAAAAGATGGATCTTAAAATCATACAGTCATTGATGGAAAGGGTTCAAATACACAAAAATGCTAAAAAACTAAAGAATTTGTGGAAACTGGAGGATTTTTCTGAAGAACAGCAGACAGTTTAACTTTTCAGGACAAAAAAGGGACTCATGAACAATGATCACTTAAAAAAAACAGCTGTGGATGATTCAGGTAACAACACAGTATTAAGAATCAAGTGTATGTAAACTTTTGAACAGGGTTCAGGGTTTTTATAAATTCAACTATTATTACTATGTAAACATCTTTTATGTGAAATATCTTATTCAGGTCAGTACTAAATAAAAAATAACATGCATTTAGTATGATCCCTCTTATTAGGGTAAAATAATTAACATTTTGCAGATTCTGCAGAACTTTTGACTTTTTGATACCTGTATTAGCCATGTGATGAAATTATGTGATGAAGTGATATATTTGAATATTTGCTTCATGTAATGAAATGTCAAAAAATAAAACCATGTTCCTGGGACTACAAAAATAAATCCTAAATAAAACCATACCAAAATAATTAATTTTGAATTACCACTATTTGTAAAATAGCATGAAAAGTAGCAATAAAACCCACAAAACTCTAGCAATAAAATAATAGGGTCTTTATAAAAAGAATGATAAAAAATAATAATTTTTACAATATGCTTTAACAATTTTTTGTATTATTTCATTAGAATGCCATTTATTACAAACCTGTAACTGAGTTTTTAACCATTTTTGTATTTTTAACATTTTCATTCTGGCTACTTTAGTTGCACTCTGTCTGGAGCTTTTAGAGTGTGTACTGTGTAGAATACTGTGCCAGAATTTCAAAGTAACCGATGTTTGCAGCTGCAAAGTCTTACAAAACTCCCATCCACTTCTCAGACTCCAACAGGCTTGGGCTCTGGCAGTCTGTCAGTTATGTCAGCGGTGCATGCAGGCGTCCACAAGATATGTGCACAATATTGGGACGTTTGGCAGAACTGGTCTGCAGAACTCTCTCGCTGTGTCAAATCTCTCTCTCGCACGACCATCCGCAAGCTCATGATCATGCATGGCATCATCATTTCGGACTGTGCTTTTAGACACTGCATAATTTCCTGCTGTCAGTGCCGACAGTCACAGTGAGTTTGACTCACACAGTTCAAGTTTCAACGCTTTACTCAAAAAAACAAGGAAGGAGCTAGAGTAAAAACAAACAAATCAAACAGAAAAAACAGTGTCTAAAGTGTCCAGAAATGCAGGAACAAACAGTTATTATCTATGTGGTAGTTCTGCTATGTCAAGACCTCAAAATACATAGTGGTCATGGTCTACACACCAGACGATATATGACAGCAATGCAGAACACAACAAGCATCAGGTGCTTCCCATCATGAGGAGCCAACAGCGCTCAGTTCAGCCTTCTATTAGGCCAGGACAGCAATGATCCAAAGCATGATCTCCATCAAGCATCCCAATATAAGTACTTGCACTTCTTCAGTCATCATAAGCAGTCTATGCAGTGTTGTGTTATTATTAATAACTTACTAATAGATGTTCATTTATTTAACATATTAATAAACATTAATTTCCCACCTATTTTGGGTTCATTTTAAGCAAAGTTGAGTTAAAACACTTAACCCAACCACTGGGTCTAAACAACCAATCGCTGAGACTGTCTATATTTCACCCAGTTCTGGGTTGTTTTTAACCAACCATTTTTAAAATGTAGCTCTGATTTATGTTTATTTTACTTTTAGTCATTTTTAACATTTTTTTTTTTCGGTTAGTTACCAAGGCAAGTCAAAAAAGAAAAAAAAAAAAAGAAAAACAAACTTAAAAAAACTTGCCTTGGCAACTAACTGAAATAAAATAAGTTGAAGTTTAACTAAAATTACTTAGACTAAAAAAAAATATAGTTAAAAAGAAATATTGAATAATAATAATAATAATAAAAATATTACATTTGCACAAAATCACTAAAACTTAAATCATCATTAAAAGTGAAAATATAAAACTTTCAAAATTCTAATTCAAAATATTTATAAAAAACATTAAAATATCCAAGGTGCAACTTATTAAAGAAAGTTGTCCCAAACGCATCATACAAGAGAATAAAAAGGGCGTCTAATTAAGATTTTAAATATTATATTATATTATATTATATTATATTATATTATATTACTGTTAAAGAGATAGTTGTGTCTTTTAAAAAAGATCTGTTACATGAACAAATAGGTTAAAAGGGGCATTTTGTGTCTACCTCATGGGGTTTCTGTTTGAAAGAATAAAAAAATTATATTTATATAAATAATATTATAATATTTATAAAAAAAAACAAAAGTGTAAAAGTAAAACTAAAATAACACTGGGCATATGATGAAGAAATCAAAATATACAATAAATAAAATAGCAACCATAGCAATCAATCAAACCTAGAGTATAGTATTTCTCAAAAATAACAATTTTAAAAACTCAGGCAGACGGGAAAAATAAAGTAGCTGGAGTAGCTTTACAACATGGAAAAAACAGGTGTTTGCTTCTAGACAGCTTGATTATAACTGAAGTTTTGTTTTGCATCTGTCTAGCCAGATTATGTTGTCACTGTTTTGAAACGCATATGGTGAGGGCATTGTCCTGCCACACCAGTTACTGGTGTTAATGATTGCTGGTTCAAGCCCAGCAGGTTTATATAGCAAGTGAGGAGCCAGATCAGCCACCAGCACCCTGTGATCAGACAAGGAGAGTTCCTTGACTCCTGCGATGTCCCCTACTGTGCCTAGCAGGAAAGACCCCGTCATTCCCCAAAGCTTCATTCTCATGGAGTGGGCTTGCTGAGATATCTCACTAAAACTCAGCCCTGCACCAAAAGACAACAAAGAGCAGTTTGATTTTAATAAAAAACGCCTACACCCCCTCGCTTCCCAAAAGTTCTCAGCTTCATGCCAAGTTCACAGAAAAACTGTTTACAGAGCAGCGAAGCTCACATGAATAACACCATAATCTCCAGACACTCTACCAGAAAATCCTGCTGCGCTCAGTCTTCAAAGACACGGCCACCAGTTCCAAAACAAGTAGAGCGGGTAAAAACAAATATTGGTAACTAAATCCATGTATAGGTATAGAGGTCAATCCACCACCTGGGACAGATGAATGCAGATAATGAAGGACATTTCCCCTCGGATTGCACTGCCTGTGTATAAAGATGAACAGTGTATGCTGACAACTAGGCTACAGTTTTTCCTTTCATACATAGTGAGACTAAACATAATTGAGTTAATAGGCATGAAATACTGTACACATGTAGGACTGCCATACGCAAACGATGACTAAGAGCATGCTCACAAAGGTAGGTGGAATTGTGGGCAGGTTTTGCAATGATTGCAGGAACAAAAAAGTTCAAAACCTAAGGAGAAAGGTTAATTATGGGGTCCATGCATTATGTCTTGATTGATATCTGAAATGCCAGACTTATTTAAGGTTAGCATTTAAGTAGACGTTAGACTGGCACTTAGTCTGGTAAAACCCAACAAGGAAATGGATATTTAAGGTGTGCGATTTTACATGTACAAAAGCATGCACAAGCCCAGTCCTAGCCATGAATCAGCAAGAGAAAAGCTTCTGATGTGTCATGTTATTCACATACCTATACAAAACAACAAAAACATTGCCACCACCACCTCCACATGCTTTTCACAGCAGTTTCAGTTTCCCAATTCTCTGAGGAACTGACAGCCCTTAAAAAAACATTTACCATAGTAACCACAGTTTCTGCCAAAGTATGATTAGCAGATATTGCAGTTTTAAAAAAAAAATTAACTTTGGGATAAGCAACTGCTTTCATTAACGACCTGTGAGTTTGCTTGACAAGCACCATTTTGTTTACTCTGCTAATGCATGTCCTATAGAAACTGGGATGGGACATTTCGAAATGGCTTGTCTCCTTTTAAATTACCTTATGACTAACTAGTTAACAGTAAGTGTTTGACTGGACACAAATCTATGCAGTACAGCATGAGTCATCAACATTTTAAAGTCCATTTTCCCACTAAAACTAAACTGTTGATTGCTTGAAAACACTATAAACCACAAAACTCTTCTGATTTCAGAGATTGTGGGGGGAAATGTAATGTTATCACAATTCACAAAATGATGAAAAGATGCTAAAACCATCTTATTTTAGGAAGGTCCCATGTTGAGCAACCTCTGTGATTACTCTGGTAAAATAAGTGACTGCAGGTTCTTTAAAATCACTGTTAAACCCTTTGAAAATTCTGAATATGCAGAAATGGTGGTACGTATCCAGATAAAATGTTACAACAATCATGCCTTATTAAAATGTAGCAGATTGCAATAACAAAATAACTACTAAGAGTTATTTTTATATGCCTGATAAAGTTATTTTCACTGGCACTAAGGAATAATAAAGGTTTGTGTGCCAAAACAATATATACGGACATCACCGTTTCCTTTCATTATCATCTCAATCTATGCTGATCACACAACAATCTGCTGTGATGTTATCAAATGAAAAACACAGGCTTCAACACGCAACAATGGCACAGAAACAACTAGAAAGGTCTCCTTATCACATAAACCTCGCATAAAACATATTCGAATATGTCTGTTCTGACATTTGATAACTTTTTGCCAGCCACGTATTACATATATCCTGCTAGCAATGTAAACAAAGCACACGCGCTTACAACAACCTGTTGCGACACTGAGAGACACATAGTTTCACGGTAACTGTGTAACTTAAATATTTAACCCTGAATATACATATCCGTGAAAATATCTGAAGATTAATTAAGCAAATTAAGTCGACGGCGTTGCATTTAACGCAGCGACAAGCCTTAAAAACAAGTGCATGGGAATATTTACATACCGATATCGTGTTGTTGAGTCTAAGCAGATTGTAGCTCTCACTCGCTCCCGGTGAATCTGGTCTAATGCCCCACCTTACTCGCAGCTGATTGGACAGTGGAAGCAGCGCTGTTCGATGCCACACCTTATTGTCACATGATTGGACAGTTAAAGCAGCGCTGCTTCAAATATCCAATCAGGTGCAAACCAGGTGGAGTATTGAGGAAAGTTGGCCAAAACGCACCACAAGAGAGAATAAAAAGTGCGTATAAAGTTTTAAATATTATATTATATTATATTATTATGTTAAAGTGACAGTTGTGTGCTTTAAAAAATATGTGTTACATGAACAAATAGGTTAAAAGGGGCAGTTTGTGTCTACCTCATGGGGTTTCTGTTTGAAAAAAATAAAAACTCATGGATTTACATACATTAACGTATTAAATGTCTAATTAACGATTGCTTGCACACATGTTACGCCATCTGTTGGATGTAAATTCTTGTTTTGGTTTTGTGTAGTGGCATGTCTGTGTGTGGCAGCTTTTCTTTTTTGAATATAATTGCACAGTAATTCCCTAAAAAGTAATCATAAAATAAAACAAAAATATTTCAAAATAAAGATGCGTGACTTTTACATATTTCTGAATAAAGTGAATATTAGTGAGTTAATGTAAAACATAAGTATCTCCTAAAGGGGGCGCCAAAGTTCTTATAACGCCTGCCATTAGATTTCACTTTAGATCAACTGTACGCGCCACGTTTTTTCATGTTAATGTATTGTTTATAAAATGACTCTTTGTTAACCATTTGATATGAAACGCTTTAAGTAAAAACAAAGTGCCAAATTTTAGTTTTCTACCTGAGGAATGACTCTTATCCGGCTACCTGACTCTTGTTTTCAATCTACAGGTATCTGCCTGTATGATCAGTAAGACCTCAGACAGCTGTGTGTTAAGGTTACAGCTCTTTGAACCCATTCCTGTCTATCAACCTGTCATGCTTTGAAAAAGCCAGGGACCTTTTCCCAGGAACCCCGAGAGGGAAGAGAATAAGAAGGTAAAAAAAAAAAAAAAACAAGTAAACACAAAACAACTTTCAAGTCACCACATCCGTCAGTGAAAGGAAAGCTTTATTTTTAGCATTAGCAGCAGGGTGATTTCTGGCGCTCTGTACGTGAAATGGCAGAGGCCCTGCTGAGCTCTCGGAGTCCTTAATGAAAGCGCTCACTCAGTCTCTCACGCGTTCGGCTGTCTGTGTGTTAGGAGCACGTTGCATAACTACTAGTGACGCCTGTGCTGTTTCTCACTGTTGCCAGGGACGGCGGGTATCTGCCCTCCCGCTGAACAGTCATCACGTCATTCCTGGAGTCATACATCTGAGACCCCTCAAGTCAAATGTATTAACAAAGAAATCCGTCTTCAAAGTGTACAGTTCGAAAGAAAAACATTCTCAGAAGTGCTTTCTTTTATAAGGTTAGCCTTTTTTTTTGCATTTACAGTTAACTTTTTTTTCTCTTTTTTTCTAAAAACGTATAAGAGAAATAATATAGATAGGCTGCAAATAGGACAAAAACAAAGTCTTTTTAGCTCACCAAGGCTGTTTATTTGATTAAAATACAGAAAAATCAATAATATTGTGAAATATTATTGCAACTTAAAATAGTGGTTTTCTCTTTTAATATACTTTAATATAGAATTTATTCCTGTGATGCAAAGCCGAATTTTCAACATCATTACTCCAGTCTTTAGTGTCACATGAATTTGCTGATTTAATGTTGGAAACAGTTGTGGTGTTGTAGTATTTTTGGAACCTGTGATACTTCTTTAAGATTCTTTGATGAATAAAATGTTTAAAAGAACTACCGTTCAAAGTTTGGGGTCAGTACATTTTTTCTTTCTTTCTTTCTTTGAAAGAAATTCATACGTTTATTCAGCAAGGATGTGTTAAATTGATAAAAAGTGATATTAAAGACTTATATTGGTAGAAAAGATTTTCTAAAAAAAGTCATTTTTATTCATTAAGAATGAAGGATTATTCTGAAGACGAGTAATGGCTGATGAAAATCTGCCTTTGCATCACAGAAATAAATTATATTTTAAAGTATATTAAAATAGAACTGTTATTTGAAATTGCAATAATATTTCATAATATTACTTTTTTCTGTATTTTTGATCGAATAAATATAACTTTGATGAGCATAAAGAGACTTCTTTAAAAAAAAAGTTACTAAAGATTTTTTGTTTTAAATAAATGCTTTTCTTTTGAACTTTTAATTCATCAGATAATTCTGAACAAAAATATATGGCAGTTTTTATAAACATAGTAGGCAGGACAAAGGTTGATATTAATAATAATATTATTAATAATAACAACAACAATAAATGTTTCTTGAGCACCAAATCAGCATATTGGAGTGATTTCTGATGGATTGTGAGTGACACTGAAAACTGGAGTAATGACTGCTGAAAATTCACAGAAATTAATTACAATTTAAAATAATACAATAAAATACAAATGTGACATTTTCAGCAGTATTTTACATTTATTTGCAATATTTAACAATATTACTGTTTTACAGTATTTTTGATCAAATAAACACAGCCTTGGGAAGCATAAGATATTAAACACATTTATATATATAATTTTGTTGTTGTTGTTGTTGTTTTGTTTTTTAAGTAGTGTGTTTGTTGTTCAAGTATACAAAATGTCCACACAAAGATGGCAATAGCCAAAATCCTTGTCCATGTAGGGACATTTTTTGGTCCCCATGAGGAAATAAACTTATAAACCATACAGAATGAAGTGTTTTAAAAACCTAAAAATGCTAAAAATGCAGAAATGTTCTTGTGAGGGGTTGGTTTAGCTGTAGAGTTGGTGTAGGGCAATAGAAAATACGGTTTGCACAGTCTAAAAACCATTACATCTGGAATGTCTCCATAAAACATGAAAACCCAACATGTGTGTGTGTTCAAAAATACTTTTTCTATGAAGTGCTTCATTTTTGTTGCTAATGGCACTTGGATGAGGCATGTTGTATAAGCAGACCCAGAATAGTCTGTCTGCTCTCTGGCACGTGTGTCTTATTAGGAGTCAAGGTGAGAGGGAGGACCATTCACACGCTCCCTAGTCTCTCATCCATTCCACATGCTAGTAATTTATCCCCTCTGGTTAACCTACTTTCATCACAATTAAAATGCCCAGGGCTTCGGCGCATTACTCTTTTCTTCTGTCTCGTTCCTTGTCTCTCTCACACACACAGACACTGAGTTCAATCTTGCTTTTCTCTTGTCATAGAGAAATGATGAGGACATCATAGACTGATACAGTTTCAGTATTAAAAGAGGCACCAAGCTGTAAATCTCATGTGACATTACATCCAATTTGTGTGGATCAGGGATGCACCACAGCCTTCCTTTCATATTTACATCTGCTTGCCGGAACGTCTCCCGCAAACAAAGTCAATAACCGAATCCCAAGCTGGCAGAACATATCAGAGAGATTTTACGCCACGTTCCTTGTGAAGTTTAATTCAAATGTTGATCTAATAAATCTCATGCTTGTTTCTGATCCGCAGCCGTCCACACAGGCCTTTAAAATCTGATGAATACATCAGTTCTCCAGGGAGGAATAAACCTGTCCAGTTAAATGAGATTGCAGGAGTAGCTGTGCATCTGGATCCAAATGAATCTGTCGGACACCCTAATTTTATAATGGCAGTCTTGATCAGAGCAGCTGCAGCCCTTCGCCAAGACACATTAATTCTCTAAATAAGTTCTCAATGAACTCATAGTGAATCAATGGGTCTCTTCTGTCTGCAGGTGGCTGCGCCGTACAAAGCTGACTAATAGGCGGGTTTGATTGCTACACCGGGTGGAAAATGATCGATAGCGCCAAGTGCTTATCCAGTGGTCCATGCGCCTTCGACTTCACCTCAGATTTTAAAATGCCCCTTCCAATGTGGTTAATTTCCTGTCAAAGCAGGTTACTCAATACACAACAAACTACACGGGAATTGGCGACTCAGTGTTAAGATAGATTTGGATCTGAAACCTGATGTAATTTCAGGCAGTTTCTTCATGCTGAAGTGAGCAGCTTTTCAGTCTTAAGCAGACAAATGTGAACTTTAGTCTCATCCATTAGCATAAGTACGGTACAGGCTCACCTTTTTGGGCCAAACGATGACATACAAGCAGTATTAATTAAGATATTAGTCTAATATTTCACCTACCTGACTGTAAATGATAAGAACAAACAGGAATGTTGAAGATTCTTGCTCTGGAAATCCTGGTTTAGGCCAACGCCTTTTTTGCACTCTTCTCTTTGATTTGTTACAACTTTTGGCAGTCTGTAGTACTCCAAATGTTTTTCCTGGTCCAACCAATTAGTACAGCCCAAAATATGACAATAAACAACCATTTTTAGCAGCAATAATCAGCAAAATATGAGAGTTTCATTCAGTTCAGTGGCATTGTTTACGTTCAGTTCAGCCAATATGGCCGACTGATGATGCGTCGAGAAAACACTCTGTGCTAACATTCAAAAATTTAGTATGACTTTTAAAAATGTTTTTAAAAGAAGTCTCTAATGCTCACCAAGGCTCCATTTGTTTGTTTAAAAATTCAGTAATATTGTGTCGGCGCCAATAGCCTCGTGGGCAGCACGCAAACATACAGCACCATTGCGCTCCGGGTGTCCCGTGTCGAATCCCGACTCGAGGACCTTTTCTGATCCCGCCCCCCATCTCTTTCCCACTTCACTTCTTGTCAGTTCTGATCTGTCGCAAAAAAAAAAAAAAAATCAGTAATATTGCGAAATATTTTTACAATTTAAAGTTTTCTATTTTAATATGTTTTAAAATGTATTTTATTTATTGAATACATTTTCAGAATCATCACCCCAGTCTTCCGTGTCACATGATCCTTCAGAAATCATTCTAATATGCTGATTTGGTGCTCAAGAATTTTTTTTTTTTATCACTGTTGAAAACAGTTTTGCTGCTCATTATTTTTGTAGAAACAGTAATATATATTTCCCAGGAGAAATTTCAAACGGACAGCATTTATTTTGTACACTCTAAAAAATGGTGGGTTATTTTTTAATCCAAATGCTGGGTTCAGCCTGTTGGGTCATTTTATTGGGTTATTTTTAATATTTTTACCCAGGTGCTGTGTTATTTTTTTTAACCCAAATGCTGGGTTCAACTTTTTGGGTCATTTTATTAGGTTATTTTTATTTTTTATTTTGCCCTGGTGCTGGGTTGCTTTTTCTGTAACTAAGCTGCTGGGTCATTTTTAACGCTGGGTAATTTTTTCTATCCAACCGCTGGGTTGAGCCTGTCTGACCCTTTATTAACAACCCAGCTGTCGTGTTACAGTCAGTCAGTACAGTCAGGCTTTTTGAGTCTTTTACAGGAGAGAGCGGTTCTCAGCACCGCCGGTTTGCACTTCTTCAGCAAATAAAGGTTTGTATGCATTTTATTTCATTCATATAGTCGTTACTGTGCTGTAACTTGTATTATTTTATGCAAGGCAACATAAGGACGACATGTCAGTCAGCTGCGTAAGCAGCGGTTGTTTCGCAGGATGAAATCGACTTTTGCCTTGCTTAAAATGAATGGATTTTATTTGTTATTGTACTGAGTTTAATCTTAAAATATGTTCTCTAATGTCAGTACTGTTTGTTTATGGGCAGTTTTTCGAGTCTTTCAGCTACGAGTGAAACGCGAGGCCGCGATCTGAAGTTCGCAGTTAAACCGGCGAACAGCAGCCCTTCACCGGCTCACATTTTGGCGACACACCGGCATGAGAATTAGCGCTATTTTGGTAAAAAGCGATTACAGAGAACGGTTGAATACACTTAAATTAAAATACTACTTTTGAATGTTACTTTTTTATGTCTAAAATGCTCGTTAAACGATTTTAAATGTATGTAATATTGTAAACTATGCTGTATCCACTCAAATACATTCAATTTGTCTTGTATTTTGTCCATGTGTTCTTGTTTAATAATAAATGTTCATCTTTTGAGTATTGCTGTTGCCTCTAGTAATTCTGTGTGAGTTCCAGTCCATTTTAAATCAGCAACTGAAATAACCCAGCGTGTTTGGTAAAAACATTTAACCCAACCAGCTGAGTCAAAATAACCCAACATGTGTTCTGTCCAATATTTACCCAGCACTTGGTTGCCAAATAACCCAAGCTGGGTTGTTTTTAACCCAGCACTTTTTAGAGTGCACCAATGTAAAAGTCTTTACTGTCACTTTTGATAAATGTAATGCAAAAAGGTACATTTATTATTTAATTTCACTGTTTAATTACACTTTTTAATTTAAATTTAAAACTGAACTTGAGTCAGATAACTCAAAATGACATGCACACTAATCTTCATAGACACTTTGTGCACAACATTACTATAATAGAAAATACAGAAACTTTTTAATAGAATTGCTTCGTTGTAAGTGTGTGAGAAATGACAGAAAGTTAGTGGATAATTACAAAGTAGTTGAAGTCCTTTCTGTGCTAAAGGCCGGATGGACAGACTTGGCTGCTGATGGAAGGGCTTTTTTCTCTTCCTCTCCCTCGCTCCACTGGCTCCAGCTTTCCCTGAGGTTCTTTAGGTGGACTCCTAATGAAAGATCAAGGGCATTAGCTGCCGTCGGTGCAGAAACGGGGTACCTGCAGTTAGCGCGATGGTTACAGAACATTAATTTTACCGCAGGCTCATTTGTAACTGAGAGAAAAGTGTGTGTGTAGAAATGTGAAAGGGAGAATAAGAGAGTGACAGCGGGGAAGAGAGAGAGATCAGTCCTGATTTGAAGCTCTCTCACCAAATCAGTGTCCGAAGGTGTAAAATTCATGGAAAGCATGGTGTGGAGAGCAAAACGGAGAAGTGGGAACCATTCAAGCTGGCATTTCCATCTGCTTCGTCAGCACAGCCTCTGTGGAAAATGTCAGATTCATTACCTGCTCCCTCTTTTTTCTCTCTTTTTACCTTATGATTCACACAACTTCAGCTAGTTCATCTTTAAAGCCCAGAGCACATTGTGTGATTTGTTCAGTCCTTTACAACTGTTGTTTGAGTCCTTGCGAACAAGTTAAGGCAGACTTGGTGCAAGCAATGGAGGATGTTTGAAAATAAGTTTATTTATTTTATTGTTACTATTTTTTCACCTAATATTTTTAAAGGGGTTATGATATGAGAAATCAAATTTGCCTTGATCTTTTGGCATATGAGAGGTCTTTGTACCATTAAAACATCATGCAAGTTTAATAGCTTAAAACCTCCTGCTCATTATAAACAAAGTATTTATTTAATCAAACTCCAAAAAACAGCTCATTTGGAACTGAGGTGCAAGATGACATCAACAGGGCACAAAGATTTGCATAAACACTGCCTCCAGAGCAAAGCATCGACGAATAGTCATCTTCTCACCAAAGGCCCCGCCCACTGCCGTTCAGTCAATATTTATTTGTTTTTTTGTGCAAAAAACTTTATTAACATTATAAGTAAACCTCAAGGAACATATTAAAATCATTTTAAAAATCCATGTCATGACCCGTTTAAAACATTTTAAGATTACGCTTTAAAAATTTCCAATTGACATTGATGGAACATTCAGCATCCAAAACTAGTGATGTCCTCGTAACATAATGATTTCCAATAGGTTTTCTTTCTTACATTTATTTGCATAAACATCTATTTAACAATCTTTAGCCATTGAACTATCCACTTTTTTCTTTAACGTGGAAGTAACCCTATGGGTGAGACTTCTAGTTCATTATCCACTATAGGGAAATAATGAGAAGAATAACAATGTACAGTAAACTGTAAAACCGTAACAGACTGTTTTGTACAGCTAAAAATAGCTGGATGGGGATAGCTGGACTTTCATGTTCTTAATCAGTATTTTTGTTCTTGTTTTCCAGCAAGATATACCTGAATACACTGCAAAAAATGATTTAATTATGTAGTATTTTTGTCTGGTTTTGCAGTATAAATATCTAAGAATAAAGTAAAATGACTTAAGATATTATGTGTTGTTTTCTGAAAAAAAATCCAAATTTTGTTAGTTGTCACTTAAAACAAGCAAAAGTATCTGCCAGTGGGGTAAGAAAAATAATCTTAAATCAAAGCCTAAACAAGATCTTTTTTTTGACCCACTGGCAGATATTTTTGCTTGTTTAAAGCAAAAACTAACAAAATTGGGATAATGTTTTCAGTCATTTTACTTGTCAAGTAAATACATCCTAATTCAAGAATTTTTAGCTATTTATACTAGAAATCAAGACAAAAATACTACGGGAGAAAATCATTTTTGCAGTGTATCCTTAAAACAAGACCACTTTATTTGAGAATGATATTACAGATGTTTTCAGATAACATATCTCAATGTTTTTTTTTTACTCCTGTTAAAAAATGAGGTAAGACATAATTTATAAAGTTTTGTTATCTTTGTCACAATTTTGTGTCTCAATTGAAAACCCGAAGGTTTTTTTTTTTTGCCTGATGAACACCTGAGAGATTGAAACAAAGCAATGAATAAAATCTGGAATATTAACATCAATGTGTAGACCATTTCTATTCGTGTCTGCACCTGAACCCAACTCGAATGTGCAATTTTTATTAAAACTAATTTTTTTTTGCTGTAAAGCGAAGTGCTGTAAATTTAGTTCAGTGAACATGCAACACTTCCTGTCGACGTTTATGGGTCACCTCAGGTAACGCAACCAGGGTTTTTTACTCTCATTATACATCAATGAAAGAGACAGCAGCATGTCTAACCGCTCAAAGCCTGGTGATTTCGTAGAGAGACCATGTCGGAAACACATGCCCTCGTTGATGAAGTCCTGGCACGTTTCGCCAGCCGCCGTATCACAGATTCCAATTTCTCCTCAAATCCCTCGACTGTGCCCTCATGCAAATTAGGCAGATTAAGGCAAGACGTATGGACTTGCAAATGTATTCAAACATTCTTCCCTTAATGCCACAGATTTGCTGTAATACTCCCATATTTGTGTCTGACTTACAAGGACCGACAAATTGAAGGCACCGTGTGGCAGATTTGAATGGTTATTATCTCGCGGCGCATTCCATCAAAGCGCGCACTTATTGATTCGCGCTGCCAATGAGCGCCTCGGTTTTCTGCTACCTTGGAAACGAGTAGTAGTTGCAGGTGGGAAGTGTTAGTTCTTCTTGTCGGGTCCCCCAAACCCAAACAAACCTCCTGAGACGACAACTTTTTAGGTGAGGAAGGGGGCAGCCGCTCCCCAGACGCAACAATGCGATAAACCCCAGTGCTGTTTTTCATGTTACGTTCCGCCGATAGAAAAAACACATAACATCCGGATGTGCTGGAATGAAAGCCACCTCGCTTTGTTTCCTTGGCAACAAACACATGCAATATGTCTTTTGGAAGTGTGTTTTGGGGCTGCGCGCCAACTCTCGTGGGAGATTTCAGAGGAACGCTAAGATAGATTTACTGAGTAAATGAAACAGCCTTTTGACTGCCAGCCTGATGTTTGCAGAGATTGTACGACGAGGTCACGCGCATGCCAAACTCCATAAAAACACGCACAGACAGTCCAAATTGAATAATGACATTTGTTTGATGTTTAGTTTAGTTTTGAATAGAATTTCCCCCGGACTATTTCGGTGTAAAGTGAAGCGCGCCTGTTACCTCAGCGCCGGTAACCTGTGCGTAACCCTTGCAAAGTAGATGAACTCTGTATGTCTGTGTCTGGCAAAAAGCTTCTTGTACATTTTCAGTCTCTCTTTTCCTGCAGTTGCATAGCAACACAGGCGAGCATGGGTGTGGTGACAGGGTACAGGGAGGCAGTTGTGATTTCCAAACGCTCACTCTTTGATTAAGAACAGGCCAGAGACTCCATTAGGGCTTATAAATGACGTGTAAACAAAGTCCAGTCTGACAGGGATAGCAGACATCACCAAAGTCTTTCAAAACTCATTGTTAATGCTTGTTGCATTTAGGAAGATTATAAGCCAGTTTTACACTGATTTGAAAATTCAAATGCTTGCACTGTTGCAACAGCAAGCCAAACAAAACCACTACATTATGCTTTATAATCATAATGTTCGTTCAGTTCATATGTAATCATTGTTTATTCAAGTCGTTCGTCTGCAAATGTGCGGTGTGTGAAGTTGAGAGGTGGGCTGAGAAGAAAGCAACAATCAGGATCAATATAGAAATTGTGTCATGTTCCAGATACTGTCACTGCTTTTGTTCAGTGACATTCTGTAATGGATCAGTACAATAAGATGACATCAGTAGACAATAGAGAGAAACAGAACATATTGAAGAGGTTTTTTTTTTTTTGGTTCGTGAAGTTTCAACATGTAGAAATTCCATTTTCCAACGGTGAAATTTAAGGTCAGATTTATTTTATTTTTTGAAGAAGAAAAAAATACTTTTGTTCAATAAGAATGCATGACTGTTTTCATCAATGATAATAAGAAATGTTTCTTGAGCAACAAATCAGCTTTTTAGTATCACGATTAATCGATTTAACAGCCCTAATTGCATTAATACTTCACAATATATTTTAGTAATTTGGGCTGTCAAATCGATAAATCACGATTAATCAATTTAACAATTATTGTAAGAATATTACACAATATTGCTGTATTTTTTATTATTATTTTTTTTTTATCAAAAGAGAGCACCAAATCAGCATTTTAGAATGATTTCTGAAGGATCATGTGACACTGAAGACCAATGGATGCTGAAAATTCAGCATTGCCTTCACAGGAATACATTTTAAAATAAAAGCAGAAAACTGTTGTTTTATATTGTAATTAGGACTGTCAACAGACCTAATCGTATTAAATGAGAAGTCCACTTCCAAAACGAAGATTCACATGTAATATACTCACCCCCTTGTCATCCAAGATGTTCATGTCTTTCTTTCTTCAGTCGTAAAGAAATTATGTTTTTTGAGGAAAACATTTCAGCATTTTTCTCCATACAGTGGACTGATATGGTGCCCCGATTTTGAACTTCCAAAATGCAGTTTAAATGCGGCTTCAAATGACCCCAAATGCGGTTGTAAACGATCCCAGCCGAGAAAGAATGGTCTTATCTAGCAGACGATCATTAAAAAGACAATTTATATACTTTTTAATGCCAAACGCTCGTCTTGTCTCACCCTGCCTGGACTGTTTTTGTTCCGGTTCATGACAGTTAGGGTATGTCGAAAAACTCCCATCTCATGTTCTCCCTCAACTTCAAAGTCATCCTATATCGCTGTTTTACCTTTTTTGTTAAGGGTGTTTGATCTTCTTTGTATGTTCACTTTGCAAAGACTGGGTCAGTACTTCTGCAGCGCTGTGGGATGATTTTGAAATGATTTTTGAAGTTGAGGGAGAAAATACGATTGGAGTTTTTCGACAAACCCTAACTGTCTTGAGTCAGAATACACAGTTCAGGGAGAGCAAGACAAGACAAGCATTTGAGATTAAAAAGTATTTAAATTGTATTTTTTTTAAATGAAAATAACTAATCGTTTCGCTAGATAAGACTCTTCTTCCTCGGCTGGGATCATTTACAACTGCATTTGGGATCGTTTGAAGCCGCATTTAAACTGCAGTTAGTTCAAAATCCGGGGCACCATATCAGTCCATTATATGGAGAAAAATGCAGAAATGTTTTCCTCAAAAAACATAATTTCTTTACGACTGAAGAAAGAAAGACATGAACATCTTTCATAACAAGGGGGTGAGTACATCATACGTGAATCTTTGTTTTGGAAGTGGACTTCTCCTTTAATACTTCACAATATCATTGTAATTAGGGCTGTCAAATCGATTAATCACGATTAATCGGTTTAGCAGCCCTAATTGTAGTAATATTTCACAATATTGCTATTTTTACTGTATTTTTTTATCCAAAAATACAGCTTGGTGAGCATGAGAAACTTCTTTTAAAAACATTAAAATATCTTACTGACTCAAACTTTTGAATGGTCATGTAGTTTATTCCTACAGGATATAATTAGATTTATATGTTATTGATTTTTACTCCTCGTTGCACATATATTAGGGTGAAGAAAATACATTTATAAACATACCGAGACAAAAAACGCAAATTATCTTTTAAACAAGAAGTATTTGGCTTGAAAAATCCATGTGACATATTAAAACATGATTCTTTTTAGCACCAATATCAATGATGAATTTAGAGCTGCACAAAACCATCATGCTAGTCCGGGATCACCTTTGCAACTTTTTTTTTTTTTTATTGCAACTGGAAGACAATACATCACAGAAACTTGATGGTAGGGTTGGAGAAAAAAACGAAACGAAACAAAAACAAATATAATTTGTCGTAGCAATGGACAAAGTGGTATTTACATGAATCGATAAAATTGTTGTCTTTGGCAATATGATTACAAGTCAAAGGAAATACAGAGTGCAATTACGCCTCTATATTGACATATTAGCAGGGTGCACATGCCATCAGACCAAATATTTCATTACAAACCAAATGGACTACCTTACTTTCATCTTGAACAACTCAAACACGTAACAGAATGGCAGTTAACAGGAACCTTTTAACAAAAAAACACAATGGTGGAAAAAAGAACAAAAAAACACTCCTCCTATCAACATTTTTTTTTTTTTTTTGGCTAGCTCTTCTTGATGCTTTTTAATATGTTTCAGATTCCTCTGAAAGAACTAGAAAGGAAAAGTTCCGTAGTGAGTGCTGTCTTTGAAGGAAGGCAGTGTATAAAGGACTCATAGCTCTCTCGGCTACCGTTTTCCCAGTTTGAAGCATATTGAACGGAAATGTGATACGACAGATGTTTATAAAGACCAGCAGACGAGGTTATAATCAGGGTTATTCTGCGTCAAGAAATGTCTAGCTTGTCTAGGGAACAGGCATGCCAACTGGAGACATCACATTAACACTCATGGGTCAGATATAACATTCAGCACGCTACAAAACATCGGGTCGAACCGTTATCGTCGTCGCCAGATGAACGGGGAAGGCAGTGTGACTTGATGAAACAGCAATGCAGTGCGACATTAACAAATAGGACTGAGAATATCTTATACATGACAGAAATGCTACAACTTATTGACATGTTTATGACCGACATATCAAATATGCATCGTCCGTTTTGCAGTGTATAGAGTCATTACAGGCTTTGGCACTGAATCCTTAACGTTAAAACAAGAAAAGTGCAATTCGGTGAGGTCGTGAAAATATATACACTAACGTTTGCACTGAGCTCTGGTATCACTTGTTTGTATTGTCTATAAGTGCTTAAATATATATGCGCGGAGGCGTAAATAACCATCTGACTGCCTGTACCGAGAACAACTGAATCAATACTGATGACTCCTGAACAGTGCTACATGTAAATACAGGAATAAAACAAACCAAAAGAAACAAAAAAACAAACCCAAACGGCATATCCAAAGTCTCGTGGGACAAAATGGAAGACCCTGAATAAATCACAGACACGCACATCCGGATTACACATGGAAGAAAAGCAGGCACGGAGCCGGAAGGGGGACCGACACTCACTACGAACTTCTCCTTGACGACACGGACATTGACGTAGCGGGTATTCGTGGGTATTCGGGGGCGGCCGCTAGCCCGAGTCCTCGTATTGCAGAGAGAGTTTCCCAACAGTCAGTGTTTGTCCCTGAAGAAGGTAATTGTTAAGATGCCTGCTTCAACACAAAGGCGATGAGGACGACAAATGGAAATCAAATTTCGACAAAAAAACAACGAAAGAGACTAGGCCTATTGGCATAGAAATTAGAGGCGGCGCCTTAGTTCTCTAGGATCTATATTTATATGAAAATAATTCATGCTCCATGCTAAATACATTATTTACCTTACATGAACTTTGAGTTTTAAAAAAACGGTCTTCTTTTTCTTTACAGAACCCATGCAACACGATTTGGAAAATCCTGCTGGCTACATTGCTTAAATTAAGAAAGGAAAATGGTCTAGTGTTACTTTTATACAGTGTTTATCCTGACTGGATGAAATTGCTTATTACATCACGAGGGTTTCAAATAAAACATTTCAAAGAAACGTAAACAAATGAACAAACACAAAACAACTCCACAGTCTGCTATTAGAATACACCTGGCAGGTATTGTAGCTTTAGCTCCGAGTTTTCATTTTCATTGTGCCATCCGCTATCGCTCGAGATGGAAAATATCACTCAATTTGATTGCTTAGGAAAAAACGTGGGCAGTTCCGAGAGACTTAAATGTATCACTTTTGACTCCAAAAAGCACTTTGACCAAAGCTTATGGCTTTACTCTCATCCCGGTGAATTATGATTCATACGAGCCAAACGACAGACATGAGTGTTTTAAACACGACGCTGCTGAGAGTGACATCACAGAAACTGCTCGAGGATTGTCTTTGGCACTGCCCTGTGCTTCTAAAACATCTTATATTACAGCAGAGATTACTATAACACATAATTATCGCTAACTCATTAACTACTTTTGACTGCAGAACACAATTTGCTGTCATGTTTTGTAAAGGATTAGTTCAGCCCAAAATTTAAATTCTGTCATTTACTCACTCTTACGTTGTTGCAAACCCATAAGACTCCTCATCTTTGGAACACAAATGTTATATTTGTAGCAAAATATGAGAAATTTTGTCCCATTGAGCTTCAAAACGTAATTTAAGAAAACAAAATCAAAACTTAAATCCATATGAATCAAGCAGTTCAATTTCAGTCTTCTGAAAAGAAAGAGAGAACAAACCTTTTAAAAAGCTAAAATGTGTTGGCGTGACGTACGAGAATGAACCTCACTGGTTCTTGTGGCTCAAGCAAATATGTGACCCTGGACCACAAAACCAGTCATAAGGGTACATTTTTGGCCAAAAAGGGTCAATATTTGGCTGAGATACAACTATTTGAAAATTTGAGGGTGCAAAAAAATCTAAATATTAAGAAAATCGCCATTAAAGTTGTGCAAATGAAGTTCTTAGCAATGCATATTACTAATCAAAAATTAAATGTTGACATATTTACGGTAGGAAATTCACAAAAAAAGTTCATGGAACATGATCTTTACTTAATATCCTAATGATTTTTGGCATAAAAGAAAAATCGATCATTTTGACCCATACACACATTTTTGGCTATTGCTACAAATATACCCGTGCTACTCAAGACTGGTTTTGTGGTCCAGGGTCACATATGCTTGAGCTTCCATGTATGTTATGAACATTGTTCACTCATTGGTCCTCATTCATGAAACTTGCGTAAATATATGAGTAAATTCTGAGTAATAAAACAGACCTTCCCGAATTCACAAACGCTTCATAAACGTCCGATTTGATAGTTAAACGTGTATGTTAATGAATTCCAATCATTCTTAAACAGCACGCTAGTGCATGTTCATTCATTCACAATTAGCATAATCCCCGACTATGAATTACAGCTACGCAAATTGTTTGTCCAGGAACGCAGTGGAAATTTCAGGTCTACTTTCTCATGTTTGGCTCCAGTATAAGACTAACAGGCCATATGCCTAACAACTATTATTCAATAACGTGCGTCCACCAAAGAGTTTTTAGCCAGCTAAAAAAATGTCAGGCCCTCTTCCTAAAATGACCAGCCGGTGGCGCTTGAAAATGTTTTGGTGGCACAGCGTTTTTTCAGCTGAGATGCTTCGGTTGCTATGATTTGGAATATCCACGGCGGGAACGTATTACTGGTATTTCATTTTTAAGACCTTTACTAAATATAAAAAAGCAGTAACCAGTAATTCTGACTTCTCCATTGTTGTAGGCAGTAGTATAAGTAGCATGGTTGGTTGGTATTTGTCCTACTCCTCCTCTATTTATGGTTGGGTAAATAGTGGCAAGTGCTCCGTTTTACAGTTATCAACTCGAAAAAAAAACAAAAAACAAAGAACAAAATGAACACAGAATGTTTTACACACCATTTACACGTGGTAAGGAGCAGGTGCACATTTCTTTTGTACCAACTAACATTTTGAAAATACAAACATTTTCATGATTTCTAAAATTTACGATTTTCACAAAAATTCATTCTGTTTGTGTTTCATGAATGAGGCCCAATGTTTATATGTGCGTCAAGGTGCTCACGAATGTGTGTTGAAGACTGACACAGAAGAAATTGTTGATTAAAGTTGTTATTTTTGTTTTCTGTGCGCACAAAAAGTATTCTCATAGCTTCATAAAATTACAGTTGAACCACTAATGACTATTTTATCGATGTCCTTACTACCTTTCTGGGCTTTAAACGTGTCAGTTGTGTTGCTGTTTATGCAGGGTCAGAAAGCTCAGATTTCATCAAAAATATCTTAATTTGTGTTCCGAAGATGAACAAAGGTCTTACAGGTTTGGAACGACATGAGAGTAAGTAATTAATGTCAGAATCTTCATTTTTTTAAGTGAACTATCCCTTTAAGTATGACAATGGGGCAGGGCAAATTTTACTATCACTTTTTTTCTCTCAGTCGAATGAAATGCTTTGCTGAATATCTTAAAAAAGGGAAGGCTATGGCTTCAATCTCCGTAGATTAAAAAAGAAATCACAATAAAATGAACTAAACGTGAACTAAAACAAGGAACCCTCAGTAAAATGTTACCTATAAAGATAGGAAAACAAAGTGATTGTTGATATTGCCACAAATCAGTAGAATTCACCTGATGTCCTGGAAAAAAATAGTAAATTCTATTCAAAGTGATGTTTTTTTTTCTCTTTATAATACAGTCAGTTCATTATTTTTGCTCTTTCTGCCCCTTTGCCGTCCGGTTGGTGATATTGTTCAAACAGGCCCTGACTCCCGCCAAATGAAGCAGGGATCCGGCCGCCTCCTTCATCTCCTCGTCGTCACTTTCCGGAGGCTTCTCCGTGCGCCTCTTTTTTAGAGGAAGAGTGTCACTGGCCACTCTCTGTTTGACTTTTGTCAAATGTTGCCGTTTCTTGTGCTGGGCCAGAGCGAGGGCGTCCACGGACCACTCCTTGGGCTCCTTCTTGATTTTGCTTTTGTCGTCCTCCTCGGCATCACTGCTGGCCTCGTTGGCGTGGAAGCTCACCTCGCTTCCGTCGCAGTGGGCCTCTTCTCCGACATCCGAGCTGGAAGATTTGGCAAAACTGTAGGTGTGGTCCTCCTTGGGGTCGCTGCTGACCAGTGGAGAGTTACGGGTTGGCTCGCCGTCACTGGTTATTCTGTATCCGAGTACTGACCTGTTAACACAGACGAGAGATGTGTGCATTAGTGCAAGTGCACACATGCTGTTCCTGTTGTACTGTGGAAGTGCTGAGTTAAACAAATGAACTACATGCGCTTACTGTGTAATTATTTTGTGGAGCTGCTTGTAATTATGCTACTATAGTAATTAATTATAATAATATGTGTAACATGGACACTCTGTATTGATGTTTTGCAGTTTTTTGCACAGATGGCAACAACCTCTGGAACACATGAATACATTTATCCCATTTGTTATTATATAAAGTGAGTAAAGCTAAATCACAAAACTGTTAAGAATATGCCTAGTTAATATTTCACCTAAAATCAGAAAAAAAAGAAAGAAATAAAAAGAAAGAAATTAAACACTACCATTTAAAAGTCTAGGGTCTGTAGGATTGACTGAGAAAAAACAATTATTAAATATCAGTACAATTTTAAATAATTCCTTTTTATTTTAATATATTTTAACATGTAATTTATTTAAGCTGAATTTTCAGTCTTCAGTGTCACATTATCCTTCATAAGCAAAAAAAAGAAAAAAATAAATAAAAAAAGAATTGTGCTAGAAACTCTAGAATTGAAAGTCTTTTCTGCTCATCAAGTCTGCATTTATTTGATCCAAAGTACAGCAAAAACAGTACAATTTTGAAATATTTGTATTATTTAAAATAACTGATGCCTATTTAAATATATTTTAAAATGTAATGTATTCCTGTGATTTCAAAGCTGAATTTATAGCATCATTACTCCAGTCACATGATCCTTCAGAAATCATTCTAATATTCTGATTTGCTGCTCAAAAAAAGCATTTATTGTTATTATTATGTTGAAAACAGCTGAGTAGAATTTTTTATAATGTTTCTTTGAGGAACAGAAAGTTCATAAAAACAGCATTTATCTGAAATACAAATCTTTTGTAACATTATAAATGTCTTTACGTCACTTTTGATCAATTTAAAGCATCCTTGCTAAATAAAAGTATGAATTTCTATAATTTATTTCCAAAAAAAAAAACAAAAAAAAAAGTATACTGACTCCAAGCTTTTGAATGGTATAATGTTACAAAAGCTTTTTATTTCAGATAAATGCTGATCATTGGATCTTTATATTTATCAATGAATCCTGAAAAAAAGTGCTCAACTGTTTTAAATATTAAAAATAATAATAATAAAAATGAAATCAGCATATTTGAATGATTTCTGAAGGATCGTGTGACACTGAAGACTGGAGTAATGATGCTGAAAATATAGCTTTGATCACAGGAATAAATTAAATTTTAAAATATATTCAAATAGAAAGCACTGATTTTAAATAGTACAGGCTTGGTGAGCAGAAGAGACTTCTTTAAAAAAACACTAAAAAAAACATTTGACTGTTAGTGTATACTGTATAAATAGTTTGTGGGGTGAAATGATAGAACTACAACTGTTAACACATTTCACACCTTTTTTTTGTGTTGTGCACTGCAGCCTTCAAGCGCCTCATCCTTAAATGTCAAAAACAATTAAACATTTGTCTCTGAAACACACTTAAGCTTTGAAGCACCTCTTCAGTTGGCCAACAACGTCATTAAAAAGCAAATTAATTGGTGGATTACAAAACTCTCCACTTTTGGCTAACATAATATGATGAAAAAATGGCAAATAAAGACAGTTTAGCTCTATTTATGCCTCTTACCCTGAGAAACAGTAATGAAGTGTCTTTTAAGTGATGCTTGTTTTGTGCTTCTGGTCACAGTTTATATAGCAGCAGCTCTGAGTGACAAAGAACATCCCACTGCGCTTTGCAGATTCGCTGCAGAAACGTTAAAACTCCCTCTGTGGTTCGAAAAAAAATAATCTTAAGAGCTTTTCCACTTCCTGCCTCATATGTGCATTTATGACTCATAAATTATAGCCACAGCACAGCAGGCTAAAGAAACTGCTTCAATAATTAATGCCTAAATGCAGTGTCACTCATTTTAAAAAGGCAAATAGGCTGTTTTACTCTTAGGACTGTACGCAGCCTGTCACTGCACAATATGTGCATCATACAGCAAGTCACAGCCTGAGCGTAGGCTCCACGTGTGAGCATATGGACAAAGGAGAACTGCTCCTGAACTGCTTTTATCATAACTGAGATAATCTGAGATATTTATCAGGGCTAGGTCTTTGTTTAAAGCTAACGAAATAATACATCTTACGCCTGTCATATTTTACCACAAATTCAAAGACAGTTGGAGTCAAAACTTTACATACAGCTTGCAAAATGTTAATTATTTGACCAAAATAAGAGGGATCATACAAAATGCATGTTATTGTTTATTTAGTACTGAACTGAATAAGAAATTTCACATAAAATATGTTTACGTATAGTCCACAAGATAAAATAATAGTTGAAATTTATAAAACTGACCGTTTAAAAGTTTACATACGCTTGATTTTTAATACTGTTGTTACCTGAATGATCCACAGCTGTGTTTTTTTGTTTAGTGATAGTTGTTCATGAGTTCCTTGTTTGTCCTGAACAGTTAAACTGCCTGCTGTTCTTCAGAAAAATCCTGTAGGTCCTACAAATTCTTTGTTTTTTCAGCATTTTTGTGTATTTTAACCCTTTCCAACAATGACTGTATGATTTTGAGATCCATGTTTTTACACTGACGACAACTGAGGGACTCATGCAACTATTACAGAAAGTTCAAACACTCACTGATGCTTCAGAAGAAAACACAATGCATTAAGGGGGGTGAAAACTTTTTGAATTTGAAGATCAGGGTAAATTTAACTTATTTAGTCTTCTGGGAAACATGTAAGTATTTTCTGTAGCTTCTGAAGGGCAGTAATAAATGAAAAACTATGATATTTAGGCAAAATAAGAAAAATGTACACATCTTCATTCTGTTCAAAAGTTTTCACCCCCGGCTCTTAATGCATCATTTTTCCTTCTGAAGCATCAGTGAGTGTTTGAACCTTCTGTAATAGTTGCATACGAGTCCCTCATTTGTCCTCAGTGTGAAAAGATGGATCTCAAAATTATACAGTCATTGTTGGAAGGGGTTCATATACACAAAAAAAGCTGAAAAACCAAAGAATTTGTGGGACCTGAGGTTTTTTTTTTTTGATGAACAGCGGGCAGTTTAACTGTTTAGGACAAACAAGGGACTCATGAACAACTATCACTAAACAAAAAGACAGAGCTACTAGTACTAAAAAAACAATAACATGCATTTTGTATGATCCCTCTTATTTTGGTAAAACAATTAACATTTTGCACATTCTGCGAGGTGTATGTAAACATTTGACTTCAACAGTATATTTAATAAATGCTACAGAAAAGGAAATGGACTGGCATAATTGGAAAGGAAAGAAAAGGAAAGGAAAGGAAAGGGGAAAATGTGCTTAATTGTCATGAAAATGATGTCCAAAGCTGAAAATGTTAATTATTCTATTTATATGTTCTAAATATTTTATTTATGCAATTCTCATGTATGCAAAATCGAGAGATGTTTTATTCCCTTTCATTTATGCTGAATAAAATAAAAGATGAGTTTAAAGTAGTCTTTTCACAACTGTCAAAACTGTTGTTTTTGAATTCTACTGTTTTTTTTCCCAGAAAGATGTTTTGACAGCTGAACAAACTGGTACTTGGATGGACTCGAGTGGACTCTGACCTTTTTAAGATACAGACGAACGTTGCGATGGCGTAAAAGTGACGTTGACACACATTGCACACCCCTCTGTTTTAACTGTTGATTCTTTTGTTTTTCCAACTTTCCGAGCACTATGTTCTAATTCTGTCTTTTTAGAACACAACACATCTTGCATTGAGCTGCGGCAGAGCTTTGAATGCTTGATTTTGTGACCGGGCCAGACCCTGAGCCCATTTACCTTCACTTAGACATTTCGTGTAGATTTTACAGTGCACTGACACTAGCATGCCGTACCTGAGGCCCAGCTTATGAATGTTTCACGCCGAGACAGTCAGTCAGTCTGTGTGTTTGGTCATGGCATTAAAAAAAACTTAGTATTTGTGATCAATTATTCATGTCACATCATGCATGCAAGAGCGGGGCCTTGGCCCGGATAAGACTTTGCGCTAATGTCTGCAATGACCTGGCTGTTCGGATCTAATGAAACGTGAGGAATAAAGTAGCCAGACCTCAGAGGGTCAAAGGGAGAGATCAGATATGAGCCAAAGCACTGCAGTGTAAGCATGATTCTGATTGGCTGATAAACCTGTCAATCAGCCAGGAAATGGGCTCAAAGCAACCTGAAGGAGAAGACTGACCTGACAGCGGCTGTCCTGCTGACAATGGGGTTGATGGGAAGGGGTCGGATTCCTGGGAAGAGGCCCTGGCTCATCATTCGAGCTCCGTTCTGGATCACTCCCTGAGGGACTGTGAGAACACAGATAATGTACATTAATGCAAACACTACCTGAAAGCATCCTGGCATGTATAACAGCACACATATAAAATCAATTCACCACATTTAAGCATTTAGAAATCAGCTTAAAATGTTTACATTTCAGTTGTTGAGGCTGCAGGGATGAAATTTCCCTGTAGTTTCAAATAGGCTCAAGCAGGCAAGAGCTGTATAAAATATCCATTATAAATCTGTTAGGCTGGCTTTTCCAACTTTGACCCTTAAATGGTATGTAAAAACAAACAAACAGTGGTTGGCTCATTAGCAGGTTAGCCAGTAGGTCTCGTCCTGTCTCAATTGGCAGTTTTTAGGTTAAATAAACTGCAAAGTAGGTTAGACTGCATGATAAAGGTCGAACAGTTGTACCATTACAGGCAAGTTTGGAGTAGGCGTCAGAGTTACGTTACTTGCACGTGCATTGCGGTGGCAGAAAAACAGTGGTAACAAAAGGAGGGAAACGGGTAAAATCCATGGAATCGGAAAAATGTATTGTTCTGCTTTTGGATTTCAGAATCAGAATGCAAATAATTTTTATAGAATACTGTCGTCAAAGACGCCATTTAAAGCTAAACGCAGATGTTTAAACGGACAGATTATGGATGAAACCTGCTATGATTATTCTTCTTTTAAAGCATAAATTCAAATTAAACAATAGGTCTACATCATATTCACTTCTGCAGACATATTGCATTAGCCCTACAGTTACAATATGAATGTAACTGTATGTATAAATGTTTTATGTAAAAATTTACCTATTTTATCTCATAATTCTAACAATTTTTCTTGCAAATGCAAGTTTTTATCTCCTTTAATTCTTTTTTTTATTATTCTTCTTCCATATTGCTACTTGAAAATGGTCATTTTCTTCCACCAGATAGGCTCCATCCACAAAAAAACATCATCACTGTTTGCAAACGGGAAATTCCAGAAGATCTGGCCGAGGTGAGGCTGCTCTCGGCGGGTTCATGAGCACTGAACAGCCCCTGATGCCCTAGAGCTCACAACTCCAAAATCATCGAAGCTAATTTTCAAATAGACCTTTTTTTTATTAACAAACTGAATTTTTGAAATCTAAACAAGTGCATTCTCACCTAAAAAAACTCTTAAAACTACATTACGTGACACAAAATCAGTATTATTTCTAAAATTATAGTGTATTTGCACGTCCATCATGACACACGCTGTGAGAAATACCACGTAGTGGAGTGATACAAACGGTGAAGTGGTTAGAGTTCTGTTATCACTAGAATATCGCACTCCTCTCAGCCAATTGAGAACTGTTGTGGGTGTGTGTATATATATATATATATATATATTTATTAAAAATGTAATATATATATATTATTATTATTTATTATTAGTCCTGTCAAAATTAGTGCGTTAATGCGGCCGTTTAATTTTTCGAGGTTAACGGCGTTCAAAATCAGTGCATTAAATGCACTGCATGCGCAAATGCAACGTCGCACGCTGTAGCGTGTATCATTTCATATTAAAGCGCGAATAAAACTACAAGCATGCATGTCAGATCCATCACATTTAGCAGCAGCAGCTCTTAAAGTAATAGCAGCCAAATAACCTAATAACCCAGCTGCTGCAATGTCTATTAATCAAAGAAAACTAAATTAACAAAATTAATCTATTAAACAAAAGAAAAAGAGCCAATTAATAACTTTTGTAGCTTTAAAGATTCATCTATATTTAATTTAGTATTTAGGGTTTGATAACTTAATTCAATTTCTGTATATTTCCTACTTGCTGAAGATCACGGGTAAATATGTGAAGATAGGGTTTATGTGAAGATTGTTTTAAGCTCACTTAAATTAGAAGTTGTTATTTTTCCAAGTCTAATAACTGTTAAATTTGATATCTCTCAATTATACTGTAATGTTGAAAGGCTATAGTCAATGGTTAAATAAATATTAAGAAAAAAAGAAAAAAATTAGTAAAAATAATATAGTGCTGTCTAACGATTAATCACGATTAATTGCATCCAAAATAAAAGTTTTTGTTTACATAATATGTGTGCGTATACTGTGTATATTTACACAGTATATGTGTGTATTTATATATACATAATAAATATACACATTACACACACATATATTATGTAAACAAAAACTTTTATTTTGGGTGCGATTAATCGTTTGACAGCACTAAAAAAATTAACAAATATTTAAACTATACTGTCTTTATGTTGTTTCTACATAAATTTGAAGATTGAATGCAAAATAATTACAATATAAAACAACTGACAGCACTATTTATTATATAGGCCTTTTTCATGGAGGTCACACTCCGCATCCAAAAAACTTTCATGCATCCATGTTACGTGCATCAGTGCAGCATCCTCTTTTAATGAGGGTTAACCAGGGTTAACCACATTTTTGGCGCTGCAGTTGAACAGACCAAATGGCCGCTGCCCTTCTCCCAGTCCAAGTACGGGGCAACATATAGCTCCATCTGGAAAACGAACCTGGACCGGCAGCAGATGGCGAACAAAATAACCATCCATTCAGAATCCAGCACACTGATCTGGCCATTAGGCAGGAGCATTGTTGCCTAGGCAACGGTTCCCCCTATGTATGCCATAGTCGCGGAACTCAACTAGGTGACAGTGAGTTGTGGCTGCGAAGCCGAAAGGAACATCTGGGCTGGCTGGATGCCCTCTTCACCCGCCTCTCCACCCTGAGGGAACACGCTGCCATAACAAGGTGAAGCGATGCCCTGTGACAGAGGCCGTCCCAGCTAACCGAGTGCACGATGAGAATTGACGGAGATGTGCGGCTCTCCACCAATTAGCGTGGATGGGCTAGCAAACTGAATGGCTAATGATCTCGCCCCATTGTAGGCGGTTCATGTCGAGCCATCCATCCAGGCATCAGAAACAACAGCAGGACACAAAAGCAAAGCGCATTCACAGTGCAGCCACATCAGGAAGGAAGCCAGTGAGGCTTTTGTGCCTGGGGATGTTCCCTCTTTTATGTGGATGAGAGCTGTTAAACAAAGGCGAAAAAAGTGTTCGCTGGCTCAATAGAAAAGAAATCCAGATCTGCGATGGCAGTGAATGGCTTCCGTTAGCGCCATTGACCGAGATTTTCTATGTGGCATTATGCGCGGATAATGCTGCGTTTAACAGCAGGTAATAAATAAAGTGGCGCGGATGGCGACTTCCAGGAAGCTCCACTGCGCACACGCGACAGGACGCTCACTGCGAGCTCTGCAAACATCAGCAGTGATTCAGCGGCGTTTCTGTCATGTAGATGCCCATGGGAAGGTGTCCTGGCGCTCTCACAGGGGCACTGCAGAGGCAGTCAGTGCACAAATGCTATCAGACTGTTCTCTCTCTCTCGGCCTTCCTCTCAAGCGTATTAATGGCGGTGGCAGATGGCCCTGGAAACAGCGGCCCTAATGCACAATTCTGTATTGAAAAGTCAGTTTCTCTCTAATTCTTTCTTTAACAACTGTATTCTAACAGGGGACAGCATAATGCTTTTCCCATTGAAAATCTCATTCATGAGTCTTGTACATCAATTTTTATGCCTTGCAAAGTTAAATTGTTGATGTATTCTACATTTTTACTCTGTATTTTTAACTGATATAAAAAAAAGTAAACTTATTTTATCTCAGCTATAAAATAAAGCTGAACTGAAATAAAATATTTTTTAAACTTATTTTATTTCAGCTATCTGCCAGGGCATCATTTATCATTTTCATTTAGTCTAACTGAAATAAATTCAATAAAATCTATACAGACAAATATTTTGATCAATTTTCTCTTTTAAACAATAAAAAGCATAAAATAAAATGAAATAAAATGAAATAAAATAAAAGATCCATTAAAGTAATTTTAGCCTTTGGATTATAAAACATATTTTGTGAGAGGTCAATGTTTCAGAACAATTTTAAATAATTTAATAAATAAAAAAAAAAAACTGTAAAATTAAAAAAATCTAAAGCTATTATTATTATTACTACTATTACTGACCTAAATTTCAAAATTCAAAAGTAAATTCTAAAGTAATTCCTTTACATAAAATTCTCTTTTGTGTAAATGTAAAAAAAAGTAATTAAATAAAAAGACCAAAAAGGCATCAGAGACATCAGAAATACTACACAGACAAATATTTTGAAGAATGATCACTCTGCTATTTTAGATAAATAAAATAAAATACAATAAAATTATAAAATCAAATCAAATAAAAATTATTTACAAAAAATAGAAGATCCATAAAAGTAATCCACATTTATGATTTTACCCTTTGGACTATAAAACAGATTTTGTGGGAGAGGTCAATTTTTCTGAACAATTTAAATAATTTAATAAATGAATAAAAATATTAATTGTAAAATTTAAAAAGTCTAAAACTATTATTAGTAGTAGTAGTATTAGTATTAGTATTATTATTATGAATGACTTAAATTTAAAAATTAAAATATTAAATAAATTCTGAAGTTTAGAAATGTTCTTTTGTCTAAATGTAAAAAATGTAAAATAAATAAATAAATGTTGCAGCCGCAAAAAATACCAAAAAGAAATCAGAGACAACAGAAAAACTATAGAGACAAATATTTTGAAGAACGATCACTCTGCTCTTTTAAATTATGATAAAATAATATAAAATAAAATAAAATAATAGAAGATTCATAAAAGTAATCCATATATTTAATGATTTTAGTCACTGGACTATATAACAGATTTATGTGAGAGGTCCATTTTTCTTAACAATTTTATTTAATTAAAAAAATATATATTTAATTTAATAAATAAATATTAATTGTACAATTAAAAAACAAAAAATATTATTATTATTATTATTATTGTTAATGACTTAAGTAAATTCTGAAGTAATTCCTTTAAATAAATGTTCTTTTGTGTAAATGTAAAAAATAAATAAATAAATAAATAATGTTGCAGCAGCAAAAATGACCAAAAAGGCAGCCAATCCAGAGCCAAATCAGACAATCAACAAAAAAAACGCAACAATATACAAAGAAAAAACTATAAAATATAAACCTATGAAAAAAACCTATTCAAAATATTAATAAAAACTATAATAGTATTTATAGTAATAGTAGTAAGATCAATCAAGATCAATTTTGCATTATAAAGCAAAAACAATTCCCAGCCTGTTGGCATTTTCTTTTTTGTTAAGAAAAATCTTTTTTTTTTGAATAAATACATGAATAAAATTAGAAATAAAATACAATAAAAAAATAAATGAATCAATAAAGAAATGATAAACCCTGTGTGTGTTCATGTTTGGTTGGCAATAGTTCTTGTTCTGAAATAAGCTTGCAAACGTAAATCAAAAGTACTGAACGGTCTTCAGCACCATCCTTTGCCATATTTGTCCACGAGGGGGACTCATTCACAACAAAGCAGAAGCCTAACTGAACACTTAGTCCACTCTTTCTATGCACTTCCATGCTACCTTATCAACATGCATTAAAAAACTAAAAACATTAAAGTTTATTCCACACAACAATGCACCTGTAAAGCCCCTCATCACTGAATGCTTCTTTGCAACAAAAGCGTGAGTAAATGAAGCCTGAATTTTCATTTTTGCATGAACTATCCCTTTAATCCATGATTTACAACTCCTTCACATGCAATTTCACAGCAGTCAATCTGTAGATGAGGCGTCCTGACAGGACTCCTCCTTGGGCAAACTACACACTCAGTAAGAAGTACCTTAAAAACGCTGCTTATACAAAGAGTTCCAGGGCGAGAGAGCTTTTGGCCATTGTTTTCTCACAATACAGCTGGGGGCTGCATGATTCGTACATTCGGGCCTATGACACGCACCACTGCTTCTGTAGAGCGAGCGCTTCTTTACTCACAAAAGCCAAACAGCGGGGACTCCACATCCTCTCAAGAATCAGCCTCCGCACATGGGCTCTATGGCCACTGGGCTTCTTTCTGTATAAACACCAGTGGAGGAGGAGGTGTACTGAAGGAGCTTTTGTATTCAGCTGGCACACTTCTGTATGAACAGGTTCAAGTAAGCAAGGTCAGAGGCCATACAGAATGACCGACTAAAAGCTTGACTTGTATCTCAGTTTGATATAGTGAGAAAATCCTCCGCTTTATGGCTATGAAATGTAAGGTCAACACAATAAAGACCAATCCGAAAAGAACCGCGTTTGCGTGTCTATTAGTATTTATACAGCATGATCATCTGAGAAGATTTTTAATAAAAATATGAGTGTATGTGTGAGTGTATTCAATTGTTTTTTAAGTACAAGCTGTGATGTCATCCACGTCAGATAAATTACCATGCTCCCAAAAATTTTATTTACTCACCCTCACCATCCAAACATACAACTTCATTTCTTCTGTGGAGCGCTAAAGGAAATATTTTGAAAGAATGATCATTCTGCTCTTTTAAATAATGAAAACAAGCAAGAAAGCAAGCAAGAAAATAAATAAATAAATAAATGAGTAAATAAATTATGATTTAAGCCTTGGGACTATAAAACAAATTTTGTGAGAGGTAAAATAAATAATTTAATAAATAAAATGAAATATAAAAATATAATTTGTAAAATATAAAAAACATTACAAATATAAATTTAAAAAATATATTAATTGTAAAAATATGTACAATTTCTAAATGTGTTAATTATTATTATTATTATTATTAATCAATTCTGAAATATTTCCTTTAAATAAATGTTCTTTTGTGTAAACAAAAAAATTATTATTATTATTATTATTATGAAATTTTAAAATTACAATTTTAAGCAAATTCTAAAATATATTTAGAAATAAAAATATAAAAAATAAAATTAAATATACACAAATATTTTTCAAATGTAAAAAATATAAATATTAATTGTAAAAAAATATCTAAATCTATTATTAAATTTATTATTATTATTATTATTATTATTATTGAATTTTAAAATTAAAATTTTAAATAAATTATGATTTTTTTTTTACATTTATTACTATTATTATTATTATTAAATTTTAAAAGTACACTTTTTAGTAAATTCTGAAATAATAATAATGAATATAAATAATACATGTCCTTTTTGTGTAAAAAAAAAAAATATATATTAATAATAAATAAATAATGTCATTTTAAAAATGAAAAAGTCGCACTGTATTAGACTTAAGCTGCCACAAAAATTACCAAAAAAAGGCAGGCAATCTGGAGGTAAATATATTTTTAAAAAAAAGCACCAATTCCTGTCTTTTCTTTTGTTCAGGTGCTGAACTCATTTGGGAGCCATATGGGAATCTCTCGTTCCAAGACTAAAAATTGAGCCTTACACATATCACCTGATTTAAAATCAGCTCTAGGAACGTCTGCGCCACGAACATCCAATTCAGCGAGTAAAAAAGAATCCAGATTAACACCAGCAGCAAGCCTTAATGGTGACTACAGCTTCGTAGAAATGCGCCAGAGAAACAAGCATTTACATGCCTGCTCATTTAATCTAATACCGCATCCGCTGGAATCACTCCTCCGGGGTATAATGAGAGAGACACAGTGAGAAAAGAGATAAAGACAGATAAACACACAGACAGACACTGAAAGGAAGAGGAAAGGCGATGAGAAATGCAGATGACAAATTCCCTGTACTGTAAACTTGGCACCTGCTGTTGTGCAATAAAGCCCGTGCATTTAGCTTAATTCTCTTCCCAGACGAACTATAGGAAGTATATTGGATTTGAGGGGATCGCTTTTCAGCTCGAATATTTGCAGCGTGATAAATGTCAGCATTAGCCGGAATTAAAAGGAAGGAGCAGTCAAGTGATACACTGCTATCTTGAGGCATTGAGGCAGGAATAACGCTGCAAAGCGACGCCGGCGTCTTAAACAATTCTCCTACACGCTACAGAGAGCACTCGTCTGTGCTGATGGATTCCCGGCTTGCTATGAGAAGTCCTTCTGCCTTTCACGGCCAAATAAAATCCCCAAAACGCACTCCCGAGATGGCTAGCGCATACATCACATGCCTTGAGAGAGAGAAACAGAGTTTCAGATGCCTTTTTGTTCATAGAGCCACGGCGACTGCCACGGCACAGAACCGAATCCAAACAAAACGCCGTTTAAGGATATCATTTCAGGAGGAGTTGCTGTCAGTACACTGACAGAGATCGAAGGGCCCTTTGTAGGTCACACAGCGACAAGGGACCTCCTTAGGGACTAATCTTCCGCTCGCTGCTTCACAACTATTTACCACGCTGCCATGGCAACCGAGACCGTTCCCGCCTCTCGCCCCGGTGACCAGGAGCAAGGTCAGGCCGAAAAGATAAACAGCGCACAAGGTCTCAACGTTACGCAAGGCTCCCGCTGACAGAAAGCAGATGCGAGCAAACCAACGCTCTTTTTGAGTTAGCGCCGACTGCGTGAAACAGAGGCAGGCGGGATGTCGGCGTGTGTTTTCAAGGCTCGGCGTGTGAGCTCTGCTTTGATTCTCCAGACAAATGAACATGTTGGAGTGCTTGAAGAATATCTATTATTCACAGGGTGGAGACCCAGCGTTCGTTTAAGTGCTAGGCTCTGATGAGATTTTAGCACACGTTGTCGGGAGCGCTTGATGACGCCTCGCACCGTGTCAGGGCCCTGGGGTTAAGCATTTTTAAGTGGCAAGTCTTTAAACACAACCAGCGTTTTTGCAAATAAACCTGTAGTTGAGGTCAAGTTGAGGCATGCAAGTTGGAAAACAAAATAAATCAAGGTAATTCGTTATGCTGGGTCTCACCACACTCTTAAAGGGGAGTCTACGCAAAAATGGAAATTCTTTCATCATTTATTTACCCGCATGCTGTTCCAAATCGGTATGATTTTTTTTTTTTCCTCTGTGATATTCTGAAAATGTTGGTACTAATCAGTCTCCATACAATGGAGGTCTAGGGAAATCATAATTTTCATTTTTTGGGTGTGCGATGCCATAGAAGAAGGTAAAAAATCTAACTAATAGATACCACTATGCTTTTTGCCATACCATACTAGTTAATTGATGACATTAAGAATTAAAATTAAGATAAGTTTGTTTTCTGTAATGTTATGTGTAAATTTGCATTTGAGACATTATCTGATGAAATACACACTAATCTGCATTTTCAGAACAGAAATCTGAACATTGGATAAAGCCAAGTTCAATGTTTTTGTTTCATTTTGCTGACATATTAGAGGTCAAAGGTTTTAACAGAAGGGATTTTTGATATCTCATTATTGTGAATCAGAAAATTATGGAAGCCTATTTCTGCCACTGAATAAAAAATAAAAAAGGTTACTGCGACTTTTTATCTCACATTTCAGACTTTTTATTCAGAATTCTGATACAAACTCGCAATTCTGACTTTTTTCTTGCACATACGAGGTTTTATCTCACAATTCAGACTTTTTTTCTCAGAATTTCCCGATACAAACTCACAATTCTGACTTCTTTTCTTCCAAATGTGAGTTTTTATCTTGAATTCTAACTTTTTTAATCAGAATTCTGTAATACAAACCCGCAATTGCAAGCTTTTTCTCACAATTCAGATTTTTTTTTTCACAATTACGAGTTTCTATCTCACAATTCTGACTTTTTTTTCAGAATTCTGACACAAACTCACAATTCTGCCTTTTTTTAAAATTCTGTGATACAAACTCACAATTGAGAATTTTTTCTTGCATATGTGAGTTTTTATCTTGTAATTCTGAGTTTTTCTCACAATTGCAAAGTTTTTATCTCATAATTCTGACTTTTTCTCACAATTGCGAGTTTCCACTCACAATTCAATCTTTTTTCAATTCAATCTTGCGAGTTTGTATCTCGCAATTCTGACTTTTTTTTTGCGAGAGTCGCAGTTACCTTTTCAATTTTTTTATTCAGTGGCAGAAAAGGGCTTTCATAGAAAATACTGACAACAGCCATATAAAAATAATTTCACCATATTGTATAAAAGCAGGCAAATGATACTGTATATGAACAAACCCTGTAAAAACCTTCAGAATATAGAATAATTAAGAATAAACTGCAAAGTGAACATTTCTGACTCAGTGCATGGAAAAAAGCTTATTTTGTGAAAATGGTCTTTCTACAGACACAAATAGATATTAAACAAATATTAAATAAATAAAGTAAACCTTACAAGTGTAATTTGCATGTTTTTTTTCTGCTAGTCTGAAAAAAAAACACAATGAAAACATTGACCAATGCATGAAAGTTTTTGCCTGTAGTGTCTTGCCTTAAAACAATCTTTTTTCTTTTTGTAAACAACACTTTAAAATCAGAATCTTTTCTAGAATGATAATATTCTGTGTAACTATAAATGCCTTTGTTTTTTATGTCTCTGACAGTCTTTTTCATGTTGCAATGGCTACATAGTAGAATCGATTGCATAGATCATCAGATTTGAATACACAAGAGCAGCTGTCCCAGTTAAGCAATGAGCCATAGTAGAGGAACGTCCCTCCATCTGTGGGAAAAAAAAAAAATCACTAAACCCCTGCGAAAGGTCAATTACCATTTTTATAATGATGCGGATGGGGATTTGCTTGTTTGCAGCAACAACTAAGTTTAATTGCGCAGTTAATAACACGAAATGCCTTCCCAAAATACACAGTGTTGGCAAACAGATCCCAGCCGTTGGATATCAGAGGCTGAGGGAGGAAAACAGTCTGAGAAAAAGACAGAGAGGGGCAGAAATACTTGAGAAGGGGTTATAAGCCCAGACAGACTCCTAAAGCTAGTGTTGTTTTTGTTTTAGTGGGCGAAATCTATAGTACACACACACACACACACATAAGAGTGCTTTTAAAAACTACTGCAAGCTTTTGGGTGCCCTGCCTCTTCATTTTCATAAGATTAAAGCAACTTCTGTATCTAGGGTGGGTCGCCTCAAAGGCGTCGACTGTACTGTACCGCTATAAACTAAGCTCGGAGGCATTCGATGTTACAGCAATGAATAAACACCAAGAGCGTGTTTGTGTGGGTGCCGTCACGTGGTTCGTGTTGATATGCAGAAATTGCTCTAATTCTGAGAGAAGTCAGTAATTTCCCTCAGGTGCCCGCCTCAGGCCCCGCAGCGGTGCGTAGGCCTCGGGAGTGCTCAGAGATTAAGGGCTTACAGTTGGCACATTAGCTGCTAAATGAATCCTGCTCTGTCACTGGTAACGGGGCCACCTAGCTGTCAGATACGTTTGACTGCAGTCCTACTCCACCCCTTGCCTAAATACACCCTTCAACACACTAATGTACACAAATGCTTACCTACAGGAGCTAATCTTACTGACTATAAAATATTATTTATTTTGTGTTGACCTTTATACCCTTTCAGTGATACGGATAGTGGAAAGAGGGAATTAAATAAAAGGTAAAAGATATAAATCTTAAATTAATAAAAAAAAAAAAAAAAGAATATTAAATAATAAAAGGGGAAAAAAATATTTGCCTGGCTTTAAGGTTTATATTATAAATAATTTTATATAATATAAATAAATACATTTTGTGTTTTTTGTATACTATATACTATTTTCTATACTATAGATAGATAGATAGATAGATAGATAAAGATAGTTATTTTTGTTAATTTATAAATATTTTTATATTAATATATAAATATTAGTTTTTTTTATTTTCCTTTAAAATAAAGAATATTTAAAAATTATTATTATTATTATTATTATTATTATATTTAAAAATACTGTGTTTTAAATAACCAGGTTTCTAAACAGTAAAAGATATAAATATTAAGGTACAATATATAAATAAATGATAAAAATAAAAATAAAAATAAATAATAATAATAATAATAATAATAATAGGATTATTATTATTATTATTATTATTATATTAAAAAATACTAACTGTGTTTTAAATAACCAGGTTTATAAACAATAAAATATATAAATATTCAAGTAAACAATATAAATATTAGAAAAATGATAAAAAATAATAATAATAGGAAATAACAAAAATAAATAATTTAAAAAAATAATCAAAGGAAAAATAAAATCATTTTTGCCTGGCCGCAAACTTTATATTATAATATAAATGATTTAAATTGCTTCAGTAATGATCCAGCAATGTAGTAACAGATTCAAAAAAAAAAAATTAATTAAAAATTAAGAAATGTTGGGAGGTAATAATTAAGGTCTATACATCGTATAAATATATAAGTGTGTGTGTATATATCCAAATGAGCTGAATTTTAATAAGTAATTCAAATACATACATTTCAAATTAAATCAGGATTCTCTCTCTCTCTCTCTCTCTCTATATATATATAATTTATTTTTTATTTATTTTCTATTTTATTTATTTATAGTTTTAGCAAATTCGCCGCCAAATGTATGGCTAGATCCGAAACACACACATACACACTTGGGTGGGCAAATTAGCCAACCATCAGTACTCCAAATCAGCTCAGTTTTTGTTTTGAGTGTGGGGTGTTAAGTTACCCAGCGGTACCCCACAGGAGGGAGTTGTGTTGTTTTCTCTCTTTGCTTTGGTGCATGTCGATACATGCTAGTGGAGCGTGAAAAGCCGCTGCTACCACAGCGTCCACTCAAACAGTTCTTCTTCTCCCCCCCTTCAGTCTTTAAATCCCCAAACAAGGATTGTGAGCGGTGTGGCGGAGCCAAACACACATCAGCCGAACGGGGATCAAACACTACGGAGACACTCGACGTGTGTGGACACCAGTCAGTCTCGCCCCCTCTGGGACACGCCCTTCTCATAATGACCCTGTCCCCATGCTGCCCTCCACAACCCAGCAGATAAGCCACTAGCGTCTGTGTGCTTTATGAGCCTCTAATGGCCTCCGCACGCATGAGTAGAGCTTAAAACAGTAGAGCGCGCTTGTTCTGTCCTCCCCCCTCTGCTAGCCCTGCTAAACACACATACACACATGCTGGACAATCCTCTCCCTCACATCTTTAAAAGGGTAGTGCACCCACTCACAACGAGATTTACTCACTCTCATGTCATTCCAAACCCCTTCCAATGCTCTTGTTTTCACAGACGACAACAGATGTTTAGCAGGATGCTCAAGCAGTGTTTTTCCAAAAAATTAAACAGTGAAGATTGATCATAGGGTTCCAAGCTCCAAAAATGACTAAAAGCACAATAACAGAAACTGATATGGATGGAAAGATAGATCTCAAAATCATTTTGTCATTGTTGGAAAGGGTTCAAATACACAAAATGCTGAAAAACCAAAGAATTTATGGGACCAGAAGTATTTTACTGAATAACAGCAGGCAGCAGGACAAACAAGGGACTTATGAACAGCTATCACTAAATAAACAAATTAAAAAACAAAACAAAGAAAAAAGCTGTGGCTCATTTAGGTAACAACACAGTACGAAGAATCAAGTGTATGTAAACTTTTGAACACGGTCATTTTTTTTATAAACAACTCTTGTGGACATCTTCCATGTGAAAATATCTTATTCAGGTCAGTACTAAATAAAAAATAACATGCATTTTGTATGATCCCTCTTATTTTGGTAAAATAATTAACATTTTGCAGATTTTGCAAGGTGTATGTAAACTTTTAACCTCAATTGTTTATAGAGGGCATTAAATACAAGGTATTTGCATTTATTTTTGCTAATATGCCTGGTTTCAACGTTTATATTATAATACACATGATAAAAAAATACTTCAATAATGGTTCAGCAATGCAGTAGTCAATAAAGAGAAAACAAAGTCGTAAAAAAAAATCATTTTTTATATGTAACTTCGGCAAATCTAAAATAAAAAATATATATTTTAGATGTCTAAATATATTTTTGAGGGCTTTTATCATTTTATCATAAAAATATTGCATTAATACTGTACCTAAAACAACAAAAAAATATATATCTGTAGTTTTATACACCCAGCACAATATTACGCAGTTTTTACAACACAACAAAGTAAAAAACAGATAAGAAACAATTAAGAAACAGGTTCTGTAATATAAAATAACTAGGTTTATAAAGATTTTATTTTGAATTTTGCCAAATTTGAATCTGATGCATGCAACACTTAACAAAAATATTATTTGGCATAGAATTTAAATATTATAAAGAGTTTTGATTATGAACTGTCACAGAGCTACTACTATTGTCTGGCAAGAATTGTGTAAAATTAATTTTACATTTTACAATCTAAAATTCTTCATCTGTAACTAAAACTAAAAATGTAATTTTATAATCTAAATATTTACTTCTAACTAATTTTACTTCTAAAAAAACCCATGAGACTTTATAGTGCACAAAGTGCACATACTAACTTAAACGAACAGTTCACCCAGAAATGAAAATCTGCTGAACATTTACTCACCTTCAGGCCATCCAAGAAGTAGATGAGAACAGATTTGAAGAAATTTAGCATTACATCACTTGCTTACCAATGAAGAAAGCAATATCATGGACAGATGACTCATATTTTAGCCTGAAGCAATGATTTTAAGTTAAAAACATCCTGGTGGATTTGTTTATTAGAAACACACAAAGCATTAATTGATAGATTAAAGTCATGTGGATCACTTATCGTGATGTTTTTTCAGCTGCTCTCATTCTGACCGCACCCATTCACTGTGATGAAATGCAAAATTTCTCCAAATCTGTTTTGATGAAGAAACAAACTCATTTACATCTTGGATGGCCTGTGTGTGAGTAAATGTTCAGTATATTTTCATTTTTATGTGAACTATTTCTTTAATTTAGCATTTTGTCACCTTTGGAGTTTGACAGCTCCAGGTCATCATTTATTTTTTGTATTCTACAGAAGAAAGCAAGTCATACATATTTGAAACAATATATACATGAGCCAGAAGTTTTATTTTTGGTGAGCTATCCCTTTAAAACTAGTTTTACAGATGCCCACAATGCAAGACAATAAAGAGCTGTCAGTTACAGACCTTCCCTCCTGTTTTTTTATTTTTGGCTCTGCACAGTAAAATGGCCCGGTGTGTTGAGTCGAGGACGATAAATAATTAAACGCCTCTTTAAGATGCCTTAGTGAGTTTTTGAGCACCATACGCTCTATGTAAAGATCTCCGGATGTCTTCCTTCCTCTCGCTTCCTTTCGCTCCCCTGGCCGGGCTTGCCGTCGCCATGGCAACCGCTCACATTTCACACACTTGAGAACAGTATATCATGCAACGGCCGAGGCTAAAACAGGAAATAGCGCTCTGTGCTTAGTCGCGGCTTCAGAGGCGTGTTTACAGGCGGTAATAGAAACCAGACGCATGGTGGTGACTATAAACGTGGACGCTCACCGATAGCATTCGGTGTAGTATTATAATACGCAGCCCCTGACTTCAGAGTGTATTTATAGAAGTTACTGTGAGGAAGCAGAGAAATCAGGACGCACTTTATATAACAGGGACAAACATATTTCTGAAAATGACTTTTACAGCCAGACTGTTCTCAGGTCAGCAGATCGTGCGGGTTTACTGAATGACCGTTACGCTCAAATCCACTTCCCACTGACCTCAGACCCCCCGTGAGCAGTCAGAGAGAGCGCTAGAGTTACGAGGTGAACTCAAGGGACGCGTCCAGATAAGACCTTGAGGCCTGGGATGGTTTATTTGTTTTGGCATTTTCAGTAAAGCGGACATAAAACAGAGCAAGACATTTTTTGAAGGGCACGTCAATGTAGCAGCACAAAGTGCTATACGTGTTTTATCTCTGATAATGCACAACGAACATCCACACAAATCTTTTCAAGCACACCTCTGTAGAGGAGCCTCTAAACCACGGTGTAGGGTCGAAAATCAACAAAGACCTCTGCTTTCCTGTCCCAAACCTGGCTTACATATCAAAAGGGCTATTTGGAATTGCTGAAGACACAGAAGTGCTGATAGTGATCAAAATGTGTATACATTGGGGGTGTGCTGTTTGTCAGACCCTTTAGTACTGTGGGAGAAGCTGTAATCTGCTGATTGGTCAGGCTGAATATCTCAGATTTGTTTTTTTTAGTAACATGGCAGAGGAACGGATAAAAGAAGATTGTAACAATTGCTCTGTCTCTCAGGTAACATTCTACATACATGCTAGGTAGGCAAATTCAAGTGTAACCATAATGAAATACTGTTACTAAAGGGGACATTGGATGCAAAATTCACTCTTACGTGGTGTTTGCATACAGTCATGGCCAAAAATATCTGCACCCTTGCAATTCTGTCAGAAAATGCAATCCTTCTCTCAGAAAAAAAACAAAAAACACACTGGACAAAATTATTGCAAAAAATAACTGAAATCAATCACTTCCTATAACCATGAATGAGTTTCTTACACCTCTCTACTGGAATTTTGGACAACTCTTCTTTTGCAAACTGCTCCAGATCATTCAGATTTGAAGGAGGCCTTCTCCCTACTGCTGTTTTGAGATCTCTCCACAGGTGTTCTGTGGGATTTAGATCTGGACTCATTGCTGGCCATTTCAGAACTCTCCAGTGCTTTGTTTGTTTTTCTTTCAAATCCACAGACAACTCCTTACATGTTTTTCTTTTCTCCATGCTCAGTGTGACACACAACACAAAGGTTGAGTCAACTTTTCTCCACTTTAACTGGTTGCAAGTGTGATTACTATATTGCCCACACCTGTTACTTGCCACAGGTGTGTCTAAATACAAATTACGGGAGCATCGCATGCTTGAAAAGCAATTATTTCTTACAATTTTGACAAGGTGCCAATAATTTTGTCCGGTCCATTTTTGAGTTCTGTGTGAAATTTTATCAAGTTTGACTTTTCTTCTGTTTTTTTGTTTGTTTGTTTGTTTGTTTTGTTGTGCAAACAACAACAATAAGCATGTGAATACCAAAACATTTGCAATTGGAACAATTTTCTGAGAGAAGTGCTTTGGCCATGAACACACAACCACCCTACAATGATAAAAATCCATTCACCCTTTTTTAATGCCCAAGAAACCTAAACGTTCTCAACTATCAAGCCATTTTGATTTTCTGAGCAGTATGACATTATATTGTCCCAGGCCCCGCCCATGACTGCTGACGGACTGTCCTGTATTAACATATTCCCGCCCTCAACCGTCATTTTCTCTGTGCTCGAGCAGCTGTAGCGACAACGATGTGCAGTAAGCAATGCAGGTGTTTTGTAGTTGGATGTAAAAGTGAACATAAGCCACTATGGACAAAGTGGATTAGTTTTGTTTTTGATGGTAATGTGCCACCAAATACACAAAAAATAATGAAAGGGGTGGGGTGAGCAGAGCTCATTAGCATTTAAAAAGACATGCATCAAAATGGGTCGCTGTGAATAGAGCTATTTTTGACAAGGTCAAAAGGGGGTTGTTTTACACGACCATTGAGACCATACAGACATTTCATAAAGACCCTAAAGACCTAAAGAATCATACCATCTTGGAAAATGGGCAACCTTTTTTCAAAAATTTTAGATCAGTATGAAGATGTATCTTATGCTCATCGAGGCTGCATTTATTGGACTGAAAATACAGAAAAACAGTAATATTGTGAAATATTTAAAATGATGGTTTCTGTTTTAATATACTTTAAAATATAATTTATTCCTGTGGTGGCAAAGCTGAATTTGTTGATTTATTGAGTTACGTAATCACATTACTTTTTTCAAGTAACTAGTAAAGTAACACATTACTTTTAATTTACAGTAAAATATCTGAGTCACTTTTCAAATAAATAACAGCAGTTACTTTTTTCCCATTTATTCATTGACAGGTCTCTTATTCCCATGTTGAGAGAAATCGGGAGTAAGATGTTACTGACGTTCTAGAATAAATGTGAACATGAATTCTCAAAAAAAAAAAAAAAACAGATTCAGTATTTCTCAAAATAAATAAAAACAGTGAAATGCAACTCAGAATATGACGCAAAACTGCAATAATTAAATCTTAAATAACAAATATTCTTTATGTATTTAATCCCATTATATTAACCAATGTCTTTGCTGCAGACCTTCGATGATCCAATTCAACCATACTAATAAGCAAAAATTACTCTAGACAAACATTTGTACTTCTTTTTTATAGCTTAAGTGTGCTGAACTTTCTTCTTTTGCATTCTGCTATACAGATGTGAATTTACTTTTCCTTCAGCCATTCATTTTACTTTTGGTGTGAAAGGGTTTTTACGGTAGAACTTTTTTATATTAAAAACAAACAAGCAAGCCCTGACCAGATTTGAAAAGTAACACAAAAGTAACATAACGCATGACTTTCCATAAAAAGTAACTGTAATTAGTAACTTTCTTAGTGAGTAACACAGTATTGTAATGCATTACTTTTAAAAGTAACTTTCTCCAACACTGGAAACTCGTGATACTTTTTTTTTCAGGATTCTTTGAAAAGTAAAATTGATAAAGAACAGCATTTAATCAAAATAGACATCTTTTGTAACAATTAAAGTTTTTATTGAATAAAAGTATTAATTTCTTTTTTTTTTTTTTTAATTTCAAACAGTAGTATTATTGCAAAATATTTTTGTTACAAAAGTTCACTTAAAATTTTTCCATCAAGCAATCCTGAACAAAGTATCACATGACAGGTTTTCGACATTGATAATAAATAAAAAAGAAATGCTTCTTGAGTGCCAAATCAGCATTTCTGAATGATTTCAGAAGGATCATGTGACACTGAAGACTGGAGTAATGATGCTAACAACACAGGAATAAATTCAATTTTAAAGTATATTAAAATAGAAAAACATTTTAAATTGTAATATGAGACTTCTTTCAAAAACATAAAAACAATCTTACAGATCCCAAACTTTTGAACAGTATGCTAGTCAAGTGATTCAACATTACCATTTAAGTGCTGCCTATTGCAATACAATATAGTCACACAGTAGTCAACACTCTCTCACGTATTTCGCTATTTCTCACATATTTCTAACTGCAGTTATTTCTGTTGTCGGTATAAGTAGCAGTGGGTGGTAATAGCCAAGAAATGTACAGTTTATACCATCATTCTTATAACATTTCTCCAGTCATTCAACAATCCTACAGCCTGAACCACTGTAGTGAAAGCACATTTACAGCGGGATAGTATAGCAGCGTGATTGTTAAGTGCGGACAGCTTTACAATAGCAGCCTTCAATAAACTTTACACATTCCACAGAGCAATTAGCATGAGCCATGCCACTTGACGATTTCAATTTGCTCAGCGAGACGCAACACCCACGAACCTCCGTCTGAGAGACGGACGAGAAAACAATACGAACAACAGACGATCTGCCATCAGTCTCAGAGATGGGCACTCGCTGCCTCTGGAAGACCAAAGACTTTCTCCTGATTAATGTCTTTAGTTCTGTCCTATCTGCTTTCTGTCCATCTCTCTATTTTTCTCAGTCCCTAATTGGAAAGACTGAATTGATGAGGAGAAATGGCTTTGTAGGTGATAACCAACATATAATTATTGCTGCTTGCTAAGGTAAACATCAATATTATTATTCAGTCATAGTCAAGTTTTAAGCTTAGCAACATCCTACAGTAGCAACCTTCTAATACCCTCGCATGTAAACAAAAACTACTGTGTTCTGCTCCAGTATATTAATGAGCTCAACATATTGAGTTGATTTTAAAAGACTAGAAATGTCCTGGATGAGGCATTCAAGGCTTTTTAAAGCATTTTTTCGTTCACTCAACCCAATCTAATCCACCCTCTTTCTTTCTTTCTGTCACTTCATTTTATTGTCTTCACTAGCCTGACAAAAATGGAGATTTATTCTTCTTTTATCTGAGTCATACAGACACAATGCCTTCCTTACTCGGTGGGAGCGGAAGAAGGAGATGGAGGAAAGATGGGACGGAAAGATGGAGATAGACAGGCCTTAGGAAAAATACAAAAAAAAAAAAAAGAAAAAAAAATCTGACCCAGAGGTAGTCAGTGTCTATCCAAATATGCAGGTCAGGAGGCACAAGAGCCAATATATTCTGAGATCACTGGAGAAAACACTTCTATTTAATCACAAATTACACTTTCTGTATCACACATATAGCAATTTAAGTAAAAATTGTATTTAATAAAATATGAATTTTATATTTCTGCTGTTAAGGAAAAGCACTAGAGCTGCATGAACTCCACAAGTTTGCTTAAAGGGATAGTTCACCCAAAAATGAAATTTCTTTCATTAAACACCATGCTCTAATGTCGTTCCAAACCCGTAAGACCTTCATTCACCTTCAGAACACAAATTAGGATATTTTTGATGATATATGAGAGCTTTCTGACCATTCATAGACAGCAAAGCAGCTAAGGACAACATTAAAGTAGTCCATGTGACATCAGTGGCTCAATCTTAATGTTATGAAGCCAAGAGAACAATACTTTGTGTTCCGAAGATAAACGAAGGTCTTACGAGTTTGGAAGTTTCGACGTGAGCATGGTAATTAATGCCAGACTTGTAATTTCTGGGTGAACTATCGCTTTAAAAACCCAGATTTTAATGCGAATCCCACTGTATATTTACATTTATACAGTATGTTTTATGTTGGCTGGGACCTTGCAAAATGGTAAGACAAGGGTTCCCCAGACGTTTCTCCCTGATGCTGGAAGGCATGTATCTTTTAGAGCGGACCCCCCATCGTTAGCCGGGGTGGCATCAGAGGCAGAGATGAATACATTTCAATGTGACTTCTTAGTCACTCATCTGACTCATGTAGGTTCAAAGCAGCCGCTGTAGTAGAGAATGAAAGAATGACTGAAATGAAAATTTACGCATCCACCTCTAGAGAAGACAGGTAATGTCACCGGCATGTCACACAGCGCTCTATTGTGCTCTCTTTGCACTCCTTCTCTCAGCGTTTCTCTCTTTCTTTCAACTAATTCAAAGACATGAAGAAATGCGGAACAATTATGACACAGCAGCTATTTATCAATGGTGAAATCTGAGGAATGGCAGGTGAAAGGAGCACAAGGAACATTTTCACCCTGATCCCCCGAAGCAAAGCCTCAAGCCAAGAGAAACTCTCCCACATTCATTACTGTTTATTACATGAAGAAAACACATTCATGGGGGTTGATGTTTTTTTACTGTAAACATGCATTTCTGTAGACAGTAGCTGTGTGTTCTGATAAAACAAATTGTTTTAGTTTAAATTAATATCTTACATTAATGTTCTGGGTTCTACAACAGCGTTTTATTGCCACGTAAAAAAAATCTAAGATTACGAGATTAAAGTCATAATATTTAGAGAATAAAGTCAAAATTCCGAGAATAAAGTCGAAATATTTCGAGAATAAAGTAAAAAATTTTTGAGAATAACGACAAAATATTCCGAGAATAAAGTCGAAATATTTTTAGAATAAAGTCAAAATATTTCGAGAATAAAGTCGAAATTATGAGAAAAAAGTCGTAATTACGAGAATAAAGTCAAAATGTTTTGAGAAATAAAGTTAGTTTTTGATTAGTAATTGCTAAGAACTTCATTTGGACAACTTTAAAGGCGATTTTCTCAATATTTTGATTTTTTTGCACCCTCAGATTCCAGATTTTCAAATAGGTGTATCTCTGCCAAATATTGTCCGATCCTAACAAATAGAACATCAATAGAAAGCTTATTTATTCAGCATATTCACATATTTCAGATGATGTATAAATCTAAATATAAATTGACCCAGTCACAATATTACACAAGTTTAACAGAAAAAATAATGTAAGTGCTTTTTAAAAATTATAAGCTTTACATTTTTGCTCTTAAATCTCATAAAATCTGCCCTATTTCTTTCCATTGTAAGTGCCTCAGCATACACTTGTTTTTCTTTTGCCTTTTTAAGACAATTAGGGGTGAGTTGAAAATCTAAAAATTATTTTTAAAAATTATTAAAATAAATGTAATTGATCTCAACTTGTATTGAACCTGGGTTATTCCTTTGATGTGCATATGATTGTGATGTCACATTTATTAAATTAGATTACCGATAACCCTAATAACATTACAGCGAAGGAACACTAATGAAGAATGAAAGGACGGAGAGTGCACAAACAGACACGCACTGACACAAAAGTACATACACGCATTCCCATACACATCCTAGACGTGACTACATATTCAAAACACGGCTCAGTTTTGTCACGTCCATTTTGATACAACTCTTGTAGAACAAAGAGGAGATAAAAGAGGAAACGTGCAAGACAGAAAGGCAGGCAGGAGACAGCGTTCCCGTTCCAGCGCACACTTGCAGGCGTTGAGAATAATAAGGTCTGAAAAGCATTACTGAAAGAGTTCCACAGCTCCGTCCAATCCTGACAGCCTTTCTTCTCAGCGAGCGAGTGACTTAGCCCCTGAATTTCAAACTGTTGCGGCTGGGAAAAAACTGAGAGACGTGTCTCGCTGTAATTCATCAGAACTCAAAAACAAAAGTTAGTTGTAACGTGTCGTCTACGTGATGAATACAGTCGGCTTGCGGGAAGAGAGCTTTACAAATTTGGTTTGTGTGCTGCTTTTTATGCGCTTCTTTGCCACATTTAAAATGTGGACGTGACTGGAGAATATGTGCGTGTTCCCAAATGCATATGTCACAGCACATCATGGATGTTTTGTGTCCTAATCCCATTGGTCTGGAATGATTCAATGCAAACATGATGTGTAATTGTACTATAATAACCCAAAGATCACACTGAGCCACAGAGAGGGGAAAAGTGCACTCTGGGTAACTGGGACATCTTCTTAATAAGACTTCCTTCCTCTTTATTGTTACTGTCATGCCTCATAAAAAAACGCTGACCTCAAATTTGTATGTGCACCTCAAATCATGCAACTTGATGAAGTACACTCTTAAAAATAAAGGTGCCATAGAAGAACCACTTTTGGTTCCACAAAGAACCATTCAGTCAAAGGTTCTTTAAAGAACCATTTCTTTCCTGCCTTTTTACAATCTGTAGAACCTTTTGTGAAACAGAAAGGTTCTTCAGATGTTAAAGGTTCTTTATGGAACCATGTAGACACAAAAAGTTCTTCTATGGAATTGTGAAGCACCTTTATTTTTAAAAGTGTAACCTCCTGAAACCACCATAGGAAACATTCTAGCATTATAAGGGGTTTTCACAAATATGTAAAGAGTTATAAATCTCTGAGCCTCCTTTTACCAATTTAGCAACAGAAGCATAGTTTGTGTTCTACAGCATTTCTAAACACAGCCACAGCTTTCTACAGGCTTTGAACTTCAGAGGCGCTACTCAACATGAAGGGGCTGAAAAAAAACACACAGGAAAGAGCAAAAGAGAGGAAAGAGGGGGGTTTATTTGGATCGTTTTTCATGGAGTGTCAAAAGGGCTTCCACAATCACCAAATCAATCCCGACCTACTGGTAACTGGGCGAGAGGTGAGAGGTGCTTAGCTGTGAGAGAGTGTGAGAAAATAACAGAGAGAGAGAGACAGACAGAAAGAAAGAAAGAAGGGAGAGAAGGAGAGCAATGATCAGTTTTGCAGTGAAACTGAAGGAGTAAATCTCGCTGGTAATCCCTTATTAAATAGTTCTTAGAACTTCTTGGTCTTTGTGCGGTTCTGCGCTTGTCTTTTCCGTCAGTAAAAAGTCTGTTAAAATCCAATAAGAGGGCTGGATATGGACAACTGGTCACAGTGCTAACACACAGCTTCAGTGTGCAGGACCAGTACACCAATTTACCATAAGCTTTGCTATAACAAGATCTCCGGACAGAATAATGATACATGCACTTGAAGAAAAGAAAATAGCTTTAGGCTTTTTAATAAAATACAAATATATATGCATACTTACACTACTAAGTTAAAATGTGTAGTTTTTTTTAAGAAACTGATACTTATTCAGAAAAAATACATTAAGTGAATCAAAAATTACATTAAGGATATTTATAGTATTACAGTTTTTGCATTTACATGTTATAACATCATATAAATGCTATAAACTTTCTATTCTGCAAAGAATCCTTAAAAAAAAAAAAAAAAGAAAAATCACGATTTCCACAAAAATTAAAAGAAACTGATGCTTATTCAGCAGACACATTATATTAATAAAAAAATAACATTAAAGACATTTGTAATATTACAGTTTTTGACACAGTTTTTGAATATAAATACTACAAACTTTTTTTCTTCAAAGAATCTTGAAAAAAGTATTACGATTTCCACAAAAAAGCACACTTTTTTTTAAGACACTGATACTTATTCAGCAAGTATGCATTAAATTAATCAAAAATGACATTAAAGACATTTACAATATTACTGTTTTTATAATATTACCATTTTGCATAACAAATGCTGTTATGACTTCATATACCATATACTTTTACTATAAACTTTTTTCAAAGAATCCTGAAAAAAGTATCATGATTACTATAATAAATAAATAAATAAATATTGAGCAGGCTTTGTTTTTTTAAGATACTGATACTTATTCAGCAAGGACACGTTAAATTAATCAAAAATGACATTAAAGACATTTACAATATTACAGTTTTTGCATATAAATGCTATTATAACTTTGTATAAAAAATAAGCTGGCTTTTTTTTTTTTAAAGAAACTGATACTTATTTCACAAGGATGCATTAAATGAACCAAAAATTACAATAAAGACATTTATAATATTACAGTTTTTGCATAAAAAATGCTGTTATAACTTTTACTATAAATACTGTAAACTTTCTTTTCTTCAAAGAATCCTGAAAAAAGTACTATGATTAAGAAAAACAAAAATTAAGCTCATGAAAATCATGAAGATTTACACAAAAATAAATAAATAAATAAATGAATAAGCAGCACAACTGAGCTTGACACTGAAGTCTTGAGCAATGGCTACTGAAAATTAAGATTCACCATTACAACAAACGAACAAAAAAAAACATAATTAAATAATGAATAATATTCAAATATATTAAAGTCCAGCCTTGGACCTTAAACCTATATATATATATATATATATATATATGTATATTCTGAGTCTAGTTACCTTTTCGCATAACAAATCAATATTTCCTGTCTATTTATTTATGTATTTGGGTGGCCACTGTTTCACCAAACTTACTATTTAAGGATAAAATCAGTTCCTGATGGCCTTACACTGAATATCCTGTTTCACCCAGAAATACATTACATTATAGATTTAAAATGGGATGCAAATGGAAATTCCAGGTGACTTTACCGACTAGGCCACACATGCCCCCTATCTGTGTTCACACTCGCTTACAATTTACGACAAGTTATGAACTTTCTAGCAGACTTCAAAGAAAGCCATTCTGAAAGTAAATGACCTCTGGGCTGCCATGACTGACAATGTGCCAGTGATCGACCTGTCTCCAATAAAAGCAATAGCCAAAAGACCTGCAGCTAGTCTGTCCAGAGACTTCCCTGCAAAGTCTCAGAGCAACTTCAGAGAGAACATAAAAATCTAAATATTTTACTTTCTTTAAATCACATCAGAGTGAAAAACGAAGTTTTAAATGATATCTGAGGATGCAAATCAATCACGTTCAGCATAAATACTGTCACTCCCTCAAACATCATCTCCACACACAGTTGAGTGTCACTCCCAGAATCCTCAGAGACATAATCCAGTGTTCTGTGCCATTTCAACTATCATGCGGATGCAGATGATCAGCTTTTGTTAGAAAAACAAGAACTAAAATCTTCTTGAAAAATGTTAAATAATAAAACCGTTAATAAAACCGGCTTGCACTTTCTCTTCCAGCATTTGAACCCATTTCACATCCATCTTTTTCATAAAACAGATTATTTAGCCTTAATAACTTTTTTTGGCTTTTAAAACTTCCTCTAAAGCTGCTAATTATATCAAGCTAGCATCTTAGTTCTAGCTGATGTTTCAAAAGCGTCGCAACGGACAGGGCCTTGACAGGCAGAAGAAAACTTAGCTTTAATGTTTAACTGCATATCTGAGAAAAAAGGACGGCGAAGGGTGCAGTACGTTAGTATACGCTCGCACTTCTGAGCTCAGCAGATGTCCCTCCTACAAATGTGGCAGCCGTTGCAGGTGTATCGCTGTCGCCTCCCCACGCGTCAGATAATATCACAGCCACAAAAGAGTTTACAAAACACACAGCCAACTGCCAATTACACAGAGCAAGTTGGTGCCTGCACTGCAGTGCTCAAAAGCCGTTTTTCGAGAAGGTTTGTTGTGATGTTGTGTTTAAGAGGGTGATGATGTATAACCGACTATATATAACTAGGCACTCATTCGCACACAACTACGCACATCAGCTACTCATTATGGTGCAGGGGTTTATGTAACTAAACTCACAAAAAAGCAAAATAATGATCAGGCAGTTAGTGAGCAACTGAAGTCGGTGCTGTAGGAGGTGGATGTCTGCTGGGCTTTGGACTGCCGTGAGTGTCATACTCACACCTCGGATGGAAAACATATTTATAATAACAGCTCTCGCGCCACACTTCCATTAGTGTGCTGCTTTAAATGCCACCAGGTTAATTAAATCTCTGATTACTGTGATTCACACGCGCGAGTCTTAAAAAAATACACGCGGAGGGAATCCGCCACATACTAAGAAGAGGAGGACGATGGACCATACGCTGTGCAACAAACCAAGCCATCAGTCAATGTCTTTAGAGTTTGGTGAGAATAATTTCCAGTCAAATTAAATATAGTTCACGTCTTCGGTGCACTGAATGCAAACCACTTCCGGACATGTAAATAAGTCAACCACTTGTATCACTGGGCCTTTAAATTGGATAAAACTGTTAAGAGGTGGATAAACTGCAAGCAAACTGTGCTTTGCGCACATGCACTAGCCATGTGAATGAGATTTTGCATAACTTCCTGTCTTCTACCCACCATCTCTATCAATAAATTCACATGCAACCAATAGGAAGTATATTATCTTTAAAACATTACTTACTGCTACTTTGCATTGACTAAATAAACTAAAAACACTGTAACTGTTATCGTGACATTTACTCTCCGAGTGCCGGGACCAAGATACCGAGGAAAAGCGCACAACAACCCATCCAATCCTCTGCCTGCTGAGGCTAATGAGTGTAATAAGGCATTTCATTGCAGCCATTATTAAAATAAGCAAGGAAACAGCCACAAGGTCTAGTTTAAAAAGGCTTGCTATCGTAGATTCAGCTTTAAAAGGGTTGTATGTACAAAACGATTTATTTTTACGCAAGCAACAAGGATTAACCCTGTATGGTAAACATTATCATTATCATCCAATTGTGGAATACTTTTTAAACTATCATTTAAAATTTAATCATTTTACTCAGTAAGGATGCATTAAAATTTACAGATAATGTACTCACCCCCTTGTCATCCAGGATGTTCATGTCTTTCTTTTTTCAGTCGTAAAGAAATTATGTTTTTTGAGGAAAACATTTCATGATTTCCCTTAATATAGTGCACTTCCATGGTGCCGCTGAGTTTGAACTTCCAAAATGTAGTTTTAATGCAGCTTCAAAGGGCTCTAAACAATCCCAGCCGAGGAAGAAGGGTCTTATCTAGTGAAATGATCAGTTATTTTCTAAAAAAAAAAAATTGACAATTAATATACTTTTTAACCTCAAACGTTCGTCTTGTCTAGCTCTGCGTAAACTCTGTCTAATCCGGGTCAATACAGTTAGGGTATGTCGAAAAACTCCCATCTCATTTTCTCCTCTAACTTCAAAATTGTCCTAAATCACTGCAGAAGTACCGACCCAGTGTTTACAAAGTGAACATGCAAAGAAGATCAAACGCTCTTTACAAAAAAAGGTAAAACAGCAATGTAGGATGATTTTGATGTTGGAGAAGAAAATGAGATAAGGGTTTTTCGACATACCCTAAATGTATATAAACCAAGTATATAAATTGTAATTTTTTTTTTTTTTTTAGAAAATAACCAATCGTTTCGCTAGATAAGACCCTTATTCCTCAGCTGGGATTGTTTAGAGCCCTTTAAAGCTGCATTTAAACTGCATTTTACAAGTTTAAACTCAGGGGCACCATTGAAGTCCAATATATGAAGAGAAATTCTGGAATGTTTTCCTCAAAAAACGTCTTTTCCTTACATCTGAAGAGAGAAAAACATGAACATCTTGGATGACAAGGGGGTGAGTAAATTATCTGTAAATTTTGATTTTGAAGTCTCAGATGTCCCCAGAATGTGTCTGTGAAGTTTCAGCTCAAAATACACCCGCAGATCATTTATTATATCATTTTGAAAATGCCTATTTTGAGTGGAAGCAGAAACATGCTGTTTTTGTGCATGTCTCTTTAAATGCAAATGAGCTGCTGCTCCCTGCCCCCTTTTCCAGAGTAGGGCTGTGCCTTTACAGCTCATACGTCAGATACTTTGTCAAAAAACATCTGTTTGGTTTTGATTATCATGTCTATCATGCTGAAATCATGCGCTTTAAAGCCATTTTAGTTTAAACTTCTGACATACAGTTTTTGAGCGCACAGAAAGCGGCTGTCACATGGCAGATGAGTACTTAAATAAGTTCTCTTTCATGTCTTATTGCGCTTAACCTGTCAAATACACACAAGTTTATGTTAGAAAAACACGAGTTACAAAAACAGTCGTTTATGTCTGTGAAGATAAACACCTGGGAAAGAAAGTTTTCTATACTTTCTATTCATGAAAGATTCCTGAAAAGCTTTTATCATGAGTCATGTTTTTCATGGAATTCATACCCAAGGATTCCGCATCCTAAGGCCAATTCCGTGCCGGTCGAGCTACCTAGCAAGCTTGTTATGTCCGGAAAGCAAAACATATGGAGCTGTAATCATAACTGTGTACAGAAACGATTACAAATGCTCGCTGTTTTACCGCCTCCAGTGTAGTGCAGTGATATGTATTTATTGGTACGTATACCACAGGTACATTTTTGTCATGAGATTAGGTAGAAGTATTTATATATGTGTACGTAGTATATGTTACTTTAAACATTTAATTTTATTTCCAATATATTACGTTATTATGTCTTTTCTGTAAAAAGAGAGTAAATGAAATAATGCTGTGCCATATAGATGCACCATACCACACAGGGTTAAGGAAGTAAGTTTAGGCCAGGACATCAGTCAATAATCAATCTTTTGTCTCATTTTATCCGTTTAGCTTTCTTTGAATACTTCACACTTCAACTCGTTTGTTCAACAATAGGGAAAAGGACTTGCACATCAGAACTGCAAAAGGAAAAAAAATGTTCTGGATTACAGAATAAGACAGAGAGCGGTAACGACTGAAAGGCTGGCAGGATCCAAATACCACATGAAAAGAAGTGAGGAAAAACGGTCTCAGATTTGAAGCAGCTCTTTTTAAACCAGGGCAAACAAACCAAATAAACACCCACCCAGCTAACTCCTTTAGGAGCTAGCCAGGTACATGAATATGAGCCTTTTGTTGAAGCAAAGGCTCATCTAAAGAGCATGTAAATAAACCAAGATCCCTTCTTGTAGTAGAACTGACGCAGGTACAAAAAAAAAATAGAGCACTTGTCAGTGGAACCAAAAACACACAAGCATGTAAATACGGTAAGACACGTCACTCTACCTTGCAGCAGGACTCCCTTGTTTTTTCTGTAAAAGGGACTTCCTGGCCAAATTGGAGGACTGGACATACTGTAAAGAAAACACAGTGGAGAGAAATGATGAGAAAGTGACACAAACAGATGATGTACAACTGACAGATGGACTGCAATCCTGAAAAACAGACAGCGAAATGGCATGAAAGATATTTTAAGAGATAAACAGTGCCAAAAGACAGAGAAAGCAAGACTGAGACAGAGCAAGCACATTTACACATATCCAAAGAAATACCATGGTGACTGTAGCTTCTGCCAATTTTAATGTTGATACTGTAAAATCATTAATAATAGTTAATACAGGATCACAGTTCAAGTTGTCAAGTTATGAGATCATGTTATCACAGTTTTATATTAATAACATTAACTGATGCAACTACAGAGCTGCAAAACTACATGTTTTTAAACTAAATGTTTAAAAAACAGTCTAAGTAGCAACGCTAATACCAAAGATTCTGATTATGCATGGCTGTTTTAAAGAAATAGCTCATGCAAAAATGAAAATTTTCTGCATATTTACTCTCAGGTCATCCAAGATGTAAATTAATTTGTTTCTACATCAAAACAGATCTGGAAAAATTTTGCATTACATCACTTGCTCACCAATGGAGCCTCTGCAGTGCAGATTTGGGAAATTTATCCAGTATCTATACTCTGCAGTGAATGGGTGCCGTCAGAATGAGAGTTCAACCAGCTGATGAAAACATCACAAAAACTCACACGTAATCCACACGACTCCAGTCTATAAATTACCAGAAACAGATCTAGGTGTTTTAACTGTAAACTGTTGTTTCTGGCCAAATTATGAGTCCTAAATATATATATATATCTGTGCATATTTCTCTCCTGATTCAGATGAGATGTTAGATGTTAAAGACGTCTTAATGATGGACTTGTTTCTAAAAAACTCTCATTCTGATGGCACCCATTCACTGCAGAGTATGGATACTGGATAAATTTCCCAAATCTGATTTGATGAAGAAACAGACTCATTTACATCTTTGATAGTCCGAGGGTATATAAATTGTCATCAAATTTTCATTTGGTGATCAGCTGTTCCTTCAAGTATTATAATAAGATGAATTTCAAAACAACTTTTCTGAAGAATAAAAAAAACCTAGTAACTTTGATATTTTGAAGGAAACTTTGGGTACACTGACAGGCTTTTGTAAGGAAACTTCCTCTGGCTCCAGCAAACTGCTGCTGACCAAGTAAACAAAACATGGAGGCTTATACAATGTTGAGACGTGACTATGCAGCAACATAGTCATTACATTCTCTTTCAAATTGAGCCCTCGTAGCTTTAATCATTACTTTCTGGTAGTGAGATGACAGGCCGGCTCAGGTGATGGTGCTGCAGACTTCAATATGCAGCTGCACAGCGGGAAACTCTTCAGCTGAACTACACACTCCCCATTGGTGGGACCATTTTTGAGCACAAATGAGCTGAGCTATCAGGAAATCCATGTCTGCGCTCTGCACTGTCACTCAGGCAGGAAAAATCACAGTAGATGTTTATTTTTATTTATTTGTATTACTGTTTTTTTTAAAATGCCTAAAATAGACATTCGAATATGCCTGGAATGCACAGTAAAAAAAGCTGAGTTACTCTGCTGGCTGTGAAAAATGGAATCAGACTTCAGGATTGCTCACATATAAAAGCTATTGATTTTTCTCGGTGATCATGGACATCCTTTGGAGAAGGAGGTCAACAGGTCCTTCATGAAAAGAAGGGATAGTACGAGGCAGAATGTGTGTGCAAACTAAAAAGGTATCTGCGAAGAATGGAAGGAACAACAGATATGTCAGGGTCACCATAACAAAATATAATACTCAGATGCCTGATACTTTTTTTAAAAATGAATTTTAACCATTATTGTATAAACAGAAAATATTATATATTTTATGCACTGTATAAAAAATAATAAAGTGATGTTAAAATATATAATCAGTATAGTAACAAATTGTTTTACTACATTACATTGTATACGTACACTGATCTATTTTTGGTTATTACTAAATATTCTATATATAAACTACCAGTCAAAAGTTTTTGAACAGTAAAATTTTTAATGTTTTTTGAAGAAGTCTCTTCTGCTCACCAAGCCTGCATTTATTTGATCCAAACTACAGCAAATACAGCAAAATGGTGAAATATTTTTACTATTTAAAATAACTGCTTTCTATTTGAATATGTTTTAAAATGTCATTTATTTCTGTGATCAAAGCTAAATTTTCAGCATCTGGTCTTCAGTGCCACATGATACTTCAGAAATTATTCTAATATGCTGATTTGCTGTTCAAGAAACATTTTTATTATTATAATTATCAATATGTAAAACAGTTGATCCAAGATACAAAGGTCGCATTTATTTGAAATAAAAAGCTTTTGTAACATTATCTTTGTATATATAAATATTACATATAATATAAAATATATATTAAAAGAAATTTAATATATATATATATATATATATATATATATATATATATTTTTTTTTTTTAAAGAAATTATAAAATGATAAGGATAGATAATGATTAATGATAGAAATCAATACTTTTATTAATTAAAAAAAAATATTTTTATTTATTTTTGTTTTTTTTGGGGGGGGGATAAAAATTAATAATTTTATTTTTCGCAAGAATGCTTTAAATTGATCAAAAATCAAAAATGATGATAAAGACATTTTTTCTATTATAAAAAGATTTCTATTTCAGATAAATGCTGTTCTTCTGAAATTTCTATTCATCAAAAGAAACCTGAAAAAATTCTACTCAGCTGTTTTCAACATAATACTAATAATAAACTTTTTTTGAGCAGCAAATCGGAATATTAGAATGATTTCTGAAGGATCACGTGACTGGAGTAATGATGCTAAAAATTCAGCTTTGATATTGCAGGAATAAATTACATTTTAAAATATATTACAACAGAAAACAGTTATTTTCAACAGTAAAAATATTTTACTGTTTTTGCTGTACTTTGGATCAAATAAATCCAGGCTTGGTGAGCAGAAAAGACTTAAAAAAAAAACATTAAATGTCTTACTGTTCAAAAACTTTTGACTATATATATATAGAAAGTTTTGCAACAGTATGTAATCTTGAACAAGTATTAAATGTTGACCAAATGTGTTACTTGAGAATGTTTGCGAACAATACAAGTGCTTCAAATATGATCAAAGTTCCAAAAATCAGTCATGAATTTTCTCTTTATCTTTCTCATCTTCTCTAATGCAATCTTCTTCCCACAGCCATGATTTTTCACGCTCCATACTGTTCGCATTCCCAAACACTGATCATTTGTGACAGCAAATCTGAATTTCCTGACCTTTTTGTTTGGGATTTGCAAAGTACTGGAGCATGGTTTCACATTTCTCAGTTCCCACAGAGTTTGGAAACGGTTTATCCACGTCTCTCTTTCCTGACAGCTCCTTCTGATCTGAATATTTTTCGCTTGAAAGGTTACGAAATATTTTTGCGTGGATTAGCTGCTCAGTTTCTATCAATTATCTGCTTGTGTACGATTCCTCCTCCGTCTCAGCGCTCACTGAGAGCTTCACAAATCTAATCAGGAGCAGTCTAATCTTCAATTTAGCCCTCTATCCACTTTCTGCCTCCCTGTAGATTCAGTATGTGCAGACATTGGCTCTGTCATCTCCCCCTTCTTAATCTTCTTAGAGTATATTAACTAATTGAGAATTAGAACAAACAGAGGTGGCACAGGGCTTTGAGCACATTTGTCTACACAGTGTATTTAAAAGCGCAAGACCGCGGGTTGACAGGGCTGTTTTGGCTCTAGACCTCTTCCGACGAAGGAGCGCTCTACGGTGCGTGGCATCTCGGAGCGTCGAGAGGCCGTGTGCCAAAGCCAATAAACACAGCGCTGCCACTTCACATTTGCTAATCTCCGCAGGGCTGTCAGACTTCAGGTATCTGCCCTGACAATTGAGGATAATTTAGTGTGAGAAGTAATGGAACCTCTCTATTTCTTTACGGATCCATTAATTACAGTGTTCCGTCAGAATGTGTTTGATTTTTTTTCCCCCTTTTTTTTCCCGTTGAGAGTGATTAAAACATATCTCAGCACAGCTCAGACACAGCTTGAGACGAACATCTTCATTAGCATACTAGTCGCCTAGCAACTGAAACATCTCTAACTTTCAACTTTGAGATTTTTTCACTAACCTTACACCTGAGTACAGCATGCAGTCATTACTAATGTAAGGATCCACCAGTTTTGATGCATTTATCCCCTAAAAAAAAAAAAAAAAAGCGTACCATCTTATAAGTGCAAAGGTAAAACTAAATACAAATAAACTTACTTTCACTCCCTACAACCACAATAAATGAGACTGACAATACACAATAAATGACATTGTGCTGATAATTGTAGAACAGCATAAAAATATTCACTCCACAAAATCAGAAACTTTAAAATATATCACTGTTAATTTAATTGCTGATTAAGATATTTAAGTTCAACACTTGCAAAACTAAAGGCAAAAATAAAGGCATAAAGTAACATAATATTAAACATCATTACACATTGTATTAAATTATTTTATTTATATATTTTTAAAATTGAAAAATATTTAATATGTATAGTATTTTAGTACTGATATTTTAATATATTTGGAATATTTAATACAATTATTTTATTGTTTAATAATTAATGTTTTATATAAAAAATAAATAAACTACATTAACATTTAATGTTTATAGTATTTTATAACAATATTTTAGTATTTAAAATATTTTACACAACTATATTATATTTAATTAATTGATAATTAATATTGTATGCAAAATGTTTCACATTTAGAACATTTAACACAATTACATTAAATTGATTAATTAATATTTTATTTAACAAAAAAACTAAATAAAAATAAATAAATGAATGAATAAACAAATAAGCTAATTGAAAAATGCTATGAAATGTATTTATTTATTTAAAAAAAAATGTACAATTATATAATATTTAATATTTATAGTATTTTAATAATAATGTTTTGATACATTTCTAATATTTAATACAATTACATTACATTTTATTGGTTACTAATTAAAATTGTATATAATAAGATCAAATATATTAAATAATATTTAATGTTTATAATATTTTTATAACAATATTTTAAGATTAATACTATTTTACATAACTATATTATTACTATATTATAACATTACTATATTATAACATTTAATACAATCATATTCAATTGATTAATTAATACTTAAAAACTGAGTAATAAAGGCAGAAATTAACATAATATTAAACAGAATTATACACAATATACAATTATTTAATTTATTGTAAAAATTGAATTATATAATATTTCATATTTATAGTATTTTTTAAATAATATTTTAATATATTTAGAATATTTAATACATTATATTATATTCATTTTATTGTTTACTAATTAAAAATGTATATTAAATATATTATATAATATGTAATGTTTATAGTAATTTTATAACAATATTTGAATGTTTTAATAATACTTTAATATTTTTAATTGTATGTAAAATATTCAATATTTATAACATTTAATAAAATTATATTGAATATATTAATTAATGTTTCATTTAAAACAAAAACTAAATAAAAACTTGCGTAAATAAATAAGCTAATTAAAAAATTATAAGAAATTAATGAATTAATTACTTTATTTAATTTAAAATAAAAAATGTAAAATATTATATAATAGTTAATATTTACACTATTTTAAATCATATTTTAATATATTTATATTTAATACAATTATATACATTTTACTGTTTATTCATGAAGATTTTATATTAAAAGAAAAATTATATTATATATTTCATGTTTATATTATTTTATAACAATATTTTATATTTATAATATTTTACACTATATATTCAATTGATTGATGATTTATGTCAAACGTTTATTATTTATAACATTTAGTACAATTATATTCAATTGATTAATATTTTATTTAAAACAAAGCTAAATAACAACTAAATACTTTAAATAAGCTAATTTAAAAAAATAATATGAATTTATTTATTTAAAAAATGAAAAAATATATTATATAATATTTAATGTAGAGTGTTTTATTTGTAATATTTTAACATATGTACAATATTTAATACAATTATATACATTTTATTGTTTATTATATAAATATAATATTTAATGTTTATAGTATTTTTATACACAACTATACAAAAAACTACAACTTGAAAGATTTGATTTTTGGCATAATCCATACCGGATATGCTTCATGCCCTGAAATATTGTAAGTCTGGCTACAGGAAACATATGTTTATCCTTACTGTTTAAGAAGAAAACAAAAAGTGTGCAGTACCCAAGTGTGTTGGTTCGTTATGTCTGAATTCCCTCACAAGCACACTAAGCTTCAGATAAATGTGAGCGAACTCTTTTGTTGATTTAAACAGTCAGGCGTAGGTATTCATGCTGCCGACACAGTCAAAGAAAGACTGTTGGCTGAAGAACAGTACGAAAGAGCAAGATCCCTGCGGCGCCGGGTTCACCGTGCCATCTCTGCCTCTTTCTGCTGCTCCTTCCGTCTCTTTAGTAGTCAAGAGCAGTGTTTATACTCCTAATGCACATATGCTTTGTATCGGGTTACAGCTACGGTATGTGTTGCCATGGACACAGCATGCCTCATGATAGACGACCCAGGTCCTTTTTTTAATCAGCTGTAAGAAGCGAACCAAAAAAGCAGGAAAGCTTTTATGATATTACGTTATTTATATGTTATTATGCGCCCTCCACTCTCTGAGCATAATAAAAAGAAATGAGATCTCCCGCTGCAATTATTTGGCCCATGGTTTCGCCAGTATAATTTAACACATTCAAAGGAGGGAACAATCAAACAGCTGCTGATGGAATTTGAGCCCATGAGCCCTGATGTGGCCTTGCATCAATAGCCGCTCTTGTTCTTGACTAAAGCAACTATTACTGTTGCTTATAGTTAACGTTAGTGATTTGAAAAAACTCCTACTAAACTTAAGCGCAAAACTGTTTGTGCTACAGACGTGAATGATACTGCAAATCATACAGTTAGTTGCTTGGCTAGTTGTATCGAAATTAAAGAAGGGAAAATCAGAGACTTGGGGTGTACTCTTTGGCCTTGGGACAATAAGAAACCACCTAGCAACCAATCAGAACACCCTAGCAACACCATGGAAAACACCCTACAGGATTTAGTTTTTTACTGCTTGCCTAAACTTTCTTTCAACCACATTATATACACAATGATATAATTAAAGTAATATATAAATATATTAAAAAATATATATATATCTAATACTTTAATGATATACACAATGATATAATTAAAGATAGAGTAAATATATAATAAAAATAATTTTTATTAACACATAAAAATAAAACACAGAACAAAATATATAATAAATGAACTAAATACTTTAAATAAATAAGCTAATTTTAAAACATGATGGAAATGTATTTATTTCAAAAATGAAAAATGATTATATAATACTGAATATGTATAGTTTTTAAATTGTAATGTTTTATAACAATAATAACATATTTATGTTATTTAATACACTTCTATACATTTTATTGTTTATTCATTAAGACTTTATATAAAATGAAAAAATATTATATTTAATGTTTACAGTATTTTTATAACAATATTTAATATTTCTAATATTTTACACAACTATAAAACATACTATTTATTTTTTATTAAAAACATAAGTAAATATATAAAATTAAATATGAGAAATATATAAAAATATACATAGAATTTCAAGATATGAATATTTTATATATATATAAACACACACACGTATACATGCACACATAAATTAAAAAAATTAAATATGTATATATGCACATATATATTCAATAAAATATAATTTCATTCAAAATATCACATATATAAAATGTATAAAATGAAATATAAATATATACATATTTCAAAATAAAATATATAATGAATATATATATATATATATATATCAAAAATACACACAAGTATATACAATTAAAAATATAAAACATACATATATAATTTCAAAATAAAATATATTATAAATACAAAAACAATAATAAATAATTTTATTTATATATTCATTTAATAAATTGAACAAATAAATGAATAAACAATTAATTAATTTAGAATATTTTAATGTATTTATAATATTTAATACAATCATATTATATTTTAATTATATAATTATATTATATGAATGTTTACAGTATTTTCATAACAATATTTGAATATTTATAATAATAAACAAATTACCATTAAGAATAAATTAGATATTTACATGCATAAAATGCATGTACATAATCAAAAAAGTTAAGCTAAAGCGCTGACCAAAGTGACACTTCCGTCAACTAGGCTAAAAATCTGAAACGCTTTTACACTGTGGGCCAACCTTATTGTTGATCTGTGTCCTAGCATTGTGCCAGTAAATTTCGCATGGGCAAGCACCCCTCATTTTCTTCAAAACATGTAAAAATCTATTTAAAACCTGTTGTGTAACAGCACTTGAGGGGTGGGTTTACATCAGGGTACAGGGCCTGGAACACAACACAGCCGCTACCTCGGCCTGCATATGCATATCCTGGTAATCTAAGCGGAAACGACCCCAACCGGCTCCAGCGGAACCTCTTTGAACCTGCTCTGTGGGAACGTGGCTCGCTCCTTCAGCCGAAATGCTTTTTAATCAAATGTTAACGCCAGCTACGAGAGCCAAAACCTGCTTCTTCATGGCAGCCATGAAGAAGTGGTGCGGCCACGACCGTTGGAGCGATTTCAAAAATGTTAACATCAACAAGGAAGAGCGCTCTTTTGCCCTTGCTGGATGTTTGAATGTAAAACACACGTGCCACCGGCTGGAGTTTTGCTGGGTATATACCCCATCTATTTTTAATCTGGTGCTCTCTATCTGTTTGCTCTGTTAATGCAAACACTCACACCTTTCAAGGAACAGCCGCTTTCTCCATCTCCATCAGGAGCAGGCCTGGGTTATTCATTTTTAAACAAAGCTTACCTCCTTTCGCTTGATTCTATAATCTCATTTCAAATCCTATCGCCCACTACATTTTCCTTTTACCCCTACAATCGCAATCCTCTTTAACTAATCTAAAGTCTAATTGGTGCCAGCGCCAGTTCTCCCCTGTAGGTTACTTCTCGCCTTGAGGTTTTTAACTTTTGTTCGTGTGAAATCTGAACTGCTCTCGCCCGAGCTCACGGCTCACAATGGAGGCTTTCTCGGGGCCAGAGGGTTGCAAACGCCGCACACAATTAGTGGATGGAATTTCGGTGCAGAATCTTAACCTGAAAACAACTCCATGAGGAATCTTTAACGTCCATCTTCCAAGGTTCTTTACGGTAAAAAAAGGTTCTTCAGATTTTTAAAATGTTCTTCACACTCACTTCACAAATTATTCTTTTAAAGGGGTCATGGACTACCATGTACTATTATCTTGTACTGTTCTTTAAGGTCCACTTAAAGTCAATAGCCTATTTTCTGTCCTGTTTTTAAGCTTTTTTTCCAGAATGCTCTGTTCGAATAGGCATGTAGACTCATTGTAGACTATAACAAAAGTAGATGCACACTGCTATGGTTGGCTAGTTGAGTATGTTTGACAGCCTTCATCCTTCACAGATGGACGCTGCTCTGATTTTGGTTAAAAACGCATAAATAAAGTATATATCAAACAATCTGTACTAACAGACAAAGCGATAGTGACCATGCAATAAAAACTAACCTGGTCTCATGACGAAAAAAGGTACCTCTGGGATTTTTACCGTCATGTACGTTTTGTGACACATTCAATGTGAAATGTCCACTGGGTGACGCTAAAAGAGTGTTCTTTTTTCCCCCCTGGAATAGATGAACGTACATATGGTATGTGATGTTGGTTTTGTACGGGTCACCGTAGTTCTGACTTGAAATGTCCATTGAGTGGCGTTATAGTTTTAATGCTCCATGACGTTTTAAAATAACGTACCATCTACACTACACCTAAACCTACCCGACAGCATGAACGAATGTGACGTAATAGCTGAATTTTACCGCCTCTAGTGTTCAATTCTGTTGGAAACTGCAGTGATATGTACTTATTGGTACGTATTTCGCATCTTGCGAAAAAGTTCCCACAGGTAAGTTTTCATCATGAGACCAGGTAGATAGGGTGGACTTAGGGTGCGGAATCCTTGGCCATGTACACACTACAGCTAAATTTGGTTGTCAGTTCACCTTTTACTCTTTAAATGTGTTCTGTACATAATTCACTAAAATACAGGAGTGACAACCGCATTCGACAACCGCATTAACTCGCAAAAAATACAGGTAGTGACAGCCGCATTTACAGAAATTCTATGCAGTGTGTACGGAACTCTGTATGTGAGATGCAAGAAAATAACAGTCTTAGCACATTTTGACATTGGGGTTAGTTGCACTCACAAGCCCTGCGGTGTGTCAGTGTTGCCAGATCTTCATAGAAAAAAAAAAGAGACAAGGACAAGGACAAAAAAAAAAAACACTAAAACACTCAAATGTTTCATGTTTTATAACACCAAAAAAATCATATATTTCATATCCGCAACAGAACACTTTATTAACTCCATAAAGTGCCTAGCTTTATGAGCTAAGACCAAACAACATGCCTAAAAGCACTTGTAAATAAGAGGACATGGCAACACTGCAAGACAGTGCTCTCTAAAGCAGCCCCCGAAGCATAAATAAAACCCAGCACGTCTATCAGCAGTAGTTTAGTTAAAATTGTCAGACAAAAAGAGTTTTAACCAAAAAATAGACACCAAACGGCTAAATTCTTATTGACTCCCGCAAGACGCCAATATGTTGCTATTGGTTACAAATGCGGGAGTGACTGATGTTCCGTACACACATGGAACGATAATTTACGGGACTCACTCCCGCATTTAAATGTGGTAATCATTCCTGAAACTTGCAGTGTGTACGTGGCCCTTAAGTACAAATCCCATGAAAAACATGACACACGATGAAAGACCAGAAAGATGAGAGATCGAAAAACAAGCTAAAATGGCATGCTTGCGATTGCGTTTTTACGTCACATTTACTTTTGTTCATACTATCAAGTAGGTTTAGGTGTAGTACAGATGGTAAGTTATATTTTATAAAACGAATAGTTCCGGTCCTTGATTCTGATTGGTTGAGCCATGTTCGAAGCTGTTGTAAATTACTCTACAAACATACACCTTTGTTTACGTTTGTGTTGCTCGGCAACCACTCTGTTGCAACCACAACTGTTTCTGAGGAACTACATTGTTTGGCGGAAGAATAATGTTTTTATTAATTTCATTATACTTTATTTGCTCTGTTTTATTTTGCAAAACCTTACTACATATGGAATAACCATTTTATAAAAGCAACAAGCTCTGTGAGCCCCGTTCTTATGGCTTATTGCTTTAGTAAAATGTTACGGAGGGTTATAGCACCACTCAACGGACATTTCAAGTCAGAACTGCGGTGACAAACATAACCAACGTCACATAAAACATACCATATGTGACCCTGGATCACAAAACCAGACATAAGGGTTGTTTTTTCAAAATTGAGATTTATGCATCATGAAAGCTGGATAAATAAGCTTCATTGATGTATAGTTTGTTAGGATAGGACAATATTTGGCCAAGCTACAACTACTTAAAAATCAGGAATCTGAGGGTGCAAAAAAATAAAAATATTGAGAAAATTGCCTTTAAAGTTCTTCAAATAATGTTCTTAACAATGTATATGACTGATCAAAAATTAGGTTTTCATACATTTACAGTAGGAATTCTACAAAATATCTTCATGGAAAATGATCTTTACTTAATTTCCTAATGATTTTTGCCCTAAAAGAAAAATCAATAATTTTGACCCATACAATGTATTTTTGGCTATTGCTACAAGTAAACGCCAGTGACTTAAGACTGGTTTTGTGGTCCAGGGTCACATATGTACGTTCATCTGTTCCGGGGAAAAAACCAAAGACTCTTTTAGTGCCACTCAGTGGACATCGCACATCGAATACGTCACGAAACGTACATGGCGGTACGTATTTCACGTCTTGCGAAAAAGTTCCCACAGGCACATTTCTGTCATGAGATCAGGTTGTACAGTGACCTCTTATCTGTCAAAAGATCAAGGGAATTTTGATTCCTCAGTTCATGTCCCCTTTAAGAACTGACCACTAAAAGGTTCTTTAGGGAACCAAAAATGTCATGACAGTGAAAATTGTTTTTATTTTTATGAAAGTGGAACCTATCACTTCCACAAAGGGTTCTTTATATTGGAAAATTTTCTTTAGATTAATAAAATATTCTTTACAGCTCTTTTAAGAGCTGCTTGCTAAAAGTTTCTTTTGGAAACCCGAAATGGTTCTTCTATTGCACTGCTACAAAACCGCCCTTGGAACCATTTTTAAGCGTGTAGACGGTGAAACTCAAAGAAAGTGTATTTGCAATACAAAACTCATCTGTACAAACAACTAAATCAGAGCTGGAGGGAAGTGGTTTCAGAGCTCCGAAAAATACGGCTTGTGGAACCTGACTGAATATTTTCCATGGACTTTTAACAGAAAAAGGCAGGCTGTTGACAAACCTCCAAAAGAACAAAAATACCTCAAAGACAATAAATCTCCACAGACGTGCTTCCAATGACTCCTTACCACCACCCAAAAAAGCCACAAAACCTCCTTTTTGTTTTTCTAAATCACCTAAAAGGGTTATAAGAGAAGCTAAATAAGATGTTTGTGTATGCTAAATGAACTAAAGAAATCCTCACTCACGCCATGAGCACTAAACCCTCAAAATACCTCAACCGCCCCCAAACCTCTGCGCAAAGGATGTTCTTCTCAGGCCTACGTTAATCAAAGAGACATGTGACATGTTCCATTGGAAGGTTCATCAGTCTGGGCTGCTGAAAAGCTAATATATCTCTGAAGTTTATAGGCGGAGAAGATCCGAGGACGCACTGAGGGTTTCTGCCAGATATGGAAGCCCCATCATTTACAGCACCGGCCATTAGAGTAAGCGTGGAAAAGTGGGCGATCTTGTCATTTAGTGTTACTGAGAAGACTTGAAGGCAGGAGAGGTGGGGGCAGAGGCACACAAACAAGCCTGGAAGTCTTGGAGAGAAAGAAGCTGAACAAGACAATACCCGACTGGGGCTTTTCATCAGCTTGTACATTGAATTTGTTTTCTTAGTAATGCATTTTTACCCACGGGCTGAAATGACAACTATTAAAAATGAGAACTATGTCACTCTCGGTGCATTCAGCATTTTTTTCCCCTCCCTCCCTCCCTCCCTCCCTCTTTTTCTTTCAGGGCTTCTTCTTCAGATTCACAGTCCCATTTAAAATTAATCTCCTAAAGCAACTGGACCTCCAGTTGTCATCTCCGATAATTCACGCATCCCCAAATTTTTATGAAGACAGACAAAAGCAGGTACAGAAAACCCTAAAATAGGCTCCAAGCCATCTGTGGTTGCCATGGAGAGTTGCGTGTTTCCAGGGCGATAGTGTATTTCTCGAGCGCTAATGGCCTGTCCTTTTGCCAGGCAACAAATAGCCCTGTGATGCAACTGCACCTGTCTCAGCTATGTGTTACCATGGAGGCGTTCCTGTTGCTATGGCGACCATCACGCTAATAACCTCGCAAGGGCAAACACGCATTGGTGAACTCCGAGGCCCAGCTGTTCCTCCTGCGCTCTCGTTCTCGATGTCTCTCAAACTCTCTGAGCGTGTTAAGGAATGTTCGTCTACCTGAGCCTACACACGGCCATTTAATGTTACTCAAGGTTTCTTACATCAAAACCACAGCCATTACCATCTTCTCACTGACCTTTACACCATGTCCTATTACTATTATGTTTGTATGTGCATTGATAACTTTAGTCAAAATTACTTTTAGGGCATAAAATGGTAAAAACACTCCTTTATCACTACATCTCTGTACACTCTTAAAGGAGAAGTCCACTTCCAGAACAACAATTCACAAATAATTTACTCACCCCCTTATCATCCAAGATGTTCATGTCTTTCTGTCTTCAGTCGTGAAGAAATTATGTTTTTTGAGGAAAGCATTTCAGGATTTTTCTCCATATAATGGACTTGATTGGTGCCCCAATTTTGAACTTCCAAAATGCAGTTTAAATGCAACTTTAAAGGGCTCTAAATTGGTCTTTTTTTTTGGAAAATAATTTTTTTAATACTTTTTAAGCACAAAAGCTCGTGTAGCACAGGCTCTGAGATGCGCATTCACATATTATTGAATCACGTAAGTAAGTAAGTAAAACAAAAAGGTACAATGATGTCGGACGATTCTGAAGTTGTAGAAGAAAATAACATGGAGTTTTTCAACATACTCTACCTTTTTGTGCCGGAGTACACAGACAATGAACTTGTGGTGATTCGAAGACATGATTCGTAGTAGTGATGAGAAGTTCGGATCATTTTACTGACTCAGAGTCTCGTTCAGCAAAATGAACGAATCTTTTTCCGAGTCATTTCGTTCATTTTAGCAAAATCAGCATCACGTGACAGCCCCATAAGATGAACGAACAACTCGAAAAACCTAAAGACTCGAAACAGGTGAACTAATTCCAGTACAGAACCTAATAGGATGTTGCACATGCGTGACTGAATGAATCACTCCCCGAGACGACTCGTTCTTCCCAAGTCACATTAAAGATTCGTTCAAAATGAACTAATCGTTCAAGAACGACCCGTGGACGCACATCCCAGAGCCCGTGCAACACAAGCTTTTGTTCTTAAAAATTATACAAATTATAATTTTTGGAAAACAATGACTGATCGTTTCACTAGGTAAGACCCTTCTTCCTCGGCTGGGATTGCTCAGAGCCCTTTGAAGCTGTATTTAAACTACATTTTGGAAGTTCAAATTTAGGGCACCAATGAAGTCCATTATATGGAGAAAAATCCTGAATTGCTTTCCTCAAAAACCATAATTTCTTCTCAATCGGAGATACAGTACTGTGCAAAAGCTTTAGGCCACTAGTATTTTCACCAGCTAAAAAATGGTTTAAAGTAAGTTATTTCTATCTTTTGCTGTAGTGTGTCAGTAAAAAATATCGGTTTACATTTCCAAACATTCTGTTTGCCATTAATTGTAATAATCTAGTGAGATTTTTGTTTGCACAAGGAGTCTGACAACAGCCAGTGCTCCACACTGAGATCTGATCTCACCATCATCCAGTCTGTCTCTGGAATGACATGAAGAAACAGAAAAACTGAGACAGACTAAATCCAGAAGAACTGTGGCAACATCTCCAAGATGTTTCAAGTAACCTACCTGCAAAGCTACCTGAAAAACTATGAGGCACATAAGGCAAAAGCTGCTTTCAACGCAAAGGATGGTCACATCAAATTCTTATTTATTTTAGTTAATAGAAGTTCTTTGATAAAGAAAATCTATTTATGACATTGTTTTTGACAGCATCCTCATTTTATGTGCCTAACTGCCTAAAAATTTTAACAGTACTGTAGCTTTGTAGGTGTAGGTCTCTTAAAGCATCTTGGAGATGTTGCCACAGTTCTTCTGGATTTAGTCTGTCTCAGTTTTTCTGTTTCTTCATGTCATTCCAGAGACAGACTGGATGATGGTGAGATCAGATCTCTGTTTGCACAAGGAGTCTGACAACAGCCTGTGCTCCATACAAAAATCTCACTGGATTATTATAATTAATGGGAAAATGAATGTTTAGAAATGTAAACTGATATTTCCTACTGACACACTACAGCAAAAGACAGACTTTAACTGACTTTAAACCATTTTTTAGCCAATGAAAATACTAGTGGCCTAAGAGTTTTGCACAGTACTGTATTCTTGTCTAACTTACATCCCTGCTCCGGCATCGAAACAATGGAGGACGGACTGTTACAGCTGATTTAAGGTGGGTCTGAGGTAAGACACTCATGTCAATCAACTATCGTGGGAGCGGTGATGCCACACCAACAAGCATCTGAGAATGGCTCAATTTGAAAAAGGGGATATTATTTTTACAGATTAATTAAAAACCACTGCATGGATTTTTATCATTATAGGGTAGATTTGTACATACACTGCCAACACACATTAATGTTGTTTCTACACAGGGTCAGAAAGCTTATGAATTTCATCAAAAATATCTTAATTTGTGTTCTGAAGATAAATGAAGGTCTTACAGGTTTGGAACTAAATGAGAGTGAATAATAAATGACAGAAATCTCATTTTAGGATTACTTTTCCCTTTAAATTAAATTCAGTTAAAACTGGACAGAAGCTTTGGGATGTAAACTTTAGAGTATGCCTACATAGTAGATCAAACTGTTCTATTTCCAAAAAGATTCCCCAAAATAACTTCTCCATGTGTTCCCTTCTTTTACATTAAATCACCTCCTCCCTCCACGGTAAATAAGGACACATACCCATCCACAGGGATTGATGATGACATCACCAGAACAGACTATGCATCCATCCCATCTGTCTACCTACCTGACCAACAACTTGAAAAAGAGCTGAAGCCCTCAGCTTACTACTCTCAGGATCTCATAATCTCCATGCCATTGCTGTGATTACAAAATCAGCAAAGATGAAAGAGTGGTATGTTAAAAAAAAAAAAAAGAAAAATATGAGCAGAAAAGAGGAGTGTGTCAGTCTATGACTCAGCTGATTCATGTGAACCTTAGGAATGCTATAAAAAGCTTCATTCGGCTTCCTGGGAGCCGCAGTGGCCAGATAAACACTTTATTACACACTGCTACACGCAGATTCACCATCTGGCCTGAGTGAGAGAGGAAGCCGAGCCTGTGTGTGCCCAGCACTACTGTGCTATCTTTGCTACCTTATTCACACACACACACACACACACCTTACACCACGGTAGTCAGAACGATCTGAAATGTGAGGGTGGAACATAGTATAAACCTCAGCAAATTATAAATATTAATTAGATAAGGTGGAGTTCGTTCAATAAGAGTAACGGATTTGCTACAAAGAAAAGATTTGCTAAAAGATGTACCTTTTGTGTTTTTTTACACACTCAGTTTACATAAATATTGCATCAGATTCATTAGGTTCATGAAGCCGAAAGGTTGTTGGGAGATTAAAAAAGTTCTTAATGTTCCATTATGAAGTTCAGATCTGTGCATCTGTATCATCTGTTAAAGCAGATCAAGTTAAACTCTCCTGAGATCTCTAAAGCAGCGCTAAGAAAAATCTAGAGATTTAAAACTTCTTTGTGGACCTTAAAAAGGTTCTCCTATGGCATTAGGCTGTAAAACCTTTTCTGCCTCTAATTGGAAAGTTTATTTTTAAGAGTGTGTCTTTGAAAATAGTATTGTGAGGTTCTTATAGGCTGTTGTTTTGAAGAGGTGTAAGCTAGAGGGACCATCCTCTGTGATCTCCTCTTCCCACAGGGCCTCCGCGTCTTTGAACACCTGGTGCTAATAACCAACCTAGTGCTGTTCCCACAACATTATCAGTGGAACACAACTGACTGCAACACTCAGTACAGAAGGGGACTGTTCACTAAGAATGAACTGCGCCCACTGATAGCGTCATTTATTTGCGCACGCTGTCTGTGCTGTTTTAGTGTGTGATTCACTAAAGGAATTATGCAAATCAGGTAACGGCACAAACACAGCCAAAAAATGACTGTGGAATGCAATTTGCACAGCACTATTCCATATGTTTTAGGTTGGTTTTGAGCACTAGGGTCTTTAAAATGCTAAGAAAATATATGTAATATCTTATAAAATATATACACCGCCATTCAAAAGTTTGGGATCAGTAAGATTTTTAATGATTTTTAAAGAGGTCTTTCCCGCTCATGAAGGCTGCATTTATGATTAAAAATACAGAAAAAACAGTAATATTTTTAAATATTATTGCAATTTAAAATAGTGGTTTTCTACTATTCTATTTTCTATAGTTGTGCTGCATAATATTTTTTTTAACCTATGATACTTTTTTCAGAACTCCTTCATGAATAAAATGTTAAATAGAACAGCATTTATTTCCAATAGAAATCTTTTGTAACCGTTCAAATTTTGGGGTCAGTAATTTTTTTTCTTTTCTTTGTTTGGAAGAAATTAATACTTTTATTCAGCATGGATGTGTTATACTTTCTATTTTAAGTAAATGCTGTTCTTTTTAACTTTTTATTTATCAAAGAATCCTAAAAAAAAGAAAAATTATTAAAGAGCACATCTCTTTTGATAATAAATCAGCATATTAGAATGATTTCTGAAGGATCATGTGACACTGAAGATTGGATCAAGGAACAAGTAATGACTGATGAAAATTCAGCACTGCATCACAGAAATAAATCATATTTTAAAGTATATTAAAAAAGAAAACTTATTTTAAACTGCGATAATATTTCATAATATTGCTTTTTTCTGTATTTTCAATCAAATAAATGAAACTTTGAGCATAAGAGACTTCATTAAAAAAACATTAAAAATCTTACTGACTTCAAATGTAATAATGGTAGTGTACCCATACACATATTTATTTTCTAGCCACAATATATTTCAAATGTATGCTCAATGTATTTTTGCAAACAGTCTGGCTTAAGAAAACATATATATATTTTTCAAACTAAAAATATATTTTTGTTTAAACTTTTAAACCTATAGGTTTTAAACCTTAAGATTAAACCTATACTTAAAGGAGCAAGTAAATACAGTTTCAGTCTTAAAAATATATTTCGGGTAAATAAAAGTTTTTTTTTTTTTTTGTTATTTAAAAAAAAAGTGCACTTTGGACAATATAAATATTTTTTGACTGTAAATGACCAAAGAATTTACTAAAACATACTTAAAAAATATTGATGCAAATATACTTTTAAAAAAAGTGTCTATATATATATATATACAGGGTGGGCCATTTATATGGATACATCACACATCAAACTTATTGGGAATTTCACAAGAAAAACAATGGTGTGCTTGGTTTTAACGTAACTTTATTCTTTCATGAGTTATTTACAAGTTTCTGACCACTTATAATGTGCCACAAACAGGACGTTAATATCACCAACCATTCCCATTTTATTAAGGTGTATCCATATAAATGGCCCACCCTGTATATATATATACTCTTTTTTTGCCGAATGTTGTTACACTTGTCCTCCTCCAGGATTTGATGAATCACTGCTGCCATCATTACTAAAAGACGTACAGAATGCCTGTTTTTCATTGATGTAACAGCTCAACGTTAACCTTTAGCCAAATATGAATAGTGCAATCTATAATAATCCAAATAATCCGAAGCATGTACCTGATAGCACCTGGTTAAACTTGACTGAGGGTGGTTATTCAATAAGACTGATTTACCAGGTGCAAAGGTTTGAAAAATATTTCAGATATAATCAGAAACCTTAGAATAAAATAACAGCAATTATCATTCCTCTCCAAAAGCCTCTCATCAAATATGTGATGATTTTCACTCAGTTTGGCAAACAGTGCAATTTCACCTCCTGCACACAAGCATTTTGGTAGAAAGTTTTTTTTTTTTTCTAAGAAATGACCTTATTCAGCATTTGTTTGTCGAGCTGTGAGATTTCTGCCTTGATGAGGCAGCAATGTGCTTGCAGCATGCACATACCGCTGAAGGGAGAAACGCAGGCCGTCGTGACAAAACCCTATCCAAAAACATCTGAGCACGGCTCTCTTCTCCGCCTCATTCCTTAATCATCTCGCCATGCTTGAGCAACACCTGAAACCCAGCCGATCTCTCTTACTAGAGCTGTCCGCTTTAATTCAATCTCTTTAAAGGCATCCATCTCCATTTTCCCTTTCTAGCCTCTGAGCTGGCCGCCCATTTGTTCCATATCCTTTGTTAAGGATGATATGCCAGTTCGAGTTTTACAGTAAAGCAATTATTTTGTCTTGCACAGTCGAGTGGCTAGGAGCACGCAGACCTGTTAGCCAGATCAAAATGAAATGGAGCGGTGAGGGAGCCGCTCGGAACCCAACGCCGGGTCTCGCTCTGACAGCTCGGCCCGCCGCCGCCCGCGGGGTTGCTAACCGATACCAACGGGGACAAGCGCGCAACACGGAGAGCGAGAGAGACGTTTGGTGAGGTTTAAGGATCGATGTGTCCAGTGGGCCGCTTGCCTACCTTTGATATGCCTGAGGAGAGGTGGGAGGTGTGGTGAACACCTGGGAATAAGGATGATAAGGTGTCTTCTTCAGCGCCTGGATGAGATTCTGTCTGTATTCGGGGTCTATGCACCACAGGGAGCCCTTCCCGATACTCTGTGGAGAAGGAGGAGGAATATATAGTCAGGACAGAAAAAGAAAAACCTGCTAAACGTGTCAAGAGACAACAATAAAGATCAGGGCGGCTAGCAGAAACAGTCAAAGATGTTCAGCTGTCACTTGAGGCATAAACTGTTGTTTGTGTGCTACTTCTTTTACCGTTTGGCTCAGATTAATTGCCTGTTATTCTGGTGTGTGGATTTCAATGTATGGATCGAATCTGTGGACATTAGTTATCAAGCTATTCATCCTTTTGTAATGTTAATGTACTTTACACTGAAACATCAGGTCATCAAGTAATGGAATTAAATGATGAATATTCAATGATAGATTGCTGAGCATACAAAAACAGCATTTTTTCCCTGTTTCTTTCTCTTGAAAATTGGCTGTGTTTTGAATCATACCAAGGCAGCATTTTTAGGCATCAAAGGTGTGCTATGGTTAAATTCTACAGCAGCATGACATGTAATCTTTGCAGATTAAGCAATTCCATAATGCAGTGTGGTAAACTCACTGGGAAAAAAAAAATCATGATGACAGAAATGGACAAATATATTAATACTATACTACAATAACAATAATATTTATTATTTAGTCAATAGTAATTTATATTTATTAAACACTTCATATATTTCATATATAAAATATTTATTACATGAAAATATTAAATATGTTAACATATTTCAGTATATGAAAAAACAAGTAATAATATAAATTATGTACTAAATATTTTAATATTTTGTCAGTATTGCAGAATTTGACATTTCTGACAAAAACTTAATTTAACTTAATTTAACATGATGAACAGAAATGTCAACACTGTAATAACATAAAAATATAATTTAGAATAATATTTAATCAAATATAAAATAAACATTAGTAAATATCAATGAAATACTTATTAAATATGTACATTTTTGCCTTTATATTTAATGCTAAAATGTATAATAATAATAATAATAATAATTATTATTATTATTATATTTGATTACATATTAATTATATATAATGTATTTTTGTTATGTATTTTTGTGTTTAATAGATTAAGTAGTTAACACATTTACACCCAATTACAAAATCTAAAATAAACATTAGTAAATATCAATGAAATATTTATTAAATATATGTATATATTTGTATTAATATTTATACTAATATTTATAACACTAACAACATTTATTATTATTATGTTGTTGTTGTTACTATTATTATTGTATTTGATTACATATTCAATATTCATAATAATTTCTGTGTCTTTTTTGTGCTTATTAGAGTTAGTAGTTAACACGTTTACAGCCAATTATAAAATATAAAATAAACATTAATAAACATCAATGAAATATTTATCAAATATATGTATATATTTGTATTAATATTTAATAGTAATAATTATTATTATTGTTATTGTTGCTGTTGTTGTTACTATTATTATTGTATTTGATCACATATTTAATATTTCAAAACTACTTTTGTTTTATATATACATATAAAATAAACATTAGTAAATATCAATAAAATATTATATATATATATATATACACACACATACACACACAATACTAATATTTATAATAATAATAATTATTATTGTTACTATTATTACTGTACTTTATTACATATTCATTATTTCAACTATTTTTGTGTTGAATTTTTGTGCTTGTTAGAGTAAGAAGTTAACACCTTTACACCTAATTGTAAAAGATAAAATAAATTAGTAAATAATACAATATTTATGAAATATACACTACCGTTCAAAAGTTTGGGGTCAGTAAGACTTGTAATAGTCTTTAAAGAAGTCTCTTGAAGGCTGCATTTATTTGATTAAAAATATAGAAAAAAAAACTGTAATATTGCAAAATGTTTTTACAATATAAAATAATGTTTTTTTATTTTAACATACTTTAAAATAGAATTTATTCCTGTGATGAAAAGCTGAATTTTTATCAGCTGTTACTCCAGTCTTAAGTGTCACATGATCCTTCAGAAATCATTCTAATATGCGGATTTATTATTAGAATGATCAATGTTGGATAATATCAACAGTTGTGCTGCCAAATATTTTTTGGAACCTGTGATTTTTTTTTTTCAGGATTCTTTCATGAATAACAAGTTTAAAAAGTACAGTGTTTATTCAAAATATAAATATTTTATAACAATGTAAATTATTTATTATTAACTTTTAATAAACTTTTAATTATTAACTTAATACATCCTTGGTGAATAAAAGTATTAATTTCTTAAAAAAAAAAAGAAACAATAAAAATGTACTGACCCCAAACTTTTGAACGGTAGTGTATGTATATAGTTGTATTAATATGCAATACTAATATTTATCATTATTATTATTTTTTATTACATATTGTGTGTGTGTGTGTGTGTGTGCACCTGGTATTTATCACATTATGGGGACCAAATGTCCCCACAAGGATAGTAATACCAGTAAATTTTGACCTTGTGGGGACATTTGTGAGGTCCCCATGAGGAAACAGGCTTATAAATCATGCAGAATGAGTTTTTTTTTGAGAAAGTAGAAGTGTGCACAGTCTCCTGTGAGGGCTAGGTTTAGGTGTAGGGTAGGTGTAGGGCGATAGAAAATAGGGTTTGTACAGTATAAAAACCATTACGCCTATGGAATGTCCCCATAAAACATGTAAACACAACGTGTGTGTGTGTGTGTATGTATTTCTCTACACAAAAATGGATTGGAATGAACTGTAAAAATGGCACTGTTTAGAGAAATATGAAGGAGTGTTTACATATCCCATCACTTCATAACTGCAAATCACTTTAAATACAAATACACATCATTAAAATAAGACAAATATGTTCATTTAGTGAATTTCTGAGTTAATGGTTTGCTCTGGCTACAAGATAAGAGCGAGTTTGGGGGAAGAAATGAGAACCTGACCACCTGCATTCCCTTGACCTCCACATTCTCCAGTTCATTAAAGTGAAACGGGCAGAAAAAAAATGCATCAGAAAAACCCAGAAGTGCAAACTACAGCTAGCACAGATGCTACAGACCACTTAGACAAACTCAGCATTTTGAAAAACAGCACGGTGAGCGAACGCTCCCGGTATATAAATTAGCTCTCCTGACAGATCCTGCTGAAAACGAGGAAACAGCAAAATGTCACTTTGAAAGTGATATCAGGGGAAAATTACTTGAGCTCATTAGTACAGACTACAATCAGTGTCACGTTACTAAGCCCCATTTTTCAGCTCAAGTTATCCCTATACTGTCAGAGATCCACACAATCAGCAAACCACCTCGACAGAACAAAGTGTAGACTATCACGGTGCTTTTGTAAAGTGAAAGTCATTTCCTTTCACTCGTGCACTTCGAAGCGATGGACAGCATGTGCTGTTTTGTTAGACAGACTGTGTGTTCTCAATGAATCAATAGTCATGACCTTCAGATAACTGACAGAGTGTCATACTGTGTGCCCTGAGGTAATACACATACACACGCTGGCCCGGGCCGTGTGTCACGTACTCAAACTTTGCTAAACTAACAAACCAGACACTGCTTTTGCAGGAGGTTTCATTTCGTTAACTAAAACCAGTGAAATCAGTTGTCCCTACTGACCGTTGTTAATCACTTTGAGTTAATTGAGTGTTTTTTGAAGGAGCCAAAATATCTTTAACAAAAAGCAGCTATGAGATTTTTTTCAGATTGAATACTAGATTCCCACTGACAAGGGCTAAGAAACGATAACACACTCTATTGATTGCAGCAAACCCCAGAGCGAGCGCTCGGCTCTTTACCCACAGTATTTGGCTTTGGTGGAAAGATTAGTACCAGCACAAGTCAAACAATTCAAACCCTTGGAGTGTTTTAGCAAACAAAATAAACAGCACGTTTATTGGACTCACAATTCATTTACACTCATGTCTCAATGTTTTAAAGCTTCACCAGTAAAATCTGAGATGCAAAGCAACAAAATATCTAATGGTTAAATAAATATAGAATTAATTACTAGAATAACTTTACTTATTTTTTTGTGTTTAATAACAGAAAAACAAAACTACAGATACTCCTATTGCAATGACTGCTAATTATAATTTAGATTATTATTTATAATTTATGCTATAATTATATGTAATTATTTCCGTAAGTAATTGAATGGTAGGCCTATGGAGCATTGTATCGTGCCATGTAATATTTTTCCGGAGGGAAAGGTCTTCCCTAGCAAAAAATTCCATTTTCTTCTGAAAGCAGTGAATGCATTTATTCTTAGCACAAACTGACATTCTCCACCTAATTAAGCTGTCAACTTTCCATCAGCGTGTTTTAAAACCATACCTGGACCAACCACAAAGATGAATTGCACCATGAAATTTAATCCTTAAATGGTCTGTCCGGTAGATGCTCTGATGGAAATGAAAAATAGGGGAGTTAAAAGAAATGAACAGGATGGAAGCAATGAAAAAAAAAAATGAAGGAAGGCAAAATATAGCAACTGGTAAAGAATAAAATAAAATAAAATAAAATAAAATAAAATAAAATAAAATAAAATAAAATAATTAGTAGTAGTAGTAGTAGTAGTAGTAATATTATTATTATTATTATTATTGGGACACAGAAGAAAATAGGGAAGTTAAAAGAAATAAAACAGGATGGAAGCAATGAAAAAATGAAGAAAGGCAAAATAGAGCAACTAGTAAAGAATAAAATAAAATAAAATAAAATAAAATAAAATAAAATAAAATAAAATAAAATAAAATAAACTGAAAAACAGGATGAAAGCAATGAAAAAAATTGAAGAAATGCAAAAACAGCAACTGGTACAAAATAAAATAAAATAAAACAAAACAAAACAGGATGAAAGCAATGAAAAAAAAATTGAAGGAAGGCCAAAAATTGCAACTGGTACAAAATAAATAAAATAACATAAAATAAACAGGATGAAAGCAATGAAAAAATTTAAGGAAGGAAAAATATAGCAACTGGTACAAAATAAAATAAAAAATAATATAAAATAATAATAATAATAATTATTATTATTATTATAGGGACACAGACCAATCAAAACCACAAAAAAATAGTCATTAATATTAATATTAATATTATTATTATATAGTAACTGGAATAAAATAAAATAAAATAAAATAAAATAAACAAATAAATAAATTAATTTAAATTAAATTAAATTAAAATGAATAAATAGAAAGGAAGGCAAAATATAGCAACTGGTACAAAATATAATAATAATAATAATAATAATAATAATAATAATAATAATTATTATTATTATTATTATTATTATTATTATTATTATTATTATTATTAGGACACAGAAGAATTGAAACCACAAAAAAACTAGTCATTTTTATTAATACTATTCATATTATCATTACAGTAGGGATATGGAAAAATGAAACCAAATGAAAAAAAAAAGTGTGCTACATTTTTCCTCTTCAAATATTATCTATATATACCTAACGGGGGTCGGGGGCAGCCGTGGCCTAATGGTTAGGGAGTCGGGCTTGTAACTGAAAGGTTGCGGGTTCGAGTCCCAGGTCCGGCAGGGATTGAAGGTGGTGGGAGTGAATATCCAGCGCTCTCTCCACCCTCAATACCACGACTGAGGTGAGTCCCTTGAGCAAGGCACCGATCCCCCAACTGCTCCCCGGGCGCCGCAGCGATAGCAATATGGCTGCCCACTGCTCCGGGTGTGTGTTCACGGTGTGTGTGTGCGTGTTTGATCACTTCTCACTACTGTGTGTGTGCACTTGGATGGGTTAAATGCAGAGCACAAATTCTGAGTATGGGTCACCATACTTGGCCACACATCATGTCCTTTCCTTTCCTTTTCCTTTTCCTAAAATACCTGAAAAAAAGTAGGGTATTGGCATTTCTGTCTCTTGGGAACAGGTAAAAGTGTGAGATTAAACAAAGACAATCAATTCTAATTACCATAGCATCATAAATCGCAGGGCACAAGCCCTGCAGGAAAATCTACTACTGTTGAACTGACTAAAGTCAGTTTCTCTTCAGAATATGACATTCTGGTAGCTTCAAGAAAGTAAAACAGTACCTATTGATGAGTTAAAGTTGCATCCCTGAAATATTAGATATATGCAGTGACTACGCTCTCAACTGATGTATTTGAGTACTATGTGCATGTACAGACACAATAAAGCTTCCAACAGGGCCACATCCGTCTTTAAAGGGTGTGATATGTGATCCTGAGAGATTATTCATATATGCTCTGTGCAGAAGAGGCTGCACTGGTCTATCTTTCCAAATGTTCTGTAATCAGGAGAAATCAATAGGTTTCAGAGCACTTTGCCTCAGATTTATCTCCATCTCCTGACAGCTGCTGTGTCCGTCTGAAGGCCAGCTCAATGGCACCAGCCAATAGAGTCTCCAATCAGAGAGAGGGGGTGAAAAAGGGAAAGGAGAGCCAGGGAAAACGGGGGGCTGGGGGGGAAGCACTTGGATTACACTGGTCTCCTAGGCAACAGGCAATGGTGGAGTATATAAAGACTGTTTGATAGTCTTGGCAGAGAGATCTTTCATTCTCCCTAAGAAGCACGGGCCTCTGAAGATGCTATATTCCATTATAAGCAGTAAAGTTAATCCTATCAGTTCCTGAGCAAAATGAAAGACCTGCTATTATGAAGCACCCTCCTCCCCTCGACCCCACTGTCCAGAGTGCCCCCTTTCATGCTCACAACTTTAAATATGTGAAAAAAAGGAACTGTGGGTAAATCTTTAACCCAAGAAGCCAAGTTTTGGATCCATCTTTATGATATAACTGCCAATTACATATTAACTCTGCAAAATTTACTTTTACAAATGCAAAACTTTCATACACCTGTTTATATTTAGGATTAGAGATTAAAGAAGGAAAAAATCCACTAACCCTGCTACCGACATTAGCACTGTTAGATTAATCTATTAGATTCAAATCAGTGTTATTTTTATATTCATATACTATTACTATCAGTTTTTAGTGATATTATGAATAAGCTTTTATTTTTGTATTTACAGATTTTATTACAATTTTTAAAAATTTTGTTTTGTGCTTTTAAAAATGTTATTATAATTATTTTACTGTATATTACTATTTGAATTTGCTTTTATTTTTGTATTTTCAGGTTTCACTTTAGTTACAATTTTTACTAATTTTGTAATGTTTTTTTTTTTCATTTTTATTATTACTTTGTAAAAAATATTACTATTTATGTTTGAATTAGCTTTTATTTTTTTATTTTCAGGTTTTATTTTAGCTATATTTTTTTTACTAATTTTGTAATGTTTTATTTTTCATTGTTATTATTATTTTTTAATATTATTTATTTTTGAATTAGCTTTTATTTTTGTATTTTCAGGTTTCATTTTAGTTACAATTTTTACTTTTTTATTTTTTATTATTTTTTAATATTAATATTTATGTTTGAATTAACTTTTATTTTGTAATTTCAGGTTTCATTTTAGTTATAATTGTTAACAATTTTGTAATGTGCTTTTTTCATTTTTATAATTATTATTTTTTAATATTACTATTTATGTTTGAATTAGCTTTTATTTTTGAATTTTCAGGTTTCATTTTAGTTACAATTTTTACTAATTTCGTAATGTGTTTTTTTATTATTTTTATTTTTTAATATTACTATTTATGTTTGATTTAGCTTTTATTTTTGTATTTTCAGGTTTCTTTTTATTTATAATTTTTTACTAATTTTGTAATGTGTTTTTTTTTCTCATTTTTATAATTTTTTTTAATATTACTATTTATATTTCAATTAGCTTTTCTTTTGTATTTTCAGGTTTTACTTTAGTTATAATTTGTACACATTTTTTTAAATATCGCTATATATGTTTGATATGTTTAAACTGTTTAGTGCTTAAACAGTTTTAGCTTTTATTTATTGATTGATTGATTTTAGTGCTTAAACTAAATTAATTGTAAAGGCAACATTCCCAATTGTCATTTAATTTAATGTAATATTTCTAATCAATATTTGAATCTAATATTTATGGATGTGCACCTTTGCCGTAATCAAATGCTCACTTAAATTTAACCTTAAAAAGTGAAATTTAATAATGTTGAATCCTTAGAAAATCTGAAATGAACATCCATGTTCATACTGTACATTATAACATTTTGATGACTAAGTTCACTTTTTATTTTTAATTTATTTACACAAAATAGTCACTGGCCAAATAATGAAATGTTTTTGTCTATTGAACCAAACAGGTGAAGAGAAAAAATTATGAACGGACCAGAACCCTTTCCCTTTATTACTGTTCTTTACAGTGAAAGTCATTCAGACGGAAGAAACTGGATGCTGCTAGACAAAAATACTTCTATTTCTGAAGAAAAGCAATTTGCTTCAACAGCACAGTGTGCTGACTTCCTAAACCGAGTGTGTTAATGCTCTCTTGGTAAGGTGATCTATATAAATGCAGACATCGACCGTTCTGAAACATGGATATATCAAGGTGTCCAAAAGGACATCATTGCTTTGGTCTCCAAATCCCAGCAGTCATCAGCTGCTAATGGCTGCGGCCCCAGAGTCGTCATCTCTTCTGAGGCTCCGCGGCTTAAATCACACGAAGGAGCAGAGAAGCGGTAAGCTTGCGCTGCAATTGGTGGAGACACGATGACCTCCGTTCATACTGGCTGAATTCTGCACACAATGGCATTTTTAAAGCAGGTCTATATTGTGGAGTTCTGCAGTGGAGCATTAAGAGACCGATGACTCCGCTCACCTTCAGAGGCTCCCAGTGCATTAGGAAGGGCATGAAAGGTCATTCATAATGAGGGCGTTTGGAAAGGGGGAAGCTTGGCTGTTGTTGGACCTATTCACTGAGACGGGTCCAACACATCACCCCCATCCAACTCTCATGCTCTTCTTTCAGTGTTTCTAAGAGTGTGCAACTCTTTCTGAAGGCTGAGCAGACCATGAAGAACATCAGAACAACACATCACACCTCCAAAAATTAACACAAACGGCTGTTCCTTTCATATTTTCATCAGTTGTAAACAGGGTTGCCATGTTTTTACAACAAAACACATCAAAACTGATTGTAAAATACAATGCCTTGGTTTTAACTGTGGCATTCAATTTGAAAAGAGTTATACCAGCGAAAACACATATTAAATTCTGCATCAAATTTGATAAATTGCAATGCAAACATAAACAGCCAATCATGCAACTAATAGACTACTTTACTTTGCAGAAAAATCAATTCATTATTTTAATTCTAAATAATAATAATAATAATAATAATAATACTGATAATTATTATTGCTTATTAAATTATTTGAAATGCTATTTTTGTCTTATTTCTTATACATTCTTATTAATAATAATGATAATCAGAATTACTATTAAATAATACAATATTAAAATGTTCCAGTGTCTAGAAATAAAAAACACTATTTTATTATTAATATCCTTGCATATAGTTTTTAGAAAAATCAATGATCATGATCAATTTTATCAATTATTTCAATTTTAAATAATAATAATAATAATAATAATAAAGTTTTATTATTATTCTTATTATTGTAAAGCATTATTAATGTTACTAATACATTCTTATTAATAATAATGATAATCATAATTATTATTAAATAGTACATTACAATGTTCCAGTGTCTAGAAATTAAAAAAAATGTTTTATTATTACTATATATATAATAGCCACACAGCCAATGGACTATATTAGTTTTTAGAAAAATCAATGATCATGATCAATTTTTTTAAATCAATTATTTCAATTCTAAATACTACTACTACTACTACTACTAATAATAATAATAATAATAAAGTAATACAAAAGTACAATAAGTACAAAATTCTAGTCTATAGAAATAGTCAGGATAAAACCATAAACTCAATAAAATTAAATATTTATTAAACTGCAAAACAGTTTGATAAATTATTTGAAATTATATTTTTTATAATTATTAATGTTCCTAATATATTCCTATTAAAAATAATAATCATAATGATTATTAAATGATACAATATTACACTATTCCAGTCTCTAAAAATGATTAAGATATGCTTTTTTAACCTTAAACTAAAATTGTTTTTTTCAAATAAAACTACAAAAACACAGTTTAGTAATTTTTTCAAAATAAACAGAACTTTTAAAATAAATAAAAATATTTTTATAAAAATATTTTGATATCACTTTACAATAAGGTTCCATTAGTTAATGTTAGTAATGAACAAACAATGAACAATACATTTATTATAGCATTTATTAATCTTTGTTAATGTTAATGAAAATACAATTGTTCAATGTTAGTTCACGTTAACAATTTTTGATTTTAATGACTTGCTGAAATGAACATTAACTAAAATGAATAAATGATGTAGAAGCATTGTTGATTCTCAGTTCACGAAAACTAATGTTATCTAATGATCCTCATTGTAAAGTGTTACCAATATTTCATTTTTCCTCTCCTCTATATTTTATTTATTTTTTCTAAATCATTCTCTTTACTTACAATATTTCTTATTTCATCTCCATTCTAATCTGCTCTCCTAAAAATGCTACATCCTTACAACAGAAAATAAATGTTTTTTCTGTAAATGCACTTTAGTGATGTAGGACTTTAAGACTGCGTTGCCAAATCTTTCCAAAAAAACAAACAAACAAGTGACCTGATCTATCAAAACAAATCCAAAATAAGTGGCTTGGTTCACCAAAAGAAACTAACCTTCAATAATGATCAATAGTTTAACACCAAAATTGGTCCCAATACGAAAACAGAGGAGAAAAGAGCACATTAAAAAAAACCTTGGGTTTGCTAATGACCTGTGTAATCCTAATTAAAGAGGATTCCTTCGCAGAGCCTGAAGCCATCCAGAGTAAAGCAGATACAAAAGTAAAAGCTGATGACATGATAAATTGAGACAAGTTCTGTTCCCACAGCGCAGTCTGTGCCAGAACAGTACCCAGGACAGAGTGTGTGTGGGTGTGTGTGTGTACGAAAGCATGCGTGTGCGTTCATCTCGTCTTACGAGTGTATATGCTGTACGTGATCACCAGTGACGAAGGGTGGCCAGATCAAGCCCCGCTGAGATGTAGTCCCACAAAAATCGCACATTCTCGACCAAACGTCTCTCTTGGCGTTCACGCACCATGTTTATTCTGACACAGTCACCGCACACAGAGATCATACGCGAGCAATATGGTGTCCCCCACGGGCGCAGCATACGGCCACGAGGCGTGAGGAGACCAAGCCTTGGAATCAAATCAGTGACTCAACCTAGCGCAGGAAGTGAACAGACTCACACATGCCATCATATTTTAAACAAAGTGACCTTTTATGTGACTGCGGTTAATATAGACCTAATGCCTGTTAACTACATTGAAATGTTCCTATTACAGAAACTGAATAATGTGCCTTTGTAACACTGAATCAGTATGCAAACGCACGTGTGGTGATACTCTCGAGAATTTGCGGTGAAGAATAATTCACTGTTGAATAAAGTTGTTATTTTTGTTCTCATTGCTTCATAAAATTAAGGTTGAACCACTGATGTCACATGGACTATTTTAATGATGTCTGGGCCTTGAATGTGTCAGTTGCATTGCTGTCTGCGCAGGGTCAGAAAGCTCTTGGATTTCATCAAAAATATCTTAATTTGTGTTACGAAGATTAACGACATTAGGGTGAGGAATTCATTTACTCACCCCCTTGTCATCCAAGATGTTCAGGTCTTTCTTTCTTCAGTCCATAAGAAATTATGTTTCTTGAGCAAAACATTCCCAAATTTTTCTCACTGTAGTGGACTTCAAGTTTAAACTTCCAAAATGCAGTTTAAATGCACCTTCAAATGGCTCTAAACAATCCCAGCTGAGGAAGGAGGGTTTTATCTAGCGAAACAATCGGTCATTTTTGAAACAAAATGGCAATTTATTTACTTTTTAAACTCAAATGGTCGTCTTGTCTCGTCTCTGCGATGCGCATGCATAGACTGAGCAATCCAGGTCAAGACAGTTAGGGTATGTCGACAAACTCCCATCTCGTTTTCTTCTTCAACGTCAAAATCATCCTTTATCTCTGTTTTACCTTTTTCTTATAATAGGCATTTGATCTTCTTTGTAAACACTGGGTCGGTACATTTGAAGCTTAAATCGGTACATTGGAGTTTTTCGACATACCCCAACTGTATTGACCGTATTGAACCGTATTGAGTTCATGCAGACTTAGACAAGATGACTGTTTAAGGTTAAAAAAGTAAATAAATTGTCAATTTGTTTTGCTAGACCCTTCTTCTTCGGCTGGGATCATTTAGAGCCATTTGAAGATGCATTTAAACTGCATTTTGGAAGTTCAAATTTGTTTGGAAGTTCACTTTTTTTTTGGATACTGAATAGAATGTTCAAAATAATAGTATTTATTTAAAACGCAAATCTTCCCAGCTGGCACCGGACATCAAAATAACTGCAGGTTGACACTGGACCCCAGTGTCAGATAGACTTTTTTTGGTTGAAAAATGTTGATGTCCATATTTGATGTCGACAATGTTGGATTTTGGTTAAATAACAACAAATCAACATCAGCTGATATCGGTATTGGACATTTCAATGGACATTGAATAACTGAAATGTAACCAAATGTCAACGTCTTATGACGTTGTGTGCCTGCTGGGTTTTGTAGCATTGTAAATGTTTTCACTTTTTTTTTTTTTTTCATGAAGTTCAGTGTTCAATGGCCATATGTCATTGTCTAATCAATCTTTTTAGTAAAATATTTACAATTATTTTTTTTTAATTTAGTACAAAAAAATATTCTTTCATGAATCTGCGAGCGAAACAATCAGTCATTTTTAAAACAAAATGACAGTTTATTTACTTTTTAACCTCAAATGCTCGTCCTCTGCAGCGTTGTAGGACGATATTAAGGTTGGGGAAGAAAACGAGATGAGTTCATGCAGACTTGTAAAAGATGAGCGTTTAAGGTTAAGAAGTATATAAATTGTCAATTTGTTTTGAAAATGACAGATCGTTTTGCTAGATAAGTCTTCTTCCTTGGCTGGGATCATTTAGAGCCATTTGAAGCTGCATTTAAACTGCATTTTGGAAGTTCAAATTTGGGGGCACCATTGAAGTCCACTATAAGGAGAAAAATTCGGGAATGTTTTTCTCAAGAAACGTATTTTCTTATCGACTGAAGAAAGAAAGCAATGAACATCTTGGATGACACAGGCATGAGTAAATTATCTGTTCTGGAATTTGACTTCTCCTTTAAGTACGAGCAACAGACATGGGAAAAAAGATATCCTGAGGACTTAACTGCTGAGGTTCTCTTATGTATCAGGCACCTGAAGCTCTGCCAAGAGGCTCTTTAAAGTGCAGACAATTGACAAAAGATGCTGATTTCCATAATCAGATGGTAAAGATTTCTAACACAAAGATTATCTCATTTAACAACACTTCTCACCCTGACAGACTTGTATTCAACACAGATTCGACACACTGCTCTGTCGGTGAAAAGACCTAATGATGAAGCACTTATGGGGCTATATTTGTAACAGACTAACAGACAAGTCAAGCAATCTCTAAAATTGCTCAATTGTACAGCTCAAATGACAGCATTAGCTGCAATTATCCTTTCATCTGTTCAGTGTTAGTCTTGTTAAAAGTGGTAGTCCCAACACAGAGCCTAACTGCTAGCACAATTCTGCTAGTTGTGCTTTTGACCGCAAAATGTAATTTCTGGTATTGTTTGCTTAGACTGAGGTTGTTCTGCTTGAACTTCAATCTGTCGTGGAACACAGATTTCCCATTTCCGTTTAAAAGTTTTGGGTCTGTAAGATTTTTAAATGTTTTCGAAAAAAATGCTGGGTTAAAAACAACCCAGCACTGAGTGAAATATGGACAAACCCAGCAATTGGGCTGTTTTGACCAAGTAACTGGCTTAAATGTTTAATTAATTAATTACACTCTAAAAACTGCTGGGTTAAAAACAACCCAGTGCTGGGTGAAATATGGACAAACCCACCCTTCTGGGTAGTTTTATTTAACTCAACTATTGCTGAAAAAAAATTACTATATTTCTTGCTTAAAATGATATCAAAATAGGTTGGGAATTAACATTTATCAATATGTTGAATAAAAAATAATATTATTTTATTAAACATTTTTTTAAACTGCTTATTGGTAGATGTTCAACTTTTCATTATTGCCAATACCTCTTGTAATTATGTGTCTGATTTTTAATTTACTAACAATTCTGGGCACATTTTAAGCAAACCATATAGTAATTTTTTTAACAACAGTTGAGTTGAATAAAACTTAATTAAACATTTAACCCAACTGCTGGGCCAAAACAACTCATTTGCTGGGTCTGTCTATATTTTACGCACTGCTGGGTTGTTTTTAACCCAGCATTTTTTAAGTGTATTAATTATTTATTTAAATGTTTTATTTAATTCAACTATTAAATAAAAATGACTATATTCTTGCTAAAAATGAACCCAAAATGGGTTGGAAATTACCATTTATTAATAAGTTGAATAAATAATAATTAATTATGTGTTTGATTTTTAATTTACAACCAATTTTTGGTTCATTTTAAGCCAGCCATAGCATATTTTTTAAACTTAAACACTGTCAGCACAAACTGGGCTACAATAATATGTAAGCAACATGAATGTACATGTTTGTGTTTTTGAGAAAACAACGTTTATATGTCCTTAGTGAAAAACACATTTTTGTGGAAAATATCCAACATTTTTTTCTGGATTCTGAATAGTTAAAAACAATAGCATTTATTTAAAACTCAAATCTTCTCAGCAGGCACTGGACGTCAATATAACGTCAGGTTGACTTTGGATGCCAACATCGGACAGACTCAACATTTTGGTTGAGAATTAAAATCAAGTTGATGTCCATATTTGACGTTGACTTAACGTTGGATTTTGGTTACACAACATAAAAACAACAAAAAAACAACATCAGCTGACGTCGGCATTGGACATTTCAATGGACATTGAATATTGGACATTCAATGGACACTGAATAAACAAAATGTAACCAAATGTCAACGTCTTATGACGTTGTGTGCCTGCTGTTTTTTTTTATGATACTTGTACAGCTTTATGAGCTTTTGCATGCTTTTTGAACTTGGAAGCTCCACAGTGACCTGTACAATTCTTCCAAATTTCTCATTTTTGTTTTCCACAGAAGAAAGAAACATAAGGGTGAGTAAACGATGAGGAATTTGGGTGAACTAATCCTTTAATCACACATTCCTTTTGCAGAATGCAAGGTGCTAATAATGGTTTCTTGCAACCATTAAAGCAAATATAAAACAGCATAAAAAACACGGAAGGTGCTGACACCCTGACACTGTGTCCGTTATTGATCGGCAGGTACTGTGGTGTCAGCATCGGGATCCCCGAGGGATGGTAGTGTAACCCTTGGTAACACAGCACAGCCTACAAAAGTCAGGCGGGCTGGTGACGTCAAAGGTAGGTTTGCGTGCAAATCTCCCGCAGCTTCCCTTGCAACCAACATCTGTCCACAGGGAACACAACAGCTGGCCAGGGAACATATCAACGAGCAGGCCGGCTTTATCTTGCATCAACCTGGCTTTCAAAGAGAGGGATAAATCATGTCACGCGGATCAGCATTATCACCACAGCCTCTCACAGATCCGTATAGATGGGGATTGTAGAGCGGGGATCAGAATAAAACAAAGATATATATATCCGACACATTGCTCTTTAAATAATTAAACTTCTGAACTCAATCGAATGCCTGAGCAAACATCACTATTACATTGCTGACAGTACAGAAAATGCTACCCACTGGAAATGCCAATGTGTGCTCTTCCAGCCTGTGTTTCTTCATAAACGACTCCACTGCTACCTGTTCAACTGCAACTCTTGTGTAACCCCATCTTGTTGCCATGGAGATGACATCAACAATGGAATAGACACATTAATCATCAAAGCTCCCTCTATGTATACACGCCGATGCATGTGCCTGTATGTTAAACAGTCTTTGTAAGTGACACAACAGCTTCGGAGATCCACTCATATAAGCAGCACTCAGGTGCCAAGTTCAGATCCTGTGTTCATAACAGTGCCATGGAAACAAATGACAGGGTGTCATTTCTAGAGCGCTCACTCTTCACCAGTCATGGCAGAGTCACCGTGCGTTACAGAAACATGCACGTGTGAGTTGCACCTCTTTAGTGCACAGAATTTCAGTGCAAAACCCTGGTTCTGATTTCACACACGCAGCAATGCCAAGGTCATGAGTTTGATTCCCAGGGAATGCAAAAACTTTCCTCGAATACATTGCAAAATGCTCTGGATAAAAGCACTTGCCAAATGCATTAAATATGATTATAAATATTTATCAAAAAGCAGCTTTTATATAAAGTTTCTTGCAGTTAAGTCAAAGTATATATTTATCAGTATTTTTATTCTCTGGGAATTGAACGTATGTCCTTCATGTTACCAGTGCCATGCTCTACCAGCTGCAAAAAAAAAAGATTTTTTTGTTGTATTAATTATTAAATAATTTTTAATAATATTATTTTATTAAAAACATTTAACTGAGCAAACCATTTTTTAATGCACATAAGCATTTAAGATTCTTTTAAAAAGTGTTAACTGCACCTTTCGTTGTCTTTAAGTCATTGTCTAGGTACATTTACATGAACCAAGGTGCAACTGCCCCATGCAACACTAATTTTGTTGCTGCATTTGCATAATTCCTTTGTGAATCTGGTGCTAAAGCAGTGCAGACAGCATGTGCAAATGACGCTAACAGCGGGTGCAACTCGTTCCCGATCGGTAAAAAGCAAAAACAACATTTTCTTGAGGTCTGGATCTCTTAATTTGATTCTCCTCTTGGCCGAAATTAATTATTCCTCTGTAAACCCCTGGGGATTGAGCATCTATCAAATGTTTGTTTATTCAGACTCTTATTTTGCTGGTTTAATTTGCCCCTTACTGTCTCATTATGTAGAGTGATGCATGATTGCATAGCAAATCCACAATGAATCTGAAATTAAAACAGACTTAAAATAGTCATCTCATTCATTAAGTAGGCCAATGAGGCTAGAGAAATTAAATCAAACACCAAATGAACAGGCATACGGCTAATCATGACTTTGTGACCTAACAGAAACTTTTCCTAACAGAAAAGTATGAAATAAACAACTCTGGAAAACTTAAAGAGACAACACTACGTGGTAGAAGCTCTGCTAACATTACTGTTGTCATGTAATATTAGTGGTGTTTGCTAAGGTTGTCATCACTGTTACTATTTGAACAAACCCCTAAGCCTAGGTATTAAACGTTTGGCATTTTCCGCGTGATTTGAGTAATGACCTGGCACACAATAAAAGAACATTAAACTTTTATGTACTTACATTAAATTAAGTGTCTAGAGACTTTTGAGCTGGCACCGTAAGCAAATCTCACCCTAGCAACCACGTACAACACCATAGCATCATGGAAACAATTTCTACACATGCAACTCCATCCAGCAACCACCCTGCAACATTCTAGTAACCATGCACAACATCCTAGCATCATAGTTGTGAATTCTGCACATGCAACATTAAGGGGGGTATACCAGTAGACATGATTATCCAGTAGAAATCTGTAAACCAAAAGAGATTTTTGACTATTGTTTCTATCGCAGTTACACGCACACGTGACGTTTCTGTGTCACGTGCTCACAAAATCAGCGTTTGCATGTGTTTTTAGGCATTATGGTTTAAAAAGAAGTGATTGTAAGCTGTTGAAATGCAATCAGCAGTAGAGAACTCATTTTGCTATATGCGCACACTGTCAGAAAGGCATGTACGTGTGACGACGGTGCTCTTAAAGTGCAGGAGTACTGAACAGAGTTATTTTTGCTGCTTTATAGGCCTTGAATGGTTAAATACACACACTTGTATGTGTCAGAATGCCTGTCTTCGCAAGTATCCTCAAACACAGTAATTTAGGTCTTAAGTGAAAGCAAACAGCTGAGGAAGAAAACACATGTGTAACACTATATTGGACTAGGGTAGCTCTTAAAGTGACAGCAGTCTAATATTCCTGCTGTCTGTCATTCACCTTAATCAAACAACGAAAGAAAATCTCTCACTGTTCTTGACTTAATCACTTTTGTAACTTTAATACATATAAATACATATTTAATTGTTTTTACACATTTGAGTACTTTACACAATGTATGTAGCATTTCTTGTTTATTTGTTCTACTGTAGCTTTTTGTCTTATTGTGCGTAATTAGTTTCTGATTCTTTAATCGCTGACTGTTTACTTGTCTTCAGTTAGTCCGAGTTGTTTTATTTTCATAAAGACCTTATTTAAAGCAAAAATAAGTGATATTTAGGGTACAATAGGGCTAAAGGCACACCCTGAGAAAAAATGTGCTTTTCATTGCGCCCCAAGTGTATGACTGCAGAAAAATATATACATTTGTACTAAACATTTATGGAGCAACAGATTTTGTTGTTAATTTTGTTTAAAAATCTTATAAATTAATGAGGTGGCAAGGGGGGCCTTTTACCCCACACATGGGGTAAAAGGCTTACCAGCATGGGGTAAAAGGAACATAGTATTGATACAAATACTTTAGCTAAAATAATGCTTTTTTGTTGTTGTTGTTGTTTTTTAATAATGTCTAAGTTAATACTTATTCAAAACAATCACTTTAGCAAAGTTTGTACTATTTTCTGCATATTTTGATCAATAAGAGAATTATTTTTTGTTCAATAAATATACTCTCATTAAAATATGTTAATATAAAACATATATTTAAAATACAGAAACAAACTCATTTTAAAATGTAAAGATTCCAAAAGCATTGAAGGAGATCCCATAATAATTTAATACAGATTTACAGTAGTAACAACAAATTATATTTTATTATACGATATGATTAATAGCATGTTTTTAAATATGATGGTTTCATTCTAAACATGGTGATTATCTATAAGATGGACACCCAACATAATATACAATATTTACCATCTGAATCTAACAATGTCATAACAATGCCTTCTATTAATCATCATGTTAATTATTGTGCCATTTAGCCAAAAACAGCAGGGGTGCTTTTTATCCCAAATATCATACTTTTACATATTCTTTCGTTATTAAAAAAAAAAGTAACAAAAGTAAAATTAACAAAAGTAAAAATCATTAAGAAGACCTTTGTCTCAAGATATTTTCAGGAATTTTAACAATTCTCATTTGCTACTTAAATCTACAACATTTTTAAAAACATCAAATATTAGATAAAGAAAGCACAGAACCGACTTTGCACTGCTGCCCGCATTCAAGGATCAGACAAATTTTCACATTTATCTTGAAAAGCGGATGTTTTGGAAAGTGCTACACCATGTTTTTCTGCCATCTAGCGGTTTAGAAAAAAATAATATCAAAGGCGCCTTTAGCCTCGTTGTACCTCATGTTTCATTACCATGAAATAAAATTACATATATCATGATTGCCTACCCCTGTGCAGCACCATATGGCAACTACTTAGCAACTCCCTAGGAACAATGCACAACAGCCAGTTTTGCACATATAAGCGCCACCCAGCAACCACCTAGATCACCCTACAAATCACCTAGCACAAACCTGGAACCATGTATAACACCCTAGCATCATGGTTGCAAGTTTAGCACATCCAAGACAAACCAGAAACTGCCTAGCAACTACCCTACTATCTTCATGTTTTAAAATTTTGCACAAGCAACACCTTCCAAAAACCACATACATAACCCTTGCAACACCCTATTAACCATGCCCAACACAGCGACACATTTTGCACAAGCAAAAAAAATCATCTTCACATTTTGTTTAAAACATTTAAAAAATACTGTTTTGTTTTTCTGCATTTCCTAAGTGTAATTTCTAAGTTTAATCTTCCCTAGGATATTACAAGGTTCTTTCTGCAATAAAGAAAATAAGACAAGAAGCCTTTAATTCCAAAAAGCCCAAAGCTCAAACTTACACAGTTCATTTGAATAAAGAAAAACTCGACACTGTGAATCTCAGCAAGGCACAAGTAAATTTTGGATGGCAAAGCTGTTAAATAAAATTAGATGAGTGCATTAAAAATGAGCACTAAAATGATATGTGGAGTCAAGTTGAGCATCACAGCAGATCAAAAACAGTCCCAGTTTTTGAAGGGAAGATTTTAAATGGAATTGCAATACTAAACAATGAACATGTGGATTGAGTCACTGAAAAGTTAGATATTTTGACCAGGTCATTCAAAGATGATCCTTGAACAGCAGACAAAAACACTTAATCTTTATGGACTCCTTGCAGCAAAAGTGCCAAAAAGGTTCTTAGTATTGGCTCAGGAGCGAATGGGTTAAATCAGGCGACACTATACAACCATCAGTGGATTAGCCATTCCCAGCCAGAACACTTTCACACACACATACACACACAAACACATCAGTTTCTCTGTTGCTACAGCAACAGCTTACTTTCCATGTCAACTGCAAAGCTGTTTCTATGGAGACACATATACAGAAAAAATTCTTTGCTCCACAGCCAGGGACCAGATGGCAGTGAACTGTAAGAGTCACATGGAATGGCTTTACTGTTCTGACTAACTTGCAGACACATGCACACCATAAACACACACACACACACACACACACACACACAGAGTATACTCTATATGATACACAAACACAGCCTTTGACTAGAATCAATCAATACTCAATAAGTATCTAATGAGTCCCAATTCATAAGCTTCATCCTTTTATCAAACAATTATAAAATCTTCTCTTACAAGAATCAATTCAATCAACATTTACTGCTATAAAATCTGAGATAACAAATCACACCTCCAAATATTGACACATTCAGCACACTCCTGCAATGTGGCTTTCCAAAGTACAAACTACTCATTTAAAAAGTCTTTTGAAAATGCAGTGACAGGCAAAAACTTTCTAATTATTTTCCATATATGTGACACTGAACCACAAAAGTCTCAAGTAGCACGGATATATTTGTCGCAATAGCCAAAATTACACTGCATGGGTCAAAATGATTGATTTTTCTTATACTATGCCAAAGTAAATATCATGTTCCATGAAGATATTTTGTAAATTTCCTACCATAAATACATCAAAACTTAATTTTCGATTAGAAATACGCAGTGGCTGAGACAACTTTAAAGGCAAATTTCTCAATATTTTGATTTTTTTCACCCTCAGAAATAGTTGTATCTCGGCCAAATATTGTCCTATCCAAACCACACATCAATGGAAAGCTTATTTATCTAGCTTTCAGATGATGCATAAATCTCAATTTCCAAAAAATTGACCCTTATGACTGCTTTTGTGGTCCAGGGTCACTAACACTAAACAATAACGCTATAAAATGTTTTTCATGTGTACTGCATTAACCCTAATGTTAACTAATAGAACCATACAGTATACTGTTACTTCAAAGTAAAGTTAATGACTTATCAGGCACAAAACTGTGAACTAAATGTGAGCTTTTAAAGAGATTCACCCAAAGTTCACCGAAAAACTAAAATTCTGTCATTAATTACCCACCCTCATGTCATTCCAAACCCATAAGACCTTTGTTTATCTTCGGAACACAAATTAAGATATTTTTATTGAAAGCCGAGAGCTTTCTGACCCTGCATAGACAGCAATACAACTGACACGTTCAAGGCCCAGAAATGTAGTAAGGACATCATTAAAATAGTACATGTGACATCAGTGGTTCAACCGTAATTTTATGAAGCGAGAATACAAAAAAACGACTTTAATCAACAATTTCTTCTCTTCCCTGTAAGTCTTCGATGCTCGTTCAACCTGTCAGTTGCGCTGCTGTATATGCAGGGTCAGAAAGCTCTTGTATTTCATCAAAAATATCTTAATTTGTGTTTCGAAGATGAACAAAGGTCTTACAGGTTTAGAATGACATGACAGTGAGTGATTATTGACAGAATTTTCATTTTTTGGGTGAACTGTCACTTTACGTCTTTATGCAATATATTGTGACTACAAACTACAAACGTTTTGTCAATAGACTGTTTCTAACAGAAAACAGCTGAGCTGTTTTCAGGCTACTGACAATTTTTAAGCATATGTTTGGTACTACTAAAAAAAGTGAAGTCAAATAAAAAGTGGCAAAATAAAAGGAAAACTGGTCAGCACTTCCCACTCTGCAGTTAAAGATTGATGCAGAGCGGTTTTGGCATCCTTACCTGACTTCTGTCCTTGTCCACTTTCTTAAAACACTTATTGAGGGACAGATTGTGCCTGACTGAGTTCTTCCACCCCGTGGGGGCGTTGGCAAAGTAAGGGAAGTGTTCCAGGATCCAGTTGTAAATGTCTTTAACTGGGAGTCTCTTGGAGGGGGCATCTTCTATAGCCATGAAGATGAGGCAGCTGAACGAATAAGGGGGTTTGCAGTTCGGGTTCTGCTTGGCGTCGTAAGGGAGGTCCGAGTGGGCCGGGGAGGGCGGGGTGTCATCGTCCAAGTCCTGGACGGGGCTGACGCTCCTCAGCACGGGATCACCGAAACTGTTGAGCAGATTCTTGCTCTCGTGGAGCCAGTTGAGGTTAGTGAGTTCCTCGTCCTCCATGCTGCCCTTCTCCAGTTTGATGGTGGGCAGAGCCAGGTCCATCTCCTCGGCCTCCTGCAGGGCGCGTGTGATGGAGCTCGCCTGATAGAACTGGCTCAGGCCGCTCGCGACGCTGACCCCGGAACTTTCCGGCTTCTTACTGGGAGGCATAACCGGACCCATTTAGACCAAGGCTCCTATGGAAGACACCAAAGAGAACATGATTAGAATCACAAAAAATCACACTGGACCACAAAACTAGTCTTAAGTAGTACGGGTATATTTGTAGCAACAGCCAAAAATACATTGACTTTTCTTTTATGCCAAAAACCATTAGGATATTATGTAAAGATCATGTTCCGTGAAGATATTTTGTAAATTTCCTACCATAAATATATTTTTGCTCAATATTTAGATCTTTTTGCACTCGCAGATTTCAGATTTTAAAATAGTTGTATCTCGGCCAAATATTGTTCTATCCTATCAATGGAAAGCCTATTTATTCAGCTTTCATATGATGTATAAATCTCAATTTCAAAAAATTGACCCTTATGACTAGTTTTGTGCTCCAGGGTCACATTTGAGACAGTGTCAGTGACTACAATACATGCTTTGCACATATTTTGAAATATTTTTCAATCAGAATCCACTATTGTAGAAGTTTACAGACTGACGGTCTTGAAGGATGACTAAGATCACTTGATGTTCAGATCACTGCTGGAAGACCTTTTTTCCATCCAAGGGACAAAACATTCTCTGAGAGCACAAAGAATGAGACTATGAGAACCATTCTACTCTGTCAACAACAAGAATGCACGGTACGCAAGTCTGCTCACGGAGATGATGGAACAGCTATCGAGCAAGCAAAGACGCCTTGCTATATTGTGAAATATTTCAAGTAAATGGAATATAACACTCAAGGTCAAATGATCTGCTCTGTCTGTTTTATGTCCTCTCTATTGCTCTTTTTATAGTTGCATACACAGATAAAAATACAGATATCAATATACATATAATGTGACAAATCTGATATAATGATCTAGGGGTGGGCAATATACCGGTAGACACGATTAACTGGTAGAGATTTTGGACTATTGTCTCTATCGAGGTTACACGCTCAAGTGACATTGCTGTGCAACATGGTCACAAAAACTTATAGTTTGCATGCGTTTTAAGCATCAAGTGATTTTAAGCTGTTGAAACGCAATCCGCAGGGAAAGCGAACTCATTTTGCTATATGCACCCACACATGAAGACAGTGTTTATGGTGCGAGGGAGTACTGAACCGAGTTATTTTTGCCGTTTTATATGCCTTGAATGGTTAAATACACACACTTGTATGTGTCAAAAAATGACCGTCTTTGCAAGAATCCTCGTAAACACAGTAATTTAGGTCTTAAGTGAAAGCAAGCAAACGGCCAAGAAAGAAAACACATATGTAACAGTATATTGGATCAGGGCAGCTCTTAAAGTGACAGCAGTCTAATATTCCTGCTGTCTGTCATTCATGTTAATCAAACAACAAAGAAGAGAAAATCTCTCAGTGCTCTTAACTAAATCACTTTTTTAACTTTAAGAATAAACATACATTTAATTTATACAATGTATGTAGCGTTTCTTATTTATTTGTTCTAATGTAGCTTTTTGTCCTATTGCTTGTAATTAGTTTCTTAATCTTTTTTAATCGCTGACTGTTTACTTGTCTTCAGTGAGTTTAAGTTGTGCTTTTTTTTTTAATTTAGGCTAGTATTTGTTTTTTGTGACTATGACACTGGTGACAAGACTTATGAAATTTCTATGGTTTCAAAAATGTTGACCTTATTTAAAGCAAAAATAACTATATTGTGATATATATTGTTACAGTGAAATAAAATCACTCATATTGATCAAATATTTTTATATTTTTACTGTTTATACATACACATATAAAAACACACGCCATTTATTTTAGTAACATTACAAAACAAAATGTATACAAACTCAATATGCTATTAAAATGGTTGTTGAAAGCAATTTTTGACTCTATTTTGATTCTAAATGTGACCCTGGAGCTTAAGTAGCACAGGTATATTTATAGCAATAGCCAAAAATACATTGTACGGGTCAAAATTTTCGATTTTTCTTTTACGCCCAAAATCATTAGGATATTAAGTAAAGATCATGTTCCATGAAGATATTTTCTAAATTTCCTACCATAAATATATCAAAACTTTATTTTTGATTAGTAATATGCATTGCTAAGAACTTCATTTGAACAACTTTAAAGGTGATTTTCTCCATATTTAGATTTTTTTGCACCCTTTAAATAGTTATATCTCGGCCAAATATTCTCCTATCCTAAGAAACCATACATCAGTGGAAAGCTTATTTATTTAGGTTTCAGGTGATACATTTTGTGGTCCCTGGTCACAAATGATTATCATTTCCATTTTGAATGAGCTTACAGAGATCAGCATACAACGGGCATTTATCAAAACAGTAAATGAACTAAAAACCTGATTAAAGATTTATGCGTAAATTAATATTCATGAGCTAAGTCTTCGTCATTTTAAGATGTCGCTACAACCAGCAAAAATGACAGCCATAGTATTGTTAATCTAAAAATTACTGACTATCTATTTCAACAGACTAAAACCCATAAAGAACTGGGTGTGACAGAGGGGAAAGATATTATAGGGGCATGTCAATCACTGAATCAAATACTCCGAACATGACACCAGAAAAACAGACTGCGACCTTCCCTGTGATCTGTCACGAAGATCAATTTATGTGGCGCTGTCTCTCCTGCCTCATGCTCTCTCTCTCTGTCTCTCTCTCTTGCTCAAACACCCGGCCCATCTGCAAAAGCAATTACTAGAAAGTCATCATCAAACACTTAAACATGATACCACCCAAAATAACTCTATGAAAACATAAAAATCAAACTCTGCTTCCCCTCTTCAAAGAGCAGATTGTGTTTTTCTAAAGAGACCTCTGCTCTACACTGATTGTCATTCAGAAGAAAGAAATACTTAAAGATTATACTTCAGCGCTGCGGAGAGAGCAGCATTTTCAAGTGGAACGAAATCGCCTCTTGTTCAAACCAGCCATCCGCACATTGAAATGCAACACGGACACTAAAATCATTCATGAAAAATCAATGTACTGCATCTTTCCAATGAGGAGCGCTCATCTCACTCAGCCTCCGATGGGGCGCTCCGGTCCCGTGAGCCGCTGCACAGGAAAATTATATTACAGCTGACAGTAAAGTAATTTAATTGCACTGTTGCCATGACAACGCAGGGCTCTGTTTAGGCCTAATTTGCTGGCAACTGCCAATTGCGTCCCGAGAGACTCGAAACATCATTCTTGACCATTATTTTCAACTTCAAAGAAAGTTTTTGCTAAATACTTCTGAGTATCACGCGATAAGGAAGTGCAATGATGCGAATTCCCTTTTTGCTTCCATCCTGGTTTATTTCAAAACAAATTTTCTTCAAATTAGCTGTCATGTTAACATTTTCAAGAACATACACAGTAGGGCTGGGTTTTGACACAAATTTCACAATTCTATTCTGTTCTGATTTGTTATTGATTATTTTGGATATACATCAGCTACAGTACAAGCCAAATTTTCTCAAGGAAAAAGTCTTTCAACTAAAGCTGTAAAGTTGTTACTACATTACTATAATATCGAAGGTTAAAATGAACTGATTTGTATACAAAACGCTTAAATTACACACAATGAAGGTTGCAATTACATAATTATATTTCTACTCGAATTCGTTTGTTGAAATATAAACATTTAAAAAGTGGCTGTCATAAAAACTTCAAAAAAATAATACAAATTCTAATGAATATGCTATATGGTGCATATATTTAGCAAAATGCTCCTCTTTAGAGTTCATTTTTCTAGCTGACTAACGTTTTTATGGTCACCGGATATATTTTCTGAGGTAAACGTGACGTTACGTGACATTGTTTACAACCTGTTACATTATTATTGACATCTGCACGGTTGAAACGCTGATTAAGCGATTACATGAGAAAGAATACGGATTTCGGTAAGTTGTACTCTTTCTTTCAACATACCTTCGGATGTTTATTCTTGTTTGTTTCGTGCTGAAACTGGTTAAAATGGAGGAGACGTAGTTCATGTGCGCTTCGCGTTATGCCGCTTCTTTTGAACTGTCGCGCTATATCTGTCACTCTAGAGTAAACAGCGCCAAAACGGCATTTATTGTTTGAATACTATATAAAATGAACAGAATTTGAATTTTGAAACAAAGCACAAAGCCTATTGCATTTTTTGGATAGGATGTGCGCTACAATGTTAGAGCTTTTCTTTGAGAGTCACTTTGAAACTCGAATTGTTCAGCAACAGCTACGTGACATTTGAACACGAACTGAAACACAGAGATCAAACTTTCTGACTTAAGGCCATATTCACCAAAATGGAGCATTGATTGGGCCAAAAATAAGAGAAAAAGCATGTACACTCGTTCCCACATGAGCTATTGTTATGAATGACACATTATACTCAATGTCCAGGTTCAGGTTTGTTTCTGCAGGATTGTGTTTCTCTGGCAAATAGCTGTAAATGTGCTCCAGTCGTGCGTCCAGATGACAGCAGAAAGCCAGATCACAGAGGGTGGGTTAAAGCTACAGATAATTAGGCATGATGCTCTGATCAGAGCCCAAATACCATCTGCCTGTCTAAACCAACATTTGTTTGGCAGCCTCATCATAAATCAGTGATTAAATGCATGCATACATGCAGTTTGTGTCTAATATAGTCATATACAGTATATCTGCATATGCAAGCGATCAGCCGTTGAATAAATTAACATTCGCCCGTGTCTGCCATGTGTTCAAATGCATAACGTTATTCTATAATCGGCAATGTTCATTTACATGCCAGTATGAGTGACATAACAAAGACAGCACAATGACAAAGAACAGCACTTTGTTCCCTCATCACCCATCTTAACATCTGACTATTAACCACATGCACGAGTGCCAAGAAAGATCTTCTATTCAACGCACAGACGCGGACCGTCCTGATATTACAAGCCGGGCGACTGCCAAACTGTCATTGTTTCGCTCGCTTGATTGGGAGAGCTGCGTTAAAACAAGCACAAAACTCATTTAAAGTGGGTGAAGAACAAGTAATGAGTCTATTCATGCTGGTAATAAATCGCTCACTGAGTCACTCAGCCACAAAAACAAGAAAAAGTAAACTTTATGTGCAACTTGACACCTAATATGTCACATTCTCGACAAATTAGACTAAACTAGATTTTGTTACTGGTGCAAAATTCGTTAGCGGCTGTCAGGATGATGGTAAGGTCAAGTCAGAAGTTCCTACCACAATCTTCTTCTCTTTTCATGCCAACCTGATGATGAACACGATGTCAAGTGTAGCTTCAGAGTTTCGAGTATTGTTGCTTGAGGGTAAAAGTATTAAAAAACAGAATAAAATAGACTACGCTGTAATAAAAAAATCAGATACTATGACAAGAGCTTCAGCTTTACATCAAAACAATTGCCATCCATCCCACAACACTCTTATTTCCTTACTCGCATCACACTTAATATCAACCTGACATATAAATGGGCCTTTGAGAAAGTAAAAATAAACTCTGTACCTGCTCTGAGATTTCATTCATAAGCTTGGCGTAGGCTTCTCTCGGCTCTTGTGACAAACACTTTCCTTCCCTCTAGACAGAAACACATTTATATGTAATCTCACACCACAGTACCCATATTTCCGAGGCACTCCGAAGTACGTAATATCTCTCTTTTGAGGGCATAAACACTCCGCAGCCTACGTCAAAGTCGCAGCAAGCCTTGACTCATCTGCTTGGAGTGTTTACCTGTAGGAATTCTCTCAAAGGGTGTGACTTGTGGAAACTCCTCCTTCCTCCTGTGGAATCACATGCCCTACTAACCTAACTGGCGAAGCCCCGCCTCCTTGTGCGTCTGATTGGACGCAGGCCAGTGAGCTCCTATGCAGAGACATGTTTCAATGAAATGTCATTAACATGAGAAAAACAAACTTAGCTGGAGGACTCCTGACGTTAAGCAGGTAATCCACATGTTCAACGCTATGAAAACAAATCCAGTCTTTACCGCGGCTTTTAGGCTTTTGGTCTGGGCTTGAACAAAAAGTCATGTGCTGTCAATACTCGAGGAACGCAGGAGAGGTGAAAGGTCACGTTCTCTCTGCAGCAGAGGCAGTAAATAGCTGCACTCAGCCTGTTTGTAAAAGCAGTTCTCTTATCACTCCACGACAGAGAAGTGGCAGGTAGAGATTTCATACGGCTCAAAGCGAAAAACCATGTCCAACTCAAAGCCGACACAAAACAAACAATCTGCGTTCAAATAGCCCCAATTACACAAGAAATAATCAAAGGGCTTTAATCTTGGCATGAAAAAACATTACAAAAGTTGGAGCGAGTCTTTTTATCCCATTTGAAACTACAGCTTTTAATTACAGCTGGTCTGCGTAGCTCTCCGCTCACAGTATTGTTATGCCCAGAGCCAAGTATTGAGCAAGAGTTTCCACAGCTTAACACGGTTATCATGGGTTAGTACTTGCAGAAATGATTTATAACCGCTCTTTTGATTAATCTACCCGAGTGTATTTATTCAAAGCCAAAAAAACCTTGTGTACAGACCGTCTGTGAACAATTTAACTATGAAACGCTGGTTCTCACAAGTGACTCAGAGTTGTCTGAACAGAACTTTCCTTTCATTCTTAACCAGGAATGTTTCAAGTTTAATACAAGTTCAGGTTTGTTCAACAACATTCAGGTGGATGTTTGACAGTGCCAGTTAAAATATGTAAACTTTGAAAATACATAGCTTGAGACACTGTCTTCTCTCTTATCTGCTCACGAGCAAAGCTTCATTTTACTCTCTGTGAAAGAGGTGAGAGCAGACAATATCTTTAACTGTGTCTAAACACATCTGGTATATTAATGAATGCCTGGATGAACAGAATCTCTTTTCCAGTGTTGTGGAAGCTAATTTGAAACACTTTAAAGTAGTCACAGTACATAGGGCTCTATGATTTCAGCGATGCACAAAACGTGGACGGAATCGTGGAATCTAGTCATAAAAACCGAATTTACTGCATAATGCACAATGTCACAAAATTTGCCAAATTTTGGATGGATAAATCAAAAGTAGGTCATTACACTAAATCAAAACGCAATGTTTTCAGTGTCTGCTGCCTCAATTTATGAGTACATAAACATATTCTCTATAACTGCTCCGAGAGTCACTTCATGAGCATTTTACCATTTCTTTTGGGGGAAAAAAAAAATCATATAATATACAAACAAAAACCTAACGGTCTTCACTGCAACCCATCAAAATAAAAATCTGGTTTAACTTGAAGAAAGCATGACAGAAATATTACTTAATGTAATGATAACACTACTACTACTAGTAAAATTATTATTAGAACATTATTTTTAAAGGACTATTTACCAGAAAAAATATTTACCAGAATTTATTTAGCTGAAAAATGTAAATACACAACACAGTATTCTGGAAATAAATAAATACACTAAAAACAATTAAAAAAAATAAATAAAATCAATTAATTAGAGATATTTTTGATTATTCATATTTAATGAAACCATTCAAATGCAATCCAGAAAATGAATGGAAAACATAATTTGGTGGAAGTAATTTTTTTTCTTGTTAAACTTTTAATAAATTGCTGTTTAATATTGTAAGTTTCATGCTTTCAGTTAATTAGACATACTTTTTGATTAATTTAACCATTAAAACGGAGTCTAGAAAAAAAACAGAATCCAGAAAAATCGTACTTAAAAGATGTGAAGAATCTGTTTACATATTTAAAAACATGTTATACAAAAACTGAATGTGTATTTTTTCCTAATATTTTATACATTTTTGTTATGCATTTTACATATTAAAAGGGAGGTACATTTTGGTACAATTTTTTTATTCATTAGGCAGGCATTTTTCCTTAATTGTTTTTTATTATTATTTCTAATGTATATTATAATTTATAATATAAAATATTTAAAAATGCATATTTAAAATGTTACGTTTAAAAATTACATAAGATGCATTACAAAAAGTATATTAATATAAATATACAATTTTTTTTATATATAAAATATTATATATAAATATTTCAAATATAAATAAGCATTAATTACAAATATAATATTTGCTAGCTAAGTATATATATAAAGCAACAATTAAATAAACATTATTCTCTAAATAGAAGACCTAAAATACTTTGCAGATTCTCTAATTGGTCAACTCTTCCTTCCTTTCTTTTTTTTTTAAATCAGTTCATTTACATGAACTCTTCAAATGAATCAATTTACTAGAATAAATCAGTTTTTACTTTATAAATCACTTTATAAATTTATAAATCACTTTATAAATTTATAAATCACTTTAGTCATCCTCCATACTCCATTTAGTCATCAATGTCCCCCCCAAGCCCTCCTGCTTGAAATCCTAACTTGGTTATATTTACTAGAACAAAAACACGGTCAACAAGCAAGTACCCTTATACTTAATTCTGCCATTTCAGTAGTATCTAAATTATCCTGTTCTAATTTAAGCACACAAAGCTGGATTTAAGATATGATATTCTAAAACTGTTTTATCTCACAGCGGCCAATAAGCAGATTACCATGAATGTTCTACCTAGTAGCTGAGAGCTCATTAAAGCAGAAACAAAGACTTGATAGTGTCAGAGGCTGCATATATTTTCCCCACAGAGGTCATTAGGGTAGATTATCGCTGTTCTGTGCAGATAGAAAGTCCAATTCCTGCTCGTTTCGGCTCTGGCTGCGCTGCTGCCCGCGAGGAGAGGTTCAGTCAGGCTGCAGCCGCAACTGTGTCACCACGGTTACTCCGAGGCACACGGGCGTCCGTTACCCTGGTAACGGGAGGATGGCTGGGACAGAGTGACAAGCTGTGTTAATTCTTTCACCCGTGAACCCCAGAGGATCGCCACCATTTCTCTTCATTTCCATCAGAATCCGAGACCCCATTAAAACTGTCCGATTTCTAGCACATCTCAGCTTATTACCGCCACGGCTTCATTCTTTTTTTCTTCCAGATTTCCTTATTGGATACATCAGAGGCAAAGAAAGGTACAAATTGAACAAGAGCTTTGAATAAATGCTGTAATGGATCTCCATACAAGTACAGAGCTGTGTTCAGCTGTGGATTTATATCTATAATGTAATCATGCTTAATGGATCTCAATCACATCTGCCAACCCCCTCATGAAGCAGCGCAGCCTCCACCGCTAGTATTCTGACAGCAGGGTTAAGAACTCAGGTCAGCTTTGCTATAAACACCACTGGACTTTCTAGTTGTGCTTGGGTTGGAGTCCTGTGGTATTCTGGATACCCAGGCAATGAAACAGTTAGCAAAGATCAAACATTTCTAAAACATTTTAAAGAATATGTAAAAAATAATATAGTTCTATATTTAAAAAGATAGATAGATAGATAGACAGAGAAAGAGAGAGAAAGAGATAGATAGAGAGATAGATAGACAGATAAAGAACATATTTGTATATTTACAAACATATTTATAAATGTATACATTACATCTATACATATATATATATATATATAATTAAATTCAATATCATATAGGCTATGTAATGTGTATTTTTTTTGCATAATGCATTTTACACATTTAATATTTATTAATATTTAACAAATTAATATTTTTTGTTTATATATATATATATATATATATATATATATATACATACATACATACATACGCACACACAGGAAAATGAGATAATGTAATAAAAAATACATATTGTGATAAATATTGTATAATATATAATAATAGCATAATGTAATAAATAAAAATATACATTTATTTAATAATGTGTGTGTATATATATATATAAATATATATATATATATATACATACACATACACACACAAGAAAATGAGAAAAAAAACAAATTAAAAATTATTGTTGAACATACATAAAGTAGAATTTAATATTTTAATATTTACATTACATATATATACATTAATGTAAATGTTATATAAAATCATATATATATATATATATATATAAAATTAACATTTACACTATCAACACCGTAAATTACATATATAAATATAAAATATAATGTGTATTATTTATTAATGTATTTTATAAAAAGATTGTTTTAAGTATTTAACAACAGATATTTTAATAGTGTAAGTTTACACACACACACACACATATTATATATATATATATATATATACACACACACACACACATTTATTTCATAATATATGCAAATGTTTATATATATATATATATATATATACACATATATAATTAACATTTCAACTGTATACACTCTAAATTACATTATATATAATAATTATAGAATTATACATTCTATATAATAATAAAAACATTATTATAAAAATATTATTAAATTAATGTAATTTTTTAAAGCAATTTTTTTAAAGTATGTACACTTTTGGATTTACATATGTGACCTTGGTCCACAAAACCAGTCATAAGGGTCAATTTTTTGAAATTGAGATTTATACATCATCTGAAAGCTGAATAAATAAGCTTTCCACTTATGTATGGTTTGTTAGGACAGAAAATGTTTGGCTGAGACACAGCTGTTTAAGAATCCAGAATCTAAGGATGCAAAAAAAATATTGAGAAAAATCACCTTGATTGAAAAATCACCAAAGTTGTCCAAATGAAGCACTTAGCAATGCATATTACTAATCCAAAGTTAAGTTTTGATATATTTACAGTAGAAAACTTACAAAATATCTTAATGGAACATAATCTACCTAATATCATAATGACTTTTGACATAAAAGAAAAATCGATAATTTTGACCCATACATATTTCTGGCTATTGCTACAAATATATCTGTGCTACTTATGACTGGTTTTGTGGTCCAGGGTCACATATACATACACATACTATGTGTGTGTATGTGTGTAAAACCCATGCAGGGCAATGACCAGTCTGTAACACAACAGGATTATGATTTCAGCTTCTACTTTGAATTAAACCAGGGACCTTTCTGACAGCAGTTACGATCCTCAACCATTAAGCAACCACCACCCAGGACAGGCCTGCGTGTGGCCGGAGGGGACATACGGTGATAAAATCAGAATGGCTGCAGCTCCCAACCCGGCAGAGATGAACCGCATTCGACGATAGCGAAGCTGACAGAGCTGCTGCGCTGATGCATACGACCCACTACACCGCAGAGCCCACTTTTATCACACCGCAAATCAAATGGACCCGGCGACCATGGAGCTTTTAAACCATGTGGACACACACAGACACACACCTTGACATTCAAATTCCCTCAGAATTCTCCTCCCATAGGTTTCTATCTTCTCCGTGACGCTCGCCAGACGGCGAGATTGCGCGGCGGTCGAGCCGGGCTGAGGTTTAACATTTCACAGAAGGTCAGTGAGCATAGTGTGATTTGAAATCCAGCAGCTTTATCTCTATTGTAGAAACCGGCCATCTCCCCATGAATGCCACTGCCCTGCTGGGGCTCAGCTAATACAGCAAAGCATCCAGGCATGAGAGTACAGGCTAATCTAATCCCAACGACAGAGGCACGAGCAGAGAAAAATGTCCGCGCGGCTCTCGAACACATGTACGGGCGTATCTCAACAGGAAACACAGGAGGATGATGGGTAACTGTATCCTAGTCACCACGCTCAACCTGGGGCTGCAGTATGATGGAGTAAGTCCCTGTTGTTGCCAGCGTCAGCTCAGGGCCTGCGGAGAACACCCGGGAGACGGGAAATTGAATTTGCCGGTGTATTGGTGACAAGGGAAACCCAGTTAGCAGCTGAGTCCAAGGATGCAGGGCCTCAAGGGGAGAGGGCACTTAATGAAAATTAAGACGCTGCTCACCCAAACCTCTCAATTCAGCCGATCAGCAGGCCACAATCGGATACAAAGTTTAGAATGACCTACAAAAAATAATAAAGGTTTGGTAATAAAATAATAAATAGGATTTCACTAGCCTGATGCCACTGAAGAAGGCTTTAAGCTGCTAAAAATAAAACTTTTTTTTTTAAGAAAGCAATGTACTGGTGCTAAAATACAGCACTGACTGACAAGTGAGTGACCAAAACTTTCAACATTCAAATGCATTACTGAACAAAAAGTCTTGCTAGAATACTGATGTAGAGACAGTCGGATACTAAACTAAACTAAACTAAAATAAAATGTACACAAAGTCAGTTAAAATATATAATTAAATGAAATAAAATTCATGTACAAACAGTTGGTTACCTGAATAAAATAAAATAAAATTAATTTCTGCACAGAAAGTCATTTAAAATATATAATTAAATGAAATTTCAAAAAATATAAAAATTCATGTTCAAACAGTTGGTTACCTGAATAAAATAAAATAAAATAAAATAAAATAAAATAAAATAAAATTAAATTAAAATAAAATAAAATAAATGTACAGACAGTCAGTTACCTAAATAAAATTAAATTAAATGAAAAAAAAAATCATGTACAAACAGTTGATTACCTAAATACAATAATAAAATAAAATAAAATAAAATACAATAAAATGAAATAAAATATTAATGTACAGACAGTCAGTTACCTAAATAACATTAAATTAAATGGAAATAAAAAAATGAACAAACAGCTGGTTACCTGAATAAAATAAAATAAAATAAAATAAAATAAAATAAAATAATGGGTGGTATAAAAAAAGAAAAAAGAAAAAGAACATGAATACATGAATATGCATAATAATAGTTACATTTAAGTAGTAAAATAAGATGTAGAACTTTTTCCCTTTCTAAATTTAAAACTCAAGAAATTGTTTACATTAATTATCTTGCTCTATTCTTTATATCTGTTCTAGTGCATAATTTCTTTATTTATTATTAGTGAATAAATTACAACTTGCCTAATGAAATATTTAAATATTAACGCTTTAAATAAATAGTCTGCTTAATAGCATATTCACAACACTAATTGCTTTAATTTTCATTTCTGTCATATGGATATTACTTTTGTCACCTCACCTTTTACAGTCACCCAGTCACCTCCAATAACAGATTACTTTTAACTGCAGAAACAATTAGAAAAAAAAAAAAAAAAATTGTAAAGCTGATTTGAAACACTATGTACTGTGAAATGCACTATAGATATATGAATACTGAACATTCATTTGCGCCTATGTTATTGCGAATTGAAACTGTAGTACCACAACAACCTTACTATACTTAAAAAAAAAAAATGGTTCTTGACAAGAAAGGGGTTCTTTGCTGAAGCTAAGGTGCTGCAATGAACCACTGAAGAACGTTCATTTTTAAGAGGGTATGTGCTGGCGAGGGAAAGGAAACTTCTTCCTGTTCACTCAGGCCGCTCTAACAGGCTCCTAATGAAGGTGCGTCTCACGGGAACTCTTCAGTTGTAGTTTTTCTTTCTTTCTTTTTCTTCATTCCCAAAAGGAGCGAGGGATCAGAGTATGGCTGCTTTAGGTTTAATAGCCATGTTAAACGGGCACAAACCGTCTCGCTGCGCAACGCGTTTCATTAGTAAACAGCACTCAAGACGGCAGTGCCATTCGGTACAATAACACGTAACAATGCAATTAATGGTGTTACACGCGGAAGGGGCCACGGTCTCGGGTGCACTGCGAAGATTATAATTGTTCCAGTCTGACTGCCTCTGGGAGCCTGCAGCGGGAGCATTTATTACCAGACCGAGAGAAAGAGAGAGTGAACAGCTATACAGTACACCATAAACAGAAACATAAGTACCCTTCTAAATCGTACTGAGCTGCCTCAATGCATACTGTCTTTTAAGCCAGCATCCGAACCATCACGAAATCTTGTGACTTATTTGGAATGGTCTACATAAGCATCAAAAAAAAAAAAAAAGAAGAAGAAAAAAAAAATCAATAGGGTTTCAATTTCAATAGGGTTTGGAGAAGTAATACTAATGGCCTGGTTCATGTTCATTTCAGTGTTAACTAAAACTATTAAAAATGTATTATTATTTCAGCTTCATTTTAATTTACAAAAATAAATATTAAATGAAAAATCTAAACTAGACAAAAATTTAAAATGTTGCCTTGGCAGCTGAAATGAATTTAAGCCAAAGTACTAAGATTACTAACTGAAAAAACAAACAAATAATACTAACAATTAATTGAATTTAATAAACAAAATACAATAGTTTGTTTTTGTTTTTTTTTTACAAAAAAGCAACAAAAAACAGCAAAATTTCAAAAAGAAAAACACTAAAATTAAAATGTAAAATATAAACTGAAAATCTAAAATACAAGAGCAAATTAAAAATAAATTAAAAACTATGTATTACAAAATAACACTGGTTAATAAATATTGATAAAAAAAATAATTAAATAAAATAAAGGATTTTTTTTTTTTTTACAAAAACAAACAACTAAAATAAATTTCATCCTAAGTACTAAGACTACTAACTGAAAAAATGAAATAAAATAAAATAAAATGTTTAAATAAAAATAAATAATAATTACTAAAAAATAAGCAAAATTACTAAAAAATAAGCTAAAATCTAAATGAAAATTTACATTACAAAATAACACTGATTAATAAATATTGGATGAAAAACCCAAACTAGACAAAAATTTGAAATGCTGCCTTGGGAAATAACTGAAATAAAATAAAAAACAAAAAAAGGACAAAAACACAGCAAAATTACTAAAAAAAAAAAAATCAAATTAAAATATAAAAATACACTTAAAATATAAAATGCAAAAGCTAATTAAAAATAAATTTAAAACTATATTATAAAATTACAAAACAACGCTGGTTAATAAATATTGGATGAAAAACCTAAACTAGACGAAAATTAAAAATTCTGCCCTGGCAAATAACTGAATTAAACTTAAGCTGAAGTAATAAGATTACTGATTGGAGAGAAACAAATGCATTAAATGAAATAAATAAACAGTTTTTTTTTATAAAAACAAAAAAAAGCAACAAAAACACACAGCAAAAAAAGAAGCTAAAATTAAAATGAATATTTCAAATATAAACTCAAAATATAAAACACAAAAGTTAATTTAAAATAAATTTAAAACTGTACACTGTAAACTCAACTTTTAGAAATAAATGCAAAATAAATAAATAATAATATGAATAAAAATAGAAACAGAAACCAAATATATAAATTAAAACATTAATATATTAATTTAAAAAAATGTGAAAAATGTAAATGTTGTGTAAATAGAAATAAATAAAGACTGCAGGTATATATCAAATGTGCCATTTAAGACATGGCCTCACAAGCATAAGTGAGGAGAAAAAAATATATTTTTTTATTAAATTTTAAATTACACAGAAACATTTCTATAGATACTTTTCAGTACTGAATAAAATGTATGTTTATTATTATATTTTCTCCACTGAACCTGTTGCAATGCATGCATTCTCTGCAAACGAAACGTTTCGACTAACACAAGTTAGGACGCACTACGTTTTGGAACAAGCTTCACCTTTACATGCTGTCTCACTGGGTTTCGGAGCGAAGCAATTCTCTAAAACAAACAACAACAGACACAGACACAGCGTCCTTTTTCCACATTTACTACTCAAAGGGGAAGACGGCACGCAAAGCGCTCGTTCTTAAATGAAAGTATATTCGTCCCCAACCACAAGCATTTCGGAGCACATTCCTTTTGATCTACGTCTCCAATGTCTTCCAGAGGAGTCAATAAAAGCTATACACCGGCTCCTTTACGAGCCCCGCAGATATATATTAGAGGGGTCTTACTGATTCAAAGCACAGCCATAAACACAATGGCAGGCCTGGCTCAGTGATAAGCCTCCCTTAGTGGAGACTGATGTTATCGCAGCGAGCACTGGACTGAGAGAAGGACCAAGGTGATGTTGAAGTCCTTCGAGGGAGAGAGGGAAAGAGACCATCAACTCAGTAAATCACAGTTCAGCGCAGGACACAACTCTCAATCCTTCACATCACGGCCCAGGAAACAGATTCCCGACTTTTTTCAAAGAAATCCTGCTAGATGAGGTTGTAAAGCAGTCTTAATCTTTAATCACCAAGCCTGGATCAGAAACGTTCATTCACGCACCGACGATAATACCGTCTCCTGTACCTCAGGATCCACCCACCATCCAAACAGGGACATAAACAGAAACAAAATATTAGGGCTGTCACTAAGAATTATTTTGGTAATTGATATCTCTAGATTAATCTGAGGGTTAACTGAGTAATCGGGTAATTATAATTAATTTTTTGTAGTAATAAAAACAGACATAAGCAAACAATAGCCTTTAAAATATCCTCGTTTTTGGGGACAGTCCAGCTTTTTGGTGTCCTGTGCCTGACTGGAGCTGTCCCCGAAAATGTCCCGTTTCAGCACGTTCAACTCACAAATACACTGAAGGCACAACGTGACAGAATCACTGAAATATCACAGCCATTCAGAAGCGCACAAGTGCACTTCACTCCCAATCTAATTCATAAATATTAAACCTTTTTAACATTATTAAAACTACACACTGAGTGACTGAGGTAAATTATCTATTGTTGCTTTCAGTATGTCTATAAATGTCACGCAATATGATATTCAAACTCACATTAGACACTTTTAACACTGAATAAAGCACATAATCAGTTACGTTACCTGAGATTATAACTGTCATAGTTTGTATGTTGATGTTCCGGCCGCGACGTCGCAGAAATAGAAATCATTTCAAATGTAGAAATTCAGCGTGTAGTCGTCTCAAGCGGCTAATAGGGACTTTAAGCAACAGCTTCCAATGGAACGGCTACACAGATTAAATGAAAGACTAATGGTAGAATCGTATACTGATGGAATTAGTGGTATATACTATAAAATTTAACATTTATCTACCTAATCTGTGGCGTTGTAAAGACTACGGCAAACCAGCTGTTCTCCCGTAGTAGACGGTTACAGTAGAACGTCAAGAAGTGGCAGTTGAAGTCGTGAACGCGCAATATGACGTCGGAATGCCGTTGCCGTTCCATCCGTGGCTGCTGCTTAAAGTCCCTAATAATAGGACAAAGGCTGCGTCCGAAAGCCTAGTCAGCTGACTTGCTGCCTTCGAAGGTTGCGAAGGCAACTCAAGAAACAGTCTCGGACTCCGAAACTTCAAAATTCGATCAAAAGTACCTACGGAGACAGGAAGTGAAGCAGAATTTGGATTCGGACGTTCCTTGATACCTTCCTGTCTTGGAATTTTAGAGCTTTCGGACGCAGCCAAAAACTCCAATTATGGAAAAGATACCTTTAATCGAACGTGGCGGCGTCGCGTGTAGTTACACTCGCACAATTACATTTGCAGAAAGCGCATCATTTGTGATCAAAATGAGCCTAAAATGCAAAAATAATAAGCTAATTCCAATGTCCATGTCCAAAAGCATAAACATAAAATTTGAGAAGTTGTATTTATTGTACTCATAGTTATAAAAATGTTAAAAATGACATATTTGTTAAATAGTTTTATTTATGTCACACCCCTGTGGACTGTTTGTGTTGGTTTCTCCGTTCTGTGCCCATATGGTTTTTCCTGTTCCTGTCCTTGTTAAGTTATTATTAGTTAATCACCCTCAATGTCGTCCGATTTTAAGGTTATGTTGGCGTGTGTTTCCCTGCCCTACCTGTCTGGTTGTACCTTTTGTGGAGTTTATTAAAGATTTTTCATTATATATCGTCTTCGTTCGTCTCGTTCTACGCACAACCATGACAATTTATCATATGTTCTCATATTTATTGTTTTATATTTAATGTGTTTGTAAAGCCATAATTTTGTTATAATACTAATTGATATGTTTGCTATTTGCTAAAACTACAAGAAGTTTGATCCTCAAATATTACTGTAATTATCAATTATGATATTAATATATGGAACCCACAACAATTAAAAAACAAACATTTTGTTCCCGTTTTTTAGATAATGACAGATTTCAGTGATATTTTGACCCACGAACTAGGAAATGTCCACGTTTTCATTTCAGAAATCTCGTCACCTTAGCAATGAGGCAATAAAAAATAAATTTAAATAAAGTTTCAAAAGCAAGCAGTCATATGATTTCATTAAACAAAACTGTTCAAATACATAAAGTATTATAAACACTAGAGCTAACGTCCGTTACGCAATATAGCAAATGACTGCAGAGGGCGCCAACGACCTGACGATTGCTTTTACACTTTACTGCACGATCTAATCCTTATTTAGATTTGACTAAACTACATTTAATTAAAATGTCCACTTAATATTCAATATTTGGCCATTTATTTACGACAGAAATGCTACAGGTACTGTAATTTCTTGAATATGTGGACACCACAACGTGTAAAAGAGTAAGGATTTGAGCTTTTAATTCGAAATCGCGATAAACATTGAAAAAGATATTAAGGTATTCTCTTGTGTTTGCGTAAGTTTATAAATGATTTACCTTACAAACCTGATGAAATGACGTACGTTGCATTCCCAGATGAAAGTTATAATAAACCCAAACTCAACAACTGTTTTTTATGAATTATGATTTCCCTAATAATGCGTTTCATGTATTCTCCTTGGTGTAATGCGCCACTTCCGGTATTTTGCCGGTTAGTAACTTGACACGGCCAAAAAGAAATTAAGGATTTTTAAAAATCGAGTAGTTAAACTGAATCGAGGAATTGTGACAGCCCTACAAAACATACACAACAATATCAATTCACCACATTATAGTTATGATAAACACAAATACCTACACCTTTCAGTCACAGTGAGCACTTCTTGGTTTATACTAAGCTAATGAGATTTTCTATCCTGTAAATCTGTATTTAGTATATTTATTGAGCCATTTTCTTTAATGGGTCATTTGCCGGCCCCCACAGTGTCGACAAAACCTGACCCGCACTCTCACACAGCTGAATACGTCCCAGAGGTCAACTGCGGTCACAAAGATAAGCTATCATTCATCATTGTGGCAGGCGGCGCTCCTGAATTAAGCTCTTGGTACAGTTATAACCAGAGGAAGAGGTTCCATATCAGGGCTAAACAAAGCCGTCTCAGTGATAGCGGGGTCAGCGGGAGCATGTGAGCGAGATTCTTAAGCTCTCCTGCTCATTTGACCTGCTCTCCTTTCAAACATGATCACTCCGCATTCATTCAGCTTTTATATAAAACAAGATCTGTTATGTTGTAAAGCAGCCTTGAGAAAGAGGTCACTGTGTGTGTTTATGTGCTTGTCTAGATTTTACAATGCATGTAAAGTGAAAATGTTTGAAAAGGTCCTCACAAATATAGTGAAACCACTTTAAAAAGGCTAATAAAAGAGGGAAATAATGTTGTTTTCAAATCTAATAATGTCAAAAGGCATCCTTATATCTAAATATATCTACTATTTTGTATTCACTTTAGTATCCCATGAGGCTATGGTGGAGGAGTCATCACTGGCAACTGCAGCATAGCTGACATTGCAGGTCAAATGACAACACAACACTTCAGAGGTTGTATAATCAAAATATATTCATTATGCATTAGTATGCATAACAGTTGAATTTTTTTATATGAAATTTTATATGATTTATATAAAATTTAAATAAGCCTCTATACTGTATGTTCACCAAGACAGCATTTATTTGATCAAAAATACAATAAAACAGTAATATTTTGAAGTGTTACTACTATTTAAAATATATATTTTTATATAATATATTATTTATTCATTCCTGTCATAGCAAAGCTGAATTTCTCGCAGCAATTTACTGGTTTTTTTTTTCTTTGTTTTTTTTTTGCAATGTAAATGCGTTTACGGTCACATTTTACCAATTTAACAAGTCTTTAACGAATAAAATGATTAATTAAAAAGAAAAAAGAAAAAACTAACAAAAATAAATATATTACTAGGGCTGCCCTCAACTAAAGATTTTTCTGGTCGACTAGTTGTCGCTAGTTTTAAGCATTAGTCGACTATTAGTCGCATGTTAATAATAAACCATATAAATCATAATATTGAGAATATTTTGAGAATATTTGTTTTCTATTTTATTTGGTTCATTTGAAACTAAAGTTGAAAGTTTCACTCTCTATAGATATATTTTTCACGTCTGTAAACTGTACAAACAGAGTTTTTAAGTTTGGCGCTCAAGTTCATAGAGACCAAGACGGCAGAATTTTACAAAAGCACGTTTTGTTGTTATTGTGAGTGCACACAAATAAATGCAGAGTCTTTACAGATTCAAAAGATGTATTACTTTTATCTGTATGACCAAAAATGATGGAGTATTTTAAGAGCAAGTGACTACACTGGCGCCTTCATGCGTCATGTGGTGAGTGCGCTACTGTTCAGCTTCCACACTCCACGCAGAAACTTTAATAGCTCACATTTTTCTAGGTTTACATTACTACATACATCTTTCAGATAAAAAGTCATATTTAAGGTTGATGAATGATAGGTGAGCATTTGCATGTCCTGCTCGATGCTTCATATTACCACATAGACCAGCCGTTAACGAACTGTCCATCACAGACTGCGTGACTTTGCCACTTCCTGTGGATTTCTGTTTTCTGTGACTAAGCGACTAGTAAAATTTTGGTTTACCAAGCCTCATTCCTTAAATATAACTGACCTCAACCTTTATATATACATAGAGAGAGAGAGAAATAGAGTACATTTTGGAGTTCAAGTTGAAGTCATTCCAAATATATAGTGTATATACTTTTGTGAGCTTGTGTGTAAAAGCAGTGCTGCGTGTGCATTGACAGCTGATCTTAGCATGGGCAGCACAGTTCATCTGTAAAGGATACAGCCCTTAATGAGGTGAGTAAAACAGCTGCTCTCTGCACCACTAAATTTAGGCAGTCAAAATCACACACGCATAAACATGTGCACGCACAAATACGCACACGCCGGCAGTGCTGGCGCAGCATAATTAAAATATTATTCATTGCATTTGATTTGCAGTTAAGGTTAAATGGTTGCAAATTATTTATTCCTCAATTAAACAGCACATGTGCAAAGGTGAACGCCATTAAATTGTAAATACTTGTGTCAACAGTTTTTTCCCCCATTTTTTTTAGCAGTGCGGCATTATTAAATGGAAATTGTGCCCGTGGCGGAAACTACAGTTTGACCCAGGTGAAAATACAAATGAACCCAGCTGTCATTTGCAAAACACGGGCATTTCATGAATGCAGGAATTATGGGAAACAGCTGCCATGTAGTGAATAGACAATCCATGATACTGACAATTCAACACTCAACTCAAGGTCCACAGACTCTCATGGAAAATGAAACTAGTAGGTGTTAATCTTATCTGTGCATGGATATATCTATTCAGACTGAGCATTGCATTAAAAAAAAGTTTTTCAAAAAACTGATAAATTTGTTAAAGGATACTCCAGATGAAAAGAACTGTTAAAAAACTTAATGATACACTTATTCAATTTACATAACACAATGTTTGTCAGCACAATTAACTATAAAACAGCAATAACTGCGCAAATTTACCTTAATACAGGCCTACTGTGATGTCTGCAGTGCTAGAGGCAGTACTCTAGTTTCCCAGCGTGCCGCCAATGAACAACTTATTAAAATATTCTGACAGTGCCACAACACCATACTGAAACTACATCAAGGACAAAATAATCACCAGTGAAATCATTAATAAGCTGAAATCATTCAAACGAATGAGAATCATACTCATTAAAATCCTTATTTCTTCCCATCTCAATAATTCAGAGTGCATCTTAGCCTTCAAAAGTTAAGTCTTTCCACCATTGTGTGTAAACAGGGAATAAAATATGGATAAAAGAAAAGTTTGGATTTATAAAATAAATGAACATGCATTAAAGATGTACTAAATTGATCAAAAGTGTCAGACATTTATAATGTTAAAAATAAATTTCTATTTAAAATAAATGATGAACTTTCTATTCATCAAAGAATCAACGAAAATATTAAGAAGCAAACTTTTCTTCATCAAATCAATTTTGCTTTGTATCATAGAAATAATCTGCATTTTAAAATCTATTAGAATAGAAAACTGTTATTTGAAATCCTAATAATATTTCCGTTTTAACTATATATTTGTTCAAATAAATGCAGCCCTGCTAAGCATACAAGACTTATTTCAGAAACTTTCAGAGACTTATTCCGTGTCCTGAATTTGGGACTAGACTTAAATCTACCGAGAGCACGAATCCTTCTCAAACCTGGGCAGGAGACAGATAGAGGTAATCAGAATATATATCCTGTTCTTCTCAATCTCTCTCTGCCTCACTCATACGCACATCAGCGGGAGCCAGAGTTTGATCAGTGGCAGGCGCGCACTTCCTTAAAGGCTGCCTAATCTGAGGGAGTCAGGTGTTTGTACCTTCTGCCAAAGCTTTGGCGGAAAAGTGGAGCCGCGCAATCTGACAATGCTCCTCTGACACAGTTGCCTAGCAACGGCGAAGCTTGGGGTCTCAAGCTGATGGTCTCAAGCAGGATTTATCATCTCTGACGACTTTTATTTGATCTAGACAGATTAACGGGCCCTGCGAGGAGCGGAGGACACACAGGCGTATAAAACCCCCCTCCATAAACACATATTCGAGCATGAACAGCAGGCACGGATAACAGATGTAGCCTATGTTGCTGGCAAGAGAAGACAGGGAAACGAAAGTTACCTTTCCTAAGATCTCTCTCGCTTTCCTTGAGATCTTATACGTTCGGCAGTCGCCTTTTGCTGCCAAGTGCGGCTGATTTTGAGGAGATGAGAGCTCTGGTCTTGGCGTGGTGTGATGAGCTGTTGGGAGACTAATTGCGGAGTGTAATCTGCTCTGATTAGCGGGAGAGGAGCGGGCAGGTGTGAGCGCACACACACGCACACACACATCGGCTCGGGCCGACGCAGCTGCAGCCTGACCGCGTGCCAGATAAACAAAAGGCATGAGGCCGAGGCCACGATAGCACACACGCAAACACACGGTCTCCGTCGCCTATCCTCTGCTAATTAACCACCAACACACCTATCACACTTAACTGCCTGCCATATGTTTACATCCAGATGAGTTTTCATCTCAGCCACCTTCCCAGGAGCGCAATTCACATCCAATTCTAAAGCGGCAGTGACAAACTATTTAGGAGCGTGCGCGGGATGCGGGCAGCGCATACATCTTGTTTAGATTTCTGTAGCGTTGTCCTGGGCTAGGAAAAGCGCAGGAAAACACATGCTGTGCTTGAGTCAGCAGGATCCGGGGCTGGCGCATTAAGTTATCACGCCTCGCTATCCCTGCCCACAGCTGACACAGGCAATTAGAGCTGAGGTTAATATCACGCAGCCACGGACCAAAAAAATGCATATCTCCCTATCCCATCGCTCTGAAGGAAGAATGCCGGGTCCTCGCGGAATTAGTGCTGGGGTAGCACATGCTACGCCTGGGAAGCATTCTGTGGCCTTGGTGTAACCTTGAGGTACAACTGCTTTGTTCTATACCAGGGATGGTAAATAACGGGGGTTTGAGGCAAAACTTCCACCAAAATTAACAAAATTTAAGATAAGGGGCCAAAAAATGCCCCTATACAGAACTAAAGTGAAGCGTAAACATAAATGCCAAGTTCTGTCATGAAGCTCTAGATTGTGCAGGCTCATGGGTCATTAACACAAACTGATGATATTCTCAACTACTTGGCACAACATACGCAACCAATGAGATTGCTGCTTTTCATTCAAATAGATGGTTAACATTCACTAGAGCAGGGGTTCTCAACTCTGGCCCGCAAGATCCATTTTCCTGCAGAGTTTAGCTCCAACCTTGATCAAAATCACCTGCCTGTTACTTTCTAGTGATTCTAAAGACCTCGATTAACTTGTTCAGCAGGGTTGCCAGGTTTTCATAACAAAACCTGCCCAATTGCTACTCAAAACTAGCCCAATCATGTTTCGAGGGGCATCCCCCATTAAAAATGGCGTTACAGGGAATAAAATACACTTTTTTTGTCTGACTTCCCCTGGTAAATTCGCATTTCAGGGGCTAAATATGGTGTTATTGGGGTCGCTTCAACCCATGGACATCAAAAACTACCGGTGGCAACAGTGTGCAAGTAGCCCAATTCCACAGGAAAACCGCAGACTTGGCAACACTGTTGTTTAGGTGTGTTTGTTTAGGGTTGGAGCTGATCTCGTGGGCCAGAGTTAAGAACCCCAGAGTTCAGAGTTCCTCTGAAACCCTCCACCTCCTTAGCTCCACCTGTATAGATCTGCTATGGGTTATTATATATGCTATTTGTGCAGCAACAGTATGTCTTAAATACTCACAGCACCATATTGCTGTATGTATTAGCAGTAACAATTTCCTGTAGTTAATTTGCAGCAACAGCAATAATCTACAACAACAGCAATAACCAACAGCAGCAGCAGCAATTCAGGATTATGCATTTTTTATTAGAACCAATATTATAACCAAATTACACAAGTTTCTGTTGAACTTATGAATGCAACGGCCAGTCGCCACTGAAAATGCCAAAGTTTTGTTCAGCACAACGTACAAACTGCAAACATTATGCAATTAGGAGATTCATTTTTCAGTGTAGACAGATTTGGTTATATTACATATTCTATAACAGGAGTTTTATGCATATAACTTATTCCCAGTTTGAATACGTTTTTTCATGGTACTAAAATAACAAATATAAGTCTCGATTTTCTAACATTATTAACTAACCCATTATTGGCTCTTAGCTTGTTTTGTCAAAAATCTTAAAGGGGTCATGCCCATGATATGATTCGTTAGGGTCTTAATGAGAAGTCTATAACATACTTTGGTTAAAATTTCTCAGTGACAGTGTAAAAAACACCCTTTTTACCTTGTCAAAATCAGCTCTTTTAAGAGTTTTCTTGCATTTGCCTTTAAATGCTAATGAGCTCTGCTCATCCCGCCCCCTCTTCTGTGGGGTGACGAGCAGTACTGCTTACTTTAGCTGCGAAACCTGCTAACTAGCACATTATTAGGAAAAACAACTTGCAAACATTCATACTTTCATACATAACCCATTTAATCATTATTACAATATCAAAAGCCTAACCCTTGATAGGTTTTTTCATTTTATAATTTATGTACTTTTTTAGGCTGTTTACATTATGCATAGTATATGCGTAAATACTACAGTAAGTACATGCATCTTTGACCAGCATCAAACAGTCAGTGAAAAAACACATAAATACAATGTCAGAGGCAGCTTCTGTTTTACCTCTGCAGTATAAAGATGGATTTTGTTGATGTTGATAACATTTGGCTATAGTTTTCTGACTGACTGAAAAAACATAATAACTGCATTAAGTAGTAAACACGCATCGCAGAGCATTTGTGGTTAAAAAGTTTATCTTTTTTTTTTGTTTTGTTTTTTAAGAAAACGACCGATTGTTTCACTAGATAAGTCCGTTATTCTTCAGCTGGGATCATGTAGAGCTCTTAGAAGCTGCATGGAATGTTTTCCTCAGAAACCTCTATTCGACTGAAGAAAGAAAGACATGAACATCTTGGATGATATAGGGGAAATTTTAGTTCTGGAATAAACTAATCCTTTAAATTTAAGTATTGGACATAAAAGACAACAAAGATACAGTAATTCTAAAAATGGCCCTAATAAAGGTAAAAATAAAATCTCCTGAATCAACTCTAGGGAGCAAATATCAGTTAATTTCTGTCAGTGTATCTACACACAACCACTAAACCAAGAGTCTTAACCTTCTAGAGCAAGGTGAAGGGCATAAACCGAAAGGAGACGTGATGGCGATGTTTACTGTGCTCCGGTTCACTTAATCTCTGTGTCAGACGACAATTTATACATGTCATTCCATTACCACACCATAAACTGTCCCCAGTGAAACGCTGCCCTGCTAATCAGCTCCCTCACAAACAGAATTAGATTTCCAATTGAATTTGTTTCGGCCTGGAAAAATATGACAAACCGCTAGGACAATGCAGCCCGATGGCCGTGGAAGGGCGGTTTTCTTTTGATAATCGAGTTAAAACAAAACATAGCACGAGGGAGCGCTTTCACGTAGCGCTCTGGCGTGGAAAGTGTTTGCAGAGAGGGGAACGAATCTACATTCCAAACAGACAATGGCTGGCCAGAGGTCCGTCTCTTTATTTTCCCTTTGGCGTGTGTTGTCGAGGCATCTGAAGACCTGTGGCTCTTTCACTTATCTTTAGCAAACACTGGCGGAGGCTGACTGTCACAAGCCCAAAGTTTGTTCTTGTTGATAATGTCATGGCAACACAGGGAACGGGAAAACTGCACTCCAGCTGGGATGGTGGCAAACACACTAAAAGCACACTAAAAAGCAAAAACGACTTCAGAGGCGTTTTTGTGTTGCTACCAAAAACATGAAAATGTGAAGCCAGCGATTTGGAATGACAATGACATTTTAGAATCAACTGCGTCCATTTTTTATGAAAAAGTTATTAAACCATTTTATTATAACATATATTTTGAGATACATTCCCAAACGTTTTTGAACAGTAAGATTTTTAATGTTTTTAAAGAATTCTCTTCCACTCACCAAACCTGCATTTATTTGATCCAAAATACAGCAAAAGTAGTAATATTGTGAAATATTTTTACTATTTAAAATAACTGCTTTCTATTTATATATATTTTAAAAATTAATTTATTCCTGTCATCAAAGCTAAATTTTCAGCATCATTACTCCAGTGTCACATGATGCTGTTCAAGAAACATTTATTATTATTATTCTTAATATTTAAAACAGTTGAGTAAAAAAAAAAAATTGTAACATTATACACTATACCATTCAAAAGCTTGGAGTCAGTATAAGGTTATTTTTGTTTTTGGCAAAAAAAACAAACAAAACAGTTATAGAAAATAAAGACATGTATATGTTACAACAATCTATTCATCAAAGAAACCTGAAAAAAATATTCTGTAATTATGCTGTTTTTAACGTAGTAATAATAATAATAAATGGTTTTTTTTTTTTTTAGCAGCAAATCAGAATATTAGAATGATTTCTGAAGGATCATGTGACTGGAGTAATGATGCTAAAAATCAGCTTTGAAATCACAGGAATAAATTACATTTTAAAATATATTCATATAAAGAGGTTATTATAAATTGTAATTAATATTTTAGATAATTTTTGGTTTTGAAATGATCGTCTTTTCATGAATTTGGCAGTGACACAAAACATTTCTCTTGCTTGCCACAGTATGTCTTGAATGCAGAAAAAAAGGTAAAATAGTTTTAATATTTTTAATTTACTGTTTCTCCAAAAAATACACTTATCTTCCTTGTCAAACTGCTAAATAAATTCCTAAACAAACCAATTTTCTAAAAAGAAATCCGATATTAGGTTACTGGACATGAACCTGGTCCATTTTTGTGTTGGACGAAAACTTCACTGCTAAACTAGCAAGTATCTTATTTTTTATAAAGAACTACTGTAAGAGGTTATGAAACGTTTTCCTCATCGAAAAAGACAACAGTGCTCATTTTAAATGCTCTTCAAAGCATTTAATTCCCACATTATCACAGAGAAACCACAAATTCCAGCAGACAAATCATCTGTATGCAAGATGAAGCACATTTCTTCAAGATCTGCAAAAGAGACCGTGAGAGAAAAGCTGTCTAGGGTCATTAGTAAGGTTTCAAAGTCACTCTGCCCTCTGACAGAGAGCGTTTGACAGGTGCTGCCGAGGCAAAGCTTGCCGCAGGAGAGAAATGATACCGTCCTGATTAGATCGTCCACCTTAGGGAAGGTGCTGATGCACAGAAATTCACAGAGAGGAAGAGGAGGCCGACGGTGGTGGGGGGTGAAAGAAAGAAAAACTAGAAGTGCAAAATAGAAGAGCTGTCAAATGTGCAACGATTCTTCCCCCACGTCGCACTGTCCCTCCTCTGGTGTGGTCTGGTGCGTCAACCCCAGCGGAGATGCCTCAGTGCGACGTGTCAGTCAACAGACCCCTATCCTCGTGCCGTTCACAAAACTGTCAAACCCTGCCAGCGTGTTACTACCACATCAACGTTTGAGAAAGTAAACCGCTCGTGTAATCCAGCGAACCGAGATTCGCACTTGTTAACCGGGAATGGCTCCCAGAGCACTCCAAGCCCTCTCCCAATCAAGAACCGATCCTCATCTGGCATTTCATTAAACTCAAACAAGCATTACAATGCATTGGCTCGCACGAAAGCGGAGTAATTCGAGGGGTTAGGCTCATCAGCGCTGGCCGCTTCTCTAAAGTCATTAATGAGGGCTCAGGCCAGGCTCAGGGCTTTCCACGAGTCACTAACACTTCTACAACCCCTCTTCATCTGATGAGCTCGTTCATAAAGCCTAAGGAGCCGGGATGCCGCTTTAGAAACGGTCCCCTTTTCCAGACTAAATGAACAGTTATTGAGTGAAAACAGGTCAAGTGGACTGGGGGCACACTGCTAAGTAAAGCTAAAGAGAAAAGTGTTATAGAGGGGAAAAAAAAAGAGACGAGCAGAGCGCGTAAGCGTGAAAGCAGAGGCGGACTGGCTGTTGCTCGGCTTCTATGGGAAGTGGTGGCGGCACAGAACGAGGTGATTTGCACATTAAAAGCAGCAAATGTAGCGCAGCTTTGAGGAAGCCACCAGCAAAGAATTTACACTCTCTAAATAAATAAAGCACGTTGACAAAAAAACCCCTGATAAAACACTTTTGCTTGAGTAGTAAATCGATGCAGAGTCAGTGCCTGGATGTCAACAATGTTTTGAATGTGTTTTGACACTGAGAGGTGACAGTCATTCACTGAAGACACATTCTGCCTTGGGCTTGTGATTGGGCGCAGGATGTGTGTGTGCGTGTGTGACGAACAGAGAGAATGATACAAACCATAGTGCGCTGAAAATGAAGCTGAGAGCCACCCCGCTGCACAAGAGCCCTGTAAAATACAGTTGTTTATATGCTCGACAGCAGGGCTGTGCCCTCCCTGACAGAACAAAAATGAAAGCAATATCAATGAAATATGACACTGATGATAGATCGGGAGAGGAGATGGAAATGACTCGATTCTCCCGAGTTTTCCGAATGAGATCCGGCCTGCGAGGATGTGTTCAAGCTGAACTCTGAGATGGCTTGCACTTGTCAGGTTTCTCAAACAATCAGGGCATCAGCTCCGCTGGGAGTTGTTTGAAATGAGCAGAAAACTCAGCAGGTTTGCATGAAGCCCACGGCGGAAGTGCGGTGCTCTTAATAAACCGCCTCTGAAGGCTACGGCTAGATCCGAAAACCACTTATTCCAACTGCATAAAACGCTGGCGAATGTTCCAATCAACTACGTTCAATGTTTTTCCTGACTCCTACATGACCTGTATGCGTATCTGTGTTTGAAAATGCGTGTGTCCCTATGTCCTTGGGCGACCGTTCCTCCCTATGAGCGGGAATAGACCGTATCCAGTGGTTGTATAGAAAGAGTTCTCAATGCCCTTGATGCCTGCGGAACAGAGGACAATAGGATCAGTCTGAACAATGCAAGCCCTCTTAACAACACTGATCCAACTAGGCCCAGAACCACAGCCCACAGCCCAGAACACACAAAGCCACCAGTACTTCAACGCAGAGGAGAAACACATGACTTCTTCTCATTTTAAACTATTTATAAATCAAATGTTAATGTATTTTAAGAAGAATCATATATATACAGTTGAAGTCAAAAGTTTACATACACCTTGCAGAATCTGCAAGATGTTAATTATTTTACCAAAATAAGAGGGATCATACAAAATGCATGTTATATTTTATTTAGCACTCACCTGAATAAGATATTTCACATAAAATACATTTACACATAGTCCACAAGAGAAAATAATAGTCGAATTTATAAAAATGACCCTGTTCAAAAGTTTACATACACTTACTTGATTCTTAATAGTAGAGTTGTTACCTGAATGATCCACAGCTGTGTTTTTTTTAGTGATAGTTGTTTGTCCTGAACAGTTAAACTGCCCGCTGTTCTTCAGAAAAATCCTTTAGGTCCCACAAAAGTTTTTTCAGCATTTTTGTGTATTTGAACCCTTTCCAACAACTGCTCTGAGGGACTCATATGCAACTATTACAGAAGGTTCAAATGCTCAATGATGCTCCAGAAGGAGACACAATGCATTAAGTCGGATAAATTTCACTTATTTTGTCTTTTGGGAAACATGTACGTATCTTCTGTAGCTTCTGAAGGGCAGTACTATATGAAAAAAAAAACAATTTAGGCGAAATAAGAAAAATGTACACATTCTGTGCAAAAGTTTTCACCCCCTGGCTCTTAAGGTATTGTTTTTCCTTCTGGAGCATCAGTGAGCGTTTGAACCTTCTGTAATAGTTGCATATGAGTCTCTTAGTTGTCCTCAGTGTGAAAAAATGGATCTCAAAAGCATACAGTCATTGGAAATGGTTCAAATACAAAAGAATGCTGAAAAACCACAAAATTTGTGGGACCTGAAAGATTTTTCTGAAGAACAGTGGGCAGTTTTATAGTTCAGGACTCATGAACAACTATCACTAAACAAAAAAACACAGCTGTGGATCATTCAGGTAACAACACAGTATTAAGAATCAAGTGTATATTACTTTTGCACAGGGTCATTTTTATAAATCCAACTATTATTTTTTCTTAGGGACTATATGTAAATGTCTTTAATGTGAAATATCTTATTTGGGTCAGTATTAAATAATTGGTCAAAATAATTAACATTCTGCAGATTCTGCAAGGTGTATGTAAACTTTTGACTTCGACTGCACAGAAACCGGATCACTCTAGAGTCCATTTATGAATATAAGTCTGTTTTTGCTTTTTGCCTTTTTTATAATACAGCATGCAGAAGTTGAATGTCACTTAGAAAAATAATACCTCCTAAGTATCGCCTTCATGTCTGCAGCACAAACACTGTGGAACCAGTTCCGCTCTAAAGGTTAATACTTAGTTCTAGGGATTTGAACAAACCACTAACATTAATTATAAGCTATAAAAAGTGTGAAGTGTTCACAAACACATAGTTCTGAAAGGATCTGAGCGTTCCTTAAAGCTCTGACAATTACACTCTGTAAGCCACAGTAAAGAGCCGCTGCAGTCAGTGAGCATTTTGGGGCACAATCCCCCATTGTGCCTGCAGCACAGGGCCTTTTGACCCAGGTGTGAACTTGAGTGTCAATACCATTCTAGAGTCTGTTATTATTTGATCGGCAGCGGTCGGCTGGGGACATAATTCCAGTGCATTGGAGAGCCAGTCGTGCACTCACACTGGACCTAAGTGGCCAGCCATTTCAGCGGGAGCCACACTTCTCATTTTTCTCTGCTGGAAGCCTAAGTGTTTACATCAAATTTCCAGTTACTTTTCCCTCCCGTGCAACCAGAGAGGCACCAAAAATAAGGAGAGGCTGTGCAAAAAAAACAAAAATGGGAAAAATACGAGAACATGTGGTTTAGAAGTTAATTTTAGATTAAAATGAAAAATTCAAAACATGGCTTTGTAGCTTACTCTTTTTTAGCCAGAGCTCAGCAAGCGGTAAACGCGCTTCCCAGAGGTACTGCTGCCAAGGGTCTATCATTCATTAGGCTGCCACCATCATCACATGCATTCCAGACACTTAATCACTAGGATAGAGATAAAATAAAAAGCTTGAAGGTCACCAGGAGAAGAGAGCGATAGAGGGAAGATAGCACAGAGGGGTGAAGATGTATGGCCTCATTTTGATTGAGGACGTGACGCTTTCAGTCACACGCGACAGAACACCCGATGAGGAGATGCGTTTTGACTGGAGACCTTTATCACAGACTCCAACGGTTTGCCGAGCTACACATCACAAGGAAACGGCCCTGAAGAATTCAGCTGCAAATCGCAAGCGAAAACATTTAATAGGACTATCTGAATCTACCCTCTTCCGTATTCACTTTACACTCTGGAAGACGAGCGACAGTAGAGCGTTCAGCGAAACTCCGAATCTGAACCGTCATGCATATTTCCCATTCTTTCCCATCAGGTGTTTTTTTTGCCTGTCTACTCCTCTGATGTTTTGACATATTTCTCTGCCTCGTCGAGCGCTCGTCTCAGATTTGCCGTGCTGTTTAATGTTCATGAGGGGCGGCGCAAAACCCGTCCGTTGACAACCCACTGGCTGTTGTTACAAGATCTCAGACAGACAAAGACGACGAGGTGCACCGCTGAGGAGCCCCACACTCCACTGCCTCAAAATAAAAAGCATCTTGACCTCCTCGGCAGCCAGCTTCACCTCTCAACTGTGACGGACGGACGGCGCCCTAGTCTCGTCCCGCAGCCCAGCGTGCTTAAATAATGCCGGCTCTCTGCACGCCCCGGGCCAACAGCCACCCACCATACTGGGAAGCTTCTGATGCTTAATCTGCTGAAATGCAAATGTGCCAAATGAGAGATGGGGTCCTGAAGGAGAGCCTGCCATGCTGCGAGTGTAAATGGACACGGGTAAACCCTCCTCTAAGACTGCACCGACAACCAAAACTATACGAGTCACTTTTCGCATTTGAATTTGAAAGGGTGTATGGAGGGGAATACAGTTTTGCTTGAGGATATTGGATCTTTCAAGAGACGTTGTTCGCATGCCGTGATAACAACGGCGGTGCGCACCAACTGAGGAGAAATTGTCAAGGCAACATGTATCGAATTTCACAAAAGTTCAGAGCAAAGCGATTTCCCTCTCCTCACCAAACCTCCCGCCGAAGACGAAACAAGCGATCCACGACACATCCTCTTACTTTAAAGAAAACAAGCGGCTGACACATTTCCTGCCAACAGGCCCTTTCCTCAGATAACACAAGACTCCCGTCAACAGGAAGTCCTTTCACCGGCGGCTCTGCCTCCCTTCGGCACGTCACACAAAACAGCTCCTCAACCCCAGCCCCCACAGCCTCCCCTCCAACTGTTGAGGAAAAACTTGCAGGGGATGCTTGCTAAAACCAGAAGACTTAAAAGCGTGGGCTAAAGTCCTTCAAATGCTCTTGGTCTGAGAGGCAGCGTTTTAACAGCCTCAACAATACTCCTGAAATCAATTAATGTGCAGCCGGTGGTATCAACATTACACACAGCCTGCCATTACATCAGATCCCACAAATAGCTCTGGCCAGACGGACGGACAACGTTACGGTCTGTGCAAACCACAGGAAAGGGTTGCACACAAAAGCACAAACATGCCCTCTAGGCACGGGTCAATGCTTTAGATTTGTTAAAAGCCTCCAGATCTCGCGCGCTCACCAGAAGTTTACATGAGTGAGTGCACGAGCGCCGTAACGACGTATAAAGGATTTGAGGAAAGTTTGTAAAAAGCAAAGCAGAACTCACGTTAAGTGCAGAGTGCATTTGAAGAGCGGTGAGAGAAAAAAACCTGAGGCAACCTTCGTAAGGCAGGGGCTGTACTGTTTGAGCAGCTGCTAATAGGAGAACTGGCAGAAGAGAGAGAGCGAGTGAGCGAGCAGACGCTTTCTGCAGGCTGCTGTGATGACATGCAGGCTTTTTTCCTTTTTTTTAGTAAGGGGGCTTATCTTTGTCTCTATGGTAACTGTGTCTCTGGGTGGTTATTAGAAACCCTGAACTTCCTGTGCATCTGCAGGATCAGCCAATCACACGCCGTGTTTTCATAGGCGGAGATAGCTCGTGCTATAGGCAGCGAAAAGCGGCCACATGAGGGGGCCATGGAAACAGAGGGTCAGGGAAAACTTAGAGCGCGGCACGACACGCCAGTTTGCAAAAAACAGCCTGAAACTGTCTTCATTGTGCTCTGCGTATTTATAGAAACATCTAGCGACTAGACTAAAGTAGGTTGTAAATCCTAGAGCTCATTTTTTCCTCCGCTCGACACGCACTTTTTCCAAAAGGGACATTGCCATCAAGGTATTTCAGTATTTTTGAGGACGAAAATGGAAACTGTTGTGGAAAACACAAACTCAGCATCTCAGATTCCCAGAAAGAACTTGCTATAGCACTGTGGTAAAGAGACTTGCAGACAGACAACCACAGAAAGCTCAGAGCTCAGCAGAATGACCAGAGTTACAACAGTCCAGCTCTAATGACAATAAATCCACGGGATATGCTGTGTACTGTTCACTGTGGACGAGCAGAACTTAATGCTCATGAATGCAAATGAACAGAGAGAAAGGGGGATTACAGTTGCAAAGCAAAAAGCTGATACGGAGCATGCATCTAGGACAGGACTTTCAGCTGTTGTGCACAAAAAAGACAGCTGAACTGAAGAGCTGCAACTTAAACCTATCAGATTACAATGAGAAAGCTTAGTTTTGCCAGCATAAATCGGAAACTAGAAATGAGCCAATAGTAAAGAACAAAACAAAAAAAAAATCTTTGCAGAGAGGAGTAGGAACACACTTTCTGAGTGTTTACAGGAAGAACACGCTACATACACAAACACACACACACAAGTGCTCACTGCATAGTTTCCCAGTAGTCTCTCTGTCTCCTTGGTTTAAGCAAGTGAAACCGTTTGGAGCGATGTGGCTCACTTCTTCCCCTTGTTTTCCACCCAGCGAGCACATTTGAACTTCACTCAGTGGCTGCTTTATTTAACGCTGCATTTGTTGACAAGTCTCAGAGCAAAGTTCCTCACGCAGAACCCTGGGTGCTGAACTCGAGAACATCAAACACAAACAATACCGACCAGAACAGAGTGCCCTACCCCCTGAGGGCGAGATGTTACTTCGTCGGCACCAAGAAAAACATCAACCGAGGGAACGACCCCCGAGGCACGCTCAGCGAGGGACGGTCTAGACCTCTCCAGCACTGTTTACAGCTGCAGTGACTTCCATTCCTCAGTGACAGGAGCGTGCCCTCTTTCCTGTCTCTGCTGTCACAATATTTCATCCGGCGTAAGTAGCACATGTCCCACACGTAACTAGACTCACCAGCCCCTGAGCTCCCAGCGGCGTCTATATAGCCCGCGAACGCTCTCGCACGCCGGCTGACTCCTGACAAAACAGAAAGCCCTGATAGATTACAGCAAGAATGATCAATCACACACAAACCTTTTAATCCAGATCGTCCCCTGATTGGCTGCCTCCGCATGAGCTCCAGATTTTTAAATCCGACTGGTTAATCCCTCCATTTCTCTCAGATTCAGTATTTCAGCAGTGACCACAGTGGGCTCTAACATTCACTTGGCTTTTTTCTCTCCCTCCCTCTTTCTCTCTCTCTCTTTGCACTCTGTTCTGAGACCGCTCACTGAGCTCTGGAACTAAGGGAGCCTGATGAGGAGGGAAGAGACTCGCTGGGTCCTAGTGTCTCTGGTGTTAACTGAAAGAATGCCATTGTTTCATGTGTAACCCAGGGCTACACTCTACAGACGGCTGATAAGTCCTGCGCTGTGCCAGATCCACCGTTGGGGTATTTGTAGATGGATAGAGATGGAGAGCAGTTCGATATCCATTACCTGGAAGAACAATATAATAGTTGTAAGATCGTTTGCAAACTGATCTAATAAAAAACATTTTACACTGGAAAAAAAGATCTTGCTCAGTATTCTTGTATTGTTTGCAGTATGCATATATCTAAACATACTTGAAAAACATCTTAAAAGTAAATGTATCTTGCTTTTGCAAAAGGTCATAAGACATCTACTGTATAGAAGCCTGTTTCCACCACTGAACAAAAAATTAAAAACATTTTCTCAGTTTTGACAATTTTCGCAGAATTGCATGATACAAACTCGCCATTCCTTTTTTCTCAGAACTGTGAGAAATAAACTCTCAGTTCTGACTTTTTCTTAGAATTGCGTGATATGAGCTCGCAGTTGTGAAAAAAAATACTCAGAATTCTGAAAATACTGCAATTCTGTAAAAGCAAGTCATTATTCTGAGATAAACTCACAATTCTGAGAAATAATGTTGGAATTGCGAGAAAAAGGTCAGAATTTCGAGATAAAAACTTAGTAAAAAAGTAAGAATTGCGAATTCATATTAACTGCATGTTATTAAGTCATTAGCGTACATTTTTTGAAACTGAGATTTATAAATAAGCTTTCCATATTAGATGGTTTGTTAAAATAAGACAATATTTGGTCGAGATACGAATATCTGGAATCTGAGGGTGCAAAACAATCTAAATATTGAGAAAATCGCCTACAGTTGTCCAAATTAATACATATTACTAATCAAAAATTAAGTTTTGATATATTTATGATAGGAAAATTTCAAAACATCTTCATGGAACATTATCTTTACTTAATATCCTAGAGGTTTTTGGCATAAAAGAAAAATCAATAATTTTAACCCATACAATGTATTGGCTACTGCTACAAATGTACCTGTGCTACTTAAAAAGGTAATTGCAACATTTTCTCTCACAGTTTTGACTGTTTTCTCAGAATTGCATGATACAAACTCACCAATACCCAGAATTGTGAGAAATATACTCACACTTCTGACTTTTTCCTCAGAATTGCGTGATATAAGCTCGCAGTTGCGAGAAAAATACGAGATTTAAACTTGCAATTCTGAGAAATAAAGTTGAGAGGAATTGAAAGAAAGAAATTGAGAGGAAAAAGGTCAGAATTGCGCAATAAAAACTTGCTTTTTTAAGAAAAAACGTAAGAATTGTTAGTTTATATCAACTGCATGTTATTAAGTTGGAATTGTAAGATATAAACTCTCAATTCTGAGAACATATGTGACCCTGGACCACAAAACCAGTCATAAGAGTCCATTTTTGGAAATTGAGATATATACACATTCTGAAAGCTGAATAAATAAGCGTTCCTTTGATGCATGGGTTGTTAGGATATGACAATATTTGGCTGCTAAACTACTAAATGAAAATCTGGAATCTAAGGCTGCAAAAAAATCTAAATATTGAAAAAATCGCCTGTTGTCCAAATGAAGCAAAGCATAATACTAATCAAAAATTAAGTTTTGATATATTTACAGAAGGAAATTTGCAAAACATTTTCATGGAACATAATCTTTACTTAGTGTCCTAATGATTTTTGGCATAGAAGAAAAATTGATAATTATGACCCATACAATGTATTGTTGGATATTGGCTATTTTCCCCTGTCAAAACTGGACATTATAACTTATATATCTTACAGTTCTGAGGAGAAAAAGTCAGAATTGTAAAATAGTCTGGCAATGCCGACTTTATTTCTCGCAATTGCGAGTTTATATCATGCAATTCTGAGAAAAAAGTCAGATATGCAAGAACGTAAATTCGCAGTTGCGAGAAAAATAATCTGAATTGTGAGATTAAAAAAAATCTGCAAAACTGAATCATGTTTTGGTGATAAAACCCAAAACAAAACAGTATTCCATCCAAATTAAGTTATTTTCTTTACTTTTCTTACTCCACTGTCAGCTAGATTTCTCTGAAAAAAAAAGACTTAATATTTTGGATTTTTTTTTTTCCCCAAGTAAGTGTATTTAGTTTTATCTACCTTTTTTTAATCCAGAGGTCATAAAAACTCTGATATAAGACTGACCTTCTTTTAGCCTACTTTTTTGCTGTTTGTAGTCTTGCTCATCTTTGTTAGGCAGAATATTTTCACTGCTGTTTTGCATAGAACTTGTGTGCTCCATTCCTAGTCTCCTGGAGAAATACAACAGCTGAAATTGGTTATTCTCTGATAACATTTCTGATCAAATTTGTCTTCATTGCAAGATCTAAAATTTAATCTGCAGGTTTGACATCAGTGATATCAAGTGACCAACTGCAGTGCAGCAAGTACTGAGTATAGAGGCAACAGAAAATACTGTATAGTTTGAGAGCTGTTGTATAGCTTTAGCAGACTTAAAAGAAGACCTGGTGCACAGGTCATATTAACTGGTTTTCTATTTCATGATGCTTTTTAGAAACTGACTGTACAAATCTATTGAAGTTTAAGGAAAAGGGCAGCTTGAATATTCTGTCTAACATCTGTTACACAAAATAAAAAAATAATACAACATGAGGATGAGCTAATGAGAATATTTTTTTGAATTACTCCTTTAAACGGTACAAATTGTGTTTTATAACTGCATTTTTGTAACTGCAATTTCAAATGAATAGCTCAAGTAAGACTAAACAAAATGTCATAACAAAATCCCTCCATGACATCAGCAGCATCAAAGCACACAAATCATCACCATTACCAAAAAATGTCTTCCAAAAGGTCAGAACTCCCCTACCCTAATCTCCCTTTCTATCCACACAGAAAATGAGCCTCATTTGAGCTCTGTCCCTCAAAAACACAGCAATATTTAAACCCCAAATCCTTTGCTACCACTCCGAACTGTTGGAAATGTGGCAGCAATGCTAAAACTATTATGTGCACGGACGCTACAGCCAGGGCTATAAATATAAGCAACACATGGAGCGGCAGACTGCAAAACAGGGGGAAATTTGGGCTGCTTATATCTGTCAAGAGCTGCACGAATGAGGCCGCCGGCCATATGATCAGCCTGGAGGCTGAGTCCACCTCCTCAGCAGGGAGCTTTGTAACTGCGCTCCTCGTTTCTTTTTCAAAAAAACAGATTGAAAGAGAGGGAGGGGATTTTTGTAAAATACTTATGTGAAAAATGCCTTGTGAGGCTCATAAAATGTCTCAAATGAAACTTGGCCCCTATCTAAATAACAGTTGACTAATGTGCTCACAATGAAAACGCAGTGGATTACCGCAAATCTTGGGGGCCCCTGTGAACTACTGACAAGTGGATACATCATGCACCAACATTTCTTCTCAAGGTGAAACAGCATCTGATGGAGACAGAAAGTTGTGTTATTTCAATTTATTTATCCTTTTATATGCGGAAACATAAGTACAGCATGCAAATTCTAATCAATTGACTAAAGATGTAACAATATTATCAATATCGTGATATCCTCGATATTATCGTGGTCACATGTACGATAGGTCTTCCGGGCAAGAAGTGTAGTTTTTAAAATATAATTAAACTTTTTAATCTAACATAAAAGGTCTATAAAGTTATGTTTTGGGCAATGGACCTTTCTCACATTTCCGGGTTTCTCAAAGCGGAAGTCGTCATAGTTGGGTAAAATCCGAGAGCGGTGAATGGGAGAGTACCACACATATATTTTTTGCATTCCCATTTGCTCAAAGAGCAAAAGAAAAACTTAACGAAAGTGCTTTCACAAATTTCAATCAAAGGAAAAAAATTGAGAGAGACTGATATCGGCAGTCAGAACAGAGAACGATGTCAAATTTACCGTCCCTCCCATTGACGCGGCATTACAAACACCCTCGCATAACGTTAACTAGTTTTTTGTAACTTGATGAAAATGTGATATAATACAAAGTATAGTGTTAGAAATGTACATACATAGTTTTAAAAATCAAAATATAAAAAACTTTAAAAGGATTTATGATGATTATGACCGTTGAAAAGCGTCATCACAGGCTTGTGAAAAGGGTCCATTTTGCTTTGGTACAGTATCTGTTAAATGAACTAAAACCGGTAGCACAATATGGCTTAATCTCTTTATCAAGTGTTTTCGCTGCGAAGTGCGCACTTCCCATCAGCACATGAACCGGTGTTTTCCGTGTGTTCTCTTGTTTGGGAATGCAACGGACACCAGCTAAGCTTCGTTTTCGCGGTAGATCACTAATAGTGAAATGCGTTTTTGTAAGCCTGTTTTCACTAAAGCTAGAGTTTTCCTTCAAAATAAAAGCTTGCTGACAGTGAGCGGTTTAAATGCAGTTCAAATTCAAAATATCTCTTTTAAGTGTAGAAGCATTGTAATTTACCTACTGTAGTGTAAAGCAAAAATAATATACCTATTAAATATTAAATATTAATTTTAATTTATTTTACTGTGCAGCTGTTTTACAATATATAGGTACTACTGTCATTGTTGTTAATATTATTATGTTCTAATTTGTTTGGCTTCCTAAAAGGTACAAGTCAATTCACTGACTTTTTACAAAATTTTCGTACAAAATGTTCTTTTTTTTCCAATTCTTCTTTTGTCTTTTTTTTTTTTTTAAATATCACAATAAATGTGACCCTGGAGCACAAAACCAGTCTTAAGTAGCATGGGTATACTTGTAACAATAGCCAAAAAAATACATTGTATTGGTCAAAATAATAATTTTTTTTTAATGTTTTTTTTTTTAATTTCCTACCATAAAATATATCAAAACATAATTTTTTATTAGTAACTTAAATTGCTAAGAACTTAATTTTGACAACGTTAAAGGCGATTTCCTTAATGTTTTTTATTTTATGCACCTTTAAATTCTTGATTTTTTAATAGTCGTATCTTGGCCAAATATTTTCCTATTCTAACAAACCATACATCAATGGAAAGCTTATTTATTCAGGTGATGTAGAAATCTCAGTTTCAAGAAATTGACACTCATGACTGGTTTTGTGGTCCAGGGTCACAAATATCATATCGTGGACTTCATATCGGGACATTATCGCATCGTGAGATTTTGATATCGTTACATCACTACAACTGATCGATCACAGGGAGTTTGATGGACAGGCGATCTGACCAATCATAACGCCGAATCTGCCATTTTTGTTCGACAAACGAACCAGACAAAATAGACTTGAACTTGAAAAATGGCGTTTACTGACGTATATTTGTGGTTGAAACAAGATATCTGATGTTCATTCATGTTTATTTCATACTATAACTAGTAATAAGAAAGACGTGATCGGTTCATGTTCCTCTTGGACTGAGGTGGTACAGCGATCTGTCATGACACATTAAAGAGTCACAAAACAGTATTTATTGTTTGAATTTCCTAAAAAATGACAAAATTTGAAAGCTGAGACTTTAGGTTTCTTACCTTGTTTGACGGCGCATTGTCAGTTTCCTCTTTGCTCTATGATGTATTTTTCACTGCGTGAGAACGACACGGCTTGTCAGATATAGCAACAGTAATGAACAGTGGCGGGTCTTTGCAAAGGGTCAATTCTAGAATGGAGAATTTAAAAAAATGTATGTGCATTTGGTCCACTGTGCTGACAAATCAATAAACAATCAGTAAACACATTTATGTTGAATCAGCATAGCATTAAATGGCAAGAAATACAGTATATTACCTGTTTCCAGAGTAAAATCACTCTAGATTTGCTTTTAACCTTAATATAATTGGCTCATAATGGCTTGAGGGTCCATTGCTCGACAGTGTCTATACGGCTGAATTGTGAGTACATCTTTACTGTAACAAAAATTATGTGTCAAGGAAAAAATGCATGTGGCCTTGACTGATGTGTTAAAATAAACATAGCTATTGGCTTTTATGTTATGTGAATGAAGCCAGACTTGTGAGCATGAGAGCTTTCCAAAACTGTACATTTTCAGATCAAGCAGTTAATCATGTTCAATAACGTTTCAGTAACAGAAACCGACTGAGCTGCCAAATGCTCTGGCCTCTGAACGTCTGGCATAAAGACCCATCCTTTTGCAGCTGTAGGATGGAATTCGGTTTGTGTTTTCCAGTACTAATATTCAAGTGACACTAAACATATAAAAATAGTAGCGCATCTCAAATCTTTATGAGAAGGATGCAAAAATGAAATTACTCTCATGATGCCACAACCTTATCCTGAGAGCAAATGTACAACAGATTGTACATTTTGCTTTATTAAACAAATGTATACAGTACGATTGGATGATCATCGATATAACACACCTGTGATTGCACATCAATTGAATTTTATATTAATGTGCACTCACACTCATCTACGATCATTATGTTGCTTGGCAACCATAAACAGCCAGCAGTTGAGCTAATGAACTATATTACTTAGCAGGAGAACTGTTTATGATCATTAACAAATGTAATTATTTATTGAACACAAGTGTCTGCTATCATATTGATGTTGCCATTTAAAAAATACAATAAGCCACTTGAGGATGTTACAATGATTTTTTACACTTCCCATCGCTCTGTTAAAATCAGTGAAAAATATCTGCAAGAAGCTTATTGTTTAAAAGCAAAATGTACAAGTGCTCCATAAGCTCTCTAGTAATAAAAAATGATAATGTCAATGACACAGTTGATACAGAAATGAATTAGTGTCCATCCTTTTCCTATATCGCAATCTTTTTCGCTCTACTCGTTAAAATGATTTACATACAGCAGTCATAAGAATAACACAATTAATGTTCCTCTCAGTTAATTACTCCACCTTCCTCTGTCACATCTTCGAACGCATTTGAAAAAAATACAAAGCCTAGATGAATGTCTTCATCATATAATATTTCGCTCGAGGCACTTAAGTGAATTAATGTAGCATAATTCCTGAGCAAAGTGCTTGCTTAGTGCAATCAAAGGATTAGAAATATGCATTTTTCAAATGATATTTCAGGCAACACTTACTGAGAATAAAATATGGATATGTCTCTGAACTAAGCAGAATGCTGGTAAACACGTTGCCTAAAACCAAGAAGTGATTTCTGTGGTTTCATATTCTACTGCTAAACCTGTTCAATGAATCAGGCTTAAACATTTGCATGCTGTACGATTACAAACAGAAATTTATTTTGGTGGGAAAAAATGCTTGAAATTATTATTATTATAGTGACATTATTTGCAATTTTGCAAATTTCCCACTATTCTCACTGCCATGCAAAAACAAACCAATAAAACGTCTCAGGTTACGTATGTAACCCTGGTTCCCCGAGGGAACGAGACGCCGCGTCGGAAAACGCTATGGGAACGCCTCCAGCGTGACCGCGCTCTGAACACGTGTGAAATCAGACCAATGGAAGAGCGAGACGTCACAGGCGGGTGACGTCACAGACCAGGAAGCATAAAAGCACGTGCGCCAGAACGAACGGCAGCTTCAAAGAGAAGCAGCGCTCGCAGGGACGCAGGAAGCTGGCCTCGAGACGCGGCGTCTCGTTCCCTCGGGGAACCAGGGTTACATACGTAACCTGAGACGTTCCCCTTCGGGAACTCGAGCCGCGTCGGAAAACGCTATGGGAACGAGATGCCCACGCCACCAGCTCCAAGTCCCTGCCTAGAAGAGCTAGGAAGGACCGAAGAACCAGGGGTCAAGAGGTCAAGACGGTAGAACCTGACAAACGTAAGGGGCGTGGACCAACCCGCAGCGTTACAGATATCCTGAAGGGGAATACCCGCAAGGAAAGATTTAGAGGCCGCCATGCTACGGGTGGAATGAGCCTTTACCCCCAAGGGAGGAGGAAGGCCCGAAGACTCATAAGCCAGGAGGATAGCCTCGACTATCCACCGACTTATGGTCTGCTTAGAGGCAGGGAGACCACGTCTCTGAGGACCAAAGCAAACGAACAACTGGTCCGACCTTCTCCAAGTAGCCACCCGGTGAACGTATGCATCCAGCGCTCGAACTGGACACATACAGTTCAGCTTCTGCTGGTCAGGCTCCCGAAAGGGAGGAGGACAGAAGGCCTGGAGTACGACAGGCCGTGGTGCAGAGGAAGGGACCTTAGGGACATACCCAGTGCGAGGGTGAAGAAAAACTTTAGAAAGGCCTGGAGCAAAGTCCAGGAAAGAGGGGGCCACAGAAAGGGCCTGCAGGTCACCAACTCTCTTTAGAGATGAAAGGGCTAAAAGAAAAGAAGTCTTAAAGGACAGATGACAGTCAGAGATCTCTTCTAAAGGCTCGAAGGGAGGAAGACAGAGAGCCTCAAGCACCACAGACAGGTCCCAGGAAGGGACACGAGGTCGTACCGGGGGCCTTAGCCTCAGCGCACCGCGGAGGAAACGTGTAACCAGGGGGTCCCTACCCACGGAAAGACCACCGAGAGGGGCGTGGTAGGCCGCAATGGCCGCCACGTAAACCTTCAAGGTGGAGTGGGATAACCCAGCAGACAGCCTGTCCTGCAGAAACTCCAGCACTGAGCCAACTGGGCAGTTAACTGGGTCCTGCTGGCGGCGTCCACACCAAGAAGTGAAAAGTTTCCACTTCAAGGCATACAGTTTCCTCGTGGAGGGAGCTCTAGATTGGAGTAGGGTCTCAACAACCTCGGTTGAGAGACCGGAAGCTAAGAGGTGCGCCCCCTCAGAGGCCACACCCAAAGCTTCCACAGCTCCGGCCGGGGGTGAAGGAAGGAACCCCCTGCCTGTGAGAGGAGATCCCTCCTGACGGGAATCTCCCAGGGAGAGCCGTCGAGGAGGGAAATCAGGTCCGAGAACCATACTCGGCCCGGCCAGAACGGGGCTACTAGAAGAAGGGATACCCCATCCCGGCGCACTCTCTCTAGAACTCCCGGGAGCAGAGCGATCGGGGGGAAAGCGTACAGACGCAGCCTCGGCCACGTCTGTACCATGGCATCCAGCCCCAGCGGAGCTGGATGAACTAGAGAGTACCAGAGGGGACATTGCGCATTGTCCCTCGTGGCAAACAGGTCCACCTGGGCTGGACCAAACACTCTCCAGATCTGCTTCACCACCTCGGGGTGAAGCATCCATTCCCCGGGCCTCGGCCCCTGTCTCGACAGGACGTCTGCTCCCACATTGAGATACCCGGGTACAAAAACTGCTCTCAGTGAGAGGAGTTTGCCCTGGGACCACACAAGGATCTGGTGCGCCAGCTTGTACAAGGGGCGCGAACGCAGACCTCCTTGGTGGTTGATGTAAGAGACCACCGCCATGTTGTCGGTGCGGACCAACACGTGACGATCTCTCAGGTCCGGGAGAAAGTGTTTCAGCCCTTGAAACACGGCCAGCATCTCCAGGCAATTTATGTGCCAACTGAGATGGCGACCACTCCACAGACCGCGGGCAGGGTGGCCACTCATGACCGCTCCCCAACCAGTGAGGGACGCGTCCGTCGCTAGCGTTACACGGCGACAAGGAGCTCCCAGCACCGGGCCCTGAGACAAGAACCAGGGTTTCCTCCACATGTCTAAGGCACGTAGGCATCGCCGCGTGACCTTGATCATGCGAAGCGGGTTTCCCCTCGGGGAGAACCCCCTGGTCTTGAGCCACCACTGTAGGGGTCTCATGTACAGCAGGCCAAAAGGTATCACGTTGGACGCAGCTGCCATGAGACCCAGCAGTCGTTGAAACTGCTTGACAGTGAGTGACCGGCCTTCCTTCACTCTCATGACTGCGGCGAGGATCGACTCGATCCGAGCAGGAGACAACTGTGCCTGCATCGTGGTCGAATCCCACACCACGCCCAGATAAGTGGTTCTCTGTACTGGAGAAAGCACACTTTTCTTGGCGTTTAGTCTTAACCCCAGCTCTTTCATGTGTGCGAGAACGACATCTCGATGCCGAACCGCTACCATCTCCGACTGGGCCAGGATAAGCCAGTCGTCGATGTAATTGAGTATGCGGATGCCCTGGAGTCGCAGGGGAGCCAGAGCTGCATCCACACACTTCGTGAAAGTGCGGGGGGAGAGTGCTAGACCGAAAGGAAGAACCCGATATTGGTAAGCTTCGCCCCTGAAAGCAAACCTCAGGAACTTCCTGTGTTGAGGAAGGATGGAGACGTGGAAATACGCGTCCTTTAGATCTATCGTGACAAACCAGTCCTCGGACCTGATTTGTGACACGACCTGTCTTACAGTCAGCATCCTGAACTTCAGCCGCATGACTGAGCGGTTCAGGAGGCGGAGATCTAAAATGGGACGCAGGCCCCCATCCTTCTTGGGAACAATGAAGTACCGGCTGTAGAACCCGGACTCTCTGAACTGAGGAGGGACCACCTCGATGGCCTCCTTCCTCAGGAGAGTAGCTACTTCTTGCTCCATTACCAGACCCTGCTCGGGACCCACCAAAGTGGGAAAGACCCCGTTGAACGGCGGAGGTGAAGCGCCGAACTGAATGCGATAACCTCGCTCTACAGTGTGCAGGACCCAAGCAGACACATTGGGCAGTAGTTTCCACGCTGCCAAATGATCTACTAAGGGAACCAGCCTCTCGAGACTGGCCTCTGGTGTTACACGGGTCGCTAGACCGGTGTCCTGTAACGGTTGCCCGGCAGGAAGCACCTGATCTAGCGGACCCTGAGACCCCCGCAGGGGTGGCGAGCCCCCCAGCTCTGGAACGTCTCTGGCCGGAAGAGACTGAGGGGAAAGCTCGCCGGAGGCTGCTGCGCCCTGAATCACCGGCAGGGTGGGCAAGACAGCCTCCCGAGGGCACAGGGGGGAGCCGGACACCGAATAATGCGGTGCACCCCGGAACTCCCCCGATGGGGCTACCCTCAGCGGCCCCGCACCATCAGGGCCGCTTGGCCGAGGACCTCCTAGACTGAAGCACGACCCGCAGATCGGGCTTCGTCCTGGGGGCCCCCGACCTAGAGCGTCTGCGCACCCGCCCTCGATGGGGAGGAGTGCGGGTGGCGACGCTCTGTTTCTGCGTTTCCCGGTGTGAGGAGCTGGTACGCGGACGAGGCTGCTCCAGCTCAGCAGCCTCGTGAGTTGGACGGCGGCGAGGGAGGAACCGCTGGAACGCCGCCGCTTGCTTACGCGCCTCCTGGTACCTGTCGACGACCGCATTGACAGCGTCGCCGAACAGGCCAGAAGGCGAAAGCGGGGCGTCCAGGAGGAAGACCCTGTCCTTTTCTTTCATATCGGACAGGGTCAACCAGAGATGTCTCTCCGCAGCCACAAGGGAAGCCATAGACCGCCCGATGGCACGGGCGGTCTCCTTAGTGGCACGGAGAGACAAATCAGCGGTCCTCCGGAGCTCAGAGATGTCACAATCCCTGATCTCCGCGCCTTCGTCCAACTCTTTAAGCAGGTCAGCCTGGTACGCCTGTAACACCGACATGGTGTGCAGACACGCACCAGCCTGACCCGCAGCCGCGTACCCCTTGCCCACCAGTGCTGAGGTGACTCGCAGCGGCTTGGAGGGCAAGACCGGAGCCTTCAGAGACGATGCCGCGGCGGGGGACAGATAGCTGGCAAGCGTCTGTTCCACCCGGGGCATCGCTCTGTACCCCCGCTCATCCAACCCGCCCACATGACCGTAGTTATAGGAGGCGGGAATGAACAAGCGGGACGAGAAAGGGTTATTCCACGATCTCGACACCTCAGTGTGGAGATCGGGGAAAAAAGGAAGGCTCCGGCGTGCTGAAGGTGGGCGAGACCGCAGAAACCTCTCGTCTAGTTTACTAGTCTGCGGTTCAACCAATGACTCGGGGGGCCAATCGATATTAAGCTTGGCCACCGCACGAGTCACCACCTCCAGCAGCTCCTCATATTGGGGAAACGATGGTGCTTGAACATCACCGACACTCTCCACATCAACCTCCTCAGAGGAAGATATGGGGAGTGTCGAGCCCGTCCCCCGGGGGGAAGAATCCGCAGCGCGGGCTTCCGCACCCAGAGACCGGGCTGGGGATCTAGCGGGTGAGGCAGGAGATAGGGGGTTACCCGTCTCCATACCCTCCGCTAGATCCAGCTGCGAACCCCACGAATGCAGCCGCCGCCCCGCCTCGGCGGAAGCGGGACCAGATCCGCGGGGAACGCTGCTGAAGGCTCCCAGCTGGAAGAGAGCCTTCCGGGAGCGGAGTGTGTGCAGACTCATCTGCACACAATGAGGGCAATCAGCCCCCTCGAGGGCTGCTGCCGCATGCTCCGCTCCCAGACAAACCACGCATAGAGCGTGTGTATCCTTACCCGTAATGAAACGAGGGCAAGGAGGAACACACGCTCTAAAACGCGGCTCATCTAAATGCTTAGATTTCCTACTAGCTTTAGACATTTTGTGCAAAAAGAAAGTGGTGCAAACTAGCAACCAAAGGCACAAAAACAGAGACACACATAGAGCGCTGCTGAAAGACAGAAGCTGCCGTTCGTTCTGGCGCACGTGCTTTTATGCTTCCTGGTCTGTGACGTCACCCGCCTGTGACGTCTCGCTCTTCCATTGGTCTGATTTCACACGTGTTCAGAGCGCGGTCACGCTGGAGGCGTTCCCATAGCGTTTTCCGACGCGGCTCGAGTTCCCGAAGGGGAACAAAAAAAATTCTCAGTACACAAATACAAATAAATAAACAATTTAAAAAACTACATTATTCTTGTTAATGCAATGTGATAATATATACTTATAAATCACTGTATTTTTTGTTGCACTGCCTTTAATAGTGATTTTTTTAAAAATTCAGATGCTTTACAGGGATGCAAATTTGATGTAAATGCCCAGTGTTTCATAATAAATAAATGCTTAAACAACAAAACAATTTTGATATGTCTTTATATTAGATCAGCTTAACAACTATGTACTTACATTTAAATTAATCATTTGATACAATGTACTTATTGTGTACATACGTGTTTTACTTATATTTAAAAAAAAATACCTGCACGTAATTACATCTGTAATTCATTTCTGTAATTACATTATAATTACACTGTTGACCCATCCTTACACCTTAACCCACCCTTAAACCTACCCATACCACCAAACCTGTCCCTAACATTACCTGTATCCCATCTCAATAGCAGCAACAGTGTTTTGCAATACAATATGAACACAATCAGTACATTGGTAACACTTTATTTTAAGGAGTCCTTGTCACATGTTACATGTACTTACTATTATAACAGTTACTATGCCAAACCATAATCCTAACCCTAACCATATAGTACTGTAAGTACATGTAGTTAATTAATATTACTCAGTACTTACAGCAAAGTACTTACTTGCAAAGTCAAAAGTTTACATACACCTTGCAGAATATACAAAATGTTAATCATTTGACCAAAATAGGAGGAATCATACAAAATGCATGTTATTTTTTATTTAGTACTGACCTGAACAAGATATTTCCCACAAGTTTTTTGTTTTTTCAGTATTTTTGTGTATGTGAACCCTTTCCAACAATGACTGTCTGATTTTGAAATCCATCTTTTCACACTGAGGACAACAATGGGACTCATATGCAATTATTACAGAAGGTTCAAATGCGCACCGATGTAATAAGTAAGTTAATTTTACCCTGATCTTCAAATTTTAAAAGTTTTCACCCCCAACCCCCAGCTCTTAATGCATTGTGTTTGTATATGAGTCCCTCAGTTGTGAAAAGATGGATCTCAAAATCATACAGTCCTTGTTAGAAAGGGTTCAAACACACAAAAATGCTGAAAAACCAAAGAATTTGTGGGACCTGAAAGATTTTTCTGAAGAACAGCAGACAGTTTAAAGTGCCCCTATTATGCCATTTTAAAGGTTGCTAATATTGTTTTAATAGACTCCCAAAACAGGTTTACCTGTATGCAAGGTCAAAAAACACTTCAGTTTTCTCCAAAAATAGATTTAATTTTACCCCATTTCTAAATGATTCATAAACGACTCGTGCGAAGCAGTTCGAAGAATCAGTCTGTCTAAACCCCGCCTTTCCATGAGCCCTCACTGCTGTGATTGGTCAGATGGCGCAGTCCTTTATGATTGGTCAACCGCGTACGGCGTGTCAGAAAATGAAACGCCCATTGCCATAACTGACTGACAGCCCTGGACACTTCTCAAAACATAGAAAAGATGGCATCGATTTTACCATAACAATTCCAGCCAGAGTCTGGTGATGAAACGGCTGAAGTGGCTGATCGACAAGTTAGCACGGTCTACCGTGGAAAGTGCTCGCAATTTGCTTATGTAAGCGAACCGGGCACACCTCTATGTTGTAAACTTCAACATTGTATAATGCATTAAGGCGGCTTTCACACCGAACGCGGTAAGCGCTGCGCAGACAACTGGGTTCAGTGCAGCCCTTCAGAACGCAGCGGCAAAAGTTCATTTGAACAACTCATTTGAACTTTGTCGCCGGCCTGCGCGCTCTGCGGTGCGTGCGCTTTGGTCGAGGCCGAAACAAGCCGTCCTCGTGGGGCGGAAGAAATTGAAACGAATGGGTTTCATAGCACAGCGCTTTCCGCATTTGGTGTGAAAGCCGCTTCGTGCGCCATCCTTTATCATTACTCCAATTAATGAGACAGACAGACAGTCAAGCTGCATCAATCACAAATTGTCAGACTACAGTGGGTCCACAGCTGAACAACAGAACTACAGAAGCGTGATTTAGCCGGTTGGCATGACATGTGCAGGGTTGTTACACAACATAACATACACAACTACTTATTTTGAACAATCGCTAGAAAATACAATCTTTGTAGATTCATCTTTTGGAAGTGAATATAAAACAATTTTACTCACAGCGTAAAATACAGCGTCTTCCGTATAATGTACGTGTAAATTTCCATGTGATGTAAACCACATGGAAATTTATGGGCGGGCAAGTTGTTCGCGACGTAGAACGTGGGTGGACATTATACAAATATGTTACTTCGTGACGTGTGGCCATAACAGAAAAAGATTCGAAATCCTGACGACTCGTTCAGGCAAATGTGAGCCGACTCTTTTTTTGATAGACAATAACTTTATTTATCGTGCACTGTCGGCTTCACAACTTCGCAGATAGATCTACATGAAACTACATGAAACTACATGAATCTACATGAAAGATCATATTTGAAAAGGCATAATAGGGGCACTTTAACTGTTCAGGACAAACAAGGGACTCATGAACAACTATCACTAAACAACAAAACAGCTGTGGATCATTCAGTGAATATAAACTTTTAAACAGGGCCATTTTTATAAATTAAATTATTATTTTCTCTTGTGGACTATAAACATCTTTATGTGAAATATCTTATTCAGGTCAGTACTAAATAAAAAATAACATGCATTATGTATGACCCCTCTTATTTTGATAAAATAATTAATATTTTGCAGATTCTGCAAGGTGTATGTAAACTTTTGACTTCAAATGTAAATGGATCATTACACTGTAACAAGGACACCTTAAAATAAAGTGTAACTGTACATTGTACTTTTTTTATGTCAGTATATAATGGTTAAGGCCACCTAATGTAAAGTGTTACCCAGTAATACCTGCTATTAAGTTTAAAACACAAATAAAAAATAACAGATCTTTAAAACATACCTTTCATTTCACTGTTCTGTCATTCCAAATGAACCAAAGTCAGCTATTTCTGCAAGGAGTGAACAAAAACAATCACTGCATTATTTATGCTGCATTATCTGAGTCAAAATCACCTGAGCGCAAATGACCTGTACAAAAGGGATGCAAGAAATGTAACAGTGCTTCTGCATGAGTATGAATATGACCCAGGCACGTAATGCGAACCATACTACTTAAACCACCCAACCGATTCCCATCAACAATACTCAATAAACACTGTTTACACAGCAGAGGTGGATCTGCGCACATCTTTAACTACTGCACTGTTTTCACTGCGCTCACTGGCAGAAAATAACTCAAGACAGTCCGTATAAGAGTTGGCCCCCCATAATTGAAATAAGTGGCGAAATCCGTTAGCTTCGAATCCTCCCAGTGCGATTCAGGGATGGGTAACTAGTCTCACACTATGAGCTGAAATGTTCTTTCACGGGGATGCAGCATCAACTCATATCTATAATGTGACACAAGGGACAATAACCATTATAATAATCTATTGAAGGCTGGGAAGCTAATAGACACCCAAAACAGAATGAGGCGGCGCTGCCTCGCTGCTGGGGAGAAACGAGGGTGATTGTTTTTCACTCTCTGCGAGAGTGTGAGCAAAGAGCAGGGAGAACGGGTGATGGATCTAGCACAGCCACGCGCCTGCCGACCGAAAAATCAATCACAGTAATGGCTGGCGCTTCCGCAACGATTCTCCCGCAGAATGAAACGCAGCTTTAATGTGATATGCAAACAATAAAAACGGAGTGCAATTCTTTTTCAATAAAAGAAGGCACTTTTCACACAACAAACGCAGCATGAACAGGAAACTAATGTCGCCATCCCTCCATCCATCCGTCTGTCTCGCTCTTTCTCTGAGAAAAGCACTTGTAGATGGAACCGTTTCTGATGAATGTACTGCTGGAAGACAGAACAGGACATGTTAACCGCTGTCTCTAGAATAGCGTGCTTTAATAGCGCCACGCTGCCTTGTTATGATGGCTACCAGTCCAAACCTTTGTATATGACACATGATGGCTCTTAACGCGTCCAGGGGCTTTCACCACCAGGCACATCCTGATGCAACCATGCGGGCCAAAGTAATCCATCCATTGTTTTTTTTCCCCCCATTCCTCATGCAGGGGACACACACAGTGCAGATGGCATAATTTGTTGAGATCCTCACCCAGCTAATGGCCTAAAGCCCAAGTGGGTCATTTGCGCAGAGAAATATTGGGCCTTTTGTCCACTCAATCCTCACTCACAACCTACACTCACCTATTGTACTACAGCGCCAACAGCCAGCCACAGGCATTTGGATCAAGGACATGGTGGGTTTGAATTAATGCAGTACATTAAAATTTGTGGAGCATAGCTGGGATTTTATAGCTGGTAACAACCGAGTAGAATCTAGACTATTCATTTGTTTTATTGACAGTGTGGCTATCAGCAGTTACACATTTGAAATAAAAGAAAATGACTACAAATATGCCTGCAAAACTTCCCATGAAACTCTTTTCCATAGTTTTACTATTAAAAAAAAAACGTTATTGTGGTAAAATTGCACAAAATGCATTCTAAGAAATCTATTCAGGCTATTATTTTCAATAGAAATACAAATGTTTGATGAGTACCAGTGATTACTATAGAGTTGCTTAAAATACCACTGTTTAACTATTTTAAAAATTTCACAGGGACTAAATAAAAACCAGAAAATGTGAACTTACCATACTGTAGGCCCATCATATATCAATGAGCGAGAGCATCTGCTTTTCTTCATCAGATCTGCATGACTTCAACTGGCAGTAATCAAACCTTTAGGAGTCATTTAAATGCAATGGATGAAAAATAATTAACAGGTGTTTGCATGTATTTAAGGCTCATGAGAGTACCAGAATTTAAACGTCAAAGGTTGACAGCACATACATTATGCATTAGCCACAGGTGGAAAATCAAATGCGCTGAAAAATCAGTGCCATTTAATAAATATCTGCACAAAATTGAAAATCTAATTGAATCTGTGTGCATGCGTGTCATGCGGGATTCGCTTTGACACACTCCGCTGCATGTTCTCCGATAAAACATTGATGAGAGGAACGCACAACATTTATAATGTTTGCCGCTCACCCTGATCATAACATTACTGAGACATAATTTCATATTTTTACTGAAACAGTTCGGAAAAGTTACTCATTGAGCTCAAGCCTGTCGAGACGTGCATGAGATAATGTGTGTTAAAGCACCATTTTTTTGGAAATCAATCCTTCACTTGATGGAAATCATAGTTTCCCTAAAATAAAAGTTACTGCCGCTAGTACATTAATCATGGAAATCAAGTCATTTTAAAATGGCAGAAAAAAAAATGTTAACAATTCTGCTGGAACGTGATCCAGTACTTATTTATTATGATTTTACATTAATATCAATAAGTGTATCAACTGTAGCATTTTAGTGGATAGACACTACAAATAGCACAGTGATTTTTTTTTTTCAAACTGCCAAAATCAATGCTCATGTTCATCTACTGTATAGATAAACAGAGACAAAGACAAAGAGAGCAAGGGATAGATAGGTAGATAGATAGATAGATAGATAGATAGATAGATAGACAGACAGATAGATAGAGCCTTGCAAAAGTATTCATACCAATTTTTGTTGTGTTGCAGCCTTATGTTAAACTGCTTTAAATAACTTTTTTCCACATCAGTCTGCACTCCATACACCATAATGACAAAGCAAATTTGCATACACCATAATGACAACTTTGCAAATTCATTAAAATTAACTGAAATAATTACATTGCATAAGTATTCATACCCTTAACGGAGTACTTGAAGCACCTTTACAGCCTCAAGTCTTTTTTTTGTTTTGATGTGCAAAGCTTTGCACATCTGCATTTGGCAAATATCTGCTATTATTCTCCTCACTTCTTCTCCCCTCAAGCTCTGTCAGCTTGGATGGGGCCTGGCAGACATTTTCAGGTTTCTCCAGAAATGTTTGATTGGGTTCAAGCCAAGGCTGTGGCTGGGCCACTCAAGGACATTCACAGAGATGTCTATAAGCCACTCTTGCTGTGTGCTTAGGGGCATTGACCAGTTGGAAGGTGAACCTTCTGCCCAGTCGGAGGTTCTGAATGCTCTGGACTGGGTTTTCATTAAGCCTATCTCTATATTTTGCTGTGCTGAGTTTTCCTTTTACTCTGAGGAGTCCCTCAGTCCCTAGCAACAAAACAGCCCTACAGCACAAGGCTGCTACCAGCACACTTTATTTTTGGGATGGTACTCTGCAGGTGATGAACAGTGCCTGCTTTCCTCCAAACATGATGCTTGGAATTGAGAATCAGCAGACCAGAGAATCTTGTTTCTCACAATCTGAGTGTTCTTTAGGTGCTTTGTTGCAAATTCCAAGTGGGTTTTCATGTGTCTTCAGGACACTGAGGAGGATTGAGTTTGGCCACACTGCCATAAAGACCGGATTGTTGGAGTGTTGCAGTGATGTTTGTCCTTCTGTAGGTTTCTTCCATCTGCATATATGATCACTGAGCTCAACTAGAGTGACCATCAACTTCTTGGTCACCAGTATAACCAAGGCCCTTCTCCATCAATTGCTCAGCTTGGCCAGGAGGCCAGTTCTAGGAAGAGTCCTAGTTGTTCCAAACTTCTTTCATTATGGATAATGGAGTTTTTTCTGAACTCTTCCCCAGATCTGTGCCATGACACAATCCTCTCTCTAAGCTCTACAGACAGTTCTTTTGACCTCAGGGCTTGATTTTTTGGTCTGATATGCATTTTCTTATTGAAAGGTGTGTGCCTTTCCAAATCATACTCATTCAAATGAATTTACCACAGGTTAACTCCTCTCCAAGTGTAGTAACATCTACAAGCGATATGAGTGCTCCTGAGCTAAATTTCAAGTGTCCCAGAAAAGGGTATGAATACTTATGCAATGGAATAATTTAAAATGTTTATTTTGAATAAATTTGCAAAGTTGTTATAAACCTGTTTTGTGCTTTGTCATTATGGTGTATGGAGTGTAGATTGATGTAGAAAAAAAATTAAAGCAGTATAACATAAGGCTGCAACATAACAAAATGTAAAAAAAATGGGGTGAAGGGGTATGAATATTTTCGCAAAGCACTGTACTTCTAGTAAAAAACAACAGCCTGAATAGATTGCTTAGAACGCATTTAGTGCAATTTTGCCACAATAATATTTTTATAGTAAAACCATGGTAAAGAGTGCATTGGAAGTTTTGCAGGTATATTTGTAATCATTTTCTTTTGTTTCAAATGTGTAACTGCTAATATCCACATTAAAAGCATTTTAACGTAAGGCTGTAACATAACAAAACGTGAAAAAATGAAGAGGTATGAATACTTTCGCAAGCCACTGTAGATAGCTGTAGGTTCATATTTATCAGGGTGATCGATAAACAAGCAAAACAAATAAATTGCAGCTTACCCCAGTATATTGGAAAACTATATTTTCTTCCTTCCTCTGGGGCTTTCTCATCAGATTTTCTGCAAGATATGTATTTTCTGTAACCAGTCACATCATATTAGTCAGCACGGCCTTAACAGGACTCTACCTTCTCTAGTATCCAGCTCTCTCAAATTTATGATTCATTCATGCCTGAGGCAAAGGCAAAGGAACTAGTTTCTTTAAAAGTGGGCCAGAAGCGTGGGGCCAGCGTGAAGCCGCTCTCCAAATGAAGCCTTCTCTGAAAACACAGAAAGAGAGAAGGGGATTACAGACACAATACTCTGCCATGTTCTCCGCAGCCAAAACTCCCAAGGGTCTGCTTGAGTCCTCACAAAAGCATTGATCTCTCTTTATTGATCGACTTTATGTACCACTTTTCCTCCTCCTGCTCCCCTCCATCTTTTTGTTTTCTCAGTGTCACCCTGTATGCTCGCCGTGCCAAGTGAGAACTCCAGATCTGTTTGTAAAGGAGTGCCGTTCGTTTTCTTTCTTGTGCTTGAAACCCTTTGAGGTAAGAACTCGGCTCCAGGTAATTGCCTCTTAGATCAGTGAACACAAGTGCTTATTCATCAGGTTTGAAATATTGAGTGGCTAATTTGATGCTGGTTGATGAGTTGATTGAAATGCATTAAAATACGTTAGTAAAATGACGTCAGGCTACTGCCGATCAGAATGTGTAGGATCAGGTTCAGGACTCTCTATGAACCGTACAGGTAATTTATTACAAGGGTTTCTTCCTGGTGTACATGATTAATTACTCCTCTCAAATGAATAAACTGCTATTTCATTCTTTTGAACGCATGAACAGTTTCTTTAGAGTTTAGATCTTGAATATGTGATTCCCATTACAGCAAGACGTTTAAAAAATGGTAACAACTGATGCATTCGTTTAAAAAAAGCCCATAAAAAGTTGACTAAGGATGTATATAATTATACTAAAAATAATTCAAATTAAATTATATATATTATATAAATTAAAATATTTTTTAAATATTTTACATTTTTTTAAATATTATTTTAATAAATATATTTTATGTTATAAAAAATGAATAAATAATAAACTAAAAAACATCTCTATAGATTTATAAAATATACATACTTCAAAAAAACAGCTAATTTTGAATGGAAAAAGATGCATTCTGGGGTGAGACATGCAGAAGGTAAAGCCACACAGACAAAAAGCCTCAAAACATCCAGTTTTGATTTCTACAACTAAGTACGTATGTTGACTTAGTTGATATTATTGCTCTATGCAGCTGTGCCATAAATAAACATGACCTTCTTCCAACGGACTGGCTGTCTACTCTTCCTAAATAGTCTGTGTATTTGTCTGTGTCCCCGTTTTATCAATGTCAATAATAAGTTGTGAGCTGGTTAATCTTCCAGCTTGGCTTGAACGCTGATGTTGGTCATTAGTAGGCTCATGTGCCATGAATCACAAACTAGTGGACAGACCGCACAGGGACAAGCAGAGTGAATTGATGAGAGATGCATCTGGTCTGTTTGTCCCATTTAGACAGGCCTGTTGAGCATTAACATACGCAACCTGTTGAGGGAAACAGACAATATGTTAAAAAACTAACATGGAGTGCGGCTTATCATTATTAGAACATATCGGTGTTGTTTTATAATGACTCATTGGGCCAAAAACAGCTTTCTTTTGCTATAATGACTTGAACACAAACAAAACACTCTATTAGCCACTAAACTGGTTGTCATTCACCATAAATTTAAAGGATTAGTTCACTTTCAGAATAAAAACGTCCTGATAATTTACCCACCCCATGTCATTCGAGATGTTCGTGTCTTTCTTTCTTTAGTCGAAAAGAAATTAACGTTTTTAAGGAAACCATTCCAGGATTTTTCTCCATATATTTGACTTTCTTTACACTTTTGCTTTGTAAACACTGGGTTCATCATTTTGACGGATAGGGTTGTAAAAATTCCTTCATAATCTATTACTACCCATAATTTTAATTTTCATATTTTAATGATAATAACACATTTAATTGCTTTTATTTTTGTTCACATTTTCATTTTTTAATTACGAACCTACAGAACGATATAGGCTTATACATGTATTTTGAAGAGAACAGGTGAACAGATGAGACTGTGTAACAATTGTGCACCCGATTTTGAACTTCCAAAATGTAGTTTAAATGCAGCTTCAAAGGGCTCTAAACGATCCCAGCCGAGGAAGAAGGGTCTTATCTAGCGAACCGATAGGCCATTTTTTTTTCAGAAAATAAAAATGTGTATACTTTTTAAGCACAAAATGTCGTGTAGCACAGGTTCTGGCATGCGCGTTCACGACGCTACATACTATTGAATCATGTCGAAAGGTCATACCGAATGTAGGCGGAACCACAGACCCAGTGTTTACAAAGTGAACATGCAAAGACTAAGAAAGCGCAAGTAAGTCAAACGCTGTTTACAAACAAAAAGGTACAACGTGTCGGACGATTCTGAAGTTGTAGGGGAAAATAAGATGTTTTTCGCCATACTCTACCTTTTTGAGCGGGAGTACACAGATGATGAACTTAAACGTGATTTGCAGTAGTAAAGGGAAGTTCGGATCATTTTACCTACTCAGACCTTTAAGTCTCGTTCAGCAAAATGAACTAATCTTTTTTCGAGTCATTTCGTTCATTTTAGCAAAATCAGCATCACGTGACAGCCCCATAAGATGAACGAACGACTCGAAAAACCCGAAGACTCGAAACAGGTGAACTAATTCCAGTACAGTACCTTATAGGATGTTGCACATGCTCGACTGAACAAATCACTCCTCGAGATGACTCGTTCTTCCCAAGTCACAGTTAAGATTCGTTCAAAATGAACGAATCGTTTAAGAACGACCCGTGGACACGCATCCGAGAGCCTGTGCTACGCGAGCTTTTGCCCTTAAAAAGTATACAAAAAATGACAGAACGTTTCGCTAGATAAGACCCTTCTTCCTCGGCTGGGATTGTTTAGGGTCCATTGAAGCTGCATTTAAACTACATTTTGGAAGTTCAAAATCGGGGGCACAATTGAAGTCCATTATATAGAGAAGAATCCTGAAATGCTTTCCTCAAAAACCATAATTTCTTTACGACTGAAGACAGAAAGACATGAACATCTTGGATGGCATAGGGAATGAGTAAATTATCTGTAAATTGTTCTGGAAGTGGACTTCTCCTTTAAGGTAAAGCACCTCTGCAGTGCATTCTTAACATGAGAAAGCCAGTCATTTCTGCTTGCTGCAAGAAATTGCTTTTTTCTGCACTGAACAAGTGAATTTCTAAGATATTTTCATAGATTATAGACAAGATGTTATAGAATAATAATTTAATGAAAACCCCAAATTTGACAAAAAAGGACATTCTACCTATTTTTGGAAATAGGCGCAACATCCGACGGGTTTTCCCAGATCGCATCACATGTATTCTCATTTTTATGAACCAATTCGTAAATCCCAAGCGATCTTTGGTCTATAATGTTTGTTTTCGGTTGATGAATGAACAGTACATAGAGCTCCTTCCATCAAATAAATCGCAATAGGCTAAGCTTTGTGTTACTTTTGATATGAAACAGTTTCAGATTTCAAATTCTGTCCATTTTACTAGGAAATTCAAACAATAAATACCGTTTTGGCGCTCTTTAATGTGGCGTGATAGACCGTTGCAGCTTCTGGATATTCGCCTGTGCGTCATCAAACCCATAGAAAAAGATTCGTAATCCAGTGCTCTGCTACTACACTGGAGCGCACTCGCCACCAACTGGACAAGGGTGGGAATTACAGTTAGACCACCCTCAGTGTGATCTGTCACAGTGACGGACGGCCTTCAGATTTTTCCGTCAGTGATAAAAAAAAAAAATTCCTTAAATGACGAAAAATTTTAGGTTAACGCGACCTCTGGTCGGTACTTTCGCCTATGCGTGACCCTTCCAGCGCGACTTGTGGTTTCCAAACAGCATTTGAGGTTAAAAAGGATATACATTTTTATTTTTCGTTTCACTAGGTGAGACCCTTATTCTCCTAGGCTGGAATAGTGTAGAGCCCTTTGAAGCTGCATTTTGAAACTGCAGTTTGGACATTCAAGCCGTTAGCTCCCACTGAAGTCCACTATATGGAGAAAAATCCTTTTCGACTGAAGAAAGAAAGACATGGACATCTTGGACAACATGGAGGTGAGTACATTTTTATTCTGGAAGTGAACTAATCCTTTAACATCCATCATATGGGAACCATGGCAATTCTGGACAATCTGACTAAAAGTGTAAACAGAGAAAACTTACCAGAAGAATCCACACAATAGTATCACATACTATTTTAAAATCTGCTTGTGTTAGCCATTTGTCCGGGATGCTGAGAAAACAAATGCTTGAATCACTAAACGAGCACTGCGAATGCATCCTATGTTGATATCAAATTTACTGATGAGCTTTAATTCATTAGTGCAGAAACAGAAAAGCCTTGTTGAAACATAATTATTTAATGTTTGCGCAATAATGAATCAAAGGCGGTGAAACAGAACAGCACCTTTAAACATAATACAGTGATAAGAGGCTCTTCAGTGGCTGCCAGTGTGATATTTACACAAGCTAATTGAGCCAAACCCTCTGTGATACAGTAATATGGGCTTCAGCTCTGTTTGCACATATAATTAGAGTTCAGAGACTCTGCGCCCAGCCACCAAGGCATGAAGTAAAACGAATCTTGCGGGGTGCACAAAGGCCACATTTGTTGCATTCAACACCATATGCAGTCTTTACTCTATCAGGTTCATGAGAAAGTGACTTAAATGTTTTGTTTTATTTCAGACCGCCCGTGACATCAAGGTCTTCCTACGGCACAAAAAGACATAATATTCTCAATTAATATATTACAATATTACATTAAGTGCCTTCATTAAAGTGACTTCAGAGAGTAATTGCATCATTAATGTGACTTCAAAGACTAATCAGCGGTAAATTTCTAATTTACTAATGATGCATGTGCCGTTTCTCTACATGCATAAAGCAGATCCATTCATTTCTACACCACGCACCTGACACATTGTGTATTTTATCTTGAAAATCCTACTATCCTGTTAACATCAGTTCAGTTGAATTTAAGGCAGCACTACCTGTTTGTCCAATGGCAGGAGTGGGTATTCGAGATATCTGTTCGAAAACATATTTGTCATTTTATTGCAATTCCATTTGGAAACACCAGCGGCAAAGCAAGTGAAACATTTATCTGGATATAAAGCTTTCGAAGATCTGTTGGATTTCCTGAACCTATAAAAAGTCTTTTGGAGTGGCACATAAAATAAGAGGAAAAAATCAATCGAAACAACCCTTCAAACCGAAGATGTAAATTAGTCTCATGCCATCCATGTAGCAGTTTCATACCTCATTAAGCTAATACACAAATAAACGAATAACACGTCTTTAATTTTTTGAACGTGATGAGTGATCTAGAGTACCGTGAGGAGACGCCACGTCTGTTTCGTCAGTTTGTCAGAGTTTTGAGTAAATTACCCGTCATTTTTCATCCATTCTCTCCATTACGTTTGGGCTCTTGTGTGGCTAAACACAGCTTAAGGGAAAGAAAAAGAGGAAAGTATCTATAAATCATGTTTAATAGGCCCCCCATAAGGAAATCAATATGCTCATAGCGCCTTGGAATGCCTTCACCGTCGGCATTTATCAGTGACTGTCAGCTTTTACAAAAACTAGCTTGAAGCAGATATTTTTATACGTTTAACCCCACTACAGATGGTAGCCAAATAAAGGGGAAATTGAGAATTTATAATTCTCAATCTTGATCACTCAGATAAGACTATATAAAAGTATCACAGACATAATCTCAGATTAAAAAGCAAGCTTTAAAAATATGCTCTTACTTCTCACTTGGACACTAAGACTTTCTTGAGGAGCATATTTGCTGTAAAAACAGTTTTTTCTTGTTCCTTTTTGTTATTTTATTGATACGATGAAGAAATATGAGAAAACCTGACAAGACAGGAACTAACTTGCATCATTCACACGAATGCCTTGGTTCAAAGCACCTTTCAGGCAGGGTTGCCAGGTTTTTACAACAAAACCTGCCCAATTGCTACTCAAAACTGGTCTAATCATGTTTTGGAGTGGATCCTATCGCGTTCCAGGGGGGAAAATACATTTTTTGGCCTGGTACCCCTGGTAAAATACGCATTCCAAGGGCTAAATATCACATTTTAGGGATTGCTTTAACCCGTAGATGTGAAAAACAACCCACAGCAACAGTGTTAAAGTTGCCCAATTCCGCAGGAAAAACACAGACTTGGCTTCCAAGTTAACTGTTAAATGTTTTCATTATAATGTGCATATGTGACCCTGGACCACAAAACCAGTCATGTTTTTAAATTAAGATTTATCATGCTGAATAAATAAGCTTTCCATTGATGTATGGTTTGTTAGGATAGGACAATATTTGAGAGACACAACTCCCAAGGGTGCAAAAAAATCTAAATATTGAGAAAATCGCCTTTGAAGTTGTCCAAATGAATTTCTTAGCAATGCATATCACTAATTAAAAATTACGTTTTGATATATTTAAGGTAGGAAATTTACAAAATCTCTTCATGGAACATGATCTTTACTTTATATCCTAATGATTTTTGGCATAAAAGAAAAATCTACAATTTTGACCCATTGTTGGCTATTGCTACAAACATACCCATGTGACTTATGACTGATTTTGTGGTCCAGGGTCACATATTTGCCCGCTACACCTCAAAAATACCAGTAACACTGAATTTCTAGACCTTCCACACAGTCTTCTATTCAAACACACTGCCCATAAATTTTCTCTCAAGACTTTGTTTTAAAGAGCGTCATGTTAACAATGACTTTCAGTAGCAGCAGTGACAACAGCACGAACAAGCTGCTCGTGACAGGTCTGCTCAGACCGAACTACACAAGAACCCCGCAAAGGCGGCACTGATGGACTGAAACAGAGGTTCTCGTCTTTCGCAGATAGAGCGCTCCGTGGCAACGCTCTCTTTCTGCTAGCAGGTTGAGCGCAGAGCAAGGTCCCTCATTTGTATCTGCCAGTCCTGATTAATGATATTTCATCCTTACCATGTTCGCTTGTTCTTTTTTTTTCCTACCCCCAACTTGCTCTCCTTGTTTCTCTCTCATGCTCATTTCAATACGGATACACAGAGTTGGTACAAGCAGGTCTTATTGATGATACCTAGACATACGGTGCCTCTAAACAGCCTATGACACATGCAGACCTACACATTTTGAAACAAACATGTGCACATCTGATTGGTAAAGGGTGATAGATCTAATAAAAGTAAAGTGATTGCACATCTCGGTCATGCAGAGAAAAACAGGAAGGATAACTTGTCAATGCAGTATCTCATTAGAACAGCTAATTAATATAAAAAGATGAACATTTGGGGCACTATAAAAATCTATGTAGTAGTGTTATCATGTTACTACTACACAGTGATAATATTGTATATAATCCAGTGTCTGGTTGACACCATAACATAATAGGTGGCAATAATGCACCTTAATGCTGGATGCCAACCATGACTGACTACTGACTTGCCAATGTGGGAGTGTTTTGCATTCTGTAAAATAGACAGTCTGCAAGATATGCCACTTAGCATTGTTATTTATGTATTTTGCAGTTGTGGTTAAATGCTTGTATTTTGAGTGATTCATTGGCCAAAAAAGAAAAAAACACACAAAATAAACAAAGTTAAAGATAAATTTGGTTGACAGCACTATTAATGTTTTTGTTGTTGTTGTTGTTGTTGTTTTTTTGCATATTGTTCATTTCTTTATATCAAGCAATTCTGAGAAAAAAGTCAGAAATGCGAGTTTGTATCATATAGAAGCCCAATTCCGCCACTGAATAAAAAATGTAAAAAAGTAATTGCAACTTTTTATCTCACAATTCTGACTTTTTTCTTGCAATTGCAAGTTTGCATCTCGCAATTCTGGCTTTTATTCTGGAATTACATGATACAAACACGCAATTGCAATAAAAGTCAGAATTGTGAGATATAAACTCGCAATTGTGAGTTATAAAGACAGAATTGCAAGATATAAACTTGCAAATCTGACTTATTTCTCAGAATTGCATGATATAAACTTGCAATTGCAAGTTTGCAATTTTAAAAAAGAAAATGTCAATTCTCTATAACTTGCAATTTCAGGTTTATATCCCGCAATTCTGATTTTTATCACAATTGCGAGTTTGTATCTCGCAATTCAGACTTTTCCATCAGAATTGTGAGATATAAACTTATAATTGTGAGTTATAATGTCCAGTTTTGAGAGGTCAGGAGTGTGAGATATAAGGTTATAAAAACGGTCAGAATTGTGACTTTATGTCTCGCAAGTCTGACTTTATTTCTCATAATTGGCATTTTCTTAGAAAATCTGACTTTATAACTCGCAATCGCGAGTTTATATCATACAATTGCGATAAAAAAGCCAGAATTGCAAGTTTCTGCAATTCTGACTTTATAACTCGCAATTCTGAGTTTATATCTCACAATTCTGAGAAAAAAGTCAGAATTGTAAGATAAAAAGTTCCAACAGACTTCCATTTCCAGTTTTGACATTTGAATTACCTTTGTTGTAATCAAACAATAAACATAAAAATGCATTTTTGGTCAATGTCAAAATATTTTTCATACTGTACATTATGTTGTGATGCCCACATTCACTTGTAGCATTAATGATTGATTTTGACTTAATAATGATATTATTGAAGTGTAGGTTTCCCTCTAATCTGACTGCAAAGTACTGCTTAAGGGGCCGTTAACATATCGCATCTTTTGCAAGCTCAATTTCGTTATTTCAAATGTAGTGACGCGGTCGCCACGCGCACGCAGTGTGACACGCTTGGTTTTTTCAGCATCGAGATGAAAACATCTCAACTTTTCAGAATGCCGCAAGCGCACCGCGGGTCATGTGACAAGATTCAACCAAATAGCTTCATCCTTTCCCGTAACAACATTGAAAGCTCAGCCAAGATGGAGAAACAGCTGAACATAGCTGTACATTTTTAAATAAATTCAGTAGCAGAGCTACAGCAAGGGATTTTTAGTGCTAGAAATCTGTTTGTTCTTTGTTGAAACTTCTGCGTCTTCATTGAGAGTGCGGGTCATGGTTGCTTAGCAACGGCAGACGCCACAGGAGCGCAAGCTACAGAGCGCTTTGGAAAGGAGGAAACATCGGCGTGCCTAGCGTTTTCCACGCCTTTTAGGCGCGATATGCGAATGGCCCCTAAAATGATCAAATAAACCACAATTAAAAATGAGGCTGCATTCGAGGCTGCTTTAAATGCAAATAAGCTCTGCTTGCCCCGCCCCTCTCTTCTCTCTGTGGAGAGACGAGTCTGTTTACTTTAGCCACATTTAGCCGGGTTTAGCTAACAAGCACATTATTAGGAAAGGCGATCACAAAGTAATAAAATAAAAAAAACCTTTATACTCACTTCTGCTGTAAGTGAAGCTGGAACATGAATGATTTGCACGAACACAGACGGATATATGTAGATCGGGAGACGTATTCCCTTCACAAACAAACGTAATCCACTGCATCTTCAGCGGCTCAGATGCCGGGAGTGAATGACGACCACTATGTTCATTATTACATACAGCAACACAACACCTCAATCGCTCAATCGGAGATATTCTTGTCTAACTTACAACCCTGCTCCGGCATAAAAACAAAGAGGGCGGACTGTTACAGCTGATCTGAGGTAAAACACTCATATCAATCAACTATCGTGGGAGCGGCCTCTGTCGGTGTGACGCCACAACAACTGGCATCTGAGAATGGCTCGATTTGAAAAAAGGAATATTATTTTTACAGATTAATTAAAAACCACTGCATGGATTTTTATCATTATAGGGTAGATGTGTACATACACTGTTAACACACATTAATGTTCAAACAACATGTAAAAGTCAACTTAGCATCCGATGACCCCTTTAATAAGTAGCACTGCATTCCAACAAGCACACCTCATTCAGAGGCTTTTTTTGTTAGCTCCATGCTCTTTGATTTAAGCCAGACCATGTTAAATATTGTGCATTCCCTTCCTGGTTAAGTGTGGAATTGTTTGCAAAAACGTTTGGTCTTGTCCATAACTGTCAATTGTTGAATTTGTTTTCTCACTATCAGCTCATAGCAGCTCCATGGCACGCAATCGAATGAGAAAAATAGAAAGCTATCCTCATCGGCAGAAAAAGAGCTACCGAGAACACAATAGAATGCGGTCTATTCCCTCAAACGGCTGGCATAAACAACAGGCACACAATGTGTTAATCTACGGCTCTTTGCACTGTTGGCAAGTCTTAGATTGAAGCCACGTCGCAAGACAGCGCTACCTTCTTTCCTCGCACGGGTTTGGCTCACGCTGTCGCGCGCTCTCTCCCACAGCACAATATGACAACGAAACCTGGGGATTCGTTTAATCGAGTTTCAAAGAGGAAGGTGAAGATTAAACTAGCGCCTCTCTGTTTATATTTGAACAGCGGGCCATTCCCGAAAATGAACCTATGAGTGGATTAAGCACGTATTTGATTAAAACTGTATTTGATTATTTTCCTCCAAGGCCATTTCCTTACTTGATGCCTCCTGAGCCCCCTGATGGATTGTGGATAGAGCGAGCGTCATGTCATACAGATGAAGACTCAGGACTGATTACAAAAACAAATTAATCTTTATTCAGATGGGAGTGCAGCAAATCTCTCGAAACACAAACAAGTATTTACAGTTCCATAATCGCATGTAACAAGACGAGTCGCATAAAATCCTCCCTGAACGAGTACGCTTGGGCTTTTTAATATATGTCGCTAGCAGGGAGTTGTGCAAAAACAGAATCTGAATGTGATAGTTAATATTCAATTTTATGGCAACCTGCCTGTTTTGAAGATGGAAATTGAACGAGGAAGGAGAATTGTACAGATCCGACCCCTCGCTTGCCATAAAATGTGTTGACAGAACTCACAGATTTCATTTTAAAATATCAGAAGGCTGAGATGGGAATATTGTTCCCGCACCTAGTGAAGTAGACCCTGAGAGGCTGGGTTAAATTTAATGTAGTTTGTAAGGCAACCGCACAATAGAAATGTGTGTTTCTCCATTACATGGTGCAGCCTCAGTCCAAATGGATCGATACAACATCAAAACTCATCATCAAACCCAAGTGTCAAGCATTTGAGGTTACTCTGCCTTTTCAACAGACAAGGCCAAACGGTGCTCTCTAAATTGCTAACAATTATCTATTGGAGAGTCAATGTGAACACCAGACTGTTAAAGCTTTCAATTAAAAGCCAGAAGGAGGGTAAAAAAACTTACTGGGTTGTGAATACATGTTGTTTTATGGGAGATCTAGTTATATTTTGTACAGAAGCTGTTTCCAGACTCTTATCTTGTGGGTCCCGTGGAGCTGCAGATGTTCGCCAAACCAAAGCTGATGACATTTTCAAAGTCCTTGAAGCTTATATGACCATCAGAATCCTGATCTGCATGCCTGTATGAATGAATAAATGAACAACAAATAAATTTGTTAATGTTTGTGTATAAACAAATAAGTATAACAATGCAGTATATTATTAAAGGGAATAAATAGAAACATTTGCTAATTTAGCGGTTTAGTAAAAGTCTATATTTCTCATTGCAATGGTAGCAATAGACTATGAATTCAGATTACATGATGCCACTCAATTGGTCTATAGATGTTTGAATTGTAATTGTAAAAAAAATTGTAAAAAATGTAATATTATACATGTAATATATAATGAATTATGTAATATAACCTCACAAACTGTTTTAGATAGAATAAATCAAAAGTGGTTGTTCAAAATATTAATGATTGAGTAAAAGAATACTAAGAGAAAAAACATTCAATAAATGTGTTAATATTTAATATCATTTATGGTCACCTGGTGGGACTTTTACCCCACTTTTACATCAGTACAGCCCAAAACACGACAATAATTGACCATTTCCAGCAGCAATAATCAGCAAAATTTGCAAGTTCTGTTAGGTTCAGTGGCATTGTTGAAGTTTAGTGCCACCAATATGGCCGACTGATGATGTGTTGTGAAAACACTCTATATTTTGTCTCCTTTTTTGATGAAAATAGAAAGTGACTTTGGTAAAGTTTTTATTTTTAAAAATACATTTTAGTCTCGTCTTTTATCGTCAACGATATTGCATGTTGACACTGTCACATTTATTTGTTTATTGACCTTATTGTCGTCTCATCATTGTCTCATTTTAGTCATGGGAAAAAAAATGGTCAATGAATATTTTTTATCATAGTTTTCACTAACGAAATTAAAGGAGAAGTCCACTTGTCACCCCCTTGTCATCCAAGATGTTCGTGTCTTTCTGTCTTCAGTCGTAAAGAAGTTATGGTTTTTGAGGAAAGCATTGGCGTCCCGAATTTGAACTTCCAAAATGAAGTTTAAACACAGCTTCGAAGGGCTCTAAACGATCCCAGCCAAGGAAGAAGGGTCTTATTTAGTAAAACGATCGGTCATTTTTTTTGAAAAATAAAAATGTGTATACTTTTTAAGAACAAAAACTTGTGTAGCACTAGCTCTGGGATGCGCGTCCACGACGCTACGAATCACATCTAAGTTTATCGTCTGTGTACTCCGGCTCAAAAAGGTAGAGTTTGCGAAAAAATCTTATTTTCTCCTACAACTTCAGAGTCGTTCGACATTGTTGTATCTTTTTGTTTGTAAACAGCATTTGACTTACTTGCACTTCCTAAGTCTTTGCGCATTCGCTTTGTACGTGGTGTACATAGTGTCGTGAACGCGCATCCCAGAGCCTGTGCTACACAAGCTTTTGTGCTTAAAAAGTATACAAATTTTTATTTTACGAAAAAATGACCGATCATTTTGCTGGATAAGACCCTTCTTCCTCGGCTGGGATTGTTTAGAGCCCTTTGAAGCTGCATTTAAACTACATTTTGGAAGTTCAAATTTGGGGAACCAATGAAGTCCATTATATGGAGAAAAATGCATTCCTCAAAAAACATAATTTCTTCACGACTGAAGACAGAAAGACATGAACATCTTGGATGACAAGGGGGTGAGTAAATTATTTGTAAATTGTTGTTCTGGAAGTGGACTTCTCCTTTAACACTATAGTCTTTGTAGGCCAACACAGTTGAATACCTGTAGAGGTGATAGATGTATCTCAGATGCGAAAACGACTGATATTTACTCTAACCTTTCAAGTAAATGCTGTCTGAGTGACTTGAGCAAGTCAGCATCGGACTTATTTCACTTCCTGGTGGTAGTCGTTCCCTGGACAGGTGGTGGATGTGTGGAGAGCGGCTCATTTTCAGCTGACTGAGTCTTTTATCAGTCCTGAGGGGGAAGTCATGTGGCAGCAAGAGAAGCCTTGACTCTAACTAAAGGTCTTATAGCAAAGCCATGAATTTCAGGAAGTTCCAGTTTAGAGCTTTTCCAGCTGGAATGATCACCAAAAAGTGTCTTGATACTAACAGTAAAAGCAAAGACAATGAAGCAGAAAAATGAAAATAACCATGGTTATAGGCTCCCACACAGTTTTCTCTAAGTGTCGATGTCCATTGACTGTCTCATCAGTCTGTGTCTTGATTCGATGCTGCAACCAAGTAACTTGCAATTGTCCAGATCTATCACACACTTACAGCTTCAGAGAGCAAAGCTCTCGTCTCTTCTCTCTCTCAATGCAAGCGCGCATTTCACATTGGCGAATGAGTCATTCGTGACATAACGAGCAGATAAAGACGGTGTGAGCAAATTGAATCGTGTCCGAGGAGCAGAGGAGGACATTACAGAGCGACGAGCTGACCATTTCTTCCTCTTGGTGCTCACTTCCTGTTTCAGAGATGAAATTAAATCAGCTATTCTGCAGGAGAGAGATCTTTATTTCCTGCTTTTTGGCCATCCCTGGTTCGGCTGTTTATCGTCTACAGTGTATCACGCAAGTCTGCGAGCGGAGAATCAGATTGCAATCACGTAAAACTCATTAAGCGGATGTTTTTACCAAGACCGAGATTAATGCGGATAAAAACTGCCACAGGAAAACTGCTCCTCCAATTGCAGATGAGGAAAAGCAAACAGCAAACATAAGGGAAGAGATATTGAGGGAGAGCTGGAATTTCCCTGCCTCTCTCTCACTGGGGTGATTTCTCTATTACTCTCAACAGCAGACTGATCGTGTGCAAACACAGCAGATGTGAGGAAAATTTGGTAGCAACAGGGAGGAGAATTAAAACAACATTAAGCATCCAGCAACTGGAAAATCACACTTCCCTTTTCCATGCCGGTGACTCCCATTCAAATGGAAGTGTAGCACGCATCTAATTAGATTCTAATGAAGTCCTCCCCATGGAGGAGGACCGTTGAGACATCAAGCATGCCCCTCTCATGAGCCAGAAAGAAAGATGGCAAAAAGTGAGAACGACTGCCTGAAACTTCACGTACAGCTTTTGAACACCTGTGCTACTTTCGCTGATTAAACGAATAAGGCAACATATCTCTCTTGCTAGCCTGCAATCAGGAGGTTGCAATTAAAGCGTGACTAGGTTGAGCATAATCACGTGTGAAGAGGATTGCGCGGACTGACAATCTAATTTATGTAGCAAAGCGGACCGATTCCTGCATTGCCATGTTTGATTGAGTGATGTGATATTAGAACTAAGGCTTTGCATCAAACAGACTGACAGGTTGTCATATGAGAGGGCACAGCGCTGGACATGGAGGGACCGTATAGTCTTCATGGTCTTTATCTCAGCGAGAAGAGACACGTGAGTGATATTTTAGTTGTCCCTTCTTTCATACGCTGCTAGTTGTAGTTAACGTAGCAGTGTCAATCAAAGCAAGTCCGTGTCGCAAAGCCCTTTCAGTGGAGTCACCATAAACAATCTACTGTTTGAATGAATGTACTAATTTTAGGGTTGTGTGCTGATATAGATTTTCAGATGCAATCTGATTTTAAATTGAATTCTCATTTCAGCTTGATTCCAAGGGTTTGATTCCAAACCCTATATGTGACCCTGGACCACAAAACCAGTTTTAAGTTGGCACGGGTATATTTGTAGCAATAGCAAAGAAAAACATCGCATGAGTCAAACTTATCGATTTTTCTTTTATGTCAAAAATTATTAGGATATTAAGTAAAGATCATATCACATGAAGATATTTTTTTAATTTCTTACCATTAATGTATCAAAACTTAATTTTTTATTATGAAAGAATTTCATTTGGACAACTTTAAAAGCGATTTTCCTCAATATTTAGATTTTTATTTTTTATTTTTTTGCACCCTCAGATTCCAGATTTTCAAAAAGTTGTATCTCGGCCAAATACTGTCCTATCCTAACAAACTATACATTAATGGAAAGCTTATTTATTCTTTCTTTCTTTCGTCCAGTGTCACATATTCCAATGCAATAAATTTTACAAGGCAGTTTCACACTAAACAAACTGTTAACTTGTGCTTTCAATGTTTCATACATCACCTCAAATAAATAAAAAAAAAATAATAATAATTTTAAAAAAGTAATCACCCTTATGTCATTCCAAACTTGTATGACTTTCATTCTTCAAAGAAAACCAGGATATATATTTTTTTCTATAAAAAGAAATATTGCATTCACCAAAAAAAAAAAAAAAATCTTCCTGCGTTTTGCAGATCAAAGAAAGATTAAAAGGCTAGTTCACCCAAAATAAAAATGGTCATCATTTACTTATCTTCAAGTCGTTCCAAACCTGTTTGATATTCTTTCTTCTGTAAAACACAAAAGATGATATTTTGAAAAATGTCTAATGTGTTCTTGTTCAGAACTGTTTGGTTACCAACACTCTTCAAAATAGCTTCTATGTTCCACAAAAAAAAAAAAAAAACATCTTACAGGTTTAGAATGACACAATGACAGAATTTTTATTTTTACGTGAACTATTACTTTAAAGGGATAGTTCACCCAAAAATTCACCAATGATTTACTCACCCTCAAGCCATCCCAGGTATATATGACTTTCTTCTTCCAGACGAATACAATCAGAGTTATATCAAAAAATGTCCTGGCTCTTCCAAGCTTTATAATGCCAGTGAATGGCTGTTGAGATTTTGAAGTCCAAAAAAGTGCCTCCATCCATCATAAAAAGTGCTCCACACGGCTCTGGTGGTTAATAAAGGCCTTCTAAAGCAGATTGATGTGTTTGTGTGAGAAAAATATCCATATTTAAGACTTTCTAAAACATAATCTCTAGATTCCGCTAACTGACGTAAGTGCATTTACGAGACAGTGGCCTTTTAGCATATGACATAGACAAACGCGCAAGTGACGGACATGGAAGTGAAGAGGAGTGAGCAAAACGAAACACCAGTAATGAAAACGAGGATTTGTAAAGAAAATTGTGGGAGGATTTTGATATAAGCCAAGAAAACACTGTATTTGCTGTAAACAAAACTTGGTTCTCATAAGACTAGCATATTCTCAATCCTACATCATCCGCTGGAACGCCACTCTTTGGTGACCGCACGCACGATAGTTTGTGGAAACTAGAGATTATGGTTTATAAAGTTTTAAATATTGGATATTCTTCTTACACAAATGCATCGATTTGCTTCTGAAGGCATTTATTAACCCCCCGGAACTGTGTGGAGTACTTTTTATGATGGATGCACACACTTTATTGGACGTCTCAACAGCCATTCACTGCCATTAAAAAGTTTGGAAGAGCCAGGACATTTTTTAATATAACTTCAAATGTATTTGTCTGAAAGAAGAAAGTCATACACACCTATTGTAGTATGGCTTGAGAGTGGGTCTTTTCAACAGGGTTTTCTCTCAGAGGTAGCTAACTACTTAAAAGGGGCTGAGATGTTGGTCCCTAAATGGGGCTGCGTTCCATGTGCACAGGTGTCTTCCTCCTCAGGCTCTTAACTGCTTGGGTGCTTATTAGCCTTCAGCCAGAGATGAGGAATATCTTGGGGGCTGAGCGGCGATGAAGACTCATCGAAGCATGCAGATCCTCTAATTACCACATTGTCATAGCTAGAATACCGTCGTAATCAGAATAATGGCGCATGGCTCGGGGATGTTGTTCTTATTACCACGCAGTGTGGCAGCTGTATCTGTGAGCGCTCAGCTAATCAACTCAGCTGAGAATCTGCCAAGTCATCCGCCCAGGCCACGACTCCTACGAAACACTCGCCGTGTGTGATCTGTGCCGCTTCTGATAACGTACCACAGAGGGGCGAGATGAAACCTGAGCGTAGCGAGCACGACGAGCCAGTCTTCTTAGTCACACAGGATTTGTGTTGGGACAGAAATCAGCATGGAATTGTGAGAGAGTGGGCAAGATTTGCTCGGCAGCAATGTGTTGGACGGCCATAAGTGAGATAAATATTGCCTAGACGATTCGTTTGTCTCACACCTCCGTGCCAGGATTCCCTGTGGAGGACACTGCAGCCTTCCCGGGAGATGGAAAGAGGCGGGTGATGACATCATCAGCATGGCCCACAGGAACAGGTGTATTCTTCTGATTGGTGTTCAGATGTTCTTTTTTTCCCTCTCTTTATTTATTTCATTTTGGAACAAGGGGAGATGGGGAGGAGAAGCATGGCAGACTGCAAGCGCTACTCTGTCACTGTCAAGAAAACGCACGCTTTGCTCCTGTACTGACGCTGCATAAACCTGAAGGAAAAGATGCTCTGTTGGCCTAATGTTTCTCTACACCAGCACAGTTTTTATTCTAAGACACAGAACAATATGAAAAGTGCTACGACAGGAGTTTTTAAACTTTGATGCCAAAGACCCCAATATAAGTTTTATTTTTAAAGCCTCTTTTCAGTTATTTAAATCATTTGATATTTCTAAAATTGCTACGACAGGAGTTTTTAGACCTTGATGCCAATGACCCCAATATAAGCCAATTGTGTAAGCATGAAAAAATACTTACATTTTCAGTTTAAATCCAATGAATTCAAATATGGCTTTTCACAATAAATATTACCGTCAAAAATAGTTTAAATAAAGTCACAAGTAAGCCGCTCCGCATCTTCATTCAAATGCAGCAGTGTTTCTTTTATGAATGATCATGTTTTTAAACTAATCTAGTGAGTCAATGATTCAATTTCCCATTGATAAAGACAGTCACTTGCTTATTCCTGAATGAATCAGCCGCTTAAATGAATCAAATAAATGAATGATTCAGTAATTAAATCAGTGACTTGCTGCCACCTACTGGCAGTTTTAGCGTCATTTTTAAAGTATCTTCAGTTATTTTAATCATTTAATATTTCTAATACTGCTGCTACAGGAGTTTTTAAACCTTGATGCCAACGACCCCAATACAAGCCCCTTGTATAGGCATGAAAATATATTGAAATTTTCAGTTTAAATCCAATGAATTCAAATACGGCTTTTCACAATAAATATTACCGTCAAAAAATAGTTTGAATAAAGTCACAACTGAGCTGCTGTGCATCTTCATTCAAACCCAGCAGTGTTTCGTTTATAAATGAACATGGATTTTTAAATGAATCTATTGAGTCAATGATTCAGTTTCCCATTCATAAAGATCTTTTCAGTTATTTAAATCATTAAATATTTCTAATATTGCTAATATTGGAGTTTTTAAACTTTGATGCCAACGACCCCAATATAAGCCCCTTGTATAAGCATGAAAAGATATTGAAATTTTTCGTTTAATCCAATGAATTCAAATACGGCTTTTCACAATAAATACTGTCGTCAAAAATAGTTTGAATAAAGTAACAACTGAGCCACTGCGCATCTTCATTCAAACACAGCAGTGTTTCATTTATGAATGAACGTGTGTTTTTAAATTAATCTAGTGAGTCAATGATTCAATTTCCTATTCATAAAGACAGTCACTTGCTTTATACCTGAATGAATCAGCCGTTCAAACGAATCAAATAAATGAATGATTCAGTAATTAAATCAGTGACTTGCCACCACCTACTGGCAGTTTTACTTTCATTTTTAAAGTATCTTCAGTTATTTTAATCATTTAATATTTCTAATATTGCTACGACAGAAGTTTTTAAAATTTGATGCCAACGACCCCAATACAAGCCCTTTTTATAAGCATGAAAAGATATTGAAATTTTCAGTTTAAATCCAAAGAATTTAAATACGGCTTTTCACAATAAATATTGTTCCATAGCTTTTAGTACAGGGCTCTACAGTACAATAATTTCAGTCGCATTTGCGACTTAAAACTACTGCGTGCGACTATGAAAAAATATTTAGGAGCACCAGTGCCACTGACCCGATCAGCATATTTGTGTTTACGCTGAGGGGAACTTCAAAGGTTTCTATGTGTTTTTGTAATGTTATGTATCACAGACATATCTCACAAATCCTTTCATAAAGTGTAGAGAGAGTGTAAATAAGAGATTCATTGTGCAGTGTAGAGAGCTTTGTTGATTATAATAGAACTTTGTGAGACCGCAATATTGACTTAATACAATTAAATAAACAAGAAGTTCATATTAAGTGACTTACATTGTCTGACTATAACACTATTGCCTGATTTTTCCCTATGTCGTCCTCAAAAATAGTTTGAATAAAGTCACAACTGAGCCAGTGCACATCTTCATTCAAACACAGTGATGTTTCATTTATGAATGAATGTTTGTTTTTAAACGAACCTAGTGAGTCAATGATTCAATTTCCCATTCATAAAGACAGTCACTTGCTTTATTCCTGAATGAATCAGGCATTCGAACAAATCAAATGAATGAATGATTCGGTAATTAAATCAGTGACTTGCCGCCACCTACTGGCAGTTTTACTTTCATTTTTAAAGCATCTTTGCAGTTATTCAAATAATTTAATATTTCTATATTCAAAACTTTATATTTAAAACATTAATCTCAACATGAATTTGATTGCACTCATGCCACCTCTGAGCCTCATTAAACATATGAAAATACACCTACAAGCCACTTTTGTGTTTTTCTGGGCCACCTCTGTAGTACAAATTAATTTTGTTAACACTGATTTCATTTGATTGGTAACTTATTCTTATTCTGCTTGTTCTTATTCTGTTGTTTTAATTAGAAATTAGCTTATGAAATATATATTTTTTTAAATTTGACAAAAGATGCTTTTAATAAACTTAGAAAAATGCCATTACAAAGGTAAAAACAAAATTCCTCTGTAAATCACTTTAAGGAGTTTTTAAGGAGCTAATTTTTGATCAGATTTTTTTTATTATAGATTAGAAGGTGCTCCTAAATTTTTTAAGTTGCGAGCACAAGTGCTCCAAAAAATAAAAGTAAGCACAGAGCCCTGTAGTATAGATTTGGCTTTTAATTCTAATGGTTAAAAAAACAACAGAATACAATAATCATGAGCAGTCTCATGATTAATCAATCTACTCTCGTGAATGCACGTTGAAGACTGACAGGGAAGAGAAGAAATTGTTGAATAAAGTTGTTATTTTTGTTTTCTTTGTGCACAAAAAGTATTAAACCACTGATGTCACATGGACTATTTTAACAATGTCCTTACTACCTTTTTGGGCCTTGAACGTGGTAGTTGCGCTGCTGTCTATGCAGGGTCAGAAAGCTGTCGGATTTCATCAAAAATATCTTAATTTTTGTTCCAAAGCTGAACGATGAACAGGTTTGGAATGACAAAAGGCTGAGTAATAAATGACAGAATTTTCTCTTTAAAGTATCTGTAGATAATTGTCATCTTCTCTAACACATTGTTTCAACATCCAGAAAGGAGAAAACTTAGACATAATCAGGTTCTACTTCAAATAAACGAAGTGACAGATCTCTGGTTATGCATATGGAGCTCAACAAGCAATCAAAGATGCATGCCATTGTAGAAAAGAAAACCTTCTGCTCTTTCATGCCGGTGGGTAGGGAAAGAGCCACTGCACTGCTGAGATGTGCTCTGATTGTGTCTTAATTGGGACACATCATGGATCCTATGACTGTTTCATTTCATTTTCTCTTCTTTTGTCCTAATAACAGAGCACAAAGAGGGGTGGAGCGCTGTATTTTCACCTGTGATAAATGGAGACCTGATGCACCGTGGGAGAGATGTTACGGCCGTGGCTCAATTTTATATTAACAAAATCACTTCCATTAAAACCACTGCACACTGCTGTCATGGCAACTGCTGAAAGTATCAATGGGAGTTGTGAAATGTGCAGCAGAAATTTCTTCCCCGCCTGTGGCCCCCAGACGCGATATTGATGCCGCTGTCAGGGGCGGCTGGCTTCCAGCTCCACAGCTACCTGTCGAGCCTACAAACAAGATGCGGGTTAATTCTGGCAGCGTACGACAAGAATCTACACATCTCGTCCCCATGCATACACACATAATCCCTCAAGCTGCTTAAGCACGTGTAGCTCATATGTACCAAAGCAATGTTTTTTTAGACAATACATACGATTAGCAAAGCTGCAGTGTTTGAGTTATCGAGTGTGTAATATTACAAGCCACGACCTGTACTGACTAGAAGATGAAAACCTATTTTATCTGTATATGTACATACCAGGGCTCAACAATAAGGATGGTCTGTTGACCCAGGGCCAGCATGAATAGGCCAAACCTACTTTTATTTTTAAGCACATGCATTTTTATGCATCACAAATGCATGGACATTTGGATTTTCATGAAATTTGCTTGTCATCAAGGTAACATGATTATTAATTTATACTTTCAAAAATTCTTACAATTCTTGCGGTGGTCTGAAATGAGGCAAAGTCCTCAATTTATTTATTTATTTTTTAAATCTAATGTAAATTTCTGTCCTAGTCATCATTATATTTACTTACACCTTTAGAAAAAAAATCAATTCTATTTTATACTTTTATTAACAATGTAATCAATATTCTATTTATTAAATGCAAGTATGAATCTCATCAGTTTAGTGTTTTTAAGCATTTTACATTTATTCCAAAATAATAACTTGTAAAAAATGTAATACAGGGCTGGGTGATTTTTTCCAATTTTATTGATTAATTTGAGTGGAATGTTTTGCCACGATTTTATTTTTTAGAAATCAAAGAATCGCAGTTTTTGAATTTTGAATAGTAATACTACAGAACGTTAGAATTAAGACAGTTTGGCAATATACTAATGATAACAGTAAAGAGAAAAGAACAATCTAACCGCATAATGCAACGCGGGTAGTGGAATAGGAAAATCATGCAAGACGGTGGGAGTGAACTTCTTTAAATTTGGGTGCCGTGTTTTAGATTGCCATTTAATGCATTAGATGCTGCAAGATACGCGAGTGCAACAGTCAAATGTGTCCATGTTTACATAGAATAAACAATGGAAAAGCAGTGCAATCGAATAAAAACCTGTGAGGAACTACTACTGTATGTCTAATATTTCATGTTTGCATCATGGTGACAGGCTGAAAGCTGCTGTTCATTGTTTTTACAGAAGATGCAGTTAATAATAGTCTACTGGTGTTATACTTTCAGTCATTTTTAATTTGAATTAGCTTGACTTTTTTAAAGCATTTTCCTCGTATTATTTTTGAACATAAATTATGTATAAGACAAGATTGTACAAGATGTAGCTCATGCATCTTTTTTTAGCAAAGATATTTGAGTGATTTGTTTCACATTAACATCATGTTGACAACTTCATTTGTGGTGCACTTGGAATAGAATAGAGGGTTAATAAAGAAAAAGAATCATGTACTGTAGTTACATTTTCAAGTTGATTAGTTAAAAATCATTAAAAAAAAAAAAAATCGAGAATGGGTCTGAAACGTCATGTCGCCCAGCCCTAATTTAATATATTTTATTTGTAAAAGTGTTGTTCGGTTATTCTTTTTAATAGTTAACTTTTAACTATTTTTGAATTTTTCAGATCATCAGTCATCAAAACGCTGTAAATATTGGTCACAGACATTTACTTTAAATGTCACCAAGCATATTACTAGGGTTTGGATTTTATCGATTCCAATTCTGATTCCGATTCTGCTTATTGATTCCAATTCTTAACGATTCCTAGTTTTGATTCCAATAACATTAAAAAGTCAATAAAAAATGAGTTCAAACCACTGATCTGTAATAGAGAACATTATATATAATAGAGTCATTATATATAGATCAGTGGGTCAAACATTTTTATTCTGTATTTTTACAAAGCTTTCTGTTGCAGCTGAATAACATGAGCAAAAATCAGCAGCCTAGCGAACTTAGGCCTAAGAGGAACTTTTGCCTAAAAAATACCACAGCAAAAACGACTATATAAATTTCAAACAGTCAGTAATAAAACAGAAACAAGCAAATAAATTAGCAAAAGCATAAATAAATGAAATTGAACAAATTACAGGTATAGAAATTTAAATCAAATGCTTAAAAACACTGCATAGTTTTCTTTTCATAAACAAAATATAGATTAACTCATTAAAGTTACGAAAGATATTCAGTCAAGATCAGTGAATGATTTTTTGTTCCTGCATTAACATTAATGACCGCAGCATGTTTATTAGGCCGCTGCCTCTTAAAAAATACTGTTATATGTGCATTTTCTTTCTCATCTGTTTACTTTTACTTTCACTTTTGACGAAAAACGGCTGTGTTTATGATGATATACTGACGTAATTTGTGCACACTGGGCGGTAAATGTGAAAGTGTATAGTCAGATTCGGCCTGGAATAACCTTTCCTTGTGTGGAAATACACGGGACGGTTCGAGAATGGACACAGGCCGAGAACCCGCACTGGGACTGCTGTTCACTGTGCTCACGCTTCAGATGTGTGCGCTGCACACTAAACTGTGCGCAACTTCTTTCCTCTTCTGCGCTTAAATAATTTGATTATAAACTTGATTTTAAACGCATTAAAATGCGAGCGCAGGAATTGTTAAGCGGAACCGAAATGGATGTGTCTTATCGAATACCCGGTTCTTGGAAATTTGGAACCGGTTCTAAAATGGAACTGGTTCTCGATAACCAACTCTACTTATTACTCACTAAAACCTCCCACAAAGTTTTCATGCCATTTTAAGCCTTATTTTGACAAAGTGGTGATATATAAGAGTTGATTACTTACTTTTTTTAAATTAGTCTTCACATTAACGCTTTTATGTTGTACATTCAGGCTGATTCACGAACGCGCACGAACACAAGAGGCAGGATTTATCACATGAACCAATCACAGTTCATCATAACCAGTTTATACACTTTTTATTGTTATATTTTGTAACACTGGCACTGTTTTCTACACAAGCAGGCATGTTGTACAAGTAGAAATCTAAACTGGCCTGACCAGACCTAATCCTTTCTGTCAAGAGCAGTTGCACAGAGTACTCTCAAAACACAGCATGCAACAGCTATATTTCCATCTGAATTTCTCTATTTGTCCCTCTTCTCAACAGCACAGGTGGTCTGCAAACACCAGTCACCAGGGAAGAAAGAGAGCAGCACTAGCAGGGACAGTCTATTCTTAACAATCCGACAGGAGTGCACTGAAAACTAAGCTGTTGTTCCAGTAGTCCCACACACCCAGAGAGAGCGCATGCCAAACAGCACTCATGGCCTGTCAGATGAGCAGTCTCTTTCTCTTTCGCTCACACACATCTAGCTAACACAACAGAAAACCAATGCGCAAACACCCACCCAAAACCAATCACCTCTTGTGCACCTGTCATTAGGATATAAAGCACTAAAATATCTAAAGGAGAATGCCACAGTTTGATTCATGCCATGCTTAAAATCCTGACACGTTTTCAGCACAAAGCCATGAAGGCGAAACTAGGCTGTAAAGCCACAGCTTGCGGCTGTAAATTAGAATGTGCTTACCGGGAGGAGAGATTGATGACTATGTAGTGTGCATCTTGTGACTCGTTCACTTAGTTAATAGGGCGTCGCTGTGACTTTCCACATCTGCACTCATCCCGGGCACAGCGGCTTCTTAAACGGAATTAAAAGAGATGTCCGTGTGACATCCTTAAAAAGCTTGTTGACCAATTGGTCGAGGAGGCAATTTCCTCAGCGAGCTTTACAGGTGGTAAATGGCTTACGTAACTGGGATTGAAAGTCACGACGACGGGGCTTTGTGGAGCATGCAGAGGAAAACGAGAGGAGCTGTGTTGTTTGTTCCAAGGCTATGGATTTCTAATAAATGTTTACCGCTCGCTTTGGCCCCAAAACTCTCAACAACAATCCGTTTTAGTCACGGGAAGGGAAAGTCAATTTATTTAAATCCAGCTCTTATCCTGAAAACTCATCCTGGCTTCAAACCCGTCCCAAGCCACTGGCTCCATTTGGCATCGCTGTCATTTCCAGCCGTCTTCTTAATAACTCCTTGACTTAACCCACTTCCCGACGCAGGGGCCCTCGTATTCAATCATCGTCTGCTCCAGGAGAGACCAATCCTCTGTTTATATTACTCCACAATTTATCCCACTTTAAAAGACTGCTCGGAGAGGGAGAAAGGAAGAGAGAGAAGGCACTGGAGGCTCTTTACAATAAGCCTGATTCATCGTGAAAATTTTCTCGTTGTTTAATCAGCCAGCGTAATGAGAGAGAGTCGCAGTCTATTCAGACGTCTATTGACTCTTCTGCTCTATTCAAACACTTTTGCTGCTTTAGTTCTCTCTGCACTTCATAAGCTTTTCCAGAAAAGCCTCTTAATGGAATGTGAGTCGGAGAGACCAGCGTTTTCTGACAAGCGAAGACACATTCGGGAAAACAAAACGAACAAGGCTGCCGAACGTGGAACCTGCTCTGGTACAAATAAATCCATTGAATCGCTGCCAGTATTGTTCGTATTGTCAAGCTTGGAACACAGACCACGTACGACAGAAAGCAGGCAAAACGCAGACTCGTTGGGTAATCTATCCATTTCTGTGTCCCTGCAGAGACTTGAGCAGACATCTCCTGCACCTACTACCGTTTAGGCCAACAACCAGGGTATCAGGCAGGCGCAGACATGGTCCTGGTTCTCGTGCTGGAGTTGGAACTGGCCCGAGTTCCCACTGCCTTGAAAGTTACGTCAGAATTATGCTACTTCACAATGTGCACACAATTGTGCATATTTTAATTTAGTGCCTTATGTTGGGGAAGGGAAAAACAAAGTGGATGGAGACACTTTCTTTTTGTGCAACACTTTCATTCTGTACATAAAATCAGGATGTTGGTCACTTTATAACACACTGTACGCCCCATCACATGTTTACAGTGTAAATACTAGGGCTGGGTATTGACGCAAATTTCACAAGATTCGAATCGATTCCTACTCATAATCTTGTGATTCGATTCCGCTTCAGTTTGATTCAGTGTTGATTATTTTATGGTATATGGCAAATTTACTCTGGGGGTTAAAAGTGACTGATCTTTACACAAACACTTAAATTACACTTAAAGTTTATAATAATAAAGTTAACTTTATAAATACAGAATTATATTGCTACTCCAATTTGTTTTTTTTTTTATATATATAAAAATTTAAATGTTGGCTGTCATAAACTCTTGACCGATTTATACAAATCTAAATTAAATTGAAGATCAGTAAAAATTACAATGGTTCACAAAATTCACGGTTCTGTTTGATACGACACAGTGGTGTCACGGTTCATGCCAGAAATGCCAGAGAAATTTCTTTAATTTTTACTTTTTTTTTTTATTTATTAAAACTATTTTTTTTCCACTCTGAACAATGCAATGTGCCGAACAACATTCACATCTTAGATCATCACCAGGAGTTGGATTTCTTTTATCACGTGAGGAGAATGAGTCGAGCTAACGAGGGAGAAAGGTGAGAAAGACAAAACGTTGCCGAAAGATTTTTTTTCAAAACGAAATACAAAAGCGCCTGCTTTAAAAAACGTTTAGACTTTGGGAGACCTTTTTACTTTTGCCGTTTATCTAAGATGATTTTGGAAGCTTTTTTTAACATTTGTTTCTTATTGATTTGGTTCCACCTTGTTTGCTGATTTTTAGTGCTTTTTATTTAACGTTTGTGTAAGTTATTTGTTATTTTATATTAGGCTTATAGCATGGTATATTTGTATTCGTTTTGTTAATAAATTAAACATTGTCTGTTTAATATAGCCTAAGTGAGTTTGTCATACTGTTTTGTTGTTGTCAATTCAATCAATTGATGCTGAATTGCTGCCAATTCGAAAGTGAAAGTAAAATGCTCACAGGCATTTACAAGCTATTTAAAAGTGAATATCACGTTGCCTGTTATGTCGTTTGGGCTGCCTTGTTGAGCACAGAGGCACTGAGAACGTATTTCACACACTGTAAGCTCTTTATTTTCCAAATGTAATAGGTCTAACGAATCGTTTGCCTCGTACCGATTGGTTCAGTACAAATACGTGTAACGATACACCCCTAATAAATATGTTGTATGATGCACACATATTTAACCAAATGCTTCTCTCTAGATTTCATTTTACTAATGAGTTTATGGTCACCGAAAGTTTTTTCTGAGGTAAATGTGATGTTACGTGACATACTGTTTACCAGCTGTACATCCTTTCGTGATTAAAACACTGACTGAGCGATTATGATATGGATTTTGGTATGTTGTATTCTTTCTTTTAACATTACCTTAATGTCACTCCACCTGTATTTATTCTTTGAATATAGTAATAAAATGGACAGAATTTGAAATCTGATACTTTTCATATCAAAAGTAACAAAGCACAAAGCTTATTGCGATTTATTGGATGGGAGGTGTGCTAAAATGTTCAGTTCATTAAATGTAAACAGGCTAGACTTATCGATTCTTGAGATTTGAGAAACAATATAATTTTGTAAAAATGAGAATCAACAGAAATCGAGAAATCCATATTGTTTTACTCAGCCCTAGCAAATACAGTAGATTTGATTTGGGTTTGTGTTGGATTTGGGCTGTGTTCCTGATTTTCAACTGACATAGCAAAAAGGTAGAACTGCAATATGAATTTGCAACAAAGTGGATATAAAATTAATTTTAATTTAAATCTAAAAGAAAATGAAGTGAACAAAATGTATATAAATGAAAATAAAATAAAATTTTTAACTAGAAGAGTAAAGATTGACAAGATAAACATTATATATTTAGTTTGAAAGTTTAAAACTTTACAATTTTAAAGGCCTTACAAGACAGAGAAGAGAGAAACCAGATAGATAGAGGGACAGAAAGACAGACACAGTATATGCAGTAAATGAACCCTGTTGACTGTTGTAAGCGATCTTGTTTTGTATCCATTTTACCATATTGCCCACACATAGAAGGTTCCAAATCTGTACCAATACCAGCACCCTGACGGTGGAAAAGCGGCGAGAGTGCACTCTTAAAGACAAAAAAGCAGAACTCCTGCTACCGAATTACCATAATATCAAAAGTCGATTTTTGCTCATGTCTACAGAAGGAGACACGGTTACAAATCAAGTGTAAAATTTTTGGGTTATACAGCAGGACTTTAAAGCTCAGCGGAGAGAGTGGGCGTGGAGTATCTGGGCCCAGTCAGGTACAGATGAGAAATCCAGAGGAGAAATGAGGTTCCATATGAGGAAGCCCTGCTGGGGATGAAATGACCCTAGTATTGAGGAGGCAAGGATGGCAGCTTTCCATGTGCGTCGCTCTCGCTGCTGATTAGTAGGACTGATGCTCTCCTGCGTGAGCCGGGCCTGTGGACTGATGGGACATCACCAGGGTTCCACATCGTCTCCATTAACACTTCATCTCGCTCACCTGAGGGGAGCCGAAATATGAAATCAAAATATAAAGAGCAGAGACGAGAGAGAATCTCCGAGCAGACAAAACATGCACAGTCAAACTCCTCCACTCGCCCATGTACAGTTTATCCCCCCCACGCGCACACACGTTCTGCGGTTGGAACTCCAGATACACACTCTCCAACAGTGCTCCGGTTACATATTCAGATCAAACGCTTCACAGTACTCTCCAGCTGAAGAAAGCGCACTGATCCTCCAAGCTTCTAGTGCTCTTGTGTTCTTGTTGGATGTTCCTCTGTGCTTTGTGACTGGAAAAAGAGAGCGCTTTCTTTGTGTCTTAAAATATGCCTCTGCTGCTTCTGTAGCAAGTCGCGATTTCTTTTGTCAGACGCAACTGAATGAAAGACCTTCATCTTTCTGGGAGGGGCGGGGGGGCCCACCGAGACGCGTCACATGCGACTTTGTCAAAATCAGTGGAAATGCGGCGCGCTTTTGGGAATTTGTGTTTTTAATTTGATTTCTCTTTGCTGTCTAGACGCTGCTGCAAAGATGGTACAGTTGTAGCATATCTTGACTCTCTACGGAGACATATGCCAGTTTTTATAGTGCCAGGGTTGACATACAGATACACACCACAGAAATTAATTTTAGGGTCACAGTAACAGTACATTCACACGGGTGTTGGCGTCGATGCTTGACGGAGGGCATATCTGAAGCATTATAGTGACAACAGCCAATCACATTACTTTTCCTGTGCTGCATGAACACGATTGGCTAGCGTCTGCATTAGGGTATTTGCATAAGGCGATCTGATTGGCTGGCACCTGAGCTGGTGCTTGGAAAGTTGAAAAGCTGACACAACGGATCCACAATTCTTTTCGGCAACATATGACGTAACCCATTCAAAGTAAATGAGAAGCGTTAACGCTGACACCTCGTGTAAATGCACCGTAAGGAGTTTTTGTATAATCAAACTGATAAATAAAAATTAAAAACATTAAACTAGATGCCTAGAGCCCAATGAAATTAAATGAAATCTGTTTTTTTTTCCCCAAATTCCATTTTATTTTTTCCCAAAATTATTTTTCTGGATTCATTTTTTTTCTCTCATTTTAATTTTTTTAGACTCTGCTTTAATGATTAAATTAAAAATATTAATGCATGTCTGATTTATCTATCAAAAACCATGTCTAATTTAAATAATGAAAGGCCCTTCTGAAATATGTTTTTCAATTTCAGTCTTATTTTTACCACATTCTGTGTTTTCCAATTATTTGGTTTACATTTTAATGTTTTCATTACATTTTAATAATCAAAAGCATCTGTAATTAATTGATTTTATTATATATAATATATTATATATATATATATATATATATATATATATATATTCTATTGATTTTTTTTTTTTTAAAACGTGTTGTGTATTTACATTTTTGTGGTACATAAATTCTGGTCAATATTTTTTTCTGGCAACTATTCCTTAAAAATAATGTTTTAATAATAATTTTATTAGTAGTAGTCGTAGTACTATTATTACATTAAGTACTATATTTCTGTCACAATTTCTTCAAGTTAAACTGAAATTTTCTTTTGACAGGCTGCTGTGAAGACCTTTCATTTTTTGTTTGTATATGATTTGATGATAGTTTTTCTCAGTTGAAATAGTAAAATGCTCATAAAGTGACTCTCAGAGCAGTTCTAGTGATTATATTCATAATCGCTCAGGGCCCTTTCACACGGGACGCGGCAGTCGCAAGTGTATAGTTCATTTTCAACGGGACACGTGTGGGTGGTTTCGCTGGAAACGCTAAGGCGGAGCGCAAGTGGTGCTCATGCACCCAAAATCCTGCCCCTTCCACGAGCACAGTGCAGCGGTAGCCGCATCGGCTTTAACCAATCAGTGAACAGATTATTAACAACCAATCACAGAACATTTAACTGAACTTATAACAGACAGTTGAAAATGAAGGAGAAGATTGTTTTTATGCTCTTGAGGCAATTCTTCACAAAAAAAACTCCACTCCAAATGGAAAAAAATAATAATGACAATAATTAATGACAGGATGACACAAACACAAATTTAAATAGTTTTTTTGCGCTTAATATTCAGACACTAATCCATATTGCGCTTTGATTTAAGTGTACTGACCTACTTCCTTATACTGAATTTATTCATCTAAAAATTTTCAAATTCCATGACATTCTGCGTTATACAGTAAATTCCATTTTTAAGACTGAATTTTGCAATTTTGTCCGCATTGCGGAAAACACAGGGCCCTAGATGCCTTAGAAAAACACACTCTGAACAACAAAAAACGAACCCCAAACTTGAGGGAGGTCCTTTGAAACTCTTGTTATGGACAACCCACAGAGGCCAAAGACAGTGCCATCGTAGCCATCAGAAACCCCCCGTGGGACACGCACAATGGCAAATCATGCTAAACATAATTTGCGGGATGTTTTGGCCCTGAGGATGGCTGCACTCATAATTCATGCTATTGTCCGTACAGACGCATTCGTTTGATGTTTCTCCGATATCTCTTACTCACCCCCTCTCAAAAAGTCAACACATGCTTGGGAGGAAATTCAAATGTGGAGCACTGCAGCAAATGTCAGGAACAATGTAAGCCTTTGAGATCAGCAATGTGAGTGGGGGATTGTCAGGGAGGAAAGCCAATGATGGTCTCAGATATAGATGCTGATAAACCCTAGGGCTTCTCGACATGGACATGAGGGGTGTACAAGCACAGACAGCTGTAAAGTGGCTAATAAATAGAATCAGATGAAAATCCAAGCAATGATATCAATGCAATAATGACTTAACGTCATGAAGAATACATCTTTTCTCAAACGAGAGCAGTCTGTATGGATTTTAAATGAGGTCACAGACAGAAAAAGATGTTTATGACAGCCAAGAGTGAAGTAAAAACAAGACATATCAGAGAGATAAAAAAACACTTGCTGCTTTAAAATAAAAAACTGAAGGGAAAAGCGTATTTTTTGCAAATCCTCTGCTATGAGAACTCATTGTGCCGGGTGACTGATGGTAATTAGTTGAAATTAGGTTGCAAGCTGGGCCACAGTATATCAGAGCAATGCTGTTTTTTTCCCTTCCTCTAATTTGTTTACAGTCTTTAAGCCTCTCGAGTGAGCTCTGGAGTTTTTTATGTATATAAAAGACTTGAACTAAAAAATAAACAATAAAAAAAAATGCAATTTAGGGCTGCAACAAACAATTATTTTGACAATTGATTATTCTGCAGATTATTTCCTGGATTATTCTGACCTTGTTCAGTGTGGCTCTTCAAGCAATTTGCAAAACAAAGATTATATAATGTTTAAAACACATTGTATGCAAATATGGCTAAAACATAAAAATCAGCAAAAGAAAAAAAAAAAAAAACTCTTTAGCATAACATTGTAAATAACCTATGAATAAACAATACTAGTGAACTAGTAACACACTGCTTTAGAATAATATTATTTAGACTGAAATTATTGTTTCATTTCATAAATGACATAAGAGATTAATTATGGTTAATTAAAAAAAACATTCTAAAAAAAATGACCATTCGGGTCTTGGCCAAATTGATTATTGATTATTATATAAGAGTTGTGGCAGTCCTACTGCAAATACAAAATTCTAGACATTATCGCTTATAAAAGTTGTTGCACTGGATCTGGAAAGCCTGCATTTATTTGATCCAAAGTACAGCAAAAACAGTAAAATTTAGAAATATTTTTACTATTTCAAATAACTGCTTTCTATTTGAATATATTTTAAAATGTAATTTAGTCCTGTGATTTCAAAGCTGAATTTTTAGCATCGTTACTCCAGTCACATGATCATTCTAATATTCTGATTTGCTTAAAAAACAATTATTATTATTATTAATTTGTTGCAACAGCTCAGTAATATTTTTTCAGAAGAACATTTATCTGAAATAGAAATGTTATAAATGTTTTTATCATCAATTTTGATCGATTTAAAGCATCCCTGCTAAATAAAAGTTTAATAATAATAATAATAACAATAATAATAAATGTTTCTTGAACAAATCAGCATATTATAATGATTTCTGAAAGATCATGTGACACTGAAGACTAATAATGCAGAAAATTCAGCTTTGCATCACAGGAATAAATTACATTTTAAAATATATTCAAATTATTTTATTAACAAATATATTAACAATTATTTTAACTAATAAAAATATTTTACATTTTTACTGTTTTTGCTATACTTTGGATAAAATAAATACAGGCTTGTTGAGCAGACTTCTTTAAATAACATTAAAAATCTTACTGTTCAAAAACAAAATGTGACAAATGACTACTGAGCATAGTTTCCATTACACTCCAAAAAGTGCTAGATTTTACAAATCAGATTTATTGGCAAGAAAATACATTACAACATATTCAAATGACTCTCCAGAAGAAAAAAAACACTGCTGAGCTGGGCGAAGCTGAAGATAAATTAAAAGTCTGGGGCAGCATGATCTTTAAACAGAGGTCAGAAGAGAGAATCTATATCTATGAAATGAGCATCTGTTCAAAATCAAAGCAGATAGGACAGTCCTCGTCATAACAGTACTGTAAACGTATTGGCATAAAGATCACAAATGAGATTAAGACCGAAAATGCATTATACATAATAATGAGCTATGATTTGTTCCCATCAGAGATCTTTTTAAGAAAGTTTCACCAGTCATTAATTGCTCACTCTTATAACCAGCGTCATAAAGCTCTCAGATTTCATCAAAAAATATCTTAATTTGTGTTCCGAAGATGAACGAAGGTCTTACGGGTTTGGAACGACATGAGGGTGAATAATTAATGACAGAATGTTCGTCTTTGGGTGAACTATCCCACCAAGTAAGATCATGGGATATATGGATGGAGAGAAAAAGTGACTAAGGAAAAAAAGTTTGAATGTGTCTATGCATTATCCCTCAGAGGTTAAGACTTCAATCATTCACATTATCTCTACCTGAACATTACCTGTTCGCAGCTGGCCTGTTGCATCCCGATAGATTGAATTTTTCAGACAGACAACGTAATCACTTCTACCTGAGGTTGCCTTATCATACATCAAACACAGATAAGAGCAATGACAAGCATTTCTAATGAATGAGCTCTCAAAAACGCTATGACTGGGGGGAACTGACTATGATGGACGACTCATGTGAGAGGCTTTTAGAGGTTTCTACCATTTTATGCTGACTTTCCCAGCAGCCAGTTTTGCTGTGAGACTTACAGGATATAAAATCAACAGCCTACCTGAGAAAAAAAAAAGTATAGAAAGAGGTGTTGTGCTTGTCTGTAAAGAGGAACATTCAGTTGGTCCTGACAGTGAAGGCACAGTAGAGATAGAAGACTGGGAGCTTGTGCATATGGCATTGAATGATGGGATAGATTCCACATTCCGTCTGATTGCACGAACATTGAGATGCACTGCAAAGATAGCTATGCTACGGCTGTGACGAACAGATGTCAGAATGTGAGTCATCGCTTCATCAAATGAAGTCTACAAAATGCATCTGTGAATCATTCAGGGATGTCAAAACTACACATTTTCAGCGAGTTGTCTTAACTACTAATAATTGGTCTTAAAAGGCACATAATGGCAAGTAAAAAACTGATATTAAAAATGTAAAAGCATAAATAATTATATACCCTTTTTAACAGAGAAAGCATATACACTCTTAAAAATAGAGGTTCTTCGATGGTTCCATTAAAGAACCGTGAACATCCATGGAACCTTTCGAATGCAGAAAAGGTTCTTTATAGTCGAAAAAAAGATTCTTTAGAGTTCTTCAAAATGGTTCTTTTATGACCTGTTCACTGAAAGGTTCTTTGGGGAACCAAAAATGGTTCTTCTATGGCATCACTGCAAAGACACCCTTTTGGAAGCTTTAATTGAAAACTTCTTGTTCTTGCTGTGACAGTAGAAGTTCTACCATAAATAGACATCACATCAAGCCTCATTTCAAGCCCAGCAAACGTTCAGTGTTAGACACAATAAGCTGTGATAAAACTTTGACGTGTTGTTTCACGGAGAGGAATTAGACCAACAGACGCTCGGGCTGATCAGAGATCTGCTGAACATGCCAAGTGAGCCGCTCAGCCCGCGTTTACTTAACCACAGCCTTCTTCTCAGAAGGATTTACATTTTCTGCACAAATGGAAATCCAGATATTGCGCTGAAGGGTAAACAGCCCCTGCTAGAGAAAAACACGGGTGATTGAGCCCTTGTCTGATTTGATTACAGGTTTTATACATCAACTACAACGGGGGGACCAGTCAGTACAGAGCGCTCACAAGTCTGCCGCTTCACGGAGCAAAAGCTGAGGGATCCTGTGCTGCAATTCATTCATTAGCATGCTAATTACATCCATTCACAAATGAAAATACCCACAAATGCCCACTGCCTTGTCAGACGTAACGCATAAATCCATTAACTGCAGCGTTCGGTGGCGTGCCGCCTCCTGCATATCTCTTACGTGATCTGCTATACTACCACTCCCATCCACACTGATCTGAGTTTACTGCTGTAATATTTGCTCAAAAATTGGCTTTGCAAACTTGACAGAATATGATTAGCACTCAGCATGAGTGGGGCTGGTGCGTCACTGAACACCATCAAATTTCTGCTGACAAGCAAAGATTATGAAAGCATTTAAATGCTACTTTAATTTTGGGCACTTTTTTCTTTGTTATTACTCAAGCATTTTTATTGTGAGCGTAATATAAATTAACTTTGGAGATTTTGAAAATTCTATATTACATGAACTGTAGAGCAAAGCTATTCATGGCTCAGTTTTATCATAAATCCTTTTCTTCAAAAGAAGCAGTCCAAAAAATAACAATGTGGTTCTTCAGTGGTTTATATCAGCACTTTAGGTTCAGAAAATAACCTTTGTATGTTTGCTCTTTTCTATACAGTGAAAGTGAATGGACAAAAAGGATGTTTTTTATACTTTTTTAGAGGCCAACACACCCATCACCACTAAACTACATTGCATGGTAAATATTCTAGCTAACAGTAATAAACAGGGCTGGGTTTTGACACAAATTTCACAATTCAATTCTGACTCTGATTCACAAGTTTGCGTTTCAATTCGATTTCTGATACAATTCAACATTAGTTACTTTTGGATATATAACAGTTACAGTACATGCCAAATTTTCTCAAGGAGAAAAAACTCTGAAGTAATACTGTAAAATATATATTAGAGTCAGTTGATACTACATTACTATAATATTGTTTTAATTAAGGTTAAATTGTTTTAATTAAGGTTAAAATTAGCAAACGCTTATTTACACTCAATAAAGTTTTTTACAATAATAAAGTTAGAATTACATAATTGTATTTCTATTCCAGTTCGTTTTAAATAGTGGCTGTCATAAAAACTTGACAGATTTATTCAAATAGCTGCAAGCAATGATTACCAGGGTTCAAGCACTTTAAGGCATTTAAGCACATATGAAAATAGAAATTAATTAGCAAGCCTGTAGCCACCAAAATCAATTATTTAACTTTTTTTGGGGGCAAATCCAGGTAATTTACCATAGAAATATGATGGGTTTTTTTAACATTTATGACTGTTATAGCGCCAACTGTGGTCCGATCTCCCTAAAACTTTGCATGCTTTTTTAGAATCACCTTTTTGAGGTTTTGAGCTTTCCTTTTGACTTTGTAGGATTTTGGGTAAATTTGGACAGGCCCCTTTTCTAAACGACACCGTTATAGCTTCCCAAAGGGTAAATTTCAACTTTTTTTGATAATTATTGACCTAGAAAGTCCAGAGAATTGTACTGCAGGGGTTTCAATCATTTAACAGATGGTTTGATTGACAGCAGTAATTCTAAAAGCAAAGTTGTCCGGAATGAGGGGTTCTATCATATGGTATGAACATTGTGTGTATGTGCGAAACACCATGCAATGTACAATCGTTTACGCCCTTGAAAAATGTGATATCGCCCACAGACCTTTGGGCTGTGAGTCAAACAGGCCCACCGAGTTTTGTTCCGATCGGCCTCTGTTAACCTTGTCAAATGGGTGCTCAAACTTGGCCAGTGGCAGCCATGTTTTATTGAGATACACAAATGTCCTTATAGACACTTGTGGCACACTGGACCAAAACCATGCACAGTGATTTTCATGTTGATAGGACAAATAGTTGCATAGGTATAGCCATTTTTAGTTTTTTCCCTCTTATAGTGCCACCAAGTGGCCAAGCTCTGTGACCTCAGACTGAGCTCTTACATAAGTGTTCTGAGTTTGGTGAGGATATCCCATACCGATCAGGAGTTATAGGCATTTTACTAAAAGTTGCCCCACCCCTTTTAATTGTTTTGCCGTCACTTTGCGACAGTGAGTGGAAAGTTTGACTTTTTTTTGATAATTATTCATATTCACTGTCCAGAGAATCTTTCTGCACTGGTTTGGTTCTGATCAGGTGAAAAACCTTAGGATTAGTTCACAAAAGTAGGTTTTTTAAAAAAATTCAACCATGAGGCATGTGTTTTGTCCAGCATGAGCCAAGGACACTTGAGCCTGCAATTGACGGTTTAGGAATTATTAGCGATACCATACTTTTAATCGTGTAGTGCCCCTGTCAGGCTAACTGGGCTGAGCCTTGGTCACCTTGTCAGCGGTGTGAGTACTACCATCCCTCCAAGTTTTAAGTCCCTACAACTTATGGTTTGGTCTGCACGATGAGTTTTATGTTTATAGCCTTGGTTATTCTAACAATTAAAACAAAAATAAAGCTGACTAAAGAATTTATGGTCACCGAATAGGCTATGTTTTTTCTGAGGTAAATTTGATGTTACGTGACATTGTTTACAAACTGTTACACTGACATCTTTGCACGGTTGAAACACTAATTAGACAGGATATGGATTTTGGTAAGTTGTACATTTATTGTTTGAATACTGTAATAAAATGGACAGAATTAAAAATCTAAGACTTTGTTTCATATCAGAAGTAATAAAGCACAAAGCTTATTGCGATTTATTGGATGGAAGACGCGCTACAATGTTCCCTTCGGTAACTGAAACCAGGCTAGATTGATTAATTCTTTGGATTTAAGAATCAATATCATTTTGTAAAAATGAGAATCGATTAAAATCCAGAAATCTATATATTTTTTTACCCAGCCCTAGTAATAAATGACAGATTTTTCATATTTGGATGAACTATTCCCATTCCAAATGTTTTATTAAATGTATCAGCACACTGGTTATTCTAGGTATTGCCTGCTTATATTTTTTAGCTTTTTGCCATTTTGGTGAATGAGACAGACAGCTGACAAAGTAATAGAGAAAAGAGGAGAGCCAGAATCTAACCTGGGTTACCAATGCATCAGCACCACCACTCAACAAACCCCCAGGCCTCTGAATGGACATCATCAGTTGACAGAGTAAAAGTGAAGCCCTAGACATTCAGAGTGGATGGTTTTATAAACTTCCACTAAAGAATGAAAACATCTCTGTGAACCTAAAAAGGGTCATCAGACTGTAAAATCTCTTTCTGGTTCTACCTGGAAGCTGTATTTTTTAGAGTGCAGGCTATAATTGTCCCCATCGTTGTACTCTTAATAGCTTCTATTTATAGGTATCTAACCTAAGAAATATAGCTAACAGATAAATAATAGCACCCAATACCAGTGTGCAGTCTCCTTTGACCTCTTTCATCTGTTCAGATCACTTATACCATCTACAGAGAGCCCCTAAAATGGTTCAGGTGTTTACTTCAAATTGCCTGTGACACAGGCAATGCAGTCCGCAGGCAAAATGCGTAATGCATTCAAGTTGTAAAACACACTGCCCTCAGGCAAACACAGTTTTCAAAGGCTTTTGATTAACAGGTAACTGATGAGGACACTTCTCTCTAACTGTAGAAATGTTTCTGCTGGAATGGAAACGCTAGCTTAAAAGATAGTCTAGATATTAAGATATCAACACTCTAGTATCTGATTAAAACACAATGCTTTGATACTAAATAATAATATGAAAAAAATCAAAAATAAGTTACTAAATCTTCACTAAACCTGCAACAGATCTGTAAATCCTTTTCTGACTTTCTCACACTTCATACTGTCCATAGCAGGGCTCTATGTATATTTTTGTTAGAAAGCACTTGTGCTTTTAACTTAAAAATTTAAGAGCACGGTCAAAATTTTAGGAGCACCTTCTAATCAATAATCAAAAAATCATATAAAAAATTAGCCTTCCCATTATGAGGTGATATTTGACTCAAAGTGATTTACAGGGGAATTTGGCATTTTTCTAACGTTATTAAAAGTTTCTTTTGTCAAATTTGAAAAATTGTATTTTATAAGCTTTTTATTTCTAATTAAAACAACAGAATAAGAACAAGTAGAATAAGAATAAGTGACCAAAAGAAATCAGTATTAACAAAATTAATTTGTACTACAGAGGTGACCCAGAAGAACACGAAAGTGGCTTGTAGGTGTATTTTCATATGTTTTTTGAGGGTCAGAAGTGGCATGGGTGCAATCTAATTCATAAACATAAGTTGAGATTAATGTTTTATATATAATATTTTGAATATAGAAATATTAAATTATTTAAATAACTGAAAAGATACTTTAAAAATTAAAACTGCCAGTAGGTGGTGGCAAGTCACTGATTTATTTACTGAATCATTCATTCATTTGATTCGTTCGAAAGGCTGATTTATTCAGGAATAAAGCAACTGACTGTCTTTATAAATGGGAAATTGAGTCATTGACTAGATTCATTTAAAAATGCACGTTCATTTATAAACGAAACACCACTGTGTTTGAATGGAGATGCGCAGCGGCTCAGCTGTGACTTGTTTCAAACTATTTTTGGCAACAAAATAGAGCAAAATCAGGCAATGGTTTTATAGTCAGACAATGTAAGTCACTTAATATTAACTTCTTGTTTATTTAACTGTTGTATTAAATCAATATCTCATTTACAAACTCCCTTAAAAGCTGTCACTCTTCTTAGTTCATCGTGATCTCACAAAGTTTCATTATAATCAGCGAAGCACTCTACACTGCATGAATCTCTTATTTACACTCTCTCTACACTGTTTATGTCAGATATGTCTGTGATACATTACTCAACGTTCCAAAAACACATAGAAACCTTTAAAGCTCCCCTCAGCACAAACATAAATATGCTGATCAGGGGTGCGTTTCCCAAAAGCAACCATGGTTCCATCGTGACCAATAGAGTTCAATGGAACTAATGACCATAGTTAATTAACGATGCTTTTGGGAAACGTACCCCAGGTCAGTCGCACTGGTGCTCCTGAATATTTCTTAATACACGGTGGTTTTCGGTCGCACTGTAGAGCCCTGCATAGAGTATCTTGGAAAAAATAATAAGGGAAAATTATGCGGCTTACTGAATATGCTTTAGCATGAACACTGAGATGCGTAATATCTAGTAACTCAGCAAAGAGCTGATAAAAAAAGCTTGTGTGCTGGAATTTGATGGAGCTGACATCAGCGGCATCACTAACATTGTTAATATTGCTAACGCAGACTTCGGCTAGGCTGGAGAGCCCTCGAGCATCACTGACCTTGACCCTGCTGAACAGCCGGCTTCCAGCAGCAGATGACAATTTCCCCTGTACTCTGCCCAAGGGGTCTACCAGCTCCATTAAGCCGGCACATCTGTAACAAAGCTCTAATCACTTCAGTAGAGGTATCTAGTGGCATCCTGGACATGATTATAAGATCAGGAGCGCTGAGAGATCGTAATCATTTAATCCTCTCAGAACACAGAGCTGCCTGATTTCTACAGCTCTCCAGTGTTTCCTATTATAGAATTCATTACCGGGAGGGGGGAAAACAATTTAGACCTGAAAACCACAAAAAACAAGATGACTTCTTCATCTTATCTGCTCCTAAAACAAACATTTCGAAGGAACATCAGAGAAACATCTGTGCATATTTGATCAGGCAAAGCAATAAAACTTCATACTGATTTGATTATGAATTGGCATAGAGGAAAATCCTGTCGTCAAGTCATGCAGAAACAGACTGTGTTCTTCTAGAGGAGGCAGAGCATTGTATCTCTCCATAACGCACCGTGCCATCAACTCCCAATGACAGGGTGGAAACGAAGCCGTTTGCACTAAGAGCCATCTGCCCTGGTGTACAATGACACAATGGGGAAGCACAGATCTGTGAAAAAACACACAAACACTCCCTCTTTTTTTTAGCATCAGAAAAGTAGTAAACACAGAAGGACCCAGGTACCAGGGATGCAGCAAAACAGACGTTTGCTCTTCTAGGGACATCTGCAACTGCAACAGCTATGCATAACTTATAAAACTCTGCATAACTATGCATAACTTTGCTACTGGTTGTAGTATAAATGAGCACTAACTTTATATGCTGGTTTACATTTAAAATAATTCTAGCAGTAAATTCAAACATGCTGCTCTGTCATTCGTGCATGCCAAGTTTCTACAAAAAAATATCAATGAAAATAAATACTAATACAGGAAATGTACGTACTGCCCCTTTAAAACGTCTACTGAATATTTACGTAACATTTAAAAAAATCAAGAAAAATACAAAAGAAGCTTTTAAATAAGCCATATTTCTGGTGACAATATGGGCTTTTATAGAACTTGGCTGTCTATGCAGTAGAAATTGGTGTTACATGACTAGAGAAAACAGCGAAAATGGCTATGATGTTTAGTTCTGCCAAAAAAATGTCAACACTCATAATGCACTTTGGATTTTTGCACCATGCAAGAAAAATACAAAAGAAGTTTTAAACCATATTTCTGTTGGCAAGGTGGGCTTTTAGCAAACTTGGCTGTCTATGAAGTAGAAATGCAAAAACAATTTTTTAAACTGGTGCTACATGACTAGAGAAAACAGAGAAAAATGACTATGGTGTTCACTTTTGCCAAAAAACTGTCGACATCCATAACGCACTTTGGATTTCTCCACCACTCCCCTGTCAATCGAACTGTCTCTGGTTGGTAATACAAAAATGCAGTTCAATCTGTAATTTCAATAAAAGTGTCAAAAGTCTGTCAAAAAAATCTGCCGGATGATGCAAAATGACATGTTTTGCGTCATTCTTTGGATTTTTGCTGACGGACAGGAATATCAGGGTGCTGGTAAAACTGCGATAGAGTAAACATCATTCAGCACAAATCTGGTTGAAAATTGGCAAACTAATCCTTTAAGAACCAAATTAGGTACACAGATACAAACTAACTAGTAGTTAAGCCTTTATTGTGAACCTACAAATTTAAGGGGATAGTTCACCTAAAATTAAAACTACCCCATGATTTACTCACCCTCAAGCCATCCTAGGTGTATATGACTTTCTTCTTTTAGATGAATACAATCTAAAGTTATATAAAAAAAAATGTCCCAGCTCTTCCGAATTTTTTAATGGCAGTGAATGGCTGTTGAGATTTTGAAGTCCAATAAAGTGCATTCATCCATCATAAAAAGTACTCCATATGGCTCTGGGGGGTTAATAAAGACCTTCTGAAGAGAATCGATGCATTTGTGTAAGACAAATATCCATATTTGAAGCAGTCAGTCAAGTTTACATTATTTAGAAAAACAACTTCCACTTTAATAAAAAAAATATTTATTACAAACAGTCTAAAACATTCTAAAGACAAAAGGTTGTTTTTTATGGGTTGTCTATTATGAAAACAATGTTTGGGATAGCACGATCAAAACTCAGCATATAGATAGTTTGATGTTGAATATTCATCCAAATTAAGGTGTAAACCAAAATATTTGTGTGTTAAAATAACATTTGTGTGTTCAAAATGTAAAAAAATGCTTATATTATTACACTGGCCATCAGAGCGAACCAACCCCATGACGTCACACGTTTTGGTACTGCAAAAAGGCGCCTACGTCTTACCTCTTACGTCATCTGCTGGAACACCACTCTCTAGTAAACGCACGTATGACAGTTAGTGAAAGCTAGAGATTACGCTTTATAAAGTTTTAAATATGGATAATTTTCTTACACAAATGAATCACTTTGCTTTAGAAGGCCTTTATTAACCCCCCGGAGCCATGTGGAGTACTTTTTTATGATGGATGGATGCACTTTATTGGACTTCAAAATCTCAACAGCCATTCACTGCCATTATAAATCTTGGAAGAGCTTTCATTTTTTAATATAACTCCGATTGTATTTGTCTGAGGAAGAAAGTCATACACACCTAGGATGTCTTGAGGGTGAGTAAACCATGGTGCAATTTTCATTTATGAATGAACTATCCCTTTAAGCAGCATTACAAAACACCGAACAATGGTACAATCTTACCCTAGAGAGCAGTGCTTACAGGCTCACTGTGGCTTTGACCACCCTGAAATTGCAGTCCAATTGCCCCAACATACAGGCAGAAGGCTGAACACTGAGTGCAGGGCCTTGTATCTAGGAGCAATAGCCAATTGAGCCCCCACTAGCCACGTACCACCAGGGAAACGATCTGAAGGGGATACGTGGAGCTCAAAGTGTGCTGATGTTTTCAGACAGCCCCATCAACCTGTCACTCTCCTTAATGCGCCTTCCAGCACATACCAGCTTACACCAACACCGCTGTGGCAGTCAGCCCACACAGCACAGCACGAGAGGAATCCTGACTCCACCCTCACGTTCAGAGAGATGTCTGAAGAGAAGCCGGCTCGGTTTCCGCTCAAAGACAGTGAGACAGAACACACTGTGTCTTTCCATCCCTCTCCCCACCGCACAAAGCAAGGGAGGGAGCTAACTCAAATGTCAACACCAACTAGGAGCATTTGTTAGTGGTTTACCTGAGATAATTTAAGGGACAGAAACTCCTGCTATTGTTTAGGCTCTGTCCTGCCGGTTTGAAGCATGTAGCGGACGGTGATGCTCTCTTTCAATGTCGCCAGCAATGCACAAAATATGCCAGTCAGGCAGACGCCACGGAAATGGAAAACTAGCTCATCCCTCCTCTGTGATAACCGGTGGCCCTGTTCAAGCCTCCCTCGCTGTATAATCTGTCTCTGATCTTCTGACTGAAGTCTGCCTGTTTGATAGGAAGGCCTGCGTGACCACTCCATCTCAACATGTGAGGAACCTGTGGAGGGCCTGGGAAGAAAAAAAACAACCGTACCATACTTCTGCATTCCTTGACGGGCCCCTGCTTCAATTTTGATCTCAACAGCCTATATGATGAAAAATGGATTAGTCGAAGAGTGTTACGACATAAAAGTCCAATATGAATGAGGAAAAGATCCGAAGGGCAGCCTTGGTTTTTGCTTCGGGTGTTTCAGGTCTTTCCACAGACATTCGACACACCCTTTGGCTGTCTGAGGGGGAACGGTTTGCTCTTAAGATCTCACATCCTGAAGGTTACACGTGTCTCTTTCACAGCCTCTAAGTGACAGAGATGTTTACCTCAGACACTGAAAGGATTCCTTATCTTAAAGGCCACTGTAAATAGTACTGTGCTCAGGCGGATGAAATCCAATGCAACAAACTTGACAGGAATAAACGATTCGCCCTTTTCTTTCCTTAAAGGTAGACCTAGTCATAGTTGTAGGCAATGTATCAAACATCTGACAGTCATATCACCTATATTTATAGAAGTTATATAATGGCTCATCTTATAAAACAGACAGCTCAGGTTAAAGCTGTTTTTGTTACCTGAACATCTATTGAATTGAATCTGAATTTGACTAATGATAAGTTGAGGTCAAAAGTTTACATACACCTTTGCAGAATTTGCAAAATGTCAATTATTTTACCAAAATATGAGAAATCATACAAAATCTGTGTTATTTTTTTATTTAGTACTGACCTGAATAAGATATTTCACATAGAAGATGTTTACATATTGTCCACAAGAGAAAAAAATAGTTGAAGAAGAGTTAAAAGTTGATTCTGAATACTGTGAATGTTACCTTTTTTTAGTGATATTTGTTCATGAGTCCCTTGTTTTTCCTAAACAGTTAAACTGCCTGCTGTTCTTCAGAAAAATCCTTCAGATCCCACAAATTCTTTGGTTTTCAACATTTTTGTGTATTTGAACTCTGTCCAACAATGACTGTATGATTGAGATCCATCTTTTCACACTGAGGACAACTGAGGGACTCATATGCAACTATTACAGAAGGTTCAAACACTCACTGATGCGGCAGAAGTAAACACAATGCATAGAGCCGGTGGGTGAAAACTTTTGAAAACAATGAAGATGCGTACATTTTTCTTATTTTGCCTAAATAAATATCTTTAAATATCTTTCATTTAGTACTGCCTTTTAGAAGCTACAGAAGATACTTACATGTTTCCCAGAAGACAAAATACATTAAATTTACCCTGATCTTCAAATTTCAAAAGTTTTCACCCCCCTTAAATGCATTGGGTAATGTATGATAAAAAAAAATCACTATAATTTTCAGTCTGGAGAGGCTTATCTCCTAATGTGCAAAATTTACAATAAAATAACACAGATTAGAATATCCAGAGTATTTGCTGTATTAAAATATGACTTATATCTTACACTTCCCTTGTTCCTATGTGACATTTGGGTACAGAGATATACACTGCATATACACACCGTTTAAGCTTTGATATAAAATGAAGCATGTGTATACTGTGAATACTAAGCATTTTCACCGCTGAAGGTGTACCTGCTTCTTTTTCTCAGATAAAAATAAATTCTGCTGCGCTACACAGGTCTATTTATAAATGAAGTCCAAATGACTACACGCACAAGCTACTGTTTTTGAACTGATGAACTTGTTCCATTTCCTCTTGTTCTTTTTCTCCTCAAGCGAGAAAACAAACCCCGGTTCTGTGCAACCTCTGTGGTGAAGGTAGCGAGTGAGTCGTGTGTGCCAGGAGAGCAGTAAACCCATTACAGCTGAGGACTCACATTGAAGTTGTGGTGCTGGAGGCGCACAGTTCCTGGTGTGTGTCTTGTAAACCAGTCCTCTCACTGAACTCTCTACGACACACTTGCCTCCCCCTCCTGTTCACACACACACCAGCACCGTTTCCACTGGGACCCCTGTCTTTATTATCACAGCCCGGCAGCTTACTGTTTCCATGGCTCTGCAAGATGGATTAATCACACCATTTAATGTGTTTATTTCCCCCTGTCCAGGAGGCACAGGACTTGTGTGGAGGAGGTGGGCCTGTTATAACCGGCTATGTGCCGTCTTTAATTGGCGTGAGAGGGGACATGCTGCGCCGTGGCCTCGAGTGGGATGCACCCACAAAAGGTGCACTGCATAAGGGCACCTGGGCCCCAAGGTACACTCTCACACACATACACACACCTCGTCTTCTACTCCTAAATCTCATCCATTGATGTGCTAAATAAAAATCCCCCCAAAATAAGCACAGCAGTGGAATGTCATACCAACAAATGGCTGGAGGTCTGTTTCCAAGACAACAGCTAAGAATGCCCACGGAGCACATGTGAGAGAGCTCACTATGAATAATTTCTACTTTGACTTCCTTTGAAGGCATTACAGTAAGGGCTACACCTTTATATGAGCTTGAGTGCCCATCTAAAACACTGAAATAATCACACAGATGTATAATATAATATTATATAACATTATAAAATATAATGTAATAAAATATATAACAAATACACACAAGATGCACATGAATGCATATGTTTAAAAAATAATCACATTTTATATATATAAATAGAGTGATGCCATCACATTTCTAGGACTCTGCTTTGTAGTTATTCTGAATGCTCTTTAGTGTAGGGCTGTCATGATTCCTAGATTCAATTCAAGTACTTGATTTTAAAGAAATCCTTGATTGCATTTTGCTATGTCCAGTAACTGGCAAAATCTTTCTCAATAAGCCAACTGTTTATCACAATTTCAAAATAAAAGTTTAAACGGTTTAAAAGTTTTAACGTCTTGATGTCCACATATTCAAGAAATCACAGTGGCTGTAGTATTTCTGTGGTAAAGAAATTTTCAAATATTAAAGATTAATTGGACATCTGAATCAAATGTTGTTTAGTCAAATCTAAACAAGGATTAGATTGTGCAGTAAAGTGTAAAAACATTCGTAAGGCCGTTGGCACCCTCTGCAGTCATTTATTATAATGCGTAATGCACATTAGCTCTGTTGTTTATAATAAATTATGTATTTTAACAGCTTTGGGTTTAAAAACATATGATCACTTGCTAATTGCTAACTAGTTATTATTGCCTAATTTCTATTATATATATATATATATATAAAAATAAAAGGCTATTGCTCGTTTAGGTTCATTTTTATTATCACACACACACAAAAAAATGTAAATTATCCAATTAGTCGATTAATCATCAGAATAATCGACAGATTACTCGATGACCAAAATAATCGTTAGTGTCAGCCCTACTTTAGTGTGTTGCTATGTGGTTGCAAGGCTCACTTGAAAACATGATGTTTTGTTAAGTAAACGAGAGTATCTTAATTTGTGTTCTGATGATGAACGAAGGTCTTACGGGTTTGAAACAACATGAGGGTTAGTAATTAATGACAGAATTTTTATTTTTGGGTGAACTAACCCTTTAGACTTCACAAAGTGTTCAGGCTGGTTATGTGGCAGAAAGCCGCTTGGTTTGAAAGTGACCTCTGTGTGAGCTGTGCTTCATACATTGCTACCCTATTGAGAAAACAACAACTGACATTTTTTGCCCATAAAAAGTTGGAATTTTAGGTTAAACTGAAATTTAGGTTAAAGGGTTAGTTCACCCAAAAATGAAAATTAGCCCATTATTTACTCACCCTCCATGCATCCTAGGTTTATATGACTTTCTTCTTTCAGACGAATGCAATTGGAGTTATATTAAAAATGATCCTGGCTCTCCCAGGCTCTGTCATGGCAATGGGTGGGGTGCTTCTCTTCAACAGTCCAAAACAAGTCCAATAAAGTGCATTCATCCATAATAAAAAGTGCGTTTTGGGGGCGAATAAAGGCCTCCTACAGCAAATCGCTGTTTTTTTAAAAGAAAAATATCCATATTTAAAATGTAATAATCACTTTAATCTACCTTGTTCCAACTGGAAGCAGCTCCAGGACATAGGACGATGACGTAGGATGTCGGCATTGCGCATGCGCCGCTAAGAAGTGACGAACGCTGTTTCTGCGCCATGCAGAAACCAAAACAAAACAACAGTTACAAATTGGAGGATTTCGATATAAACCAAGAGGGGACTAGTTTGTCTTTGCTAAAGCAAGGAAACTTTGCTCCTGTAAACAAACATTTCACGAGACGGATGTGCAACGCAGACGTCCTCCGTAATCCGCCTGGAGCTGTTTCAGTGTACAAACAGTTGGTGCAAGCTAAATAAAAGTGATTATTAGATTTTAAATATGGATATTTTTCTTTAAAAAACACATCAATTTACGGTTATAACCTGTTACGGTTATAACAGGCCCACATCAATTCGCTACAGGAGACCTTTATTCACCCCCCAGAGCCATGCGAAGCACTTTTTTTTTATTATCGATGGATGCACTTTATTGGACTTGTTTTAGACTGTTGAAGAGAAACACCCGCCCATTGCCATGATAGAGCTTGGGAGAGCCAAGATAATTTTTGATATAACTCTTATTGCATTCGTCTGAAAGATAGAAGTCATATACTCCTAGGGTGCCTGGAGGCTGAGTAAATAATGGCCTTGTTTTTATTTTTGGATGAACTATCCCTTTAACGTGACCATACCTTTACTTCTTACAAACCCCAAGCTAAAGGTTATAGTGATAGAATATCCCTAGCAAAAAAAGCAAAAATTATTCCTGAAAGTTCAAAGAGAAACTATTTATTTCTTAATGCTGGAAACTAGAATGCTAAACCGTAATAATGCCAAAAATTGGAAATAATTTTTCATCCCAGTTCGAAAACCCCTGAGCACTCACAAAATAATTGCTTATTTCATTTCGAACTGTTCTAACTGTTTTGTTGAATTATTCACATAAATTAATACAAATAATCTAATGGCTTTTACAGTATTTTTCTGTGAACAAACATAAAAACCTCTGGTGTGACAGTAAACAGCACAAGCTCCACTAGAAGCCCTGTTTTTGACTCTTTAATGTCTCCTCGCCGCTCTGTGCTCTCAGGTCTGAACAACCCTGCTCTCTCCTTCTGCTCACGTCTGAACAAGGTAATTATACCTGCAGGTGTCTGATAGCTTTATTCATGGGACAATCCTTCCAGTTATCCTCTTTGATCAGTGGGAGAAAAAGCACTTTTGGGCTGTCATCTTCATCTCCAAAGCACACTCTCTCTCATGCTACGCTTACCGATGATGAGAGAGACATCAGTGTGGCAGCTCAGGGGGCCAAGTATAATCTGAATCTGACTGGAAGCTCTTAGAGAAACACAGGAAGTGCCTAAACTCAGACGTCACCAAACTTAATTTTAAATCTTTCCCTGTTAGAAAACCAGGGTGGTGTGTAGAACCAAAAAATCCTATCTTTAATTCACAGACGTAAAGCTATTCGTTTAGGTCATGTTGACCCAAAGAACAGAAATATGATCAAAGTCATTTTTCCATCCAAATATTTTCTGATTCAGTCTGTTTGACAACTGTAACATGAGTTGAAACCATCTTTTACTCATGTAATGTAGGAAAGATCCACTCAATTATTCACAATCAGAATGTTTTGGCTAGTCGGTCTTGGCAGACGGACCAATTCCCATTCCAGTTGTGAAATGTAGCTTGTCAAGAAAATGAACCCTTAGAAACGAGGTAGAGAGTCAATCATCTCTTTTCTGCACAGCATGGCCAAAACAGGAAGTGATGCAATCCTGGACACAAAATACCCATTCGACCTATGACTGCCATGTATCTGCCCCTGACCATCATCTCAGAGATGTTTTATTGCCAAGCCAACAAGCAAGCATTATCTGGAGCAAGTATTCATCGTCGCTACTGACAGACACAAACAGAATCCGCAGCTTTGCTTTTCAATCTCTACGGTAAGTCAGACAAGACTTACGTAATGTGTGTCACACAAACACGCCGCCTCAAATCCCGGCTGCAAAAACTTTAATGGCCTGTGCCTTTGAAGACAGACCTTCCATGCTGTGGTTGTTTAATAATAAAAACGTGACAGCGGAAAGGCTGTGGAGAAAGCAAGAGAGACGATCTCACTATTCCCATGAGCCTCAGTTTAGAATCTCTGACAGCCAATCACAAGACTCCAACTTAAGGCACAGACATGCTTCTAGTTCGCTAAACTAACAGGCTTTTTGAGTGAACAAGCTACAGCTACATACAGGACAGTGAATGCATGTCTCAGAAATGTAATAAAAAACATCACAAACCAAGCATAAGTTGATTTGTGTCCTCTAACCAGCAGTCCACGGTGACCCTCAGGCCATTATGGGTAGTCATTTCTGCATTGACCAGTTGGAAAACTGCCTGTGGAGATCAAAGGTACTCTTTTGCGCCTATGAAGATTGGTTTTGAAGGACTTTCTGTTGGACAAATACAATCTTTTACAGGGTGCTGGGGTTAAAACATAGTAGGGGTCCAAACAACATTAAAATCCTTTGACTTTCTTTGTTCAGTATGGACTTTTTTTTTTAATATCCACAAAAGAAAATCAGTCATACAGGTTTAGAAAGACATGAGGGTGAAGACATGACAGAAACGCCAATTTCTGTCACAAAACTCTGGACGGCGCAGCGAAAAAATACTTTGCACAAGCTGATTGGTTCATGTTGCATACGTGCCCAATAAGCTTGTTGCTTTACATTTAATTGGGTGGTTAGCATCCACTAGAGAATTTTGCAGCATGCTTTCGGAGTTTCTCTCAAACCCTCCACCTCCCCAGCTCCACCTGTATAGATCTGCTACAGGGTATTATTAGGGTTGAGTATCGAGACCTGGTTCCATTTTAGAACCGGTTCCAAATTTCCAGGAACGCATTCCTGCTTCGCATTTTACTGCGATTTTAAAGTTAAAAATCAAACGATTTAAGCGCAGGAAGAGAAAGAACTTGCGCACAGTTTGTGTGCACCACAGACATCTGAAACGCGAGTACAATGAACAACGGTCCGGGTTCTCGGCCTGTGTCCTTTCTCAAACTGCTCCATGCATTTCCACTGCAGGAAAGGTCGTTTCGACTTCTCTTTCACATTTACCGCCCAATATGCACAAAATACGTCAGTATATCATCATAAACACAGCTGTTTTATTGACGAAAGTGAAAATGAAAGTGAAAGTAAACAGATGAGAAAGAAAACGCACGTGTAACAGTATATTTAGATCCGCGAGACAGCAGCCTAAAAAATGTTGCTGCGTGTCATTAATGTTAATGCAAGAACAAAAAATCATTCACTGATCTTAACTGAATATCTTTCGTAACTTTAATGAGTTAATCTATATTTTATTGATGATAAAAAATTCTTTACCTGTAATTTGTTCAATTATATTTAATTTTGCTATTGCTAATTTTTTGCTTGTTCTTTTTTTACTACTGACTGTTTACTTGCCTTTAACAATTTAATATTTTAAATTTATATTAGTCATTTATTAGTTGTTTTTGCTGTGATATTTTTGGTTAAAACCATAGGCAAAAGTTCCTCTCAGGCCTAACTGTAGGCTGCTAAGTGTATTTTTGCTCATGTTATTCAGCTGCAACTGAAAGCTTTGCAAAAATACAGACTAAAAATGTTGACCTAATTTTGGTTATTGACATTTTTTGTTATTGAAATGGAAACTAGGAATTGTTAAGAATTGGAATCGGAATCTATAAAATTCAAACGATACCCAACCCTAGTTATCATATATGCTATTTGTGCAGCAGCAGTATGTCCATTACCATTCTAAAATCTTCTGAGAGTTGTCGTAATAGAACTTTTTGGGTGAACTATCCCTTTAAAAATAGCTTCTCTTTTATTTAAACCAGAACTTAACATAGGTACTTCTTTTAGAAGCCTGCTTGATTTTGAGAGACAGTTCTTATATGCTTACTGCCTCTACACTCCCAGTAGTTCAAAGAAGCGATTCATTCAAATAAGAATAATGGACCATGTCAACTGAAGCCCTATACTCATGCCTCTATTAAACATAATGAGATCCAAGACATCCGAGAGAAGTTCAAGGAAACTCCTCCACTTCATAATAACAGAACTACACAGAGAGGGAGGAAAGGAAATATACAATGAAATAAGCCCTAAACAAAGACTTTTTGTATTATAGAAACTGCCTGTTTTCTCTAACTCAAGGGAGGTGGATATTAAACATAAGACCTATACTTGGCATTCACCATAAGAGCTTTTGAACAGCCATTCAATTTAAGTGCATACACAAATGCTGTTTCTTAAAATTATTCTTACTTTTACAATAACAGCTCCTCCAAATAACAACATGGTAAAAGGAATTTACACAAGTGGACACTCTTTCAAAGATCAGTCTAGTGAGGAATGCTTTCATAATGTAGTGGAGTGTTTTGTCAAACATTTTTATCTTCATTACGTTTTTAAGTCCATTCGCAAATCACAACCGTTCAGCAGAATGCGATGCAGCAATATTTTATATAAGCACTGGAAAATCTATCACTCTGACAAAACTATTTGCGAATGCATCACGGCGGCATAATTCTATTGTACTGTGTTAAAACAAGCCCTGTTGTCTTTTACGTACAACATATTGGAGAACTAACAGTTTTAAGCCTGCAGTGTACTTCATAAATGATGACTATAAAGAGAAATGTTGTCCAGTGCAATAATACGATTGCCAACATAATTGGTCGCTGCTTTCACAGATATTGCAGCTCCGCTGCCTCTACCCATGTTTCACAGAGCAAGCTATTCATTACAACAGAGCATGGGTCTTCAACAAGGGGGACCACGGCAGTACTGCAAGGCCTCTAATAATTATTGTTTGATGTAAAACAATTTTAGTGAAAAAAAAAGTATTAAAAAAAAACTTCAAGTAATCAAAGCTAAAGAAACAAGCGTTCAGACCACATACCATTTTAGGGCTGTCACTAACGATTATTTTGGTAATCAGTCGATTATTCTGACAATTAATCGAATAATCTGATAATTATACTTAATTTTTGGAGGTAATAAAAATAGACCTAAACTAACAACAGCTTTTAAAATTACTTATTTTGCATGCAATTAATTGCGGTTAATCGTTTGAAAGCACAAGTGAAAATACGTTATATATTATAAACAATAGAGCTAATGTACAATATGCATTAAAACAAATGACTGAACATTTGTGAATTCACAATAGCATTATGCTTTATGATTTTGAAATGGGTTTAGTATATCATGAAGCATTGGAAAATAGTCTAACAGTGCATTTCATGGATTCTCATCTGTGAAAGGTGCAACTTCCGGTATTTTGCAGGTAACTTCACATAAGCAATTTGTAGTCAAGGATTTTTAAAAATTGAGTATTCGAACAGAATCGATAAATCGATGAACTAATTTGTCTGAAAATAGGTGACCAACTGCCTTCTGAAATGGTTCTCTATGTATAAAAGAACATAACATGAGCATAGGACAACATTGCAGCAACATGAATGGGGTTATATAAGGTCCTTATGGGATGTGAATGCTGGACCAACACGAGTGCTGCAGTGAGCTTCCTTCCATCCCTGCAATCCCATCCCATCAGCATCAAACACATACACACAGCCAACACACCGTAAACGGCCAGGATTTACTTAATGCCCCTGGCTCAGAATGGCTTGGAGCTTGGGCACTTCCTGTATCCTCTCATCCTGGAGAGAATTTGCTTGTCCTGTGGCTTCAGCCCTGTTCAGCGTCTTGATTTAGTACCAAGAGAAGCATAAGCATTGATAAAGAGCAGCTTATGGTGTTGAGACCGAACTGGCTCCCACTGCTTCTTCTTCCACAATGGGAATGAGAATATTGACATGCAAAACCACCACAGAAGTATCCGTGTCGACTCAACCAGAGATCCACGGCTCAAATGTTTGATTTTATTCGTATTTTTTCTGAAGAAATATAAACGTATAGTTATGAATTGCAAAATATTAAATGAGACCATGGACCACAAAACCAGTCATAAGGGTCAGTTTTCTGAAATTGAGATTTATATCTGAAAGCTGAATAAATAAGCTTTCCATTGTTGTATGGTTTGTTAGGATAGGATATTTGGCCAAGATTTGAAAATCTGGAATCTGAGAGTGCAAAAATAAAAATCTAAATATGGAAAAGCACCTTTAAAGTTGTCCAAATGAAGTCCTTAGCAATGATATTACTAATCAGAAATTAAGTTTTGATATATTTACGGTAGGAAATTTACAACATATCTTTAAGGAACATGATCTTTACTTAATATCCTAATGATTTTTTGCATACAAGAAAAATCGACAATTTTGTCCGATACAATGTATAGGTATTGCTACAATGTATTGCTACAAATATACCCATGCGACTTATGACTGGTTTTGTGGACCAGGGTCACAAATGTCATGGATGTATATTTACTGAGTATTCAACAATCTGAATACTGAGAGCCTCATTGAGATGCCCATATCTCTCAGACTGAATGATGCAGGGCCTTGAAAATGAAGATTCTAAAAGAAGCACTAGAATCTAAAATCATATGGTGATATCTTTAACACTTCTTGAGTTACAGGCATGCAAACTTTAGAAAAAGAATACTTACGGCACTCAGACAAGTATATGTAATGCAGTTAATTTGACAGAAGGAAACGAGATACACTTCTAGTTTCAACATTATTTCTTCAGACATCCCTTTTTGAAAGAAAAGTTCACCCACATTAGGTATTTGATCATTGAAAATGTGTTCAATTTAACGTTTTACCCCTGGAGCCATATTGAAATTCCAATATCTCTGAAACTGAACCTTACAGGGCCTTAAAAATGAAGATGCCAAAAGGAAAGCTAGGTAAGACCCAATATCTAAACGAACATTAAGATACCTTTCATACTTCTTGAGTTACAGGCATGCAAACTTTAGAGGAAAAACTTGACCATTTTTGAATGGTCACCATTGGCACATAATGTAACAAATCTTGCTAAAGTCAAGAGATTTTACTAACAGAACTACCAATCTCTGTATAAAAGTAACATTATGATGCTGTCATCTTTCTGAAGTCATTTTTAACCCCCTGTAATTTGGCTCTGAATCTCAGGTGAAAATTGCCATTTTGACCCCCCTCTACAAAATAGTGGATTACTCATTAAATATTTATCCATGGCATGTAATATTTTGCCTTTCATCAATATACATTGTTATTTGTCTTCAGAAAAAAAAAAAAAATAGCAAAATAAAAATTTCTGAAATTTGGTTGATTTGACACGGAATGGCCCCAATGTAAGAAAGAGTGATGAAGTGTCACAAACGAAAAAGAGCTACAGTGACCTTGCGCTCGTATCAGGAAATAAACCTCGATAGATTGCGTGATTTGAGCTCAGTTGGAACGTACCCTCGATAGACGAGAGATCATTTTCTTTGATAGCCTTAATTAATCCATTGATTTATTCAGCGCTCCACAAGCTCCTTAAATCACTCCTCAGATTATGATCTCGCCGGTACACATCAAACGCGTGAAATTTGGTGTCTTATGTGCAGTAACGGATATGCCTGCAGGTGGAAATTAAACGAATAACATTCAAAAGCATATTAAACACAGAAAGGTGCCATTTAAAAAAGAGAGGAAAAAGTCACGCTTGTTTGTTACAATGCTTCTGACTAAGGGGAAGTTTTTAATGCGATTTTCGTCACGCGTGCTTATCGCCCATCTTCGGGGAGTGCCACCAATGTTACCTCACTCCTGGAACACCGCCTCTCGCTCTCTCAGACTTTCTGAGGCGGGTTCTGACGGACGTATCAACCCATCTTTATTAGCCTGCACCCCAGGAGAGAGAGTAATGGGCACAGCCCAGCAGCATGCTGCTATCTCTCTCAGACAGCAGACCGTGGCCCCCTCCGTGGCCCTATTTAAAAGGCACTTATATTTTCGCTTCAAGGAACGCAGTTTTCCACTATGGCGGGAGATCCTTGATAGCCGCACACACCCAAAGTAGGAGGAGGAAAAAAAAAAAAAAAAGAGGAGGGAGAAACTTGCTCATTAGAATTCCAACAAGGTGGATGATTGCCAGTGGAGACTAATGTAATTGTCATGGCAACTACACAATGTACAAAGATCCCAGTGGAATTACTCTGATTCTCCCCTTCCCCCTTTCCTTAAAAGCCATTGGTTTAAAAAGAAACTGAAGACGTTTCGGTTTGGAAATCTCAGATGAACTGACAAGCTCTAAATAATTTCATACCAAGATGAAAAAAACAAAACCATCAGGTTCCAGACATAAATCAATTATACATGGCTGTCAAATTATATACAGAAATGGTACGTATGCGAAAATTAAATGGCTAAAAGAGCACGATTTAAGGCAGACACAAAACAATACGAAAAGAAATGGATTTTCTGCATTTACACAGGGTGTATGTTTAGCCTCCCTCTGCAAGTGAAGCCAGCCAGACGTATGCAGAGGCTGGAGGAACAGCCACAAGCAGAGGGCACCGCTCTCCTCACCCATTCGCCCACTCTAAGGGGAACCAATGTGATTACTGCATTACCCTCTGGCAACCCTGCTTGAATTCTGAGTCTGCCTTTAACCAGCTCTCTCGCTTAAAGACTGAGAAACAGACAGAGAGAGAACAAGACAGAGCAGATAAAGGGTCAACAAAGGAAAATCTCAAATGAAAAGATTCATCTAAGCATTTTTTTCTTTTTTTTTTGTCTCACTCCTAATCACCGTTCTGCATCTGTGCATGGCTGATAAAGTTTTCAGTACAAACGGGAAAATAATGCAAGCCCTAATGCAGGCTTTGCCCTTTTTCAGTGAAAGCTGAAATTAAATTAAACAATTCCACCTCCCAAAAAATTGGGTCCATTGCACTGTCAAATGGTCGTGAGAGAGTTTGCTTGATATGTGCGAAGGAATAACATTAATGTCTCCAAAAGCCGCTCTTCAGCTCGCCATTAGCAGCTTTCTGAGTGTCCAGCACAGAGCAGAATCGGCGGTATTATTGTGCCTTCATTAAGCTTATTGTGTCAGCAGGAAAAGGGAAAAAAGGAGCTATTTTAAGGGATTTATGCACTCTGTGCTTCCATGGGCGGGCAGTGAAACTCCAGGCCAGCAATACCTCCTTTCAGAGCGCTACAAAGGAAATGTAATTACCTTGATATGGTGGCAAAGGGAAAGGGCAAACTCTCAATATGCAGTAAATGCACTCATGCTGAGACCAGGCAGGGCTAATTTGCTACTGATCTGTAGGAGTTTTTCCTCATTTCTCCCCCCACCACCCTTTTCTCTCTCTCTCCGCCACTCTTGGGGAAAAAAAAAAATAGCATGAAGGAGTCATGACCTTATTCCTACATGTGGCAGCACTGAAGCCAACTAAAAAGGCCTGTATTGAAGACCTGAGGCATGAGGCATGCATATTTAAAAACAGAGGTATGAAAATCATTTTTTTAGAGAAAGAGTGAAAACGATACTCTGGCGAGAGATACTCGCCATAACCTCTTGGTTGGCCTTAGGCGTTCACATTGTGGGGTAATTTGCATGAATATTTTTTTAAAGGCACATAAAAAGCACTCAATGGTTAATAAGACGAAACTCCTAGAGAAGTTTAATTTAGGAATGCTAATTAATTCACTTTTTCATTAGCCTCCATTTCAGATTAGGGAGACTCTGAAGACAGAAGCAGGGAACACAACGTTTTTGGAGAGTACGAGTAAACTGGCACTCATCGCTGCAATTGAAAGAGAGATGCAATTACATTTTTCATTGATAAGGACAAGTGGTTCCATTATTCTACAGGCTTTTCTCTTTGTTTTACTTAATTTCAAAGCAAAACTGACAAATTTGTAATAAAAAGACACTATTGCAGTTGACATCCAGTATATACTAGGGCTGGATAAAAATATTGACTTTCAATTGACACACAATATAATCAGTGTAGTCTGATTCACAAACAAACAATCATATTTTGGTCATCTGAATTGTTTTAGTTTTAGTCTATTTTTGATCGACTAAATATCATACGATTTTAGTCAGCTAAATCTACAGTAGAGTTAGTTGGCTTAAATCTAATGGGTTTAGTTAGAGTGTAATGCATTTATTAAGCACTTCTCTAAAATGGCCAAACTCACTGTATAGGTTTTATATTAAGGTTTTATCATGACAGACAGATTTAACTGCTGTGACACGCAACATGCCTTTATATTAAAATTAAATGAAACCACTTCTCATAAAGAAACAAGAACATGGTCTTCTTTTCAATGAAATACCAATGGTTATATACTGCAGGCTAAGTATGCATTCTTTATAACAACTTGTTTACCACATTCTTCATTCTTTCAAGCAAACATATTTATTTATATAAATAAATTTAGATTAATCTTTATTAGGGCTTAAGTGATTCAGTCAAGAGCAGTGAGTGATTTTCTGTCTTTCTTTTGTTGCATGATTAACATCAGTGCCACAAACAATAGCAACTAAATTAGGCAGCTGTCTCTTTTAAACCAGATGCAATGCATGGATGCAATGTACTGATACACGTCTGATATTCTCCCAACTGTTTACGGTCAACTAAGACGTTACCGAGTGTGTTGACATGAATACTCGTCAAAACGCACAATTCAACATCATTCTGTGTCTGTTTCTCCATTCATGCAATGCGAATGAGTACTCTTTTGCGTCATCAAATTTATCCATATGTCTGCTCTTCTCTTACTTCAAGATATTAACATTTTTGATCGTTTTATGAGACGTGCAGCAAGTGTATGCTAGCTTATGTCCCGCCGGATAGATCAATAGGCTATGATACAGCTCAAATGCATCTAAACTTCTAACCATGCAGCAGATTCGTTCTGAATGAATCTCTTCCCAAATCGTCCCTCTGTAATATTTTCATCTCGTTTTTATTAATCGACAAAAATGTCAAGGGATTTGTCAGTTTTTGTCATTCAAGTTTTTGTTTCGCTATCATCGAAGTTACGTTGGTGAAAAAAAATGTAGTTGACGAAAATTATTAAAATTATTCGGCAACAAAATTTACACTGGTTTGCATATAAATGTGTCTCAGCAGTGTGTGAACACAACCACCCTACAATGATAAAAATCCATTCACTCCTTCTTTTCTTTTTAATCGCCATAAAACCTAAACAGTCTCAAGCGGTTTTGATTTTCAGGGCAGTATGATGTCATACTGCCCAGGTTCCACCCACAACTGCTGACTGACTGTCCTGTATTAACATATTCCCGCCCTCAGCCGGTTTACGAGTCTTCATAAGAGTCTTTATTTTCTCGCAACATGAGAGGCTGACATGAGGACGCAGTGGATTAGTTTTGTTTTTAATGGTAATGTGCCACCGAATGCACAAAAAATGGAAGAGAGGGGCGGAGTCAGCAGTAGCTCATTATCATTTAAAAAGACATGCATCGAAACAGGTCGCTGTAAACAGAGCTGTTTTCAACAAGGTAAAAAGGGTGTTGTTTTACACGACCATTGAAGAATCTTAACCAATGTATGTTATAGACATTTCATGAAGACCAGCCAACTTGTAGAAAATGGGCATCTCATCTCCCCTTGTTCAGATTTTATGATTTCTGATCAAAAGGTGCTCCTGAAATTTTGACTGTGCTCCTAAATTTTTAAAGTGCAAATCTGGAAATGTGTATTGATACCCCATCTCGGTATTCAAAACTAAAATGAACTTACTAAAATTGAATGCATTATGCTTGCTGAGACAGTGGCAGATCCTCAAACAGGTGTGCTGGTTCAGATTCCTGTGCCGGAGGCGAATAAAACAAAAGATTTCTGTTTTAGCAACCAACATAACACCTTTTAGTAACCTGCCTGCTCCAAGCGCACAATTCTCCAACTTCAGTTTGGAAGGAAGATATATGCAAAGTGATCAGGTTTAATGGATGTACAGTAACTCAGTCGAAAAATGCACATAAAAGCTCCACTAAATGAGAATGAAAGGACATGCAGTGAAAAATGGGCTTTTCCTGTAGACTTATTAGTAAGGACAAGTCTGTCAGCACAACAAGGCTAAAGCTGGGACATCATAGAGGAGAACAATGAGAAACCTGAGATTCCTCAGCGGGCGAGAGAACGAGAGCGATGAGGAGGGGGAGGAGGAATAAAGTGAATAAGAGGGGAAAAAAAAAAGCTGCATTCTTGTAACTCAAGAACTGTAAGAATGTGTGTGCAGCAGGTATTTATGGAAAGGTGATGGCAGATAGTTGCTCTGGAAACGGCGACAACAAAAGAGGAAAGCAGAGAGTAGCAAAAGAAGAAGAAGGGAAAAAAAAGAAAAACAACCGCAGGCAGCGCTCAAGGTGTGATGGCACTAGCTCTGCGTACCACGTCGTCATGGCAACAAGCAGCGGGGAGAAATGGCGGTGTTAACATTCATTCAGAGAGGCAGCACATGTCCATCAATCTCTAGCGCATAAAGAGGCAACAGCACGTCTGCTAATGGTGTGAAGTCTGCAGGGCGCTCCATTGTTCTGCTATAATTATGCCAAAAAGGACAGGAAAAGGGTGTTGCTCTTTTCTTCACAAAGGGGTCGCAATACAAACACAGATTCAAAAGAGAAGCTTCAGTTCATCTCAAGGTATAAAAGGAGAACAAACCTGACAACACGCGCACACACACGCATGCACGCACACGGGGCACCCCATGCACCCTCTGAAAGAGACACCAAAGGTGGACGTTCCCACTCTTATCACTTTGTTGTGATAATCTTTTCTAAACACAGCCCTGGGCTTGCAGATAAACTCCAAACACAACATTCAAGGTGAGCGCTCTCTCTCTTTTCACTTCTTCCTTGGAATTCCATTTTTTTTCCATTCGGTCCGTTTGCTGCCACACTCTGTCAGCGGTGGCAGGATGACGGGGCGGAGGAGAACCGGAGGAGGTGGAGAGAGGAAAACAAGATGGCACAGCGGCGTGAAGGTTATGACTTTGAACGTGCGCTAGCTGGGGACCGGAGCACGCACACACCGGCACGCAAAAACACAAATACACACACACAGAGTGCTCCAAGTGTTCCTGTTTGTTCCAGGTGCTTCTCTACTCTTGCTAAGTCAAACATCTACATGGCTTTTCATAGTGGGAGATACGCATCAGCTGGCGAAGGTCAACACCTGAAAGGGCGAAATGGGAATCACCAGCACTTGGCTTAGCCAAACAGAGCTAAAACGAGTAGTCTGCATAGGGGGTGGGCGATATACCAGTAAACATGAGTAACCAGTAGAAATTTGTCAAGTAGTAGAGATTTTCAACATCTAACTTATCGTTTACATGCATTAGGCATTGCGGTTTAAAAACAAAGTGATTTTAAGCTGCTGAAATGCAAGCGAAAAATAACTCATTTTGCTATATGTGCATGCTGTCTGAGAGACTGTTTCTGAGCGCTGTCAGAGAGGCACATGCATGTGAAGACGATGCACATAGAGCGCAGAAGTATTGAACTGAGTTATTTTTGTCGCTTTATAGGCCTTGAATGGTTAAATACACCCTTGTATGTGTCAAAATGCCCATCTTTGCAAGTATCCTTGTAAACACAGTAATTTAGGTCTTAAGTGAAAGCAAACAGCTGAGAAAGAAAACACATGTGTAACAGTATATTGCATCTGGGGAGGCTCTTAAAGTGACAGCAGTCTAATATTCCTATTGTCTGTCATTCATGTTAATCAAACAACAAAAGAAAGAAAATTTCTCATTGCTCTTGATTAAATCACTTTTGTAAATTTAATAAGAACAAATATATATTTCATTTACACAGTGAAGAATATGCAGTGTTTTTATACATTTGATTACTTTATACAATCTATGTAGCATTTATTGTTTATTTGTTCTACTGTTATTTTTGTCATATTGCTTGTAATTAGTTTCTTATTCTTATTTAATCAATTACTGTTTCCTTGTCTTCAGTGAACTTGAGTTTTGTTGTTTTAGGCTAGTTTTTTGTGATATTGACACTGGTGACAAGAATTATGAAATTTCTATGGTATCATAAATTTAGATTTTATAAAGACCTTATTTAAAGCAAAACTATGATATATTGTTACCGTGAAATAAAACTACTCACATCATGAAGATTCTGGATATGTCGCCCAACCCTAGTCTGCATTATTTGACAATAAAAATGAGTTCTTTTGCATTTTTGTTGTTGAATAGTTGATTAGTTGACCTTTTCATTGTTAACTAGAAATTTAAAAAAAAAGAAAAAAAAAAAGAAATAATGTGTTCATAAAATAAAGTTGAAATAAAATGAATATTAGATTAAAAATATTAAAAATCAAAAAGAAGAAATGCTATCTTGGAGACTAGATAACATAAAAAAAGTACTCAAATTAAAAATGAACAAAATAAAGCTAAATAGAATATTAAAAAATAAATAAATAAAAAGTTTAAAAGTACGTAACAAAATTACTAAAACCTACACTCTTAAAAATAAAGGTGCTTCATGATGCCACAGAAGAACCTTTTTTGTCTAAATGGTTCCATAAGGAACTTTTAACATCTGAAGAACCTATAATCAACACAACCAAAAATTATGGTAATAAAAAAATTAAGTTGTTGGATTGCAAATCAGACTACACTTGTAGTGGTCTATTTTTGGGGGTTTTGATATATTAAGAAGATTGGGTTCATAAAAATGGCGTAGGAAACACTACGCAGAAACACAAAGTGTTCTTGGCATTTTTAGAATATCTAGATGTTCTAATGAAGATGTGATTAATTGCATAACAGATTAATATTGGATCATAACATTAGTCGATTATCAAAATTACAGTATCATAGCTACAGTCCTAATGCCAAATGAGTGAATGCCAAAATTGGCTAGATACGAATCGAATGTCTAAAGTCACGCTACATGATTTCTCGTGACATAAGCCCTTAGCGCTTTGGTTCTGATGCTGCTGCGGCATTTAATTAAAAAAACGAATGCCACAATGCCTCCTGCACTCATAAGTCACCCTGCCAATGCAGTGCTGGCATGTCATTGCAATCATAGCACCACAGTGACTCACTGAGGATCTGAGGTTATCAACTCCTAGTAAGTCAGCTGAGCTTAAGGTCAGAGGGACACAGTATCTGTGCTGTCAGTGATCACGGTGTGTGTGGTGTGAGAGGGCGTCCGTATATTAACCGGCTTTGCAGGACAACCGCGTCGCTCTCAACAGAAGCTGCAACTCGCAGCAGTGGCCAACTGCAGAGGATGAGTCACATCAAACAAAGCAGTAAATCTGTCCAAAACGCAAACAAACACACACGTTTGCGCGCAAGGAGACGCGTGTCGCATCTCCGAGCTCTTGAGCCCTCAAACAAAGGATGAAAGAGATTAATTGCCCCTGTCTCAGAGCTGCATACGGTATCCACGTCACCTCTTCAAAAGGAGTAGAAACCGAGAAGAGAGACTCAGCTGAGGGCTGATAATAATGTGTCACTATGACTGCAAACGCAGGGACAAGCTGAAACCTCCAGATACATCATAGTACGAAAGTAATGCGGAGATCTTAGTGGGAGATTGTCGAATGTCATATTAGCTTTGGGATCCGACGATAGCTCTGGGTCTAGTGATAACTGTTTGAAATGGGTGTGAACGCACAGCACGCGCAGACTCGGAATCCCACCTGTTCAGAGCAGTTTTGAGTGAGACGGTGAAGATGAGGTGCGCAGAGACACGTGGAGCAGCCATGGGGCCTGAACAGGAGTGGAAAGGGGCTGAGAAGCTCCACAGGGAGGAACTGTTCTCACCCTAATGAGCAGCCAGATCTCAACACCGCAAGCCTCCAGACTCTCAGACCTGTGCAACTCTCACATGAGACTGTATCAAACATTTTCACTCACACTGGAGGGGTTCGAGTAACAAATCTCCGGCCAAACGCAGAGCTTGTTGCTGAGGTTGAAGTGGGAGGTGTGCTCTAAGCGATAGGCGCAAAAATCTCTTTCTGACTACACATTTGTGGCATAATTACATCTGTCTTTGTAATCTACTTTGGAAAAGAAAATCAAGAAGGGAGATGATGGAAACATGAGTGTTTGAGAGGAGGATTAGAGAGCCCTCTGAATGATGCATCTACAGGGAGGCCGCAGGCCTGAACTCTTACCGGAAAGCCTCCAGCACAGTCCTCTCCGGCAGACGAGGGGCAACTCGCTTGAAGGCGCTTTTGAAGTCATCCAGCTTCAAGAAGCCACGACCTGTAGAGAGCACAAACCCAGAGCAAGAGTTAACAAGACTAATACTTTAAAACATCAAAAAGCCGTTCACTGTGGGGCCGGGTGTGTTATTAGAGTCCCACACTTGCATGAGATCAAGCAAAGAGGATGAGATAAGCACACCTGGGAGCACACTCTCATTATTTTTGCTTATCTTAAGGAATAAAAATCAGCTTTCTCTGCTCGTTCCCCCTACTAAATGGCTGGTGGATAAAGCCGAAAGTATACTTACCTTAGTCCGCGTTCTGCTCCGGCTCGCAGACTGTCTGCATGACGTAATTTTCAACATCAGTACAGTCCGCTGAGTTTCACATTAGGGATGCATAAATATTATCAAACCGATATCAGAATATCGGATAATTTTGCAGACAAGAGGAATAACTTGCATGTGCTCAAGGTGTGATAGCGATCACCTCAGCAATGCGGCTCATTCTTGAAGCAAAGTTTTTTGGATTTTTTGACCGATTCAAGATTTTGATTTTGATTTTTCTGTTTAACTTAACTTAAAAACGTGTTTCAAGACGCAACATGATTCAAGTAACTTTCTCTTTGTTAACCATCTGGTTTTATTTCAAGTACATCACACGAGAATTGGTCAACATAGTGCAAACGTGAAACAAATGACTTCTTAAATATATTTGCAGAACATATTTATTAAATATAAAGGCATATATTGGGCAAACATGTTTTAAACATATTGCATATGTTCAGAAATTAAGAAAAATGCTAAATATTTCTTACACAAAGAAGATATTTAGTTTAATAGCTTAATTAAAAAATAAAGACAATTCAGCTTCTAAATGACTAAAAGTTTACCTCCAGTAGTAGGCTATTATTAACAGTAAATGTTTTGTAAAAACAAAAACAATAATAGAACCTTTCAGCCTGTCACCATCATGCAAACATGAAATATCAAACATACCCTAGTGAAAGGTATAAATAAATATAAATACACTAAAATGTATTTAAAATACATTTATTTTATGCTAAGTATACTGCAAAGTATACAAAGATCATACAGTCCTCATTAATACTGACATTAAAACACATTTTGGTCTTAATAATAAGAAATTTTCATTGTGCACAAGTAGTACTTCAAATAAAGTTTAATTATAATTTTTATATCAGAAAGTCTCAAGCGATATGTCAGTAAATATGCTAAGAGATTTGAGCTATACTTAGTATAAAATAAATATTTTAAATATGTTACTTTTTTAACTAGGGTACAGCAGTAGTTCTTCACAGATTTTAGCACTGCACTGATTTTTAATTGTGTTATCTATGTATACATGCACTTGATGGTCATGTTTGACCACTGCACTGGCATCTCATGTCTCTTATAATGTAAATTATATGGCATTCTAAGGCTATGTTTACACTAGTGCATTTTCCTTTTAAAAGGCATAACTTTTGCTACAGTTATGCCTATCATTTACCCTACTCTGGCATTTTCAACCCTTAAAAACTGAGACTTTCGAAAATGCTGCAGTCCTTGTTTTAGTTTAAAAATTCCAGGGTTATGTTTTAGTGTAAACGAACCAAAACGGAGACTTTTGAAAATGATGGCATGGCTCCTCACATTCACTCTGCATATTCTTGATGTGTAAACAATAACAGCATGCTCATTGTTGTACCCATAAATATGTATAGGTAGATTCCCCATTCGACCGCATCAAGCACATAGATCTGTCCACCATCTAAATAATAGGGGATCTACTTATACATATCTATGGTTGTACCTGCATGAGTGGTCATGTGACATGCGTTTTTAGTTGTGTAGCGTAGATGGAGATCGTTTCTGAAACACAGTGAAAACGGCAGTGTAGACGACGCTCGTTTTCATTTTAAAACGCTGTTTCAAAACGAAAACGCACTAGTGTAAACAGGGCCTAAAATGCAGTACTCAGGTTAAAAGAAGTTCAACACAGTTCTCATAACCTTGCTTTTTTTCCATTCCACTCCCTGTGTCTTGTTTTTATACAAAAAAATAAAATAAAATAACAGTCTGTGTGAATAGCCACTTAGGACTATAAATATGTTTATTGTTCTCTTTAAGGCACAATATGTAAGTTTTCACCGCTAGAGGGCACATATTCAAAACAAACAAAGAAACAAAGGCGTAGTTTGATGACACCATGATTGAGTGTAGAATCATGGGAGTTGTTGTCTTTATCACCACAGCTGATGCAATCCATCTGGACTCGGGCAGAAATCATGTCCATGGATGAGCTAATGTATTACAGACTTATTAAGGTCACTGTAGTACGAAGCAGGGTGAGGCTGAAAGTCATGGAAGCGAAACAAGGCCGCTAGAACGGTTGCTAATGAAGGATGAGCACGATACACGGCTCGAAGGCAGCAAAGCTTTTATTATGCCAAAGTCGACAGCTTCCGTTTCTTCCGGTCATGCGTACGTAGGAAAAAGCAGCGCTGTTTTAACATACTAGGTACATTTGAGTGTGTTGAAAGTTCAGTTAATAAAATGCATAACATATTAAAGTGTTTTTGGGGTTTCCATGTTTTCTACAAAATAAAACCTGCAAATCGAGGGTGCATGACGTCTTTGGCAGACGACGCAATGACATGGTCGGTTACACTAGTTAAATTAGGGATAATGTGAGTAAATCAGCAAAATATATAACACCGTTGTAGTGGTTTTTGGATATTTTAATTAAAAAAATTACATATTGTGCCTTTAACTGAAACCATTAACATATTGTCAATGTTTCTAATTGTAATTCTTGTAATTTGTATTCTCATTTTTTTCAAAACCGTGAAAAAAACGGAATAAAAATTTTTATTAATTAATCATTAAAACCAGAAAACTGGACAGCCCTATAACACTGCTTGTGTGAGTGATCTGAGCACTGCAAAGAATGCAGGCGTCGACAACAAGGACTGCCCAATGGCCCATGGCATGAAAGATGCTCGGAAATGGTGAACAATGAACGAATTTGTCACTGGCCCGATTGGGACACTTCTGGATGGTATTGAAATTGGAATCAAGAATTGTAGTTCCCTATCTGTCGTACACTCCGAGTTGTGTCGAGTAGTGTACGACACTAGGGGTCGCTCTTGAGAGCCCAAACACCTCTGACAGTTTTGAGAAAGGCCAATGAAAATTGGGTGTGCAGATTTGCATAGCTGACCACGCCCCGGACGTCCGGGTATAAATAGGGCAGCGTGTGCATCTGCTCACTCGTTCTGTTTTTCGGAGCCGAATGCAGCGTCTCTGCGTGAGAAGCGGCAACATTCACCTCTCTCGTCGTTGGATCTACGGCACAGACAGCGGTCTCTCCCTCTCTGACACTGCTCGTGTTGTGAGAGTCCCCTGGGTGCGTCGACGGCGATCTTCAAGAGAAGATTCTCTTCTGCAGAGAGCAAATTTTCTCTAAAAGAGCTCCACAGACGGATTGTGTGTTTCACGATGCCTTTCCGTCTGTGTCCTACTGGGTGCGGATTCTACCTTTCCCCGAACGATCGGCACGAACGCTGTGTTCAATGCTTGGGGCGTGAGCATGCTGACGCAGCGTTCGCTGAGGGAGGTTGTCAGCACTGCGAAGACATGCCCTTGGGCACACTCCGCTCGAGAGCCGCGTTCTTTTCGAAGAAGCCGCGGCGCTCCTCATCTGCTTCCCGCTCCGGTCCTTCTACTTCCGGGTACGAGGCCGTTGCGATGTGCGTCGAGGAAGAGCGGCAGGTGTTGAGCGAAGTTTTGCCAGTTGCGTCCTCGCAAACCGCTCACCCTGTGTGTCCACCGATTGAGTCTCCGGACGATTTTGAAAGCTCGTCTCAGTATGGGCTGGATCTTTTGTTCGGGGCTCCTGCTGAGGAAAAGGCAGCGTCCGTAGCATCGGAGGGAGAGCCGTCAGAGGCTGACGTCACAACCGAGTTCGCCGCTCCGGCGGTTGAATCTCAGTCTGTGGCAGACGCCGAAATGGCCGCCGCACTACAACGGGCAGCCAAGGAGATCGGGGTTGCGTGGGTTCCCCGCCCAGCCCTGAGCCTTCAAGGCTGGATGACTGGTTCCTGGGCAGGGGGCGTGACTCGAAGCCACGCTCCTCCCCGGTCCCGTTTTTCCCGGAAGTGCACGAGGAGTTGACGAAATCGTGGAAAGCCCCTCTGTCGGCTCGTTCACGGTACGCTAACTCCCCGTCCCTCACCACCCTCGATGGCGGTCCAGCGAGGGGGTATTCGGAGGTTCCCCAGGTGGAGAGAGCGGTTGCGATGCACTTGTGCCCGCAAAACGCCGCCTCCTGGAGGGGCCGCCCGAGACTCCCGTCCAGGGCCTGTAAGTTTTCGTCTGCGCTTGTAGCGAAGGCTTACGCGGCCTCTGGGCAAGCTGCGTCCGCCCTCCACGCTATGGCGATTTTGCAGGTCTATCAGGCTAAGGTTCTTAAAGACCTGCACGAGGGTGCTCCCGACCCAGAGCTGTTACACGAGCTGCGCTCAGCGACCGACTATGCCTTACGGGCTACGAAGGTTACTGCGCAAGCTCTGGGGCGGGCGATGTCCACTATGGTGGTCCAGGAGCGCCACCTGTGGTTAAACCTGGCCGAGATGCGAGACGCCGAGAAGGTTCGCTTTCTCGACGCTCCCATTTCCCAGGCTGGCCTCTTCGGCGAAACCGTGGAGGAGTTTGCCCAGCAGTTCTCCACCGTGAAACAGCAGACGGAGGCCATCAAGCACATCCTGCCTCGGCGTGCAGCGAGTTCCGGCCCAGCTCAGCCGACGCAGCAGCCTCCGCCTGCTCCCCGCCGTGGAAGGCCCCCTACGAGGGTGGCTCAGACCCCGCAGCCTGCCGGGTCTGCAGCCAGACCAGCCCAACGGTCCAGCACTCGTAGGAAGGTGGCACCGCCAGCTCGTCCTCAGGCCACTAAGAACCCCCGGCAGGTTTCGAAGCGTTCCTGAGACGGGCAGCCCAGGGAGGAGGGATCGTTTGGCCTGTCGGGATCCACACTCGACGAGGGGACGAGCGCTGGATTCGGCTTCCACCCGGCTGTCTGCCACCCGGCAGACGGCCACCACTTGGTCAACAAAAGAGCAATTTTCTCCTTCTCTGGGCATATTACACAGCACCCCCGACCCTCCGCTCGATGGTCGGATGCTGTCTCCTCCGTTCAGGGCATGCGGTCACACACCTTCTGTGCTCCCTCATGCTCTAGAACAACGGGCTTGGTCAGACGATCTCCCCTGTCGGGTGGATCCTCTGCTAAGCTCGCACGGCTCGGTCTCCCTGGGCAAAGCAGCCAGTGGCCTTCGGGGCTTCTTACCTCCGACCACACGCTGTTTTCCCAGCGAAGGTTCCCCCACCCTTGGTACGTCGAATGTAACTCCTCTGCGGCCCCTAGCGGAGAACTTTCTGGATTGGCTGAATCTCCCCAATCCTTCCCGCTGGCTGCTCAAGACCATTCGGCTCGGCTATGCTATCCAGTTTGCACGTCGTCCGCCCAAGTTCTGCGGTGTTCTCACTACCTCGGTCCAGGGCTCCAACACAGCGGTTCTTCGGGCGGAGATCGCAGTCCTTCTGGCGAAGGGTGCGATAGAAACTGTCCCCTCAGCCGAAATGAAGAAAGGGTTTTACAGCCCCTACTTCATTGTACCCAAGAGGGGTGGTGGGCTCAGACCTATCCTGGATTTGAGGGTTTTGAATCGGGCCCTACTCAAGCTCCCGTTCAAAATGCTGACCCTCAAGCACATTCTTACGTACGTCAGGTTCCAGGATTGGTTTGTGGCGATAGACCTGAAAGACGCGTACTTTCATGTCTCGATCCTTCCAAGACACAGGCCGTTTCTACGGTTTGCCTTCGAAGGACGGGCATATCAGTACAAGGTTCTCCCCTTCGGCCTCTCCCTGTCGCCCCGCGTCTTTACGAAGGTAGCAGAGGCTGCCCTTTCCCCCCTCAGGGAAATGGGCATTCGCATTCTCAACTATCTCGACGACTGGCTGATCCTGGCTCACTCGTTGGATACGGTTTGCGTACACAGGGACATGGTTCTCAACCATTTGGCTCGCTTGGGGCTTCGGGTCAACTGGGAAAAGAGCAAACTCTCCCCGGCGCAGAGGATCTCTTTTCTCGGTGTAGAACTGGACTCGGTCGGCATGTCTGCACGTCTCTCCCCGGAGCGTGCACAGTCAGTTCTGAGATGCGTGGCAACGCTCAGGTGCGGCTCAGCGGTCCCCCTAAAACAGGTTCAGAGGCTCCTAGGGCACATGGCATCCTCAGCCGCGGTCACGCCGTTGGGTTTGATGCACATGAGACCGCTGCAGCATTGGCTCCGTACCCGAGTCCCCAGGAGGGCGTGGCACCACGGCACGTTCCGTGTGAACATCACACCATCGTGCCGCCAGACACTCAGCCCTTGGACGGACATCGTGTTCCTTCGGTCAGGAGTGCCCTTGGAACAGGTGTCCAGACGCGTCGTTGTCACCACGGACGCTTCCAGGACAGGCTGGGGTGCCACCTGCAACGGGCAGGCAGCTTCCGGGGTCTGGGCAGGCCCCCGGCTGCATTGGCACATCAATTGTCTGGAGTTGTTGGCAGTGCTTCTAGCTCTGAGGAGGTTCTGGCCTATGATTCAGAACAAGCACGTGTTGGTCAGGTCGGACAACATGGCGACAGTAGCCTACATCAACCACCAGGGCGGTGTACGTTCCTTTCGCATGTCACAACTAGCCCGCCACCTCCTGCTCTGGAGCCAACACAGACTCAGGTCCTTACGGGCCACTCACATTCCGGGCGATGCCAATCGAGTGGCCGATTCTCTGTCACGACAGGTTTCGCTCGGAGGCGAGTGGAGGCTCCACCCTCAGTCGGTTCAACTGATTTGGGATCGATTCGGCCAGGCGCAAGTGGATCTCTTCGCCTCACCGGAATCCACCCACTGCCAGTTGTGGTACGGGCTGACCGAGGCTCCCCTCGGTATAGATGCACTGGCACACAGTTGGCCGAAGGACCGGCTCAAGTATGCGTTTCCCCCGGTGAGTCTGATCGCACAAACTTTGTGCAAAGTCAGGGAGGACAAGGAGCAGGTCCTCTTGGTAGCCCCCTTCTGGCCCAACAGAACCTGGTTCTCGGACCTGGTTCTCCTGGCGTCAGCTCCTCCCTGGCGCATTCCCCTGAGGAAGGACCTCCTTTCCCAGGGGAAGGGCACAATTTGGCACCCGCGCCCCGATCTCTGGAACCTCCACCTGTGGCCCCTGGACGCGACCAGGAGGACTTCAGAGATCTCCCACCATCAGTGGTGAACACACTCATTCAGGCAAGAGCTCCCTCTACCAGGCGGCTGTATGACTCTAAATGGCGCGTGTTTGTGAACTGGTGTTCTGCTCGGCTAAGGGACCCACGGAGTTGCGGCATCGAATCAGTGTTATCCTTCCTCCAGGAGGGCCTGGACAGGCACCTATCTGCCTCGACACTTAAGGTTCATGTGGCCGCTATATCGGCTAATCATGACCTGGTGGGTGGCAGGTCGGTGGGAAAACACGATTTGGTAATCAGGTTTCTGAGAGGAGCCCGGAGACTGAACCCTCCTCGGCCACATCTTATCCCCTCTTGGGACCTTGCTGTGGTTCTCCGGGGCCTACAGCAGGGTCCCTTCGAGCCTCTTCAGTCAGTCAAACTCGATGCTCTCTCCCTAAAGACGGCTCTCCTGACTGCGCTCGCCTCGGTAAAGAGAGTGGGAGACCTCCAAGCCCTCTCCATCAACAGTTCATGCCTGGAATTCGGACCAGCGGATTCTCACGTCGTCCTGAGACCCCGGCCTGGATACGTGCCCAAAGTCCCCACCACTCCCTTCAGAGACCAGGTGGTGACTTTGCAAGCTATCTCTTCCCAGGAAGATGACCCCAACCTGACCTTGTTATGCCCAGTCCGTGCCCTGCGCATCTACTTGGAACGCACTCAGCCCTTCAGACGTTCTGAACAGCTCTTCGTCTGTTATGGGGGACAGCAGAAGGGGAAGGCTGTCTCCAAACAGAGGATCTCCCACTGGCTGGTGGACGCAATTCGGGTGGCCTACCAGGCCAGAGGCCTACCCTGCCCTCTGGAGGTAAGAGCCCACTCGACTAGGGGCGTCGCTGCCTCGGCAGCCCTGGCAAATGGGGCCTCATTAACAGACATCTGTAGAGCTGCAGGTTGGGCTACACCTAACACATTTGCCAGATTTTACAATTTACGCATGGAGCCAGTGTCAGCTAGAGTCTTGAATACCAGCTCTTGACTCAGTTCTCTGGTTGGTGTAGAGCTTGCTTTAAAGCGCTTCCCCTAACGGTGATTACGCTTCTGAGTTTCAGTAGGTTTCCTAGCGTGAACCCTGGACACCATCTCCATCATTGGCACCTCTGGACGTGGCAGAGTTTTGCGGAGGGACTCGCTACGAATTCGGTCACAAGGTATGGTCACCTTTGTTCTGATTGAATTGTGCCCCATATGTAGTGGCTCCTTATGTGGCCCCATGTGTGTATCCCCACCTATAACTCCTGTAGTGCGGTGTTTCCCCTGAGGACTGGTTTGTCTCTAGGGTCTGAGTCTGGTGGTCTCCCCCGGTGTGAGTCCCACCTCAGCCCCATGTTTAATGTTGTCACTTGTACCCCCCCTGTTGGGCAGGTTGTGAACTCCGTAGCGCCGTTTTTCCTTCGGGGAGGAGGCGCTTTCCCAACGCTCGCAAGACACTCGGCCGCTCTACTGAGGAAGGCCCGGCTGCAGAACCCTGGTACAGGTCAGTCTTGGACGTTGGATGGTCACGGAGGAGGTGAGCTGCACTTCGTTAACACGTTGCCTGTTACTTCTGCGCTTATCACTCGTGACGCGGCCAGTAAGGTGGCGGTTTTCTACGGGGACCCCTAGTGTCGTACACTACTCGACACAACTCGGAGTGTACGACAGATAGGGAACGTCTCGGTTACGTATGGTAACCCTCGTTCCCTGATGGAGGGAACGGAGACGTTGTGTCTTCCGTGCCACCTTCCTGGACCGCCTCTGAGTGAGTTGAGACCCTCGGCTCCTCAGATCAGAACGAGTGAGCAGATGCACACGCTGCCCTATTTATACCCGGACGTCCGGGGCGTGGTCAGCTATGCAAATCTGCACACCCAATTTTCATTGGCCTTTCTCAAAACTGTCAGAGGTGTTTGGGCTCTCAAGAGCGACCCCTAGTGTCGTACACTACTCGACACAACGTCTCCGTTCCCTCCATCAGGGAACGAGGGTTACCATACGTAACCGAGACGTTTATTTGCCATCTAAAATTCTAAAAAAGCTTATTTATTAGTATAAAAGGCAACATGGGTCAAAAACCATGATAACAGCAACTATTTTATTTTTCTGTGGCAGGGCCACAGGGCAAGTAAGGGCAAGTACCCACTGTTACCGTGGGTTTTTTTTCCATGCCCGCAGGTTTAAGTGACCCCAATAACACGTATTTACCCTGTAGAACATCAAAATTGGGCTAGTTTTGAGTAGCAATTGGGTGGGTTTTGTTGTAAAAATCTGGCAACCCTGCGGACCAGTAGAAAAAAAATCCTCGACATTGAGCCTTGAAGTGGTTCACTAGACGTGTCCATCCATGCTCACGGTCAAAGGAGTATACTCCGAAAGCCTTGCACACTCAACTGTCACAAGTCGGCGTGGAAAATGAAGTAAACCTAAGTCCACTGGCAGTTTTTTGCCTGATATTGTAAGAGCAAGACGTAAGACCGGCTGAGATCTCAGAGTGTCTCCGGGAGCCTCTTCCTGAGAGCTCAAAGGAACAGCTTGTTGTGCCTTCTTCTCAGCGGCTGGCACGCAGGACTTTGATTTGCAGGAAATGGCTCCCCTGAGGAAGTTTAGAGCGCTCGCATCCAAAGTCAGAGCTGAGAGTGGAATCTGTTTAGCGTGTCTGCTGAATTGATGAGAGGCACAGCGGCGCACTGAGCGGGGGGATTATGGGGGGTGGGGGTCGGGGAGCACTGTGACATGCATGTCAACACGCCAGACCCGACAACACCAGCTCACCAACCGTAACCAAACACTGCCCTCCACAGCCACGACAACAGGGATAAGAGTCGGACACCTGCGGAAACCTGTGCAAAACTAGAAAAAAAATCCACATATCATAGTAAAAGGGTTTGAAGGTGCATAATTGCATGATTTATTAGGTGAATGCGGAAGAAAACAAATGTTTTGACGACAAAGCACGAGCAGGAATCGGCAGGGAGCTCAGCTCACTTTCACACCGGGTGAGAACGGGAGGGTTTCCAACTACACCGAGCATGCTCTGTCACCGGGCAGGCTGCCACTTCAGCTCTGAATGGGAGCGACGCACTTCAGCGCGCTTTAGCTTCCAGCGCGTCCCCATTGAAGATGAGGACGGGGTGACGGCGCAGATGAAACAGTCAAACATCTCATCCAGCGCAAACTGTTCAGCCGCAGATAGGAGAGGACTTGCCTCTGTTGGCAGTCTGACAGGAACATCAGGCAGAGAAAGCCAGGACAGAGGGTTTAAGCTTAGTTGGCAAAGGAACAAAGACAATCAATCCAGGAACTGCTGGAATTATTAAGACACTTTGCTAGCATGTTAGCTCTGCTGGAAAACACCTGCCTGACAGTTGTCCTTCAGGTTTCCAGCTGCTATGTTCATTCACAACTGTTTAAACAGAAGCCAATTTCATTTTCAAAAAGATTAAAATTTGATACAAAGAGCATTTAACCATTTGTCAGTGCTGATATACATAGTTAAGACCTGAATCACAACAAGTTGGGTGAGTTAAGTGCAAGTCAGAATCAGATGTGCAATCTCGGTTCTAAAATTAGCTAATTTTCAGGTCGCTCAGAATTCGTACAAGGGTTGAGTGAACTCGCTCACAGCAATTTGGTCCTTGAGATGAATTTGATGGTTCATTAACATTCACAATTCTAATTAAAAGCCAACTGTATTTTTTAAATGCCTACTACTTATTGCTGAAGACTATTTTAGGTCCTACGAGAATGTAAAAATGCTCCAAAGCCTGAACATAGAACGTTAGAGATATTTCAAAGCAGTCTGAGAAAGCTAATGAGATACCATAGAGATAAATAGAAAGTGAATGAGAGAATCAGCTTCAGGCGATAACCGGTCCATCGAACATCTGCTGAAAAGTCAGCTTTCACATGTATAAATATTCAGCTCAAACACACCAGTTTTCCTCTTTAATGGCGGGTCAGCAGGGTTAATGAAATGAGATCCCTCGACCATTCTGAGTAGTTTCAATCAAGGTCAGTTGATATCCTCCTCATGTGGTCACTCCTAACTTACTTGGTGAAATTATTTCTGTAACAAAATTAATTAGTTAATTATACATTTGCCTCTCATTGGAATATCCTACAAACAGTTCCACGGAGGGCGAAATGATCCACGGAGACTGTGAGACCCATTTTACTGTTTTCTACCCAACCTTGAAGTCTAAAACATTGGTTCAGACGCTTAATTTCATAGTAATACTTCATATAGGCCAGAAAAACACACCAGCTAAAGAAGAAGGGAACTTTTGTATTTGACTTTCTAGTTTATCAAGCAGCTGTTTAAGAATCAGATCTCAGCTGACGTTAAATCACAAAAAAGATTAACTTCTATTTCTCAAACATCTAGTGAGGGAGAAAAAAAAACTACCAGGATGGAGCATATCCTTTGCATGATAGCAACAGCGGACTAAAAGGAAGGACGTATGGCGCCCTCTACTGCAATAATATGACAACACTTCCCAGCCCCAACAAGTTTATTAAAACTGCAGTCATAACCACAATAACTGGGATTGCAACCACCATTATGTGTAAACTACACATTAGAAATTTGCAACCACATATTTCAGCTGACAAAAGCATCTACTTTTGTTTAGAAAAGAATAGTTTAAAAAACTATTCTTCTCTGCGACACTGTGCATTGCATTCATTTTACTTCACATTGAGCATACTCTTATTTAAAATGACTTGAGGTAGACTTTATGTATGTTTCTTTTCTGGGAACGGAAACCCTAGATGTTCTACCACACACTACCAGCTGAGTTACAGGAACTAAAAAACCCACAAACCACATTCCATGACAAATTTGGTCAGTAAACAAGAATTGTGCAAAATTTCACTCAATTTCCAATTTAACTTTGTGGTACTGGTTGCTATAATAGTGGTTTAAGTAGGAAGGATTACTGATATTACCCATCACTGAATCAGATGACAAAGTTAGTAGCCAATTGGCTCAAGAAGGTTCACATCTGTCCTCCTGATAGTGCCTAATAGAAATCTCTAATTCTACTCTGATGTGTTCACAGTTGTCCTAGGCCTCTACTATTGTTTACTTCTAGTTAAACTTAGTATGTGACGTATTCATACCCACCTTATGTTAGTTGCATTTGAAAAGTGTCACCTAAAAACACACATTTAAAGGGGTCTTCGGATGCAAACTTCACTTTTACATGTTGTTTGAACATTAATGTGTGTTGGCAAGGTATGTACAAATCTACCCTATTATGACAAAAATCCATGCAGTGGTTTTTAATTAATCTGTAAAAATAATATCCCCTTTTTCAAATCAAGCCATTCTCAGATGCCTGTCGTTGTGAGAGGCCGCTCCCACGATAGTTGATTGACATGAGCGTCTTACCTCAGATCAGCTGTAACAGTCCAACCTCCATTGTTTTGATGCCGGAGCAGGGATGTAAGTTAGACAAGAATATCTCTGATTGAGCGATTGAGGTGTTGTGTTGCTGGATGTAATAATGATTATAGTGGTCGTCATTTACTCCTGACATCTGAGCCGCTGAAGATGCAGTGGATTACATTTGTTTATGAAGGGAATGCACCTCCTGATCTACATAAATGCGTTTATGTTCGTGCAAATCATTCGTGATCCAGCTTCACCTACAGCAGAAGTGAGTATAAGGTTTTTTTTATGAATCTCTGCAATCACCTTTCCTAATAACGTGCTAGTTAGCAAGTTTTGAGGCTAAATGCGGCTAAAGTAAACAATCTCTCAGAGCAGCAGCGAGAAGAGAGGGGCGGGGTAAGCAGAGCTCATTTGCATTTAAAGGAACAATCCCTCAGAATGGGATGATTTTTGCAGAGCTGATTTTGACAAGGTAAAAAGGGTGTTGTTTTACACAACCATTGAGAATTTTTAACCAAAGTATATTATAGACTTTTCATTAAGACCCTGAAGAATCATATCGACCTGTGGAAAATGGGCATCCGATGACCCCTTTAAAGAAATATTTTACGCCAAAATGAAAATTTTGTCATTAATTACTCATCCTCATGTAATTCCAAACATGTTAGACCTCCATTCATCTTCTGAACACAAATTAAGACATTTTTGATGAAATCCAAGAACTTTCTGACCCTGCAAAGACAGCAATGCAACTCACATGTTCAAGGCCTAGAAAGGTAGTAAAGACATTGTTAAAATAGTCCATATGATATCACTGGTTGAACCTTAATTTTATAAAACTACGAGAATACTTTTTGTGCACAAAGAAAACAAAAATAATGACTTTATTTAACAATTTCCACTTTTCTGTGTCAGCCTTGAGCGTGGTAGTTGCACTGTCTATGCAGGGTCAGAAAGCTTTTGGATTTCATCATAAGTATCTTAATTTGTGTTCTGAAGATGAACGAATGACATAATTTTCATTTTTGGGTGAACTATCCCTTTAATATGCACATGCCTTGTACTTCACTGAAGACAATCCCCAAAAAAGATTTGCTTATTTTGGACTGCACAGGTGTTTCAACCAATTCTTTAGCATTTCCACAAAATAAATCATGAGGTCTGCAAGCAGATATATCACTAGTCTAATTTCGTATCAATTCAAATGTATTGAAGCAAAAGTGTTAAACAGAGAGAGGAACATACAGTGTACATCAAATGCAGTGAAGATCTGCCTCATCTTCTCATATGAATCTTCTGCAGACATCTTCCTCCCCATGAGAGACACAAACCGCTCCAGCGGGACCCCTTTTTAGAGAAAGAGAAGGAGAGGGAGAGAAAGAATACTGGGTTTATTACAAAGCTCTCGTCTGGAGTGCATGCTCTTCCTTTACATGGCAGTCATCTGAAAGCACTGTGTTTAAAGGAGTAATATCTTTCCCTCTTGCCTGCAGGGTAGTCATTTTTTCTCTGAGTGCTGTTATTGAGATGAAAAAGGTAGGCTGGGGAGTTCTAGACAGTATTCTCGCGAAACACCAAACATACAGAGGGAGCTAGGCGAGGAGATCTGGGTGGGCTACGCTGACAGTGACGGCAGAGAAACCGGGAGATAAATCTCTATTGGGAAAAGCATAAATTAATTAAGAGATCCAAGGACAGATGTGATGGCTCCACTGCACTTCGAGTCATGCCAAAACATACGCTGTAATATGTCCTTTGAGAATCTCAAGCCAAGTGATAAAAGAATACTACATGAACACAGAAAAGACTGTTTTTTTAAAAACAAGTTAGTAAGCAGATTTGTACTTTTTCCTGAGGAAAACATGAGCGGTGCTTAACCAAAAGGAACACAACCACAATACTGTGGTGATTGTAAGGGTTCCACTAATGTGTTCTGGATGGGTTTTAGAGGGTTGCTAGTTGGTTGCTTAGTCCACGTCAAAAAATCCCATCAAGTTTCTATTATATTCTGTTACCTAGATACAGTGCCTTGCAAAAGTATTCATACCCCTTATTTTTTGGCAAATCTATTAAAAATAAAACACTGAAATAAGCATATTGCATAAGTATTCATACCCTTAACTCCGTACTTACATAAAGCACCTTTACAGCCTTAAGTCTTTTTTGGTATGATGCAACAAGCTTTGCACATTTGCATTTGGCAATTATCTGCTATTCTTCGACTTCATCTTTCAAGCTCTGTCAGCATGGATGGGGGGTTTTCAAGTTTCTCCTTAAGTATTTGATTGCGTTCAAGCCAAGGCTCTGGCTGGGCCACTCCAGGACATTCACAGAGTTGTCTATAAGCCACTCTTGCTGTGTGCTTAGGGTCATTGTCCTGTTGAAGGTGAACCTTCTGCCCAGCCTGAGGTTCTGAATGCTCTGGACCGGGTTTTCATTAAGGCTATCTGTATATTTTTGTGCATTGAGCTTTCCTTCTGCTCTGAAGAGTCCCTCAGTCCCTGCCGCTGAAAAACAGCCCCACAGCATGAGGCTGCTACCACCACACTTTAGTGTTAGGATGGTACTTTGCAGGTGATGAACAGTGCTTGGTTTCCTTCAAACATGATGCTTGGAATTGAGGTTCATCAGACCAGAGAATCTTGTTTTTCACAGTCTGAGGGTGCTTCTTTGCAAATTCTTCCATTATGGATAATGGAGGCTACATGCTTCTATGAACCTTCAATGCAGCAGAATTTTTGTCTGAACCCTTCCCCAGATATGTGCCTTTACTTAAGCCTGTTTCTGAGCTCTACAGGCAGTTATTTTGATCTGATATGCATTTCAACCTTTTATTACGACATGTGTGCCTTTCCAAATCATACTTATTTAAATGAATTTGCCACAGTTTAACTCCACTCAAAGTATAGTAATAATACAAGCGATATAAGTGCTCCTGAGCTAAACTTCAAGTGTCCCAGAAAAGGGTATGAATACTTATGCAGTGGATTTATATCAGTGTTTTCTAATAAATTTGCAAAGATGTTACAAATCTGTTTTGTGCATCGCCAGAGTGTAGATGTGGGGAAAAAAAGCAATTTAAGCAAGGCTGCAACCTAACAAAATGTGAAAAAATGAAGGGGTATGTATACTTTCGCAAGGCACTGTATGGCTTGCCTCCCACCTTCTCTCATTTTTTGTCTGAAAATCACATATCTGATTGCTTAGAAAAGTAATAATAGCAAACCTCTTCTCAAGCTGCATGATTTGAGGTATCACATATCTGTAGCACAAAAGGTGACGTACAAGATACACACCGCTGTTTCATAAAATTTTGAAACAAAATTGTTCCCTTATCCTAAGCACAGCTAATAACTAAACATGCAATCACGTTTTCTTAAAGTCACAACATAACAAAAGTGGTGACAGATCTTTTTATCTGTACTGTGACACCCATGTGAAATGGATTATCAAAAATCAAAATAATTGAAAATGCATAAATGCATTATTCACAATAAGATCAATAACATGCATTTAGACAGGAAATTTTCATTTCACTTTAATGTGTGCTGCCAAATTTTGATAGAATTAGGACAGCTCTGGCCTACAGAGATTTTAAACAACACGTAAGTGATATCTGTTTCCGTTATCATCACATAGTCATGAAAATCCATTACGTACATATTTGAATGAAATTATAAAAGTATTAGAAGCACAATACATGCACCCAGCTCAGTTTTATTACCCTAAAACTCACACTCTCTCACAAAAAAAGAGATGTGCAAAGGTTTAACCCAGACAGCAGGTTTGGCAATAAACGAAAGACGAAGAGCTGTGCAGACCTCTTTAAAACCCATCTCTCTCTCTGTTTCCCTCCTGTCTTTAAACAATGCTGATGAAGGAAGCCAGACCAGGGCTGACTGACATTCACTGTGATACAGAGCCCATCAGTCAAGGATATGTCAACTGGGTGGTCTGTATGTCCTTCCCACCCCTTTCTTAATTTCTGCCTCTCTACGATCTTCACTACCTTGGGGTCTTTCTACGCTCTTCTTTCTTCAATTGGTTTTCTTCGCACCGCCCTCCGCTTCCCCTCTGATCCTCACATCTTCTCTCCTCTTTTGCGTGACTCATTCAGCAGAAAAGACCACTGCCTGACTTACACACACACAGGAAAATGTGCAAAAGTGTTCTCGCCTAGAGGTTCTATTTAAAATCATGGACATCTCTGATTTGATGTGCTCTTTCCTTCTTTTCACTTCAGACTCTCCCTGAGCCATTCCAGCCCAGGGTGGAAGCTAAAATACAAAATTATATGCATTCTAAATGTTGCATAAACTGCCTAAATAAGTTTTATTTTTAAGAATCAATAACAAAATCAAGAAGACAAGAGTTTGTTTTTACAACACCAAAAAAAATCCCTATAAAAATGCTACAGACAAATGCAAACAACTTATTAATCAATAAACTAAAACTACTCAAACTATTCAAAGCCATGGCCTGGTGGTTACCACATGTGCTCTGACACACCTGTGGTGCTCATGGGGGCAAGGTGAGTCTGAGCCTTGCATTGTATCCCTAACACAAAAAAAGGCCAAAAATAAATGTGTTATTAAATACCTATCAGTTTCCATTGTGGTGGGATGTCTGAATCAACAACATCTCACATACTGAAGCTTTCATGCCTCTATGATAAAAATAGAGGCACTACAAATCGCAATTAGGAGATAGCTAACTGTGTGACCTTTCTGCCATTTCTCGCTTATTTTGCTGGTGAAAAAACAAAAGAGAGTGAGATATAGAGAAGGACAGAGGCAAGGGGGTGAGTGGGCTAGACAAGTGCCAGTAGTATTGTGAACACGGTGTAGCACTGAAGCCTTAAGTGGCCTCTTTTCAGTGCGATGAGCCTGCCAAAGCATTTCACTACTGAGTCTAGTCAAGCCTCCCACATCACCACCAACAACCCTCTCCTCCCGACCATCACTAATTTAGTAATCACATGAAATTCAAAAGAGGGGCAATTTAATTCACCATTTGCTCTGAGCAAGATTTAATGGTGGAATATTTCATCACACAAAGCATGCCACTTTAACTAGATTATCTTATGCTTTCCCACAGGGCAGCATACAAAAGCAATTTGCTTGTGGGATAAAACAAGAAACAAATTACTTACTAATCTAGGTCTTCAACCATTTAATGTCTCCCTCAAAATGCTGTCCTGCCAAACCCCCATTTTCCTCAGTGTTTCTGTCTGTCAAAAGGGCCTGTAGAAATCCTGTATGCATTTCACGGCAACATTATTTACCGCTGTTTGTCAGGATTTCATTACTGGCAATGTGTAAAAAGATTACACAGTATCTACGTCAAGCTCCTTTTCCTTTCACGTTGCCTGAGCGGTATAAAATTTGGTTTTCCACATTGAAAAATAAATCAGGAGCGAAATTCTGCATATAATTTTGGACTGTACATAAATGTGGGTTGAGCATCTGCTGAAGGTGAATCGTAAAACACCAAAATAAACAGCTTTGGACTGCCATGTCTACAACTGTACAGCAAACCGATGCAGTAATTCAATATGACAATTACCTGGACAGTTCTTAATAGTGCCATTCTCCATCAAGATATCTGTCTCTGACTGTAAAAGAAAATACAAAGTTACTGTTAAATTATAATTGAAAATATACAAACTAAATACAAAATCATTAAGCAAAACTCTTAACATTTTCTAAAAATAAAATAAAACTTAAATCTCTGATTAAAATTAGTAATGTTAGGCCTATTCCAGCAATGGTACACTATGTGCAGTCAAATAAATACTGAAATTGCTGCCACTATATAAGCATTGTAATCATGTTTTCACTCCGTAAAACTGTTTTGCAAAGATTATCTGACAGTGGTCCTCCAGTAAAATTAAATAGATCCACTTCTGACAGGTTTTCGTAATTGAAAACAGGCGGCAAATGTGTTGTGTTTGCACATTGTGCATTTACTTACAGGTGTGAGTCTCGAAATGTCCCGTTAACACAGCAGCTTACAGTCGCTTTTCGAATACTCTGTATGAACTTGCAACACCAGTCAAGCCCGTATTCCTTACCAGTAAACATAGCGACAGTGACCAAAGCAACTTCAAACATGGCGACGTCTGTAAACCTGAAAGTATTACCACTTTCTGACACCACAAGAGTCCAATGGAGCCGCGAGTTTATCCATCAAATCATCATTAAGGACAGCAGCTGTGTGTGAACGTAACCATATGTCAATATGGATTTGGGTCCTTAAGGGGGCGTTCACATTTCGCGCCTAAAAACGCGTGGAAAACGCTAGGCGCGCCGATTTCTCCTTCTTTCCAAAGCGCTCTGTAGCTTGCGCTTTAGCGTCTGCCGTTGCTAAGCAACCATGACCCGCACTCTCAATGAAGAGCGGAAGTTTCATCAAAGGACAAACGGATTTCTAGCACTAAAAATCGCTTGCTGTGGCTCTGTTACTAAATTTATTTAAAATGGCTATCCCTGTACAGCTATGATCAGCTGTTTCTCCATCTTGGCTGAGCTTTTAATGTTGTTATGGCTAATTGGTTGGTTCTTGTCACATGACCCGCGGTGCGCTTGCGGCATTCTGAAAAGTTGAGAATTTAATCTTGATACGGCGCGTACGCGCCTGAAAAAAACCAAGCGCGTCGCACCGTGTGCGCATCGCGTTATGAGCGGACAACCGTATTCTATAACCGAACTTCCCCGTAAATTCGAAAAGCGACTGTAAGCTGCTGTGTAAACGGGACATTTCGAGACTCACACCTGTAAGTAAATGCGGTTGTCAGTCCCAAAAACTGAGTGTGAATGTGGCCTATGTCTAGTACGTTTTATTTAGTAACATTATTGCATTCATACTATTATATTAAAGTAACTCAAGTTTTGCTGCAGTCGAATCCTCGAAACAAAAAACTCTCACTCATCACATTCGGACCAGTTACTATCAGCTCACTTGCAAATCGGACATCTTAAGGAGATGGTAAGCGATTTCCAAAAGTTTTTTAAGACGTTTTTGCGCACTTGAATTGTACTGCGGGAAAGGGACTCGAATGGTTGTTCCAAAAATTTTTCCGAAAGTTATCACCTGAATCCCCTTTTACAAGAGTAAAAGAGCCTCTTAAAAAGCTTCTTTTACTCTTGTACAAGAGCACATGCACTGATTAGTTTTTGATCATGTGATGTGATCGTGGATGTGCTGTCCTCGCGAATCATTTTGGAAACTGAGGATGGATTTCAGTCCGTCCGATTCCTGAACCGGTTCAAGTTCAACTAACTCGTTATGAAAATCCAAATCAAAAGAACGATTCGTTTAGGGTATCGAATCCCAGAACAGAATTTTTGAATTTTTGAAAGAGACAGTAAATTTATGTATTTGGAAAATATCAAGCAAGTGATTTTGATTATTTTCTGTACCTTTGAAGGCTTGTATCCAAAAAGCATGACAACCGCTATCTTGAGATCTTCTCTGGACAAGAAACCTTTCTTACCCACATCACACTGATGGAAAACCTAAAGATCATAGACAAGGATATTACATTCAGAGTTGATCTGCAATCTTTATTAATAAGTATATAACCCCAATAATAGCAACATTCAGTGTCCCTGCCATGAGCGGGCCCAAGGGGGGAAACATAAGTTTCATTTGAAGTTTTTGTTTTGCATTGGACTGTAAACAGACAGGGTTTACACTGAATGTTTATAGGATTTTAAAGAAAAAGTATCTGTGTTTAACACTGAACACAGATGAAAGAAATCTGTGACTAGAGGTCACTTGTACAGTACATGATCATGATCATCATTTTACAGCACAGCTCATGCGGCGCAGCCGTTTTCTCAAAGAACTTCAACAAACTCCCCGCGCGTTCACAAGTAGCGATAACGCGCACGAGCGCCAGGCGCGTTCTCGAAAAAACATATGTAACGAACAGCGACCTCTAGTCACGGAATTCTCTAGTCTGGCGTTTAATCGCCGATTTGGGCACAATACTTCCTATTTCCAGACAATATTATGCAGATTACTTTTTTTACAAGGATCGTAATGATTTATGAGATGAGCTGTTGAGAAAAGCTAACAAGTCCTTCATTACAGTTAGTGATTTAGCTGCCCTTCTCCAGTGTAATTTTCAGAGCCCGGATAGCTCAGTCGGTAGAGCATCAGACTTTTAATCTGAGGGTCCAGGGTTCAAGTCCCTGTTCGGGCGTTACATTTTTCAGCGCTGTAAGTATCGAAAGGTTTTCATTTGCATCTGTAATGTCGAGAAACATCATATTTAACGTATTATCTAAACGCCACAACATCAAGCTTTTTAAATAATGCAGTCCAGATCCATCCTCTGCTCGTTCACTTACATAGAAGTGTGACATGTTCTGTCGTGTAAATTTTGAACTACTTACCTTATCACAATATTATTGTCATATTTTAAATACCGTTTATGTCAACTCAGCATCCACACCAGAAACTATTTGAAACAAAGCTGGATCACAAGCGTCATGACATCGCTCAAAAACGTTAACGCAAATCTTACCAACTCAAATTTGTTCCTTTCGGCATTGTTTATTTCTCTCTCACTCCTAAAGCTTCTTCCAGTTGTGAATGTTTGCATTGGGACAACCTAGATAAAAAAATCTGAAGGCTTCTGGAAAGTTGTAGATGTTTACATAGAAACCGTATGGATGTGAGGGATTGGTTGTCAATGCAGAGTAGTTCAGGTTAAGCACTCAGTACCGGAGACGCTGACTGGATAGAAAGGTTAGAAAGATCTACGGTGAATAGTCCATTATTTTCAAAATAAAAGTGTAGTGTAAAAAGCTAACAATTCCGACTAAATTTGAAAAAAAATCTGTCATCAATATATTTTACCCCAAAACCAAATTAATGTGTAAGAAAAATTGTATTCTACTTAAAGAAAAAAGCCTTGTTTTAGGACAATTGAAGATATTTTATTTTCACATTATTTTTTTAATGGCACCATCATCCTCATTACTGTAATGTAAAAATACAAACACAATAAACGTAATTCTAATGAAATACTGTAAAAAAAGTAAAATAAATAAAATAAACGTGTTGACATATTACATACATTATTTTCATTACTTATTATATTTGTCATTATTATTATTATTATAATTATTCCATGAATTTTGTCTTTTGACAAAAATTTTGAATATTGATTTATACAACGACAAGTGAGTTCATAATGAGAACAACTTGTAAATATTATTTCGAATTTATTTTATTTTATTTTATTTCACAAAATAGGGAAAATGTACATTAATCAACATTCATAATTGTGAATGTACCCAAATTAGTCCGAAGGCTAAAAAATAGAGAAAGAAAATAAACAAAAAAGAAAAACAATAACAACGAAATAAACATATTTACATATAATATTTATGGAAGTCGACATCCGCCACATAAGAAAAAAACTGCTGAAAACTTAACATATAAAGCCGAATTATGACAAGTCAAAATGATTTTAATAAAGTCGAAAGATCGTTCATTAGCGACTTTTATTTTGAAGAACATTGTGGTGTGTCTGTTGTTACATGTGGAATGTACAGACAGAGTGAGTGCATGCCGAATCAAAACACAACAAACTGTAGTGCTGCTGTTATGATATGAGTTTCAAATAGACAAGGGTCTAGCAGTTTTGTAGCTGTATATTTGCAGCACTTATTTTTCTTTATAACCGTAACACTTTTAATATTATCTTCTTGTAGCCTGTACATTTCATCTTCCCGCCTCTTTGTAAGTCTACGTTCATTTACGTTGAACTACATTGGTATTAAGTATACAGTGTGATTACGCTCTACGATCTATCATCTGTTCATATGATGCAATGCGAGCATTTATGTCTTGTACAAACTCCATCTATCTGTGCAAATACAAAAAGTTGTTATTTTGAGACAAAACCAGGCAGTGTTATGTCTGGTGTATACGTTATATAGTATGAAAGTTTGTACTTTACTTGTGTGCAACTATAAAAGTAAAATAATACTGTGATCCACAGCTGAACAAAAATGTCCCAGGACAGTCAACATGGCAAGTGGACCATATCAGATAGTGAAGATGAAGACAACATTATTCCTCCAACACCTCCAAAGGTTTCAAACATGCCAAGCATTAGACCTGATTTAGAAAGAAAACCTGATAAGACCACCACTTTCTTCAAGCAGGAGCCCAAGCTGAGTCCAAAACGCAATGAGGACTCGCATCCTGTGAAAGAACCGTCCGCTCCCTTAATGGGATCTGAAGCCAGGAAAGCTGCACATGTGAATCAAACCAAGCCTGTAAAATATGAAAGCAAACCTTCACCTTCTGTAAAGAGAAAGAGGGAAACAGAGGAGGCAGGGTGGAACCTCTCAAGCAGTGATGATGAAGCTCCACCACCTGCCCCGAAAAATGAGCCCAAAAAGTCTAATGTAAGCCCTAAGAAGAAGAAGACTGAAGACAAACGTCCCCCCAGTCCTCACGGCGCTGGTTATTATAAAGAAGAGCCAGCTGATTTCTTTGAGACCGATTTATTGTCCATGAATGACATGTATCGTTTTTACTTAAACAAAGTCAATGGGATACCAAAAAAGTTCAACACTGGAGCGCTGCATATCAAAGGTATGTAGTTTGTCTACTTTAAAAATAAATGAAGTTCTGATACATATATGTTCATAATCTGTTTTCTTCTTCTGTCCTATAATCAGAGATACTTTCTCCAATGTTTGGAACCCTGAAAGAGTCTGTACAGGTATTGTGTTAATGAATGAAGTTGTAGCAAAGTAGTCTACTTCTAGTTCCAACCATACTAAATTTTGTAATGTTTTTGTCTTCTGTGTAGTTTAATTACTGCTTTGACATTCCATGGATGGTGGAGCAGTATCCACCTGAATTCAGGTAGGATGAAATCTCACCTTATGTAGCCAGGCCACATAAAACATAACTTCAAAACATTGAACATGTGCCAGTGAGTACTTATGCTGTTTGTTTTTGTTGTTTTTAGAGACAAACCAGTCATACTCGTTCATGGAGAAAAAAGAGAGTCCAAGGCTCGGTTAATCGAGCAAGCCAAACCATATCCACATATTCGTTTCTGCCAGGTTGTGTCATTTTTGCAATAACCTACTTTTTCCACTAGAGGGAAGCATTAAACTTGATCGTAGTCTGAGGTTCTCAAAAATTGTTTCTTAGAAAATATGTATGTTGGAAAAATATTTTAAAAAACCATTATGTTTAATAAGGAATATAAATCTTTCTTGTTGAATTGAACTCTCTCTTGTTTTTAACAGGCCAAACTGGACATTGCATTTGGCACACATCATACGTGAGTGTTGTACATTTTATTTATCTGTATAATTTTAGTGAGACAGTGGGTGAAGAAAATAAGACTTAAAGGGCTAGTTCACCCAAAAATGAATATTCTGTCAATAATTACTCACCCTCATGTTGTTCAAAACGTGTAAGACCTTTGTTCATCTTCAGAACACAAATTAAGATATTTTTGATGATATTCGAGAGCTTTCTGACCCTGCATAGACAGCAATGCAAGTATCAGGTTTAAGTCCCAGAAAGATAGCAAGGATATCGTTAAAATAGTCCATGTGACATCAGTGGTTCAACCGTAATTTTTTTTTGCTCAACGAAAACAAAAATACAGACTTTATTCAACTATTTCTTCTCTTCCCTGTCAGTCTTCGAGAGCACCACGATACACGCATGTGATGCTGCTAACACAGGAGCTGGCATTCTGATGTAGTGAACTGAACAGTTCACATTTTACTCCTTAATCGTGTTCTGTACAAACATAATTCACTAAAATATGGGAGTGACAGTCGCATTCGACAGCCGAATTAACTCCTGAAAAATACAGGTAGTGACAACCGCATTTACAGAATTTTTAAGCAGTTTGTACAGAACCGAACTGAACAAGTAGTTGTTTATGACGTATTTAAATGTGCATCAGAAATGTGTCCTCGTCTGTATGTGAGATGCAAGAAAATAACAGTGAAAGAAGTCTTAACCTTAGCACGTTTTGTCAAAAGGCCAGTTGCACTCATTAAATGTCAGTGTTGCCAGATCTTCATAGAAAAAAACAACAAACAAGGACAACACCCAAATGCTTTGTTTTATAACACCAAAAAAATCATAAATCTCATATCCGCAACAAACCACTTTATTAACTCAATAAAGTGCCTGGCTTTATGAGCTAACACCAAACAACATGCCTAAAAGCACTTGTAAATAGGAGGACTTGGCAACACTGCAATACAGCCCTTTCTAAAGCAGCTGCTGCTCCATGCACACATGGAATGATAATTCACAGAACTCACTTTCATATTTAAATGCGGTTGTCACTCTTAAAATTTGCAGTGTGTATATTCTGGTTCAAATAAGTATGGCTGGGCAAAAAATTGCAAATCATCCTCTCTGTCGAAATTTTCAGATATGTTTATGACTGTTTAATGTACAGCATGTGTCGTCTTCTGCTTGTAAACAAGGCGTAGTGCATCTGGGTTCTACGTCAGAACGCTGGCTCAAAAATATCTTAATTTGTGTTTCGAAGATGAACAAAGGTCTAATGGGTTTGGAATAACATGAGGGTGAGTAATTAATGACAGAATTTTCATTTTTGGGTGAACTATCCCTTTAAGTAGGGATGCACGATATTATCGGACTGATATCGGAATCGGCCGATAATGACTTAAAATGTAAATATCGGCATCGGCCCGATATGAAAAATTATGCCGATATGTCTTGCCGATAAGATGAATATGTTAACTCGCATGTGCTGAGGGTGTGCTAGATCATGTCAGCAGTATAGCTCATTCTTGAAGCAAAGTTTTGACTGAATGAGGAGTAGATTCACTGTTTTGGATCGCTGCATTTAAACTGAGAACGCACATACAGAATGATGCATAGCAATAGCGGGTGCAGTGGCAGCAGCGGCTATAGGAGAAAGCGCGCCGTTGTTCCATTTGGGATCATTTACTGTTGCCTGTTTCATATCCAGTCACTAGATTGCTAAATGCACATTTAAATGGTTTTATGGTGCTCTTTGTTGTAATTTGAAACCCAATGGCTATGTTTGCACATGACATGATCTGCATTTAAAATAAAACATAATTACGGCGCGCGGTCAGTGAATTCTCTTTCTCCGGCGGCGCAACGGCAAAACACACTGTTGCTCATATGAAACATTTTTCGTAAATATTATGACACAAGTGAGGTACAAAGCATTCTTTCTAAGTTAAATAATAGGTTAGCAGGCAAATGTTAGTAGCGACCATGCTTTTGGATTCATGCCGTTCGACCCCATACATTTAAAACCATAAGCGGCTATGTGTTCTGTTTTCCCGGTTGGTCACGAATTGCCACAAACTTAATAATATTTATAGTTTCTTTTCACATATCATCCCCGTCTCACCCTGTAATTTCGCAGGTTTATTTTTTTGTCATTTACTTTTAATCCATGTTGTCGTATCTTTTATGGTGGTAAACTGCGGGTGGGAAATAAAATATTTCGTGGCAATAAATTAAGAATTCGTTAATACGACTTTTTAATTCGTTCCCTTATTTTACAAATTAATAAATCGTAGGAACTAATTAACAAGTTGTAGGAAATAATTATGTCCTTTTCGTGTTCCGCAGCCCTGTCAAAGCACAGTGCACGGTAAAAAAATATTAGAAATTATAATTAAACATGACTTAGTGACTACATTTTAAAATTTTTTTTTTTAAATGTGCAAGTTAAAATTTGACGTGGTCGCATTTGTGCGAGTGCCTGATCTGCAGTGCTGAAGCGTCTGCTCCATACAGCGGGAGTTACAGAGTTACCAAGCCGTGGCATATTCAGGATTTCACTGATCACTCGAAGGGTAGTTTACACGCTTCGGGTGTAGAGCCTGGTTTGTATTTGTAGTGTCAGCACGAGTCCGGTGGTGACGGCAAAAATGACGCGACTATTCTGGAAACGATGGCGGACGGAGGATTTGGTTTTCGACTAGGGTAAAAGACCACTTGTTAAACCAGAGAAGGTAAACATGGTGGCATTCTTGTGCAAAAAAAGTGTACTGTTTTGCCAGTTGGTCACGAATTGCGACATAACTTAATAATATTTTTATTTACCCAAATCCTCACCCTTTAATTTCTTAGGTTTATTTTCTTGTCATTCACTTCATTAATCCATGTTTTCGTATCTCTTACTGTGATAAATTGCGGGTGGGAAATAAAATATTTCGTGGGAATAAATTCGTTAATAATAAATTCTACAAATTAATTCGTTCCCTCATTTTACAAACTAATAAATTAATAGATCGTAGGAACGAATTAAGAAGTTGTCGCATTGAATTATGTCCTGTTCATGTCCTGCAAAGCACCCTCACAGTCACCCAGTTTAGTTCTACTTTTCTTTTTGTTTTTGTTTTGAAATGTTGTTTTCAGATTGGGAATTCGGAAGTGAAAGCATCCGAAGTTCAGCATGAAACATAGCAAAAGTGAACTTAATTCACAAAATTCAGATCATAAATAATGCTAGCCTGCTGATGAAAAAGAAGGGATTGAATGTAAACCACTCATTACTATTTATTTAATCCTAACAAATAAGTTATTGTTAAAAACTAACTTTCCAAATATATATATATATATATATATCGGTATCGGTATCGGTATCGGCCAAAACGAGATGAAAAATATCGGCATATTGGATATCGGCAAAAATCCAATATCGTGCATCTCTACCTTTAAGATTGAGGTTTCTGTATACTACGTTGTTAAACACACATGTACACACATAAAACAGGTGTGTAAAACCAAGCATTGAGCCATATGATAAGTTTTTTCAGTAGAATGGGTCATACCAAAATGCTCAGTGACTTTTAACATGTCGCTGTCATGGGATGGCACCAATTAAATGCTTAACTGAGTCTGATGTGTAGGGCTTTACTGGCCTGCACAGAGTCCAGACCTAAGCCATTGTTCTCCTTTTGATTGAACTGAAATGCCAGCTGTAAGCCACATCCCATCAGTACCATCACAGAATATGAATAAACAAATTTGCCCAGTCAGGATGGCATCTAACTTTTATGAGAGAACTTTCCCAGATGAGTGAACATCCCAACATGCTAATGCTCACGATTATGAAATGAAATGCTCAGAAATCATGTGACCCTGGACCACAAAACAAGTCTTAAGTAGCATGGGTATATTTGTAGCAATAGCCAAAAGTACATTGTATGGGTCAAAATTATAGATTTTTTTTTTTTCATTAGGATATTACGTAAAGATCATGTTCCATGAAGATATTTTGTAAATTTCTTCCCGTAAATATGTCAAAGCTTAATTTTAATTAGTAATATGCATTGCTAAGAACTTCATTTGGACAATATTTATTTATTTATTTTTTGCACCCTCAGATTGCAAATTTTTAAATAGTTGTATTTCGGCCAAGTGTTGTCCGAGTTTAAATCTCAATTTCAAAGATAATTTTCAGATTTCAAGTGTTGTAGCTCACTTATATAATTTCAATAACACCTTGATGGATTTAGGCTTTATGAGTACTCAGCAGCATAATGCATATGAAATGCAGCACTCCTCGAGTTACTGGAGTATTAACGTCTTTGCGGATTGTGCCGACTTGCATATTATCAGTTGAGCATCTGTTGTGATGAGTTGAAATTAGATGTTAAACAGGAGCAGTATTGAATTTTAATGTGATGTATTCCTAGAGTACTGTTTTCTCTCACAAGAATCTTTCATGTTTTATTCAACAGAGAAAGACGTAACAGGATTGAGCATTTTTAACTCCAGAGGAGCGAATTAAATGGCTTGTCTTATTTCATATAAATTCAACAAAAAAGGAAGCAAAAGAACAAAAAGATTGGCATTATAATCCTTCTCGAACACCTTTGTCAAGTCTCCATGTGCTAATTTGCCTTTAAATGAGTTCTAAATGTTTTCTCTGAAGAACATGGAGAGCTATTTTCTTATTTTATTAAGTGAAATATTACAATAATACAAAGAACACCACAGAATTTATTTTGTATTCCAATATGTGGGGTTCTTGTTATGATTAATACAACACAAAAGCTGAAGGTTTAATAAATGTCACACAAAACGCATGGTAAAATCGATGTTATTGTGCTGGGAGGTAATATTGAGTCTTTGGTAAATGTGCCATAGGGTTTAATGGTAGTGTTTGATGGACTCAAATGAAAGAAAGAGATTACATCAAATAAATGTCATTATGTAAGATCAGTCGTATTAAATCAGTTGCCTTTGCAGGAAAATGATGCTGCTTTGGTACGAGGAGGGATTCAGAGTCATCATTCTTACCTCAAACCTCATCCGAGCCGATTGGTACCAGAAGACACAGGGGTAAGGTGGTCCAGTGTGGAATGGGAGGGGCTAATGTGCACTCACACAGATCTTGCAACTCTTACGTGAATGAATGTTCAGAATGAAAACGGTTATAGCTAACGGTGCAGTCAATTTAGAAACGAGCTGTTTATGTTGTGCTCTCTGTTGTACTTGCTCATTTTTTTGAATACGCCAACATTTATTTCATATCTGAAGTGAAAGTCGTGCGTTCACAAGTCCTAATGACACATTTGTCTGTTGCTATGACAACACACTGAGCCGACACTTAGAGTAAATTGAAATTAAGCTGATGTATTCTAAATAGGAGCATTGAGCTCTGCAAATCCGAATAAACCAATCATGTTGTTATAGACTCCTCTCTGACCTGAAATGGTCTGTTTAAATTAGCTACATGGACTAATTGCTTAAATGAAGCAGCGTTTTATGAAAGCTGTCCATTAATAAAGATATTCTCCATGGTGTCATATTCGTACCAGCAGAAGCTAGCAGGCAGGTCAGAGTGATGGCCAATGAATTAGCAATCGCGTTCGGTTATTAGGTTCGATTTTATTAGCGGTGTATCAGGTACAGAATACCATTAAAGAGACAAAAGCTCCAGAGTCATAGGGTCAGACTGACAGTTACTAGCTGTGGATTAGTGAGAAGGAAATGAAATCTCTAAATTGAGCAATTAATATTTAAACCCTCTGTCATACATATATTCAGACAGTCTGACATTGTACAGTATATTGGCACATTCACTCAACCTGTACTGCGAGATCAGTGTCAGTTCACTAGAGGCATGAAGTGCTGTTGGTGCTATGGCCTAGCGCTTAGTGCTATATTGTACTGTCATGTCGTTCCAAACCTGTAAGACCTGTGTTCATCTTACAAACACAAATTAGGATATTTTTGATTAATTCCGAGAGCTTTCTGACATAGACAGCAACTGACACGTTCAAGGCCCAGAAAAGTTGTAGCTTCATAATATTACGGCTGAACCACTGATGTCACATGGACTATTTTAACAATGTCCTTACCTTTCTGGTCCTTGAATGTGTCAGTTGCTTTGCTGTCTATGTAAGGTCAGAAAGCTCTCGGATTTCATCAAAAATATCTTAATTTGTGTTCTGAGATGAACAGAGGACTTGCAGGTTTGGAACAACATGAGGGTAAGTAATTAATGACAGAATTTTCATTTTTAGGTGAAATAATCGTTTAAGTTAGAGTGTTGCTTATCACCAGTAATTGATGTAATTGGTGCATATGTCACCAATTCTTGTGATACAGTGGCATTCAAAAGTTTGGGAATCCCTTGCAGAATCTGTGAAAATGTGAATAATTTAAAAAAAAAAAAAGATAGATCATACAATATTCATGTTATTTTTTTTAATAAGCACTGTCTGGAGTAAGATGTTTTACATAAAACATGCTCCAGAAGAAAACACGATGCAGAGCTGAGGGTGAAAACTTTTGAATTTGAAGATGAAGGTCAATTGTACTTAATTTGTATTCCAGGAAACATGCAAGTATCTTCTGTTACTTCCGAACGGCAGTACTAAATGGAAAAAATATATATATTTAAAAAAATAAAATAAGAAAATTTTGGACATCTTCATCATGTTCAAAAGTTTTCACCCCCTGGCTCTTAATGCATCGTGTTTCCTTCTGGAGCATCAGTGAGTGTTTGAACCTTCTGTAATAGTTGCATATGAGTCCCTCAGTTGTTCTCAGTGTGAAAAGATGGGTCCTAAAATCACACAGTCACTGCTGGAAAGGGTTCAAATATGCAACAGATGCTGGAAAACTGAAGAACCTGCAAGACCTAGAGGATTTTTCTGAAGAACAGTGCTCAGTTGAACTGTTCAGAACAAACAAAGGCCTCGTAGGACTCGTAAACAACAAAAAAAAAACACTGTATTGCATTTTAAATTTTCATTTATACATTATAGAAATTATAGGAATTGATTCTAGCCCTAGTTATTAACAAAAACATAAATTTGCTGCTTATTGTGCCCCCTAGTGTGTTTGTGTGTCTGAGTACTGAGTGAGGTTGGGAGGACCATGGTGGAATGGTTGTGAAATCTGCTTTTCTCATGAAAATTGCAAAGCTTTTAAACAGCAACGATTTTTTCCCTGTCACGATAGTAAGGTATATTTCAGCTGTTGGAATTGGCTAAGTAAATGCTAGGTGCAGTTGTGTGAAGGCCAGAGTATTTTGTCAATGTATGTAGAATGCACCCTCTGTTCCACGCAAAAATTCACTTTACCAACCTGTCTCTATCCGCTTCAGACCGCAGTGAAGCACAATGAATATCATTACAGGTCTGACGTGTCTTCCCATCTGGTTCTGTCTGATCCCAGGTATCCTTTCTATATTGCGGCCCAATCCACATTCTCATTATTATTCACACAGACGAAGGTTCTTCCTCTCAAGTCTCTTCTGAAGGGCTTTTCTGCTGCCTTTATTGTAATGGCTCCAATCTGAATCCATATTGATTTGTTCTCCTAGAGCCTTATGGGAATATGCTATAACCAGTCTGTCATGACAAGTCCCCACACTCCTCCAATCTTAAGTTACTGGACTTGTCTAAGAGAAGTCTAGCACGTTAAAGACTTCTTCTGCATGTATGTGGGCACTTGTAGAATGCAAAATCTTATGAAAGTTAAAATGTTAACTAGTAAAAAATTAAGAAATTGACCTAGGGCATAAATTGATTTATTTCTGTGGGCCTTAGTAAAGATAGAGCCCATATTTTTATTGACGTGAATGAAAATGCATATGTGACTTTGAACCATTGTAGCAATAGCCAAAAATACATTGTATGGGTTAAAATTATCAATTGTTCTTTTATGCCAAAAATCATTAGGAAATTAAGTAAAGATCATGTTCCATGAAGATATTCTGTAAATTTCCTACCGTAAATATATCAATACTTAATTTTTTATTAGTAATATGCATAGCTACGAACTTTATTTGGACAACTTCAAAGGTGATTTTCTCAATATTTTGATTAGTTTTTTTGCACCCTGATTCCAGATTTTCAAAAAATTTATCTTGGCCAAATAAAAATAACTGGGCATATAACAGAAACAAGCCAAATATGACATGGCCCAGTCGCCATTTCAGGATCTGATATCTTGTGCATGACCTTTTTTAACATTTTGATGATTCACGCCCTTTATTAGTAAATATGCTGCCTGTATCTTTATGACAGGATGTGGATGAGTCCTCTGTACCCCAGGTTACCGGAGGGAAGTCCGGGAACAGCGGGAGAGTCTCCAACCAACTTCAAAAGAGACCTGCTGGAATACCTGGAAGCATACCGGGCTCCAGAGCTCGCTGAGTGGATTGACCGCATCAAACAGCATGATCTGTCAGAAACAAGGTGAGAATCTTAACAAGTGAAAGAGCCATTATTTAAATTAGAAAGATGACGGGATATTAGACTAGCATAGTCAGACCTTTGACTGACTTCAAAAAGCATCCACAATGCTGCTTATTCTGGCAGAAACCATCTATTTTGAGACTGTCTGATTGACATGTAAATCAACTGGTTTGATTTGTTTTTTTCATGCCTTTTAGTTGTGGTTTTTTTTTTTAAGTGGATGTGACCATTGTGACCCTGTACCACAAAATTTGTGACCCTGGACCACAAAACCTTAAGTAGCACAGGTATATTTGTAGCAATAGCCAACAATACATTGTATGGGTCAAAATGATCAGTTTTTATTTTATGCCAAAAATCATTAGGATGTAAAGTAAAGATCATGTTCCATGAAGATATTTTGTAAATTTCCTATCATAAATATATAAAAAAAATTCATTTGGACAACTTTAAAAGCAATTTTCTCAATATTTTGATTTTTTCACACTCTCAGATTCCAGATTTTCAAATAGTTGTATCTCTGCCAAATATTGTCCGATTATAAATCTCGATTTAAAAAAAATCACCCTTATGACTGGTTTTGTGGGCCAGGGTCACAAATTATGTTTTTGAAAGCTCACCAAGCTTTTATTAATGTGTGTGTATATATATATTTTTATGTATATATATATATATATATATATATATATATATATATATATACACACACACACACATTAATAAAAGCTTGGTGAGCTTTCAAAATATGCATATATATATATATATATATATATATATATATATAATTTATTCCTGTGGAGGCAAAGCTGAATTTACAGCAGCCATTACTTCAGTCTTTAGTGTCATGTGATTCTTCACATATCATTCTAATATGCTGATTTGGTGCTCAAGAAGCATTTTTTTGTTATCAATGTTGAAAACAGTTGTGTTGTTTAATATTTTTGTTAATTCCTCAATTAAAACACAACAGAGTACAGTTTGTAGACTTTGTGATCAGAATATCTGTCCATCCAAATGAAATTATTTTTCACAGACTATACAGTTCTGTTCATAAATATCTAGTTTATTTGCATTTTGATTTCTTAAAAAAAACTCCACTAATATGACTAGGTTAATTTGATAAATTCTGAAAATTGCTAAAACTAATCACACCTTTATATTGATTAATTGATTTAATTTAATTATTTTTTATTTATTTTTTATAGGGTGATTAATATTATAGATAATATCATTTAAATTAAAAAAAAAAAAAAAAATGTTTTTATGAAAATAAAAACTTCATAAATATGTTTTCTTATATAGGGTATATCTCATTGGTTCAACTCCAGGAAGATATCAGGGACCTGCCATGGAGAAGTGGGGCCATCTACGATTGAGAAGAGTAATGTTTTTATGTGATTCCACAATCTTTTTGTGTGATTCAAGTTCTTTTTCCTTCAAAGGCTGTGGTTCTTTTGTGCCCTAGACTTAAAAATGATTGATGTTCATGAAAAAGAACTGTATGCCTGCAGGATGCCTTGGAGACGTACTCTTCATGCCTTTTTTATTCAGGGAATACAGATAACGCAGGCAGAGTGAGGTGTTGGATTGGTCTTGGCAAGATTAAAAAAAAACTGAGTTTCTGTATTGAAATGAAGTGACACTGAACTCATAGAACATTTTTTAAACAGTGCTTTGATACGACTGACTCGCACAGAGCACTCTGTTTACACCTTCATAAGAATAATGCCACATCAGTGGATCTCAACTGATGGGTCATGAACCAAAAATAGGTCAGGGACTGTATTGAAAAGATTGCTGACAGCAGAGCAAAATAATACAAATGCACATAATAACATGCAACTGACTATATAATCATGCATACTTAGAATGGTTAGAATAAATAGTCTTATCATCTTTTAAAAGAACGGTAAAAACACTTTTCGTCTCTTCTGTTGTTAACGTCAAAGGCCATATGTCCAATTTTGTTGCTTGTTAATTCATTTGTCACTTGATAAAAGCTAGCCAAATTAGACACATGCAAATATTGACGTAGTGTGACATCCACTCGTTGTTTTTGTTTCTCTCAGCTGCTCAGCGAGCACGCAAAGCCCGTGCAGAATGAAGAGCGATGGCACGTGGTCGGCCAGTTCTCCAGTATTGGCTCCATGGGACTTGATCAGACTAAATGGTTGGCAACTGAGTTCCAGCGCACTCTGACCACACTGGGGAAGGCAGGGAAATCATTAGCCAGTCCAGAAACACAGATGCTCCTGGTGAGTGTTTCGAACAACCCCCGCAGAGCATGCTAAAACGGTGAAAGGATCTGCTCGTATCGCTGCCGTAACCTCTCTGGAATGCGAACGACGTGGCCAGATGGATATTACAATAAACACAGTTACATATTCTCTTACCAGCTTGCGTATCTATCAGGATAAATGAGCCCTCAATTGTGTCTCCGTTTTAATTAGGTTAGATTCAAGGAGGGACGCCAGAGCGCACATGTGCGTCTGGCTGTTTCTGCATGTTCCTTGTTCGCGCATTTCAGTATATAATTCCTCTGAGCTATGAAATTTGAAATTTGTTGACATCCCGCGTGTTTAATTAGCAATTAGTATTCATAGCATGTTCCCATTTGCTATACTTGAATTCCAATTTTGCAAAAAAGAAAACCTTTTCATGTCTCTCTCTGCACGAGCTGTTAGAGACAATAGTTACAAGAAGAATTCTCATCCATCTTTTTATTTGCATAACAATATCTGCTCAGATAGAGGGATAGAAGATTGATTTCCGTCTGATGCAACTATTGTTAAATGTCAGTTGAATAGGCAAGGCACCACACGGGGAGTCTTCAGCACAGAGAAAGATGGTAGACAGTACCATCAAGCATTAAATGGCACTGTGTCATCTCTAAAGACCGAAGGCTCTTATAATTAGTGGGCTTCAGAAACTCTTTTGAACTGTTGAGGTGATTCAGTTCCATAACTGTTAAGGAAGGGTGAAATTATTCAGAAATTCTAAAGGTAGACCTTTAAAGAACACATACGCACAAAAATACTTTTCTGTTGCGATCAGATCTGTATTGTGTGAGTCATACAGTTTAATTCTGTCCAGTTCATTAGTGTTAGTTCCTTAGATAGATAGACACAGTGCCTTGCGAAAGTATTCATACCTATTCAATTTACACTCCATACACCATAATGACAAAGCAAAAAACTGATTTGTGACAACTTTGCAAATATATTAATAATAAAACACATAAGTTTTCATACCCTTAACTCAGTTCTTAGTTGAAGCACCTTTACAGCCTCAAGTCTTTTTGGTTTGATGTGACAAGCTTTGCACATCCGCATTTAGCAATTATCTGCTATTCTTTGCCTCACCTCTTCACCTCTCAAGCTCTGTCAGCTTGGATGGGCCCTGGCAGATATTTACAGGTTTCTCCAGAAATATTTGATTGCGTTCAACCCCAGGCTCTGGGCCACTCAAGGACATTACAGAGTTGTCTATGAGCCACTCTTGCTGTATGCTTAGGGTCTTTGTTCTGTTGGAAGTTGAACCTTCTGCCCAGTCTGAGATTCTGAATGCCCTGAACTGCGTTTTTTAGTAAGGCTATCTCAATATTTTGGTGCATTGAGCTTTCCTTCTACTCTGACAAATCCCTCAGTCCCTGCTGCTGAAAAACAGCCTCACAGCATGAGGCTGCTAACAGCACACTTTACTTTTGGAATGTTACTCTGCAGTGCTTGGTTTCCTTCAAAGATTATGCTTGGATTTGAGGTTCACCAGACCAGAGAATCTTGTTTCTCACAGTCTGAGGGTCCTTTAGGTGTTTTGTTGCAAATTCCAAGTGGTTTTTCATGTGTTTTCACTGAGGAGAGGATTGAGTTTGGCCATACCGCCATATAGAACGGATTGTTGTAGGGTTGCAGTGATGTTTGTCCTTCTGTAGGTTTCTTCCATCTGCATGTATGATCACTGAGCTCAACTAGAGTGACCATCAACTTCTTGGTCACCAGTATAACCGAGACCTTTTTCCATCAATTGTTCAGTTTGGCCAGGAGGCCAGCTCTAGGAAGAGTCCTAGTTGTTTCAAGCGTCTTCCATTATGGATAATGGAGGCTACATGCTTCTGTGAATTCTCAATGCAGCAAAATTTCTTTTCTAGGACTGTTTCCCAGATCTGTGCCTTGACACAAGCCTGTTTTCTGTGCCTTGACGCAAGCCTGGTTTCTGAGCTCTACAGGCAGTTATTTCAACCACAGAGCTTTGTTTTTGCTCAGATATGCATTTTTAGCTGTTAGACCTTTTCTGAGAGGTGTGTGCCTTTCCTATATATATATATATATATATATATATATATATATATATATATATATATATATATATATTTTTTTTTTTTTAGTTTTTTAAATTGCCACAGAGTATCATATCTACAAGCGATATGAGTGCTAGATAGATAGATTTTCATGTCAGATAATCCTTCAGAAATTATTCTAATATGCTGATTTGGTGCTCAAGAAACATTTCCTCTTATTATCAGTTGTGCTACTTTTGTGGAAACTGCAGTACTTTTTCGGGATTCTTTGATAATGGAAAGTCCAAAAGAACAGCATTTCTTTGAAATAGAATTTTTAACAATGTAAAAGTCTGCTACTTTTGATCAACTGAATCCATTATTGAATCCCTAAATAATTAATTTCTTAAAAAAAAAATGACAGGTGGCTACAGGACATTTTTTACTGTATCAGACTTGAAAAGTGAAGATGAAGATGCTCACTCTCTGGCTCACTTAAAAACTTTTTGGACTTTTTTTTTTATTTACTTAAGATGTAAATATTTACTTATTTACATATTAGTTAATTATAACTCTTATTTTACTTTTTTAATTGTTTCTCTGTCCATTAATAATGGACAGTATCTTATTGTTTAACTTGTTGTCATTATTCCAATCTTTATTGTCACACAGAATACCAGTAAAAAGCCTTGGAGTCAAAAAAAAAAAAGACAGAATGCTTAATCAATTTAAACAGATTAAACATTTAATCAAATTGACATAAACTAAAAAATGAAATGTTCTGTCATTTCTAGGTTTATCCGTCTGTGGAAAATGTGAGAACCAGTTTGGAGGGCTACCCAGGTATCATTCATTCTTTTATTCTGAAAATATAAATAAATAAAAAAAATATTCCTCACACCTCCACAATCGTTATATGACAACTGACTGTTCTTATCCCGACAGCTGGGGGATCTTTACCCTACAGCATACAGACAGCTCAAAGACAGCTCTGGCTTCACTCGTACTTCCAGTAAGTTCTTCTATCTTTGTGAACCTCCCCCCACCCCATGCACACACACACACACACACACTCACTTTGACAATATACTCATCAATATTCATCCTAAAATGACCGTTTTTAAATGTTACCATAAATATTCTCCTGAAAAGGCTCCTCAGCAATGCTCCAGACCTCGTGATCTAAACAGCTGCCTTTCCCCAAGAGTTGTCTGACCCTTAAATTGCTCCTTAGAAATTTCAGTTGGGTTCTTATCCCATCTCTCCCATCATTTTAACACATTATCACCATAAATAAGCTATTTTACTGGTCGCCTCAATTTTGCTAAGTGATCAGAGATGGGCCTATTGCGATGTAGATTCAATCTCAGTCCCCCTCTGGAGTGCGCACTCCACTTCTTCTCAGTATATTTAAATGAGTCCATGTAGACTTCTGTATTCATGCCTGAATGCTGACAGCAATCAGACAGAAAGCTCTCCTCTTCGTCTGCACAGTACGCCCTAAAGCATCATCTCTCTGCACCTGCAAATGGCATGAAATGCTTCTTTGGGTGTTTTTGCACCTAGGAAAGGTATATCAGCAGGTGTTTCTCCATTTTCTTTCTTTCCTTGCCTAACATTTTTTCAATCTCTCCTCTAAACAGTGGCTGGCATGCTGATGTTACTGGTAGGAGCAATGCAATGCCCCACATTAAAACCTACATGAGAGTTTCACCGGACTTCACACAACTGGCCTGGTTCCTTGTCACAAGGTTAGAATGATAAAGTAACTTGCTTGCTAAATTTTATTCATTTTAGGCCTGTTTGACAGTCAGCATTTCAGATTAAATATAGCTACTCAAGTTTAAAGCTTTTATTTTTATATTTTCAGTTTTTACTTTAGCTACATTTTTATTCATTTGTATGTGCTTTTTTCATTTTTATTTTATTTTTTAATATTACTGTTTAGGTGTACTTTATTTTAATTTCAGTTTTGGTTAAGTTTAATTTTGTTTTAGTGCTTCTAGTTTTTCACTTTAAATTTTAAATTTAAATTTTTAGATCATCAAATTCAAATTTCAAAATCAAATTTAAAATTTAAATTTTCAAATTCATCAAACTCAAAACTTATTTTTATTTACATTTTTATTAAAAGGTCAAACTTTTAAACTTTTATTATTATTACTTTAATTAATTTAAATCATTTATTATTTTATTATTATTTTAAACTTTTAGTAGTTTTATTAAAAGTTTTTAGTAGTTTTAGTAAACGATAATAACCTTTGTGCCAAGCTTGTTGAATGCATCTTAAAGGAGAAGTCTACTTCCAGAACAAAAATTTACAGATAATGTACTCACCCCCTTGTCGTCCAAGATATTCATGTCTTTCTTTCTTCAGTCGTAAAGAAATTATGTTTTTTGAGGAAAACATTTCAGCATTTTTCTCCATATAATGGACTGATATGGTGCCCCTGGAGTTTTTATGGTACGATTGGAGTTTTCTGACATACCCTAACTGTCTTCAACCAGAATACACAGAGTTCAAGCAGAGCAAGACAAGACAAGTGTTTGAGATTAAAAAGTATTTAAATTTTATTTTTTAATGAAAATAACCGATCGTTTTGCTAGATAACACCCTTCTTCCTCGGCTGGGATCAATTACAACCGCATTTGGGATCGTCTGAAGCCGCATTTAAACTGCATTTTGGAAGTTCAAACTCAGGGCACCATAGCAGTCCATTATATGGAGAAAAAATGATGTTTTCCTCAAAAAACGTAATTTTTTAACGACTGAAGAAAGAAAGACATGAACATCTTGGATAACAAGGGGGTGAGTACATTATCTATAAATTTTTGTTCTGGAAGTGGACGTCTCCTTTTTTGTTTTTGTTGTTATTTCACATTCAAGCTGTTTTAGCCATGAGATTATGAAGTGTTTATCATATATCAGTTCAGATCGCAATTTTGTCAGTCATCACCGAATTGTACATCACTATTAAATAACAAAAACAGTCTAGAAGGAAATACACAGTTTCAGACATAATTGCATCAACATTGAAATCAGTTTGTGGTTACTCATAGGTTTCGTCGATGATGAATACAGTATATGTGATTGTGTTGGTCTGTTACAATTAACACCAAAACACATCTTTATTGCCATGAATATTTCATGTTAATGCCGAGCCGGATGAGATCAGCACCGTTTCTGCTTTTTTGTTCTTCACATAGCTGCCAAAATAATGCTCTTGGCAGACAAGTCTTGTTTTTCTCTGATCCCTGGCAGATTTGTCTCTTCTGTGCTGTATTGATAGTGTTTCACTTCAAGGGTCCCTTAGGCCCTGTAAATGTACATTTACACAACATATACCTGATATATTTGTTTATTTAAGATTATTCCATCCAGTTTCACTGGCCGTTTCTTAGCTGCAAAATCATAACCATTCTCCTGTTTCTTTAGTCTGGGAGGTTATGAGTTTGTTAGTTAGTGCATTGGACTCTGGACCATTAACAAGTTTCCTTGAACTCCTCACGCAGCAGTGGTTTTACAGATAATTAAAGCCCTTTAGGGCAATCGGTCAATTGTAGTGGTAAAGACTTGTCTTGGTGGTGAAGTGGTGTGGACAAGCGCCAGGTGGGTTATAAAACGCAATGACGTGCTAAAAGAACACTCTTCTCTTTGATTATCTTTCAAATTAGATCCAAGAATAGCATGTTAAGTTCAGCAGCTGAAAGCTTGTATTTTGTCTCTTTTGCCATAGAAAACCAATCGCTGAGAGAGATTCTGGTTTTAAAACCCAGAAGATACACCACTGTTATACCAGCGAACAAAGATATTTGTTATTCAAATCTTTTAACACACGATGTTCCTGTGGCATTGAACCCCACATGATTTTCATCTCAAGCCAGCATGAATGGCCAGTGTTCCTGCGGCATTTCTCAAAGCACTGGCTTTAATCGTGGTTGAAATGCACAGGGAGACCGAGGGAGATTGTGAGCAGTGTCTCTAGGTCAGTCGTGTCCGGCAATGAGTTATTCATAGACCTTTTTTATGAAGATTAAAGCCTGCTGTGGATGCGAAGCCTTCAGGCATAGCCTGTCATTCTTAAACTTCTAAGTCCAAAACGCATTAATTATTCAGTAATTGCATTCTGAAAAATATCTCCTCAACAATATCCTTTAGCTTTGACGTGTTTAATGCTAACACTTCTAGTTTAGGTGACATTTACATAATTGTTTGACTTTGAAACATGGTGAAACTTCATCTGCTGGTATTATCCTCCGCAGTGCCAATTTATCAAAAGCTGCCTGGGGCGCCCTGGAGAAGAACAACACTCAGATTATGGTTCGCTCCTACGAACTGGGAGTCCTCTACCTGCCTTCAGCCTTTGTGAGTATTGTGACACAATACTGAGATCTTGCCTGTTCGAATGCCTGTGCATTTTTGACCTTCCGCTAAGACCAATTAAAATCAGATGGTCCTTATCTAGTACAAGCTATGTTAGGTGAAGTTGGCCCATCAGAGCATCCTAAACAGCCTGGTTAAGACTGGTAAACCACCTGGTTATGAAGCACATGATAAGATGGTAAATGTCATTCCCACTAATTTATTAAAGGGTTAGTTCACCAAAAAACTGTCATTAATTACTCACCATCATGTCATTCCAAACCTGTAAGACCATATTTCATCTTCAGACCACAAATTAAGATATTTTTGATGAAATCCGAAAGCTTTCTTACGCTTGGAAAGGTTATGGAAAATCATTGAATTTACTATGGAAACCATGTTACAGTTGAGGTCAAAAGTTTATGTCCCCCTTTTAGAATCTGCAAAATGTTCATTATTTTACCAAACTAAGGGATCATACAAAATGCATGTTATTTATTTATTTAGTATTGACCTGAATAAGATATTTCACATAAAAGATATTTACATATAGTCCACAAGAGAAAATAATTACCCCATTTAAATGTTCACATCCCCTTGATTCTTAATACTGTGTTGTTACCTGAATGATCCACAGCTGTTAGTGATAGTTGTTCATGCATCCCTTGTATTTCTTGAACAGTTAAACTGCCTGCTGTTCTTCAGAAAAATCCTTCAGGTCCCACAAATTCTTTGGTTTTTCAGCATTTTTGTGTATGTGAGCCCTGACTGTGTGATTTTGAGATCCATCTTTCCACACTAAGGACAACTGAGGGACTCATATGCAACTATTACAGAAGGTTTAAACGCTCATTGATGCTTCAGAAAAAAAAAAAAAAATGCATTAAGAGCCAGGGGGTGAAAACTTTTTGAATTTGAAGATGAGAGTAAATTTAACTTAATTTGTCTTATGGGAAACATGTTAGTATCTGTTGTAGCTTCTAAAGTGCAGTACTAAATGAAAAGATATGATATTTAGGCAAAATAATAAAATATAGTAAAAATAAGTAAAATAATAATATAAAATATATTAATAAAAATGTACACATCTCCATTCTGTTCAAAAGTTTTCACCCCAGACTCTATAAGCATTTAAGCCCAGTATTAAGAATCAAGGGGATGTAAACTTTTGAATTTTTATAAATTCAGCTATTATTTTCTCTTGTGGACAATCTTATTCAGGTCATTACTTAAACAGTAACATGCATTTTGAATGTTCACTCTTATTTTGGTAAAATGATTAACTTTTTTTAGATTCTGAAAGGGGGTGTAAACTTTTGACATCAACTGTAACTTTAAGCAAAATTAGTATTACTTACTAAATATTTATTACTGGTCTGTGAGGCGAGCACTTTAGTCTTTTTACAGCATGGTGTTAGTTAAACAGTAACAGATCTCCAGTAAAACCCCCAAGAGGAGACACCAAGAGAATGAGCTCAACAGAGACTAAAAGACATCTGTAGAGTCTCTGAGCGTACTTCTAGACTACTCTAAATGTGTGTAAATACTATACAAAATTCGAGTAGATCTCTTATTTCACCATATGTAGAGAGAGCTTTTGTGTAACGCTCACATACTCGCAGGGTAATTTGTCCTTGTTGTCAGGGTAGGTCTTAGAATTACTTCAAAAGTTGCTAAGCAACAGTATGGTTCAGTTCTCTTGCCGTGGGAAAAAAAGAGTGGGGAAAAGCATGAGTTTGAAAGAGGATAGTGAAAGGTTGTGCTCTTATTCAAAAGGGATGTGTTGTATCTTTTTTTTTTTTGTGGCCTGAAGCGTCTTTGTTTTAGTTGAACACAATCTCGTTTATGTCATGGTTATTTCTTGCTAGAGGTCATTTTTGAGTAACTCATAAGGTTTGTTACATTATAATGGATCCATAATTAGCCATTTTTTGGGTTGTCTAATCTGCTTCACTTAGCATGTTTTTAGGACAATATATTCGCTTCCAATTCGTATTATCATATTTGGTTGGTTGCTTGAGTTACAAATAAGGCAGCATGTTGACTATTGAAGTTATTTTTACAACTATAGAGGTCATGCTCCATAATTTTCATAATGAGTCACGTTTTTTTGTTTGTCTCAGTGTGGTGCTTTAATTAAAGTTCTTTTATTTAAGAAAGTCTAAGGTCAGGCTGTTTAAGATCACTGGAGTACAAATTACATTTTGTTTTTGCTCTTAACGAAACACCTCTGACAGCATGTTTGCAAGTTTCAGTACAGCATCACGTTGTCTCAGTCATGCTGTGTTGCCTAAAATCAGAACCAGTGGTTATTAGTGAGCCAATCTCACCCTTGTCCTCTTTTACCACCAGCAAAGCTGGTTGACTTAACAAAGCATGTTCCTGAAGTGAGATGCAGCTGATGAGTCATGTTTTCCTTAATACAGGATTTCATAATTTTGTCCATTTTTCTGATTTAGTATTCACATAATACTAACTCCCCTAAGCAGTCAAGGCCATTGCAGAAATTTAGAAGGAAATGAATGTTCTGTATATGTACAAAGATTGAGATGAACTTAATTGCACTATCAATTGAAACTAAAAATTAACCATGTTGTGAAAAAGGCTGAATTAAACTGAAATTATGTTTCTGAGGTCAAAAGTTTACATAAACCTTGCAGAATCTGCAAAATATTAATTTTACCCAAATAAGAGGGTTAATACAAAATGCATGTTTTTTTGTTTTTTTTTAATTTAGTACCGACCTGAATAAGATATTTCACATAAAAGGTGATTACATATAGCCCACAAGAGAAAATAATACTTGAATTTATAAAAAAATGATCCCGCTCAAAAGTTTACATATGCTTGATTCTTAATACTGTGTTGTTACCTGAATGATCCACAGTTTTTTTTTGTTGTTGTTGTTTTTTTAGTGATAGTTGTTCATGAGTCCCTTGTTTGTCCTGAACAGTTAAACAGCCTGACCTGTTGTTCTTCAGAAAAATCTGGCACTGAGGACAACTGAGGGACTCATATGCAACTTTTACAGAAGGTTCAAACTCTCACTGATGCTCACTGGTAGTTGCATGTGAGTCCCTCAGTTGTTGTCAGTGTGAAAAGATGGATCTCAAAATCATACAGTCATTGTTGGAAAGGGTTCAAATACACAAAAATGCTGAAAAACCAAAGAATTTATGGGACCTGAGGGATTTTTGTAAAGAACAACAGGCAGTTTAACTGTTCAGGACAAACAAGGGATTCTTGAACAACTATCAGAAATCAATGCAAAACAAAACAGCTGTGGATAATTCAGGTGACAACACAGTATTAAGAATCAAGTGTGTTTAAACTTCAGTACTAAATAAAAAAATAACATGCATTTTGTATAATCCCTCTTATTTTGGTAAAATAATATTTTGCAAATTCTGCAAGGTTTGTGCAAATTTTTGACTTCAACTGTACATGGCGTTCTGTTTAGTGAATTCATTTTTGTTTTGTGTTTGCTTATACAAACTGTCGGTTGAGTTGTAATTATATTCTGTCATAGCCAACAATCCCTAATATTCCTGGTTAACCACTTAAGCTCTAACCTATTTGGATGTTTACTCTTTGGCATCCTCTTCAACAACCCAATTTGCTACTTGTTTTTAACTGTAACCGAAAGCAGCTGTGGCTACAGAGAACAGCTGGATTCAATAGACATGCAAGATGCAAGTCAAAAACATAAGAACCAGGAATGTAAATAATGAGAAAGCTAGTGCTACATCAATTAAATATGCTTAAACTCTGTCAATATGTCTGCCTGCTGCCAACTGAGCAGAAATTCAGATAAATTGCTCAATTATTAACTCACTCTCATGTTACTCCAGACCACATTAACCTCAATGATGCTTCTGCTTAAACACCAAGACGTGTTTACTAGTTACGCAAGCACAGTTTATCTGCATTATCTGTGACAGCTGAGATTCAACTAGTCTGAATTTGAAGGTTATGTGGGAGTTTTTGTTCAATGTTTTGTTTTATTTTTTGGTACTGTTGTTATTATTATTTATATTAGGAATTTCCCAACTCCAGTCCTTGCACCCCCCGCTCTGCATATTTTGTATGTATCTCTTATCACGTACAATGTTTGTTCTATTTGACCGTGAGTGCCCTGCGAAGTGGACATCACAGGATATTCTGCCATGATTCCAGATCGAAATGAGTGTAGCCTATATGTTCCACTCAAAGGGCATTGAAGTGTGCAAGACGTGAGTTTAAATTTTATTAATTTACAGAGGTATATGATGTCACACTTATACTTCTCTAAGTTTCGTCTGTGTGTGAAGACGCTGCAGGCAGCGACGCAGTGCAAATCCATGAATGAATGTTCCGAAGTGAAGTAAACTTAAACGGATTTCCCCTGCTCAGGGAGTAGGGAGCAATGAACACTATGTGAGAACAAAAGTTGCCGGTCAAAAGTTTGGAATCAGTAAGATTTTTAATGTTTTTAAAGTTTCTTATGCTAATCAAGGCTGAAAGCTGGGATCAAATCAAGGATCAAAGCTGAATTTTCAGCATTATTACTCCAGTCTTCAGTGTAAAATGATGCTTTAGAAATCATTCTAATATGCTGATTAATTATCAGTGCTGGAATAATATATTTTTTTTAAATTTGTGATACTTTGATGAATAAAAAGTTCAGCTAGTTTGAAGTTTGAAGGTTATTTGGGATTTTTTTGTTGAGTTTTGTTTTAGTTTTTTTGTTGTTTTTTTTGGTACTGTTGTTATTATTATTTATATACACACTGCCGGTCAAAAGTTAGGAATCAGTATGATTTTTAATGTTTTTAAAGAAGTTTCTTATGCTCATCAAGGCTGTTTTGCAGTTGTGCTTTTCAGGATTCCTTGATGAATAAAATGTTAAAAATAACAGCATTTATTTAAAATAGAAATCTTTTCTAAGGATATACACTGCGGTTCAAAGGTTTGGGGGCAGTGTATTTATTCTTTCTTTTTTTTTTTTTTTGAAAGAAATTAATACTTTCATTCAGCAAGGATATTAAATTAATAAAAAAAAAAAGTAAAGATTTATGTTATTGGAAAAGATTTATATTTTGAATTAAGGCTGTTATTTTTAACATTTTATTCATCAAAGAATCCTGAAAAAAGTATCACAGGTTCCAAAAAAATATTAAGCAGCACAACTTTTTCCAACAAGTGTTTTAATAATAAATCAGCATATTAGAATGATTTCTGAAGGATCATGTGACACTTAAGACTAGAGTAGTGGCTGATGAAAATTTAGCATTGCATCACAAGAATAAATTATATTTCAAAGTATATTAAAATAGAAACCGAAATGTTATTGTAGTAACATTTCAAGATATTACTGTTTTTTTTCTGTATTTTTGATCAAATAAATGCAGCCTTGATGAGCATAAGAGACTTCTTTAAAAACATTAGAAGTCTTCCTGATCCCAAACTTTTAAACAGTAGTGTATATTTTTATTTACTTTATTTTTTTATTTTTTGTCTAAGTATATAACAGGATGTCTGAGCGTATAATATAGGATGTCAGTTCTGGTGGTCTTAAATCAGGGTAAAGTGTTTTTTAGAAAAAGCAGTTTTTATATGTAATTAATCTCAATGGTTGAAAGTCCTTAATGTTGGTTTGATTGCTTCTATTGTCCTCATTTGTAGGTTGTTTTGGACAAAAGCATCTGCTAACTAAATAAATGTTAATATCAATGTAAAAGTAAAAAAAAAAACTTCCCACTTTATTGAGTTTCTAGGTCGCTTCCTTTTTTTTTTTTCCATCACAAATAGCAGGACAGTGTTTGCGTTCTGCCTGCACCTGCTGCATCTCTCTGGGTTTTGTGAAAGCTTTAGCTGTCTGAGTCTGGGTGATATATTCCCCACTGCCCTTTAAATCTATCCAGCCCCCTCCATCATCATGCCCACCACACAAATAAGAGTTTAGCTTCCCTCAGAACAGCCCTGTACCCCTCTGGCTTTTTCCACAGAAAACAGGATGAGTAAATGCACACGTCCTCATTAGAGCTTGACGATCCCTTTTGTCACATGTTGTCTCCATCATATGAGTTTAGGGGAGTCATGGCATATCATCAGGTCTATTCATATGGGGTTAAAGTAAATGGGGCTTTAAATGGGTTTGGGCTTTTTTTGGAACAATGTGAATAATGCACTCTTTTTTTATAAAAATAAGAAGTAATATAATAAGTAATAATATGCAGCCTCTTTTGCAGTGTTGCTGTCATTAATGTTTTAATAATTTGTGTGAACAGTGAGAGTTCTGTGCAATAAGCAATTTATATTTATTTATATGCTGCACATCCATATTGAGTATTAATACATGTGCTTTCTCTTTGTATGTGTAGAATATGAGCACGTTTCCGGTGGAGAAGAACGTGTTTCCGGTCTCCAGCTCCTCCAAAGGCTTCCCAGTGCCTTTTGACCTCCCACCTCAGCGTTACTCAAGCAAAGGTGAGACTGAACATTGCGTCATTCCCCAAAAGAAACTCGACTAAGATTCGTTGTAGTCCAACCTTCATTAAAATGTCAGAGATGTTCCTCTGAACTCTGAACAACCACACACATTTAAAATGACAGCTTTACACTTCAATGAGGCATTTGCATCAAAGTTTAAAGGTTTGCTTAATACGTAAAAAGTACACTGAATCATCGCTTGAAGAAAGGTTAACCTTTACTTTGAAATTCAGAGTTCAGATGATACCTCCGGAAACACTCTGTAGATATTAATTGCACAACGCAAAAAAGCAAATGAAAGCTTGCAGGGCAGGACAGTATCCATGCTAAATAAATTATTTTGATACAAGTGTCTTAATCTCTCAAACACTTGTTCGTTTTGTAGCTCTATGCATTCTGCTTCATTATAGCAGCCCTTTGCATAGTGAATAAGTGTGTTTTTCAAGTGTATATCACTGTATGTGATGAGCAAGGTGTTCAAAGACAGCTTCTCGTGATGGCAAAGTGCGTATTTTAATTGCTGACAGCGGTGAAGCACAAGGGGTGTGCATGACACAATTAATGGCCATTTCATTTGCTGCACAGTGGTGTGCTCTGAGCCATCAAATAGAATTAATAATGAGGGAACATGACATTTATTGCCACCTGAATTCTCTCATGTTCTCATTTAATAATAAATGATTGATCAGAAATCAAAAAATAAAATATTCATTGATATTCATACATCTGGCTAGTCAATTATATATACAACCAGTCAAAAGTTTTTGAACAGTAAGATTTAAAAATTTTTTTTTTTAAAGAAGTCTCTTCTGCTCACCAAGCCTGCATTTATTTGATCCACAATACAGCAGAAGCCATAATATTCTGAAATATGTGTAATATTTAAAATAACTGCTTTATATTTAAATATATTTTAAAATGTAATTTATTCCTGTGAACAAAGCTAAATTTTCAGCATCATTACTCCAGTTTTCAGTGTCACATGATCCTTCAGAAATCATTATAATATGCTGATCTGCTGTATAATAAACATTATTATTATTATTATTATGATCAATATTTACAACAGTTGAGTATATTTTTTTCAGGATTCTTATAGACTGCTATGGTGCCCTGATTTTGAACTTACAAAATGCATTTGTAAGGGTCTTATCTAGCAATCAGTTATTTTCATAAAAATAATACAGTTTAAATACTTTTTAATGTCAAACGCTCATCTTGTCTTACTCTGCGTGAACTGTTAGGGTATGTCGAAAAACTCCCATTTCATGTTCTCCCTCAACTTCAAAATCGCCCTATAACGCTGTTTTACCGTTTTTGTTAAGGGTGTTTGATCTTCTTTGCATGTTCACTTTGCAAAGACTGGGTCAGTACTTCTGCAGCGATGAAGGATGATTTCGAAATGATTTTTGAAGTTGAGGGAGAAAATATGATTGGAGTTTTTCGACATACCCTAAATGTCTTGAGGAAGAATACACAGAGTTCAGGGAGAGGAAGACAAGACAAGCATTTGAGATTAAAAAGTATTTAAATTGTATTTTTTAATGAAAATATCAACCGATCGTTTCGCTAGATAAGACCCTTCTTCCTCGGCTGGGATCGTTTACAACCGCATTTGGGATCGTTTGAAGCCGCATTTAAACTGCTTTTTGGAAGTTCAAAATCGGGGCACCATATCAGTCCATTATATGGAGAAAAACACAGAAATGTCTTCCTCAAAAAACATAATTTCTTTACGACTGAAGAAAGACAGACATGAATATCTTACATGACAAGGGGGTGAGTACATTATATGTAAATCTTCGTTTTGGAAGTGGACTTCTCCTTTAAAACAAAAGAAATAATAAATAATAAAATAAACACTTTGACGACTTTGCCTCCTAATTTCAGAGCACCGCCGCACACCACTGATATGTATGTATGCAAAAAGTAAAAGGATGTTGTTTATCAGCTTGCCGTTTGCCAGGCCTGGCATTTTATGTAAATAAACGTTTTGGTCATGAGTCAAATATATGGCAGTTTGGTAAAACTGTGCCTTGTTATGACTGACAGCATAATTGCAGATGAACCCAAACTATAGCCTGCAGGACATGCTGATGACACTAAATTAACTCATTATCATCTGCTGGGTAATTACAGTGTTTTGTGATTCAGACTTCTGTGCAAGTACACAGATTCAGAGGCAGAAAGCTTACAGGGACATTTCAGCATTTTTACATTCAACTCATGCAGCTTTGCTGCTGTCAAAAGAAAAAGAGATTTCACATTAACATTAGTGTGATAACATGGTGTTAAAACCATTAAAATAATGTTTAAAACTTTTATTTTTAGCATAATTATTTATCAGGGCTTACAATTATGCATTTATTGTGTTATGAAACACATATTTCAGTCCAAGTCCAGTAATGGGGAAAGCACAGTATGTCATTTCATACTTATCTCCATATATTTTTTTTTAACCCAGGCTTATAGGAAAAGGTGCAAGAAATGCCATTCCTTTGTTGGAAGTGTCATGATATTTAACTATGACTTGAGGGGCAAACTTGAAATGATAGGTTCTGAATTATGGTCTTAGCTACGGCAGTTTTGCAGAGAAAAATAAAGCACCTGATGTTGTCATGGCACCTGATGTTGAAAATAGAGCATATTAGAAAGCCGAACATGTGATTGTCCTATGTTTTGAGATTGCTTAAATTATATTTTATTCTGTTTCTGAGTGTCCATCATCTGACATGCTACTGATAACATCAGGAATCACTAGTACTTATGTCAGTCTCTGTCAAAGACCGTTTGATTGCTCAGGCCTATAATTGAAGAGAAAATCCAGCTGTCATCGGCACTGCATTCTTAGTAAATGAAAATAACAGCGCTATGGGCCCTGCCCCTGACACGTCAGTTTGACGACCTTTAATCTTAGTGAGAAAATGGAGGTGGCAATCGATGGTACTATTGAAACCAAGGGTGTCATCAGTTTATGAACTGAGGCAGAAGCCCTCTGTGGTTGCCATAGCAGCTGAGGTCTTTTGATAACAGAGGTTTCACAGGCATGAAGTGGGATGAGTAGGCGTGGCCTGCCGATCAAGAGGAAAAATGGGTGTCTTCTCAGTATGTTTAGTGAGCTGGGGGTTCTGCACTGATTATGATGCATCAGTGTGGTATTTATTTTAGCAGTAAATTGTTTTCAATGAATCTTTTTGTCTGTGTTTAGAACATCATATTTGTTTTTGCAATGTGTACAATATATACTACTATTCAGAAGTTTGGAGTCAGTGTTTTATTTTAAGAAATTAATACTTTTATTTTGCAAAGATGCATTAAAGGCATAATATGTAAGTTTTCACCACTAGAGGGCGCATATTCAAAACAAACAAGAAACAAAGGCGTAGTTTGATGACGCCATGATTGAGTGTGGAATCATGGGAGTTGTACTCCTCATCCTCACAGCCGATGCAATCCAGCGTGCCTGGGCACAAATCATGTTCATTGATGAGCTAATGTATTAAAGACTTAATAGGGTGACTGTAGTATGAAGTAGGGTGGGGCTGAAAGCCGTGGAAGTGTAACAAGGACGCTGGAGCGATTGCTAATGAAGGACGTGCGCGATACATGGCTCAAAAGCAGCAGAGCTTTTATTATTCCACAGTCGACTGCTTCTGCTAGATACTAGATACATTTGAGTGTGTTGAAAGTTCTGTTATAATGCTACTCTGTGCGTTCCCCACCTGTCTAATAAAATGCATAACAATAAAGCATCTTTGAGGTTTCCATGTTTTCTACAAAATAAAACTGGAAAATCAAGGGTGTATGACGTCATTGGCAGTCGACGCAGTGACACGGTCTGTTACGCTAGTTAAAATTGCTTATTTCTCTGGATTTAAACATTCTTTGAAACATTGGGGATAATGTAAGTGCATAAGTCAGCAAAGTATATAACACTAGTTCTAGTGTTTTTTTAGATATTTGAATAAAGAAGTCTTACATATTATGTCTTTAAATTGATCAAAAGTGTCATTAAATACATTTATAATGTTACAGAAGATCTCTATTTTGAAAAAATGCTGTTCTTTTGAACGTTCAAGTCATCAAATAATCCTAAAAATGGATCACAGTTGCACTTTAAAATAGATTACCGTTATCTTTAAAAGAGAAGTTCACTTCCAGAACAAAAATGTACAGATAATGTACTCACCCCCTTGTCATCCAAGATGTCTTACTTAGTTCAGTCGTAAAGAAATTAATTTCAAGATTTTTCTCCATATACTAGACTTCAGTCATGTGCCCTCAATTTTGAACGTCCAAAATGCAGTTTAAATGCAGCTTCAAAGTGCTCTAAATCCCAGTCAAGGAAGAAGGGTGTTATCTAGTGAAACGATCGGTTATTTTCTTTTTAAAAAACACAATTTATATACTTTTTAACCTCAGACGCTCCTCTTGTCTCGTCTGCCTGAGCTCATGTCAGAAAACTCCTATCTCATTTTCTCCTCCACCTTCAAAAACGTTCTACATCGGTGTTTTACCTTTTTTTGTAAAGGGTATTTGATCTTCTTTGCATTTTCACTTTGTAAACACTGGGTCGGTACTTCTGCAGCGATGTAAGATGATTTTAAAGTTGGAGGAGAAAATGAGATGGGAGTTTTTCAGCATACCCTAACTGTATTGAACTAGAAAAAACAGAGTTTGACAGAATTTGACATCTTGGATGATAAGGGGTGAGTACATTTTCTGTACATTTTTATTCTGGAAGTGAACTATTATGCCCCTTTTTACAAAATGTAATATAAGTTTCAGGAGTCCCCAGAATGTGTCTGTGAAGTAGAGGTCTTCTCTGGTCCTAAAATCAATACCCGACCCAAATCACTTCTTACCTGAGCCCAACATGCATTAATTAGTTTTTTGAATGAAAAAGAGACAGACCCGATGAAATTAGACCCGGGTTTGATGGTATTTAGGCTATTTTCGAACCCGATTGGACTCGAGCGTAAATGACATTGACGTGTACACAGCCTGCAGCTTCTCAGTCAGTCAGGAAAAATCCCGGCGTCCTACTGACTGATTTGGCCGCTGCTCTATTGCTTTCATTTATTCATTCACTTATTTATTTTTACTTCATATTTATGCCTGTCTGATGGATAATTGTTATTTCTGAGTTTGGCATTCAATTGTAACCAGTGGATTTGAAAAATAAATGTGATAGTTTGATAAAAATTAAACTGAATTCGCTAGTGTAGTCTGTAATGTTATTTACCTCATCTCCGGTGAAAGGCTTCTGCACACAAAAAAGAAAAGCCCTGCGTGAACATGCAGCATAATAAAGCAAGTGGATTTTTCTTTTCTATATGCAAGGGGTCATCAGATGCAAACTTCACTTTAACATGTTGTTTGAACATTAATGTGTGTTGGCAGTGTATGTACAAATCTACTCTATAATGATAAAAATCCATGCAGTGGTTTTTAATTAATATGTAAAAATAATATCCCCTTTTTCAAATTGAGCAATTCTCAGATGCCTGACGGTGTGGCGTCACACCCACAGAGGCTGCTCCCACGATAGTTGATTGACATGAACGTCTTACGTCAGATCAGCTGTAACAGTCCAGTAACCTCCATTGGGAGCGGGGATGTAAATTAGACGAGAATATCTCCGATTGAGCGATTGAGGTGTTGTGTTGCTAGATGTAATAATGAACATAGTGGTCGTCATTTACTCCCGACATCTGAGCCACTGAAGATGCAGTGGATTATGTTTGTTTGTGAAGGAAATGCGCCTCCCGATCTACATAAATGCGTCTACGTTCATGCAAATCATTCGTGATCCAGCTTCACCTACAGCAGAAGTGAGTATAAGGGGTTTTTTTTATGAATCTGACCATTAAGAATTTTTAACCAAAGCAAATTATAAACTCTTCATTAAGACCCTCATATCACCTTGTGGAAAATGAGCATCCGATGACCCTTTTAACACAAACGAAAAGTAGGCGACGCATCCCGGATAGTTTAAAATAATTCAGGTCTTATCGGGTCCATTCAGAAAAAGCACATTATTTTAATTACCCAAGACCCGAGGCTACTAATACCGAACCCGACCCATGTCCGAGGGACTCGTAGAAGTTTTGGACCTGAACCCTCTCGGGTCTCAGGTCGGACATTGGATTTTCAGATCCAAGTGGACCCATAAAGACCTCTACTGTGAGGTTTCAGCTCAAAATACCCCACAGATCAATTATTATATCATTTTTAAAATGCCTATTTTGAGTGGCAGCAGAAACACGCTGTTTTCGTGCATGGCTCTTTAAATGCAAATGAGCTGCTGCTCACCGCCCCCTATTTCAGAGTAGGGCTGTGCCTTTACAGCTCATACCTTAGATACTCTGCCAAAAGACATCTGTTTGGTTTTGATTTTCATGTCTATCGTGTTGAAATCATGCATTTTAAAGCCATATTAGTTTAAACTTCTGATAAAAGGTTTTCTGAGTGCACAGAAAGCGACTGTCACGCGGCGTGCGAGTACTAAGTTCTCGTTAATGTCTTATTCCACTTTAACTGTCATTTACACACAAGTTTATGTTAAAAACACAAATGAGTTACAAAAACAATCATGTCTGTGAAGGTAAACAGCTGGGAAAGAAATTGCATGTTTATATTAGTCTTGTCTCCTCTGAGGCTGGGACTCAGAAATAGTGTTCTGTGCTCGTCTGTGCAGCCAACAACAAAACAGTCAGCATGGTTTGCTAGAACTGGTACACCGCTGTCGCTTGCAAAAAACTAAATGTCAGCACCGTAGGTGAAAGCATGCAGATTAAGGGGCGATAATATTATAATAAGATCTTCTTTCTACATCACGGGAGCGAAATCTGTGCGGCTTCTTTTTTCACATGCTTGCTGAGAAAGGCTTACCAAGTTACTGTGTTGTACTTTTTTATGTTTTCTGGGTTGGTAGATACACCAGGGACCTTATTATAGCACTTACACATGGAAAAAGTCAGATTTCAAAATATTATTATTATTTTATTTTTTTTCTTGTATTTTTGATCAAATAAATACAGCCTTGGTAAGCATATAAGACTTTTTTTCCAAATATATTTTTAGAAAAATCATAATTTATATTATAATTTCAATTTAATTTATATAATGCTGTTTTTTTTTCTAACATATTTTTACCTAATATTTAATCAGACTGCCAAACATTTGTACACAAATCAGGTTGAAATGCAGTTCCAAGACATGCTGAATTGCATTTATATCTAACTGAATTATTAGATTTTTTTATAATAGAAAATAAATTAAGCATATTTTAGTGTTCTGAAATGAGTGTAAGTAGAGAACAGAACAGTGTGTATGATTCTCCAGTCGTCCTCTCAAAGGGTCACGGCCAGGACAGACAGCACTCATTGAAAGCTCAGATGAAAGTTATTTCCACCAAGGCCTTTTGTAGTGTCTCTCTATCAGTGCACAAATGCTTAATAGAGGCACTTCATTTTCTACAGACGAATGCTTATCCAATCAAATCAAATGTGTCATGTCAGTGTCCTTGTTGATACTCATTCGTGTGATATTTAGTTCCCCACAGGATCTGTTCCAGTGTCATTTGTATACGCAACTGTGTGTAACAATTAACTGTAATGGAGTCACATAAGCATTTCTGCCTCTTCAAGTCACTCAAAGCTTTACTATTGTGTACCCCCCCTCCCCCCACGACTATACAGCACACTACATAATACCCAGAAGACCATTTAAGACCTATAATTAAAGCTTTTAGGAAACAGACAGATAACCCTGAGCTTTACAAAGCAAATGTGCAATTGCAAACTTCTCTGCACGCACCATGGCAACAGCTCTTCCATTCCTGACCTTCTTCACATAAAAGAAAATAGATGAAAATGTTCAGGTAAAGAGAACATCTTTTGCACTTGATTTCAGTTTTGCATAGCTGTTTGCTTGGAAGTAATCGTGTCTCAAGTGTTATTTCTGTCAGATGATCTGCTTGCCAGAGCACCAGCATGGGGTTAATTTTTAGTAATTTGAATCATTTTGAATGTAAGTTCCAAGCTAATCTGATTTCATATCTATAACGGTTTGGAAAAAAAGCAGTTTCTTATATAGGAAAAAACTTTTGAGGACTGAAGATATGATGTCTGGGTCATACTTCACCCTAAAATCAAAGAAAATAAATTAGAGATTATATTTTTTAAGAAAAAATATGCCTATTTTAGGACCATTGAGATTTTTTGCATTCTAAAATTTTTATAATGCAATTTGCACATTTTAACATTTAAGAAAAATTCTATTTTAATTCCAAAAATAAATATTTGAATGTATTATCATGTATTAACCAGAGGTTGCGTTAGACTTTAACATAGTCTGTCATGTTGACGGACAGGGTCGTAAAAATTCCGTCATAATCTAATATTACCCGTCCATTTAATTTTCATGTTTTAACTATAATAACACATTTAATTGCTTTTATTTTTGTTCACATTTTCATTTTTTAATTATGAACCTACAGGATGATATATTATAAATCACTGTTGAGACTAAAAAACTCAAAAGCGAAATGTTCTCATATGTGACCAAGGACCACAAAACTAGTCATAAAGGTACATTTTTTGAAATTGAGATTTATACATCATCTGAAAGCTAAATAAATAAGCTTTCCATTGATGGATGTTAGGATAGGACAATACTTGGCCGAGATGCAACTATTTGAAAATCTGGAATCTGAGGGTGCAAAATCAAAATATTGAGAAAATCACCTTTTAAGCTGTCCAAATGAAGTTCTTAGCAATGCATATTACTAATCAAAAAATAAGTTTTCATATATTTACAAATTATGTTCATAGAACATGATCTTTACTTAATATCCTAATTATTTTTGGCATTAAATAAAAATTTTGATCCATACAGTATATGTTTGGCTATTGCTACAAATATACCCACGCTTATTGTCAAAAAAAAAAAGGTTTTCTTAACGTAAGGTATGATATCTGTTTTTTTGTGTGTTTCTTAGACTATTATTTTATGTCTAAAAGGAGTTTTTAAAATATTATTTCTCTTATGGGGAGGGGATATATCAGTGATTATGGATTTTTAATAAGAGCATCCGTCATGCTCACTCTCACAGTTCATTTCATCTGAGCCCCTGCTGTCAACACCTGTGATATTAATACAGACCGAACCCAGTGACAGACTCAAATGTATACCTCAAAGAGTTTCTGCACCTCTATATTAAGACAAACTTAATACATTTCTATTTCTGACCTGACTGCTGCTTCTGCTCAGTGATGAGAAAAGGATAGTTTCGTTTCCGTCTAAATCAGCTCAGAACTTCTCATCACTCTCTGCTTCTCAAACGGGCTCAGTCTCAGCTCACGACTAAAGAGGGAGGACCAGCCGTTGTGAATAAGAATGGACCACTGCTCAGTAGATACTTGAGCCCAGTTGTTTAATTCAGTGAGGAGACCGTTGAGTGCTGCTTAAGATCTTCTCATGTGCAAATGCCTTTAAAGGAATAGTTCACCCAAAAAAATAAAATATCTGTCAGCAGTTCACCCAGAATGTCCAAGCTGCAAATTTCCATCCAATGAAGTGATTGTTATCCACAGCTGTGAAGCAAGTTTTCATTTTTAGGAGAACTCTTCCTTCCAAAAATATGAGGTTGTTTTTTATAAATGCTTTTTTAATGTTCAAGAACAGATCAGGTCAGAAGTGTGTAAAACTTGTTAATTTTCAGTAATCATTTTGGTAAATTGCATGCCATTTTGATGCACCCATTCTGCCAAAAAGACAAATCGTAGATGGTTATGATGATTAGTTTTGCTTCACTTCCTCTTCACGTTTATTGGTGCTGTTTCAGGCAACAATTAAGCCTGGATGGGAATGTTTGTGTAGCCCTACTGCTGTGTGTTCCTGCTGTTAGATGAAAAATTTTTCATTACTGAAAGTTCTTGAAATTGGTGTGCTAATTAAATAATTTAGTAGTTTGTGCTACGGCAGTCATCGCTTTTATTATTATTGCTCATACTCGGGCTTAGAGATCTCAACAAACCCCTAACTTCAAGTATTAAATTTTAATGCGTAATTCATCCTGCACCATTTGTTCAAAAATAAATAAATCAAACTATATAGACATTTAAAAAACGAATTAAAATGACAGAAACACACACAAAAAAAGTTTAAACTTCAGCTAAAACTAAAATGAAAACAACATATAATCTTAAAAACTAAAGTTTACCAATCATACCAATCCACTGACCAATCATAACGCTGAATCTGCCATTTCGTCCGACAAACAAATTAGACTGGAGAGTAGATTAACTTCAGTGGAGTTAAACTTGAAAAATTGTGTGTATTGACATCTTGATACATTCTTATGTTCATTCATGTTATTTTTCGTGCTTAAAGATGATCAATTCTCATGTCATTGATCTAAATAGGCAATACAGTGATCTGTCACAAAACATCAAAGAATTTCTTTAAAAAATGAGAGCATTTTAAAGCTGAGACCTTGTTTCATACCAGAAGTAACCTGCTCTGTCTTATCTGTCGGCGTGTTGTCAGTTTCGTATTTATAGTAATTATATATAGCAATTTTGACACACATCACACAGTATCACACGGGCAGCAAGAGTGCTGATTTTGTCCCGATCTATCACAAGCTTAAATGTGATTTTATACAGCTGTTCAGTAAATAAGTTGATGTTATTTAAAAACGTGTTTTTGCTCAATTTTGCAGAGAACATATTAACACTGAAGCCATAGCAGAATTGTTGTGCGTCTCTTGTTAAGCAACACAGCGGTGTTTAGTTTCTGAATGAATCCGCGTTTTGAACAAATCGTGTGAACCAGTGATTCAAGGTCCATTCATAGAGAGAGCCGTTTGCTTCATTCCTGAATAAATCAGCCATTTGAATGAATCGAATGAATGACTCATAAAGACATTTACCGCCACCTGCTGGCAGATTTAGTTTCTTATTTAAAGTATCATTTAATTAAAAAAATAAATAAATAAACCCCGTTAGACCGGTGCAGCCTAAATGTTTATGTGTAATTCATTTTATGCAGAATCAAATAAAATATTTCTTTCTAAAGCTACAATTTGTAATGTCTACTGGCTTTTAATGATGTTTTGTTGGTATTTTAATAGTCACATTTATCAAACGTATTTTGCGATTAATTAGATTATTAATTGAAACATCATGTAATTAATTAGATAAAAAAAATTAAATGACTGACAGCCCTAATGTGTGTGTGTCTGTATATGTATGTATGTATATGTATATAAATGTGTGATATGTATATATGTAAAAATAAGACTTTATGTAGGTTGACTATAATATGCCTCTGTAACTCCTTTAAAGGAGAAGTCCACTTCCAAAACATATATACATATACCATACATATAATGCTCCCCCCTTGTCATCCAAGATATTCATGTCTTTCTTTCATCAGGCGTAAAGAAATTGTTTTTTGAGGAAAGCATTTCAGGATTTTATGGTGCCCCGATTTTGAAATTTTCCAAAATGCAGTTTAAATGCGGCTTCAAATGATCCCAGCCGAGGAAGAACGGTCTTATCTAACAAAACGATCGGTTGTTTTCATTTAAAAAATACATTTTAAATACTTTTTAATCTCAAATGCTCATCTTGCCTTTCTCTCCCTGAACTCTGTGTATTCTGGCTCAAGACAGTTAGGGTATGTCGAAAAACTCCAATCATATTTTCTCCCTCAACTTCAAAAATCATTTCAAAATCATCCTACATCGCTGCAGAAGTACTGACCCAGTCTTTGCAAAATGAACATGCAAAGAAGATCAAACACCCTTAACAGAAAAGGTAAAACAGTGATATAGGACGATTTTGAAGTTGAGGCAAAACATGAGATGGGAGTTTTTCGACATACACTAACTGTCATGAACTGGGAAAAAACAGTCCAGGCAGAGTAAGACAAAATGAGCGTTTGGCATTAAAAAGTATATAAATTGTATTATTTGTTTGAAAATAACCGATTGTTACAGTAGATAAGACCCTTCTTTCTTGGCTGGAATCGTTTAAAGCCGCATTTAAACTGCATTTTGGATGTTCAAAATCGGGGCACCATATCAGTCCATTATATGGAGAAAAATGCTGAAATGTTTTCCTCAAATACATAATTTCTTTACAACTGAAGAAAGAAAGACATTAACATCTTGGATGACAAAGGGGTGAGTACATTATATGTGAATCTTTGTTTTGGAAGTGGACTTCTCCTTTAAGATAAGTGACTGTTTTTTTTCCTGTATGCAAGTGTAATCTTTTCATATCACAGGTATTATATCTAACCAGTTTAACAATGAACCGTTTGATTCATTCACCACATTGATGTGTTTCATGTGTTTTTAGAGGTATTTTAACTGCTGGGTTGTTTGTGTGATTGAATCCAGTTGTGTCAGCTGGTTACCATGGATACTGCTGTTCTACGGTCTTTTCTAGAAGTCTATATCCTATAATTCATTATTAACTAAACCGCACATTTTGTGCACTGATACAGTCCACACACTACAGTAGTTATGCCACAGGTGAGCATATATCGCAAAGCAGGTCAGCCTTCAGGGAAAGGTCAGAACCTTCTCTTCTCTCCATACCGGGAATCTTTGTTGGCCTAAGGCAAATATGCAATTCTGCATCATCTCAAAGGATCGTGAACTCTGCCTGGAGCAGGTCAGAGACTCCAAGACTGTAACTCTCTAGGGTTTCCATTAATGCATGCTGATGCATTTCAGTTGTGTTTTCTTCTCCTTGCAGATAAACCGTGGATCTGGAATATTCCTTACACTCAAGCCCCAGACACTCATGGAAATATATGGGTTCCTTCTTGAGCAGTTCAAGGTGCTCATCTGCATAAGACAGAATTATCATGGAAATCAGACCATCGTTGCTCACTCCGGGTCTTCGGGACTGTTCAGGTTCACCCTTATGAGGATTTAGACATCTTAATGACACAATGGTAGATGTAACTGCACCCTTTGCATCATAAAGGCTGCTTTGTAATCACAAAAACTGTAGAGATGTTTAGTTATGACTTAATTGTAAACATTTTGTAAAAAGCCCAAATAAAATCCATTTTACAACTGGAAAACCTTGAACTTAATCAATTTTTAGTAGCAGCGTCTTTTTATGACTTGTTGAAAGAACTTATGTTTATCTTGAAGTCCAGTAATGTATGTTGAAAATAGCAATCAAATGATGTTGTTTTTCAGCGAAGCAACCATTGTCAATGGCTTTGACCTAGTCATGTTCACTCCTTGATTTAGAAACCTCAGAAGCAGGTAACGGGTACCATTTATTTATTTTTTTTAAAAAATCTATTTTTCACATCCATTTTACGAGCCAGATTTTCCGTATAACCAATAGAGTTCAGATAAAAAGAAGACTAAATGAAATGGTGAAAACATCTCAAATTGGTCTTCTTTGAAAGTTTGATTATGGACATGTCCTCTGAAATGAATTCCGGGCGAGCTCCAAGGGCGGATTGATTTTTTCATTCCCGGCTACAGTGATGCAGTAATGTGTTTGAGGAGGACTCTGCTCCCCCGGCATCAGTGATATATTGAATGTGTTCAAAATACAGAACAATTGGTGCTGTTTTCTACTCGTCCTGAAATTGTCATGTTGCCTAGCAACATTGGAAAAGTTAACTCTACCTTGATACCGGAATTCCCTGTGGCCCCAATCATTTTTTTTTCCTTCCTTTAATGAACAGAATTTTGATTCTGTGCATTATTTTAGGGTTCACTTAGACCTCTGGTCCAGCACGTCTGTATTTAGAAGCTACAGCTAACATGTTGCTTGTGGATTTTTTTTATTGTAGATTTAAATGAAAATAATATATTCAATCTGAATTATGTATCTCTCTCTCTTGCACAGATATCTGTGACATTTGTTCAAACCGCTTTAGACTTCAGATCAGATAAATATTAGAGAGCTCTCCTCCATTCTGAAAAGGTCTTTTAGTATTGATCTCGGATCATTAGAGTAATTCCTAAAAGAGCAGTCTAGCCGAAACAATGAGGATCATTATGCGTTTACTATTTAAGAATGTGTGACTGCTGCGTTAACGATTCCATTTACATCCCTGCAATTACTAATAATTATCCCCATGTTGTTAAACTCATAGTTTTGTCTAGGTATGACATTTTAGGAATTATTTTTCACAGTATATATATGAGGTCAGTTCTCCTGAAGTTCACGCAAGTGTATACCAGGGTTAACGACAAGTGTAGTTCATGTAGTTCCACTAATATTTAATCAGCAATATTTTGTTCTATCATTTAAGACCAATCAAACTTTTTATTTTCAACATCTTGGTTGGAAAATGTGTTTGTGATAGTTTCCTTTTCCCAGAAAGACTAATAGACAGTTACATTTTGCAGTTCAAAATTTCTTAAGTAACTCCATAATTTCTTATGATGCTTTTTTAATTTTAATGTTCTGAATATCAGACTAAGGTGAGTGTCAGACTAAGTATTAGTTTGCATTTCACAGGAGCATTATTGTGTCTGACCACTGAAGTTGCATACACAATTAGGCTACAGATGTCTTATGTTTTGTGGCGCTTGGATGAGGCTTGAAAAGACATGAAGGCATCATATGGAACATATGGAAAGCTGTTTTAACATTTATTCTTTAAAACTAACTGGTATCTACATTTATGTAGATTTCTGATTAATGTGGATTAATGTTGTCTCTGACACATATTCCATTTTTACTAGTGACTATTAATTAGGTTCAAATACTTATTAGTCCAGCTTTGTTAATGTTGGAGAGTAAATAGTTACATAATTTAATTAAAAAATAAATGTAACTGTGATCTGTTACAGTTACTGAAAAAAAAATATGTAATTAAATTACAGTTATGAAAATGTTAATGATTACAATGGGGTTTTTTCATCCTTTTTAACAGACAGGACAGTAGAGAATGACTGGAAAGTGTGGGGTGGAGTGTTGGGAATGGGATTGGCAAAGGACCACAAGTCAGGACTCAACTCTGGTTGCCAGAGGTGCAGTTGCACTATATATCAGTGGGCTAACTGCTAGGCTGTCAGCACTGACTGAAATTATATTTTTATAATTTTAATTGAAGTGATGACGGATTTTGACAGATAGTAATCGGTTTTGAGTACTACTGTACGGTTATTCCTGCCTGCTTTAAATGTTTGAAAATGACTAACAGTTGAAAACATTCATAAGAAATTTTGATTTTTGATTACATTTAAAATGTGTAACCTATTACATTTCCAAAATAAGTTTCCCAACACTGCTTATTAATGAGGCATCAGTTACCTACCCAGTTGTTGCTCTTACAATACATTTTTTAACTTTAAACTTATTATGGCTAGTAAAAGTAATAACTGGAATACAGTTGGTGGTCTGATAAAGGTATTAGTGTATATTTGTTTAGTACTTTTAATTTGAAACATGAATTAATATAAGCAAAAAGCAGTATTATAAGTAGTACTGTGATACAACAGGAGTAGTAGTGTGCCATAGAATCTAATTGCAAAATTAGCTATTTGTTAACGGTAGAATCTGTCTTTGTTGGGATAGCAAATGAATAGGTACTAGTGACTGCAGTAATTAGAGTAAAAATAAATGCTACTCACTATTGGACTTCTCATTAGTTATAATATTAGTAAAAGAAGCACCAGCAACAACGAAATAGACGCGATGGTTTTAGAGTGTAATTGTTAAAATGGCTTGCCATATGCGTCGGCTCCGAGAGTTTTGTGCAATCGCGGGGAGCTTGCGTGTCTTGTGAGGTTTGTCTACTAAACTTGAGGCACATCGTGAATATCTCCAGAGTTCTTCCGAGTTTAGGCTGTGTAAGCTGTTTTTAAAGCTTTGTAAAGTAGTTCTAGCTGCACAAAATCAACAGTTGTATCCAGTATTGTAAGATCCTTCCCAGCGCTCATGCTTGATGGACGTGCTAACGACTGAAGTGGGTTGAAAGAAGGTATAAAGGCTTTTCGAGGCGACCTAGCGAGATTCATCATATGAGATGAGCTGAACTACTAGATCCACCCACAATCTCATCTATGAGGATTTCAGCTGGCACTAAATCCATTCTCAGAGGATGGTATGAGCATTTCTCATCATCATTGCTCATATGCAGTGCATTTGGTGTACATGCAGCCCAAGAATAATGGAAGACGAGGAAGTTTCTTACAGTTGCGTGCCCACCACCGTCAAATGTAAGATGTGGAGACTTTATTACCAGTCCTGTCCAGCAGTTGTCACATAATGGCATGTAGAGGATCGTGCTGCTGTGGTCCTGTGAATGAAGATAATGCGAGGTTCATAATGTTGCTGCTCCTCATCATCCTCTACCTCCTGTGCGGAGCCGCGGTCTTTTCAGCTCTGGAGCATCCCAAGGAGAAACAGGCGAAGGAAAAGTGGGCTCAGAGGTTTGAGCTTTTCAGCCAAAAGTACAATCTAAACAAAAGTGATCTGGAGAAGTTCTTGAGACATTATGAAGAGGCGAACATGGCAGGAATACGGGTGGATACCCTCAGACCACGCTGGGATTTTACCGGAGCCTTTTACTTTGTCGGCACTGTAGTTTCCACCATCGGTAAGCATGACAAACACATGAAATATATCTTGATGAGGAAGTATTCTTGAATGTATTCGCTATAACTAAATTCACTTGATATATTTCTGTTTTCAATATATTTACAACTAATATATAAAAACAAATCGTATGTTATTATGGTAATACTAATGTGTTCAATCCAGTGAATATAGCCTAAAGTCTTGACCGAAAAAAACCAAATGTGATACAGCTTGTTATAACCTTTCAGCGAAGTCTAAAGAGTTTAATGAAATAGGACGAAGAAATATCAAATCATTGCTTTAGCCAACAATTATTGTAATTGATAAACTGTGTACATTTCTAATATTTCAAATAGTCCAATTCTGTCATAAATGTGTGTCAGTTTTATCGTCTTAAGTTGTTTGTCTAAAACACAACTGCAAAAAAAAACAGATACAATTGACCAAAAAAAAAAAAAATTAAGAGGGGTTTGAGCTAAAAACAACATGCACAACATAAAAAACATACATTTATGTAACTGGCTTTTGAGTCAAAATGATATTGACATGTAACCCTGGACCATAAAACCAGTCTTAGGTAGCATATGTATATTGCTAGCAATAGTCAAAGTATCATGTTCCATGAAAATATTTTGTAAATATGTCAAAAATTACTTTCTGATTAGTAATATGCATTGCTAAGAACTTCATTTGGACAACTTTAAAGGGGATTTTCTCGGTATTTTGATTTTTGTAAATTTTTATTTTATTTGTTTATTTTTTTGCACCCTCAGATTCCAGATGCCAAATATTGTCCTATCCTAACAAACCATGCATCAAGCTTATGTATGTATAAATCTCAATTTCAAAAAATTTACCCTTATGACTGGTTTTGTAGCCCTTCTGATAACTAGCCCTTTTAATATATGTAATACATCTAGTTATTACGTGTGTATTTGTTGACTGATGCAAGTAAACCACAGGAATTGTGTGATCGCATTTATTTGTGTTGCTACATTTTACTTTAGTGTTCATTTTGTGTATTTATTTATTTGTGGATATAAGCGTAAATACACTTTGCCATGATGTTTAAATGAATGCATTAGATTTGGTTTAAATATGAAACATGCATGAATGTTGATGAAAGCAGCAGGAGATATATTGGACTATTGATCCAGGTCACTTGCCTGCCTGCATGTAGAGTAGTTATATATAAAGATGGTAATGTGAATATATCTGAGTTAACCTGATATTTTGCAGCTTTTGAAAATGTTGCTTTTGGTGTAATATTAGACCTAACACTCTAACTCAAGAACAGATGGTACAAGTTAAGTCAGTCTGATACATGTTCCTGTTTGGTTTGTGTACATTTCTATATATAATTTATTTTATTTTCTTCTTACCATTCCAGTTTGATAAATATTGACATTTAAGTCTTAAGACTTAATAAAAATGCTGTTTATCTACATTGAACACTAGAGTAATGCAATCAAAAATGTGTTGCCTTCCTCACTAATTCCACAAAAATTTCCCAAAGGGGAACCAACAACCACTCAACTGTTAGTATTCCAAACAATTCCAAACCGCAGACCTTTGCTGCTTAAATTGTCTTCAGTTGCTGCTTAGGTTTCATTGCATCTCTTTGATAACAAAGTCTTCAGACATGAGCTGAGGGTGTGAATAAGCTTGTCTTCATGTTGTCCTCCTCAATGGCTTTTATGTGTAGGGGGAAAACATCTATGAGAAGAATAATGCAATCCACTCGTTATTTGCATTTCAATCAGTGTTACAAGGAAAAAGTGGGAGATGTTTCAGTATCTGTCACCAATAGCAACACTTTGTTCTCCAGCTCTGAGGAACATGAAGGAGGAAATAGTTTTGGGTGATTGAGCTCAATAAACGGTTTGTTTATTCCGTTATGTATGGGTGTAAATTAACGGTTCTTCCTCTCATATTTCCCACAGGGTTTGGAATGACCACACCAGCCACTGTCGGTGGCAAAATCTTCCTGATCTTTTATGGCCTCATTGGCTGTGCAGCCACCATTTTATTTTTTAATCTCTTCCTGGAGAGAATAATAACAGTGCTGGCTTTTGTTCTCAAATCCTGCCATGAAGTCCAACGGCGACGTAAAGGAGTTTTACCTCACGACAGCAGACAAGACTCGAGCAACGCGAGGCTAAATCGTGAAGACAGTCTCGCAGGATGGAAGCCTTCAGTGTATTGTGTGATGTTGATCCTTTGCGTGGCAGCAATAATAATTTCTTGTTGTGCTTCGGCTATGTATTCCTCAATCGAGGGATGGGGATATTTGGATTCACTCTACTTCTGTTTTGTGGCATTCAGCACTATTGGTTTTGGGGATATGGTCAGCAGCCAGAGGGCCAGTTACGAAAACCAAACCGTCTACCGAATTGGCAATTTCTTTTTTATTTTAATGGGCGTTTGCTGCATCTACTCGCTATTCAATGTCATCTCCATTGTTATCAAGCAGGTGCTCAACTGGCTTCTGAAAAAGCTTGAGATACCATGTCGTCACTGCCCCGGGAGGTCTCTCCGGCCTCGTAGAAATGCAGTAATGCCCGGCCACGTCCGAACACGTGTTCGCAACATATCCATAGATACAGACGCAGTGAACGACAGCGAGACGGATGGACGCAGAATGTCCGGAGAGATGATCTCCATGAGAGACTTCCTGGCGGCTAATAAGGTCAACTTGGCAATCATGCAGAAACAACTGTCTGAGACTGCCAACGGCCATCCTAGGCCATGCGGGTCAACAAATAGGCACAATGGATTCTCTGGTGGCGTTGGAGCCTTGGGTATAATGAATAATAGGCTTGCAGAAACCAGTGTGGACAGATAAATATAAGCAAACACAACACAATGGCTTTATGAAAAGCCAGATTGCACTGTCCATAGTTTAGCTACTATTACTTTTATATTACAGATGTAGGCACGTACACAAGTCTCTTTCTTATGTGTGTTGAATGCTGTAGTTGAAATATCCATTGCTGCTCTAAAGGGAAAGAGAACGAAGAACTGAAGCTCAGGTCTGTTTCTAAGATTGATGTGCTGGGAGAGGCTTTGCTGCACAAAGTTTTGAGTCATACTCTCTTATGATTGCAGTTGTTGTTTTTCTTTTTTTTGTGGTTGGAGGATGTTGCAATCAGGTTGAGCACTTTGTAAAAAAAAAAAAAATGCACGGATACCATGCTGGTAGAGCTACAGTGGGGTCCAAAGTCTGAGACCACTAGTGTAAAGGTATATTTTCCATTATTTTTCAGAATTAAATATTTGTTAGATTATGTGCATAATAATTTGAATGAAATATAAACTGAAAAATAAACATGAAAGCTGAATAAATAAGCTTTCCATTAATGTATGGTTTGTTATGATAGGACAATGTTTGGCTGAGATACAAGTATTTGAAAATCTGAGGGTGCAAAAAAAATCTAAATACTGAGAAAATCACCTTTGAAGTTCCTAGCAATGCATATTACTAATCAAAAAATTAAGTTTTGATATATTTATGGTAGGAAATTTACAGTATATCTTCATGGAACATGGTCTTTACTTAATATCCTAATGATTTTTGGCATTAAATTTAATTTTGACCCATACACTGTATTTTTGGCTATTGCTACTGATATACCCGTACTACTTAAGACTGGTTTTGTGGTTGAGGGTTACATATTTAATTAGTTACATATTTAATAGATTACATAGAAATAGTTCGGAATCTTAAGTATTAAATATAACACATACACTACCATTCAAAAATGTGAACAAAAAATAATACTCATTCAGCAAGGATGCAGTAAATTTACACTAAAAATAAACTTGTTTAAACTTTTAAACTTACAAAATATTTCTACTGCAAATAAATCCTGTTTTTTGAACTTCAATTCATCAAGAATCCTTTTAAAACATTTATCATGGTTATCGAAAATATTAGGTAGCACAACTGTTGATAATATTGATAATAAATGTTTCTTGAGTACCATATCAGCCAGCCGGGTCTCATGACGAAATATGTACCATTAAGTACGTATCACAGCAGTTCCCAACAGAAATGTCCACTGAGTGGCGCTAAAAGAGTGTTTGGCAGGGTTGCCAGGGTTTTCACAACAGAACCCACCCAATTGCTACTCAAAACTAGCCCAATCGCATTTGGCGGGGTAAAATACATGTTTTTATGATTCCCCTGGTAAAATTAACATTTTAGACGATTTTGGGGTCGCTTCAACCCACGGACATTAAAAAAAAACAGCCCGCGACAACAGTGTTAAAGTAGCCCAATTCCGCGGGAAACCCGTTGTTCCTGGTGTTCGAATTGTTTCCCCGTAACAGAAGAAGGTACTTATGGAATGTTTTGTGTGACGTTGGTTTTGTACGCGTCACGATAGTTCTGACTTTAAATGTCCATTGAGTACCGCTATAATGCTAATGCTCCGTGACGTTTTAAAACAACCTACCATCTGCACTACATCAAAACCTACCCAACAGTATGTACAAAAGCGAATGTGATTGCAAGCATGCCGTTTTAGCTTGTTTTTCAATCTCTTCATCATTAGTCATGTTTTATCACGACTCGTACCCAAGGATTCCACATCCTACGTCCAAGCTTGTTACGTTTACAAAGCGAAACATATGGAGCTGTAATTATAACTGTGTCTGAAAACGATTACAAGTTTTACCACCTCTAGTGGACATTTCTGTTGGAAACTGCAGTGATATGTACCTATTGGTACATATTTCGCCTTGCGAAAACATTTCCACATGTATGTTTTCATCATGAGATCAGTTAGATATCAGCATATTAGAATGGTTTCTAATAAATTAAAAAATACATTTTACAATATATCCACCTTATTCTTCAATGTAAAAGTAAGGCTATGGGCGAAACTTCTGGTTCATTAGCCATCAAATTTACAAATGGCCGCGGCCACTCTTATGGGAAAAATAAGGTGAATAAATTGTAATAATATTTTATATTATTACCGTTTTTACTGTATTATCAAATAAATGCATCCTTGATGGGCACAAGTGACTTAAAACAACAAAAAATTAAACACAAAATGTTACTGACCCCAAACTTTTGAATATGCATGCATGCATGAATGGTTTCTGAGATTTTCATTGTGGTGTCAGACTTTTGGACTCCTCTTCCTGTCAGCTTCTGACACTTTCTAGTGGAGCATTTCTTTTTAGGTTCTGCTGAAGGATCTAAGTGATAAGGTGATGAAAATTACATTCATCCACCAGTAGCTTATTATCCTCTTCACTGTGCAGGTATGTAGATATAGGCATGAGGTGCGACAGTTATGAGAGCCAGACTGCTCACATGCCATATGTTTCATGACGTTTTACTGCAGATACTTCAGAGTATCTAGCAGCTGTAAAAAATTCATGACACCTATATTGATTGCTTGAATTGCTATTCAGGTATTTCAGTGGTACTGAAACGAATGTTTGTTGCGCCACCAGAAGCGCACAGAACAAAACAGGCCATGTCGTTTTGAACTGTTCATGAAATATGTGCAATGCCAAAATGGGTATGATGCAGGACATCAGATCATTTTCTCCAGCACTTTGTATCTTCAACTTTGAAATCTGCTTTATTTAAAGATGAATGATTGTATGTAGAGGTGTAACGCATGATGAATTAATAAAATATGATTTGCCAGATTTGCTGGGAAGTCTTGTAAATGTGTGTGTGATGCGTGTTGTCATTTTGAACAACATGTGTCTTTAGGTTACATTACTATACATAATTTTTATTTACTTAGTTTAATTTAGTCTTTGTAATCCACCTTATTTTTAAACGCGGAAGTAAGCCGTTTTCTGTGAATGTGCGAGACTTCCGGTTCATTATTAGCGCTGTAGGCAAATAAGGAGAATAACAAAGTGCAGTAAACGGTAAAACTGTTTACACTATAAACCAGTGTGTTCATAATTAAGATAATACATTAAAATCATATGGAAAGACACAACAGTTTGCAATATCAAGGAGCAAAACAAGCTGTTTTGTACAGCTAAAAATACAAATAAAATAAAATCTAAAATTTAGCTACAAATGGCCGCATCTGCTCTTACGGAAAAATAAGTTGGATACTTTGGTCACAATTGCGATTGATCAATTGCAACGTTCAGCGATCAAATATTAGGGTACTTATTGTTTAGTGGCGTAACTGTAGCTGGCGCTACTTTCATGTCTCTCGTATTACTCCGCGGATACACTCTCATACGTTTCAGTTAAATTTAATCTTGCGTCTCAGTTATGGTTTGTACTGAAAATTACTTCAGAGAACATCAGTATAAATATTACTGAAATACCGTTGCAACGTTTATCCTGATACATTGGTTGTTTAGTACTTTGTATGGGACTATTTTTTCTTAGCGGAAGTTTTAAAATAAAAGTATGTAATTTAAGTTCAAACAATATAATGTCCACGTATTTATTCACTTGGTGACTGACAAATATAAGTATGTCTATTAGATGTATGAGCAAGAAAGAGATGGTTAGTATTGAGAAAATCAATATCTCATAATGCAGGCTATTGTTGTACTCAACATGAGGTAAGTGAATATCCATTTCTTTAGGTTGGTGAGTGAGTCCTGTCATGTCTGTGTACGTGCGTCATGACATTACTTCTATTAACATCTGTCACCAACTGACTTGTGGCCCTCGAGCAGCTTTCACACCCACTAGTGCTGATATGATTCTGCTGTCACTTCAGGGGAATCTCAGAGGTGATGTAAAAGCCAGCAAAAGCAAAACGTTTTGGATTTTCAGATGTTTTCTAGCATATCCACGTCTTATTATTTTTTGTGCATTCTATTACGTTTTGTGCATTCTGGGCTGTCAAAATTAGTGAGTGGATCAATGCAAAGTAAATGATCCAAAACAGTCATATTGTTGCACGCCTAATGCATTTTTTCTTGCCCTGTTTGCACAATTACAATAGTATAATCGACTCAAGAAGCCCTGGGTTATTTGGCTGTGATTTGATTTTGAAACACAGACACACAGCCCACATAAAGTCTGGGCTCCAAATAAGCTTCTGACCAAAATACTGTTATACACCAACTCTGAGCTGCTATTACATTCCAGAATTCACAACATTTATTAAACTCCGTAGGCTATTTGAAACAGCATATGAAACATTTGTGTAACGCGACTTTATACTGAGATATTTCCTTGTGACAACTAGCCTCATCATAGCCTGAATAGCTATAAATGAGGAAAAAATATAAAATTGAAATTAACATTATAAGTACTACGAAAACAAGAAAATACATTCCATTTTGAAAGCGTTATACAGTAGTTTGAGATTCATGTCATATTGAATGTATTTTGATAATTTTGATATTTTGGTTGACACTGTTGTCGTGAGAGGCGCTTCTACAGCAGGTCAATTTATGGTGATTGCTCTAAATGTCCAGTAGAGGGCGGTACTATAAAATAAAACGGTAAATCCCCTGTGCAGGTGTTATGAGAAATGTTATTTAATTCAGTACAATCGAACATACCTTTTTATCTTTTAGGGTTTTTTGGCAGTTTTTCCTCACAAAAGTAATATCTGATGAAATGTATGTAAGTCTTTAGTTAAAAATACGATGTGGAGTAAATAGTAAATATATACTCTAAAGGAAAATAAAAACACTTTGTCTTGTTGAAAACATTCAACTGAATGATTACCTGAGTATTTAAAAAAACTAAATATTTTAGAATTTCAAAAAAGAAAATGAAAAGATATCAGCAGCAAATCCCACATTATGTCGTCACGTCCTCAGCGAATAAAAAGTCAGAAATGACATTTTTGTCCGTGCAGCAGTTGGTGAAAAATGATCGAAGATGAAACTGTACCATATTCCACTGGATTTGTAGTCCGGCGCTCGACGAACTCCCATTGAGTGTGACTATCCCGCCCGCCGAGGGGAACTACAACTCCCATGAAACCAGCGCAGCGCTTCTGTTAATATCAATATGGCTTCTGTCAGTCAGACAAAGGCGAATCAGTTTTTGCCTTGAAATGAAATCAAATTAGGGAAAGGTAGCGGGAGAGTCGGACATCGTCCTGTTTTGCTGGTTCATGTCTGGCGACGGGGATTAAAGGGACGGAAACATTGTCAGTTGAGTTGAATAAATGCTGTGGTGCACGGAGGCCCCGCACGCGCACAATCAGGTAAGTCGGAGATGCCAAATTATAAAAAAGGCGTCATTTGTTAAATTCGTCTGGAGACACGAAACATGCATTCACGTGCAAATGACGCTCGGTGGGGAAACGAGCTGGGTTCGACCGCTGCTTCGCATGTAAAGTCACATCTGTTCTCATTCTCTGCTGGGATAGGGGTTTAGAAAAGAAATGCCAGCAACTGTGCAACAACTGACACTGTGTTGACATTGGTGAAATGAACTAATAGTTGTCTTGATGCTCGTCTCTTCGCATTTATTAGTTGGAGTATTATTATTTATTTATATTTTGTATGTTTATGTGTTATTGTTATGTTTTGTGTTTCAACAAGGTGCTGACAGCATCCTAGAGCTTTGTTATTTGGGTATAGGGTGTGTATATATTGGGTTAGGGTGACGTCTGGGTTTGACAGTTCATGCAAATTATAATTTTTTCAATTGCAGTGATTTTTTTTTTTTATAATTAGGAAAGGTGGCTCTATTAATACCACCCAGAGTAAAAGTTTTTTTTTTTTTATAGATACTCTGTTAATAGTTTTTCAGTTAGACTAATCGAGTTCAAACACGTTATTTTGTCATAAACCGATTTTAAAAAACTGCTTAATTTGCTTGCAAATATAATAAGTGTTTTTAATGTACAGTACATGTGTATCCCATCATGCTTTTATTGTAAATGTTTAACATGACATTACATAAAATAATACAATTTAGATGGTTTTTTGATTGACAAACCTGACAAACTTCTGACGAAGCTAAAATATGGAGTATGGTTTTAGTATTTTGCACTTTCCACCATCTCTTCAGTAATAACCAAAGACAGTATGGATGTTTCTCTAGTCTTACTATCATCCCTTTAACTTGTTCTTATCACTTATCTTAAGACAGTTTGCATTGTTGAGCATCTTTGTGCATTCTAGCTTTCATTCCTAGTCTCAGTTTCTTCCTATAAACTTCATATTTTGCCAGTGCAGCAAGCTTATGAGGCTTCCCTTTTTTGGGCCGTATCATTTGATTTTTCTTAGAGTGCCCCGTTTGTCCCCACAATGAAAATAATATAAGCAGGTAAAGTTTATAAAATAAAAGAATGTGTCTGAGCAGAAACGAATTCAGATAATGTTTTTATATGAGGTGAAGTGACCCTTTGCTTAGTAGGCTTATATGAAGCAGAGAATAGGGGTTAACAGTGCACATTTTAAGCATTCCTTATAAGCCCTTGTGACAAAAATGTTGTTTATGGATTATAATTAAATTTTTTTTCTCAAATAGTCTGTATCTTTTGTGAGCATGACTTAGGCCGTGTTATGTGCCTGCTACACATACTCACAATATTTTAAAATGCAGAGGATTGACATTAAATGTCTCGAAAATAAATAATAATTTAAATGTACATTTAATTTTAAATCCTGGGGGGGGGGAGCTTTTTGAATGGCATCAGCAGCTTTAATATGTGACCTTGGATCACAAAACCAGTCATAAGTAGCATGTTTGTAGCAATATTCAACAATACATTGAATGGGTCAAAATTATCGATTTTTCTTTTATGTCAAAATCATTAGGATATCAATTGAAGATCATGTTCCATGAAGATATTTCCTACCGTAAATATATCAAACCTTAATTTTTGATTGCTAAGAACTTAATTTGGACAACTTTAAAAGCGATTTTCTCAATATTTTTTTTTTTTTTGCACCCTCAGATTCCAGATTTTCAAACAGTTGTATCTCGGTCACTTTAAAAAAATTAACCCTTATGACTAGTTTCGTGGTCACTTTTGTGGAGTTTTGTGTGACCTGAATAGTCATTTTTGTTTCTGTAGAAACTAGATGTTATTTAGATGTTTATCATATTCAGTGTATTAACTTTAATTGTAGAAACACAGTGGGCATCAGGTACTTCAGACAACAGATTCTGTATGTTCTCTATTTTCATTGATTAGTGGGCATGAAGGTCTAATAATTGCCAGCTGTCCATAGAGTTAAATTGATATTTTAAAGACCCTTGCACTTACATATGCAACAAATGGGCTGTAAAAAGTGTTTAAAAATGTGGAGTAAAGAAAGATATGGGCTTTTTGGATGCCGTGCTGATGAGAAGAACCAGGGGCATATGGACAAAATCAACTTTGATCTTGAACTGCTGCAAAGCAGATGAGTTTCCTGCAAACTGCTGCCTATGCTATAGTTTCCTAACTATAATCTATAGATGCTTTAATGATTCCATGCATCCATGAATATGCAAATAAAAGCAACAATGAGCAACTCTAAAACTTCTCAGAGCATTTAAACGTTATTAAAATTGCATGCACACCAGTAGCCTTGCATTTAATGCTTGATATAGCAAGATTGCATTTCTCTCGATGACTGTTGTTGTTAAATGTTGCGATGTAGTTTGCATTATTAAACAAATATTTGTGTTACTAGTTTCATGTGTGCAGCAGTTAACTGAGTTGGTTTATCATCAAGTGACAGTTTAATCTCAGTAGAAGCAGTTGTGCGTGCCTGTGGTTTAGCACGTCTACATATGGGCGATTCTGAATTCTTGTGTCACTGTGGTTTATCGGCTGGCTTATTCAAAACCAGATTTGATGTCTTAAGGTGTCTTTTTATTCGCTTATCAGAAAGCCTGAAAATGTATATGTGGTTTATGCATTCGTGGGACAATAGGGGATTGTTATTTTATGACTTGCATTGTTTGGTTTCTACCACTTAAGGCTTGTTTTTTTAGGAGATACAGAAAAAAAATTTAATTCTGAACAACCTCAAAGAACTCTCCCAGATTTATTGTTGTTTTTGCTGATTTGCTATATCTGATGCCTCTGGATAATTAAACCTTTTGAAGCTTTTTAAGGGTGCTTGGGTGAGCAGAAATCTTTTTTTATGCATTTTATGCAGCGCAGACACCAGGAGACAGTCGTACTCGCTCATCAGCAGAATTTATTCTTGAAGAACATGTCGCAGGGAAGTTGAAATGCTCATTTTGTTAAAAGGAGCCTCAACGTTTTCTCGTTTACTTGATTGCATTACACTGTGCCATATGGAATGCATATTGCACTGGCACGAGTTTTGCATTTGCAGCGTCACAAGTCGTAGCTTCCTTTTAAAACTCGAAATGAATTGAAATACGGCGAGATAACAATTCGGCAGAAGCACGCGTGTGTGGGCAACCACCTGGCATTGAGAGAACTATTCTCAGACAAACGCCCGTACGGAGTGATTCATCCTCAGCTTCTTCACTGAAAGTAGGTTGGCCGCCTCGGATGGAATTTTTCTTGGCAGTTTTCCCTAAAGTTAACCTCCTTCCCCCTCCTCACGTGTCCCAGCTTTCTGCTGTTTAAAGTCTATTAAAAATTCTGTGGTAATGCATGCAGTGTCTTTGCCTTGACCTCAGACAGGCTCCACACTTCTGTTGCAATGATTGGTCGATAAAGGTGCGGTGACTTTGACATTTTCTTGGAAAAATAATGCTTTAGTTAGAGCTCCTGCGCATGCGGCCCCTGCTACACCTCCTCCACTGCATTTCTTAGACAAGAACATAGTTTTTTTTTTAGTCTAGGCTGTTTTGACCTTTATACACTATGCAGCCATGTGTCATTTTTTTTTATCAACATCAACTCTCTAATGCAGCAGCTGTCTTTCTTTTTCTTGGCAGAATGTCCCATTATACAGATGAGCCTCGTTTTACCATTGAGCAGATCGACTTGCTGCAGCGGCTACGTCGGAGCGGCATGACAAAGCAAGAGATCTTGCACGCCCTGGACACCCTCGAACGGCTGGACCGCGAGCATGTGGAGAAGTTCGGCCACCGGCACGCCCACGGCGGGAGCGGGGCGGCCGGCGTCAATCACGGCAACGGCAGCAACGCCACCACCTCTTCCAACTCCTGCACTACCTCCTCTAACAACCTCACAGCCTCTTCTTCGACGACCTCTACGGCCACACAGACGGGTTTCCGTGGCAACGGCCTCTCTCCGTCCCCTAGCAACAGCTATGACACCTCCCCGCCCCCGACGGTCCCCACCCCCGTGCCGGTAGTAGCACCCATGGTCCAAAATGGACGGGACGGCCTCGCCGCAATGCCCAACGGGAAGCTCTCCCCGCCCCGCTTCGCTGTTAGCAACGCCTCCTCGCGGGCCTTTGCCTACGAGCACCCAGATGAGGAAGTGGACATCGATGACAAAGTCGAGGAGCTCATGAGGTAGGTGTGAAACTTTCGGCTTGAGAACTCGAGAAAGAGAAAACCATAGTGTAGTACACATGATGAATAATTGTCTTTTGAGCTCATCAGCCTAAAATGCCTTAATCATTAACACTGAATATGACTCACTTATAAATGTTCACATATGTCACATATGTGACCCTGGACCACAAAACCAGTCATAAGGGTCAATTTATTAAAACTGAGATTTATACATCTGTAAGCTGAATAAATAAGCTTTCCATTGATGTATGGTTTAAGATAGGACAGTATTTGGCTGAAATGCAACTATTTGAAAATTGGGAATCTGAGGGTGCAAAAAAATCTAAATATTGAGAAAATCACCTTTAACAGTTTCCAAATGAAGTTCTTAGCCATGCATATTACTAATCAAAAATTAAGTTTTGATATATTAACAGTAGGAAATTTACAAAATATCTTTATAGAACATGATCTTTACTTCTTATCCTAATGATTTTTGGCATAAAAGAAAAATGTATAATTTTGACCCATTTTTGGCTATTGCTACAAATATACCTGTGCTGCTTAAGACTGGTTATGTGGTCCAGGGTCACGTGTTTATGTCTCAAGTCCCTACTATAAAGTCTTAATTAAATCTCAAGTCAAAGTGCAAACAAACCAAGCAAGGTAAAGGATTAGTTGATAATTTACTCACCCCCATATATCCCAAGATGTTCATGTCTGTCTTTTTTCAGTTGAAAATAAGTTAAGGTTTTTGAGGAAAACAATCCAGGATTTTTCTCCATATAGTGGACTTCAATGAGGATCAACGGGTTTGATTGGCGTGATTACGTAATGTGTAAGGTCGAGCTTCTGCATAACAAGTATTTATGGTTAAAGTATAGAAAGTTTTGGGTTTTTGTTTTAGAAAATGACAGATCGTTTTGGTAGATAAGACCCTTATTCCTCAGCTGGGATCATGTAGAGCCCTTTAAAGCTGCATTGAAACTGCAGTTTCGACCTTCAGCCCATTGATCCCCATTGAAGTCCACTATATGGAGAAAAATCCTGGATTGTTTTCCTCAAAAACCTTCATTTCTTTGAAGAAAGAGACATGAATCTTGGATGACATAGGAGTGAGTAAATTATCAAGAAATTTTTATTCTGGAAGTGAACTTATCCTTTGTCAAGTCTGAGGCTCACCTCAAGCAAGTCGAGTCGAGTCCTGCTAAGGATCAAGTCGAGTCACGTCAGTACATTTTTTTTTTACCACAGCCTTATTTATTTTTCCCTCAGCAATAAACTTTCTTAATTATACATTTAAAATAATATTTTATTTTGCATAAAATTTTGAATATAGAAATATGAAATAAAATACTTTTAAATATGAAGTTAAAACCACAAGTAGGTGGTGGCAAATTACCGTCGTAGTAAGTGAGTCACAGAAGAATTCGTTCAACTGACAGCTGATTCATTGAATCACATTGAATTTGTTCAAAACCCCAGGTTTGTTCAGTAACAAAAGACGCCACACCGACAGGCATCTGAGAATGGCTCGATTTGAAAAAGGGGATATTATTTTTACAGATTAATTAAAAACCACTGCATAGATTTTTATCATTATAGGTAGATGTGTACATACACTGCCAACACACATTAATGTTCAAACAACATGTAAAAGTGAACTTTGCATCCAGTGACCCCTTTAAAAAGTCAAGCAAGTCACAAGTCCTTAACTTTGCATCAAGTCACATAACTCGTCTCCCACCTGAACTCATCACCCAAAAATGTATCATTAATTCTTTAAAACTGTCTCTGACTTAGTCTTTAACCACGGTCATATCTGAACTGATATAAACTGTGTATTTGGATGCTGCATCATAACACACTGTTCAAAACGACAACAGAAAACCCAGTGTAGTGCAATTCATGATCAGTTAACTCTTATGAACAATTCTTTTACACAAATCATTCAGAATGAGTCACAGATGAACTTACCATCTTAAAACAGCTCACTCATTAACTTCGCTGATATCTGAACTGAAATAAGCTGTGTATTTGTAGTTTGTGAGGCTTAAATTAGTGTTTTTAATACTGGTTGTTCATATGACATGATATAGCTAAAGATACATTAGGAATATATTTGTTGTATTAAATATGTTTTTTTTAAATGATACCAAAAATAGCATTGATGTTTTTCATTTGATGTGTCTTTCTGTTGTAGAATGGACAGTGCTATAATTAAAGAAGAGATCAAAGCATTCTTGGGAAACCGGCGGATATCACAGGCAGTAGTTGCCCAAGTTACAGGTTAGTTTGCTTTTGCTTATATAATATTTCCCTAGTTATTGTGTATAATAAAAAAGAGAGCCGTTAAAGTACACCGTAATATTTTGTTATGCCGCTTCTAGCATAATGCTATATTCCAGTAATATTAATACAGAAATGTCAGCTGCATGGCTGCTTTTTATTACAGTTGTGGGATTTGTCATGGCAGGCCTTAGAGAGGCATATGCAAGTCAGATTTTGCCCTTATAAGCAGTGTGTGGTTGTCTGCAGGTATCAGTCAGAGCAGGATCTCTCATTGGCTGCTGCAGCAAGGCTCAGACCTCAGCGAGCAGAAGAAAAGAGCCTTCTATCGCTGGTACCAACTTGAGAAAACTACACCTGGTAATACCCAACACCAATGTCACTTACCATGTAGGACAACAAATGTCCAACAAATTTCTGATGTTTCAACCATCTAATAATAGCTTTAACTGTAAACCCAGGACACCACAAGACATCTTTGGCTGATAAAAATGTAGTTCCAAGAACATGTCCTACTTGTGTAATAAATTAGGGGTTCAAGCGCATATTGTTAAAATGGCCAAGGATTAACAATCTCCACGTAAAACTGATCACGCAGATGAAACTGTACCTAGAGATTTGAAACTTGGAGGGATGGTACTCGCAGGCTACAGCATTTAAAAGTACAAAATCGCTCATAACTCCTAAACCGTTCGTGGCAGGCTCAAGTGTCCTTGGCTTACACCGGACAAAATGCATACGTTCAGATTCGATCGTGAGCCTTGGTGAAATTTTTGGGCATTTTGGATTTTTTTAAAAAAACCTACTTTTGTGAACTAGTCCTAGGTTTTTAGCCTGATCGGAACCAAACCAATGCAGAAATTTCGACCGTCCATCACAAAGGGACATTGAAACGTCCGAAAGGGCGGGAACACTTTTAGAAAAATGCCTATAACTCCTATCGGAATAAGCTATTCTCACCAAATTAGAGCACGTAAGAGCTCATTCAGAGGTCACAGGAAAAAAATTTGGAGTTTGGCCACTTGGTGGCGCTATAAGAGGGGAAAAAACATAAAAATGGATATAACAACGCAACCATTTGTCCTATCAACGTGAAAATCGCTGTGCACGGTCTTGGTCCAAAGTGCCACAAGTGTCTATAAGGACATTTGTGTATCTCAAAAAAAAACGTGGCCGTCATTCGACGCCTTGGCTTCTAGAACCACTGTTCTCAATCAGATCGTTTGTTAAATGATTGAGAAGATGTAAAAAAAGCTACTTTTGCGAACTACTCCTAGGTATTTCACTCAATCTGGAAAAAAAACACCGCAGTACAATTCTTTGGACTTTCTAGGTCAATAATTACCAAAAAAAGGTTGAAATTTACCATTTGGGAGGCTATAATGGGGTCGTTTAGAAAAGGGGCCTCTATAAATTTACCCAAAATCCTATAAAGTCTAAAGGAAAACTCAAACTTAACAAAACCTGTTGAGCACATGCAACAGGTGATTCTAAACAAGCATGCAAGGTTTTAAAGGGATCTCACCCCAGCTGCTATAACAGTCATTACCATTAAAAAACAGTATTTTTAGGTTAAATTACCTGCATTTGCCAAAAATGCTTTTTTAAATCATTGATTTAGGTGGTTACAAGCTTGCTAATTAATGTCTTTTTTTCATATGTGCTTAAATGCCTTAACGTGCTCGAACCCTGTTAATCGCTGCTTGCGGTTATATTTAAGTTTTAAGATTGCGTACTTGCTCATTCCCCTGTTTTTACATTTTCATAGTACATTTTGCAATGCTAACTTAAATGCATATTCATTTTGATATTTATTAATTTTCATGCTGCATTTTTCATACTAAAATAATCATGCTTCTGTATAAACCAAATCGCATTTTGTGATTGTAAAATTGGGTCTTTAATCTCAGAAAACTCCTTCAGTTTCTTCCAGGCTGATCTGTGGAAAGATATCAAACATTCAGTGAATAGATTAGAAGGTCATGACCTAAACCCCAGAACGCCTGTTCTTTCATTATCATTTGCTTCCGGACAGAGTTAACAGGCTTCGGTCTACCAGAAAGTCTGTCTTCAGAAGCACACAGACACTGCCGAGATCTGAGATGACATGTCATGTTTGTGTCCCAGGTGCAACACTAGCAATGCGGCCCACCCCGATGGCCCTGGAGGACATTGTGGAGTGGCGTCAAACCCCTCCTCCCATTAGCAGCTCCCAGGGCAGCTTCCGTCTGCGGCGTGGTAGCCGCTTCACCTGGAGGAAAGAGTGTCTGGCGGTGATGGAGAGGTGAGAGGATGTGGTCAGTTGTGTAAAATGTGGTCTAAAAAAGCTTATCTGCCTCACGTTATGTTTATCTTATGTTTTCACGCAAGTTATTTCAATGACAACCAGTACCCCGATGAAGCCAAACGGGAGGAAATTGCCAACGCCTGCAATGCAGTTATTCAGAAACCAGGTAGGATGTTTAAACACAAGATCTATAAAGAAGATGAATGTATGTGTAAATGCCTGTTATCGTGGCCCCAGACGTTATTGATGAGCTCTGCTGTGATTTGATTAAGGGAAGAAGCTTTCAGATCTTGAGAGGGTCACGTCTCTGAAAGTTTACAACTGGTTTGCCAACAGACGGAAGGAAATTAAGAGAAGAGCCAACATAGGTAATGTTGAAGCCCTCTGGGGACAGACAAAGCTCGAATTACACGCAACAATGCATTCTAAATATGGACAATGTAATTATTTCCATTGCATTGTTATCGCCATGCTGCAGCTGTCTCATCCAAAATGTGCATTCATCAGAAATATTGAATTTACTGAAAAAATGCCTTTCAGAAATGCAGTTCCGTCATGTTGGGTACATCCTAATGGGCTCAGATATGTTATGGCAAGGTCTGTTTTTTTCTAAGAAGCAGCAATCCTGGAGAGTCATGGGATTGATGTCCAAAGCCCGGGAGGTCATTCCAACAGCGATGAGATCGATGGAAATGATTACGGTGAGCCAGTAGCAGCTGACCAAGTTTTGGGAATGGTAAGGGATTTTTTTTATTTTTTTTATTATTATTATTATTTATTTTTTTTTAATTAACCATTCTAGCATGGCCTATATTTTAATAAAATAAGGTAATAATTTTATTGTAGAATTTAATCATTGTATTTTAGATTTTCTTAGAATAATTTTAAATTTTATATATATATATATATATATATATATAGTAATATTTTATGTGTTCACAATTCACAATTACCATTTAACTAATAATTATTGTCATGTTGAAATTCTGTACTAGTTTGAAGGGTAAAATAAATAAATAAATAAATCACCCATTCCTTATTTTTGCTAGGACAGTCTAGATTTTAATTTTTAAAAAATCTGAAATGATCATCATTTTTATATAGCATATATATGTATATTTTTGCTCTTTAATTTAATTAATTGTCATGTAAAAATTATTCTAAAAATCTAAAATTACTATAATTTTTATTATATCATATATATGTATATTTTTATTTTTTAATTTAATTAATTGGCTAAGACCAATTAGCTATTAATTATTGTCATGTATAAAATTATTCTAAAAACAAAAATTATCATTTTTATCACATATATTTATACATGACAATAATTATTAGCTAACTTGTATTTACTTAGAAAAAAAACAAAAACACACACATATATATGTATATATATATATATATATTTATATTTATATTTTTTATAAAAATTATTATCATTTTTAATATATCATATTTTATATATTTTTAATCTTTCATTTAATTGTCTAATACCAGTTTGCTAATAATTATTGTCATGTATAAAATCACTCTAAAAATCTAAAATTATTATAATTTTTATTATATCATTCATATATATATGCATATTTTTATTTTTTAATCAATCAGCCAATCATTATTTTAATGTTTTTATAGTTGATAATCACTAACTGGACAATATTGAAATTTTATATTTAGATTTTATAATTTTTCTATTTTATTATATATTAATAAAAATATATTAACAAAAATATTAGTTCTGACTAATAACGATTAGCTAATAATTTTTATTGTCATGTTATGGCTCATAATTTCTAAATTGTTACTGAAATTTCATGCTATTTTGTAAAAAATGATTAAATGAATGAATGAATAATATTTAGAAATAAACAATGTTGATAAAAAAAAAAATAATAATAAAATAAATCATTTTAAATGCTGCATATGAATTTAGAAATGATGGCAGAGGCTATTCTAAATTTGAAAATGGGAGAAATCAAAATGCAGAACGAAAATTAAATATCCAGTACCAGCCAATATAAATCCAGTAAATAAAAAAAATTCTAAAAGCAGCCAATAAGTGAAATGTTACCAATATACCATGAGTTGCATGAACTATTTCATGCTCCTTTGTCTTTTAATGACACAGTCAGTTTTGTAGGACAAAAGCATAGTGTTTCAGACCAATCTTTGGTTCTCTTCTTCCTTAAAGGATGACAACACCGGCCCAAATGAACACCAGGACCCCATAGCTTTGGCAGTGGAGATGGCCGCTGTCAACCACAGCATCCTGGCACTGGCGAGGCAGGGCGGAGCCACCAGTGACATCAAGACAGAGGTGCTGGACGACGAGTGAGAAACCTCCCTTCGACGCGGAGCGTGGAGGGAAGCCGAAGGAGAAATGTGGGGTTACGAAAACAAAGCCAAACAGTTTGTGCGTGAACTGTGATTGTGAGGAATACGGCCAGGTCGTGGATGACCAAAGTGAATGCGGAGGTTATAAAGACTGTTAACCCAACATTCCCCCCTTCCACCTCTCTCCTACGTGTGACGCCTCAATAGTCTCTTCATTCAAACCGCTCTCCTACACGCAGCAGGTTGGGAAGGCGCTGCGATTAAACTCTTGATGAAACACGTTCACTAAAAACTTCATGCGACATATCACCCTGCCATCTCACACTTGGATAGTGAATTTCGCCTCTCAGTTTTTCCTTCTTTCAGGAAGTCTTCTTTGCAGGATATAAGAGGTCAGTATCATACTAAATGTTCACTGCCTCAGTCTCTCCAGGGAAAGTGTGTTGGGAAGCATATTCTCTCTCACTTCTTAACTTATTTCTTTATGTACGTGCAGTCCAGCGTTGCTGAAATTGCGTTTAAACTTGTACTGTTGTCACCAGGGTCTAAAGTTAACACTCGCCTACCACCAAATGCGTACCTGCGACTTTGCCAAGTGTGCTTCGCCAAGCATTAGCAGACTAGAGAAGCAAAAAATACTGGTTAGTTGTGTGCAAAATAGTTGGGTGATTCAAAATTGAAGGTTATGAACATGTTTCTTTTGGGGCGTTTATGTAAAATGCATTATTGCGTTCAAAAATAGCTCTTAAGATGTGGTTTTAAAAACGTTTTTAAATTGTATGTTTAAATAACATTATTTTAAAAGTTATTTTAACTTCATATGTTGTCTTAAAATGGCTGAAACACTCAAAAAAAAAAAACATTGTGATACACAGTGCAACAGCCAAAGACGTCTTTCTGAATGTGTATACCTGTAGCAATGTGTTTAAACGAGGTGAATTTAAAGACGTAACAACATGATGAGTTTCACCATGCAGAATGTCTTATATGTGAATGTGTAGCATGCAAATTAAAGCATTATTGCTAACATTTCGAAAAGCAAAAAATGGAAACATAAATTAAATAATTGGTTGTTGGATGATTTAGTCATAATAGTTCACCCAAAAATTTAAATTTTTTGAAACTGTACTCACCCTCAGGCCATCCAAAATAAAGCCGAGTTTGTTTTTTCATCAGAACAGATTTAGGGAAATTTAGCATTAAATCACTTGCTCACTAACAGATCCTCTGCAGTGAATGGGTGCCCTCAGAATGAAAGTCCAAACATCTGATAAAACATCACAATAATTCACAGGTAATCCACACAACTCTAGTCCATGAATGAATGTCTTAAGTAAAAAACGTAATGTTTCTAAGAAACAAATCCATTGTTAAGATATTTTTAACGGTGACATAATGCTAAATTTCTCCAAATACATTCTCCAAACACATTTACACCTTAAGCCCAAAGTATTCAGTTATTTTTTTAACACTGAAGTAAGCCTAAGGGCGAGACATCCGGTTCATTAGCTGCTATAGGGAAATAACGGGAAGAATAACAACGTGCAATAAACAGTAAAACTGTTTGCATTACAAACCAGTGTTCATAATTAGGATAATATGTTAAAATAATATGGTAAGACGCACCAATTTGTACATCTAAAAATAGCTGGATGGAGATAGATTTTTGCGGATTGACTTGGTTTTGCACTAATCAGTTATTCCACAAGATGGCAACATCAGCCAAGGCCGCCGCTGTTTCACAGTAGAAAACAAAACTAAAGAGACGGAACAACAACAGCAACAAAATAGCGGAGACCGGAACAACAACAGACGCCCGCATTGACGCGTTTGTGTGAGGGGGTTATGAGAGACCCGCAACTTTAGTTTGAAAAGAGTACAAAGATATTTTTATCTGTTGTAACGTCTAGAGAAAATAAGAGCAGATGCAGGAGTAAGATGAAGCTTTCTGGAGCGCCTGCGTCGACCGCCTGCGTTTACGCACGCTAACAAATTAAATACGTTGAAAGACTGCGCATTCGACTGTTACACTAGGGTACGCGTAAAAAAAACTATATTCAGTGCTTTAGATGGCCTGAGGGTGAGTACATTTTCTGCAAAAAAGCGACATTCTGCCCCTCGCTATGTAAGGGATACTGTACGTCCATCCGGTTGTTGTCGCAGAGTAAAGCCCGACAGATTTCTCAGCTTTTGTATATGACCGAAGGGTTTGATTTTTTGTGCAATAACCGGCTGGATGTACATTATCCTGCTTATTACACGGCTACTTGCCACAAAACTAATTATTTAGATACGAAATATTGATTTGAGTTTAAAAATTTGAACGCAAAGCTTCTGTGAAGAACGCAGTTGCTAGCAAGTGACAAGTTATAACTAAGTTAGACGGTATTTCACCACATGGATAATTATAGCGATAAAAGACATTGACTTAAGATTAAATTGTTTTAAAATCTTACCAGTTTATCTTGCATTCGACGTAAAATGGCAGCAGCTGCGTCTGTATGAAACGAGCGAGTGGGTCCGCGATACCAGGATGACGTAAACTACCAGTCAAAAGTTTTGAGTTTTAATGTTTTTTTGTTTTTTTTTTAAAGAATTATTTTCTGCTCACCAGGTCTGCATTTATTAGATTCAAAATGCAGCAAAAGCGGTAATATTGTGGAATATTGTTAGTATTTAAAATAACTGCTTTCTATTTAAATATTTTAAAACGCAATTTATGTGATCAAAGCTAAATATTCAGCATCATTACTCCAGTCTTCAGTGTCACATGATCCTTCAGAAATCATCAATTATTATTATTATTATTATTATTATTATTATTATCAATTTTTAAAACAGTTGAGTAATTTTTTTCATTATACTTTTATGAATATAAAGATCCAAAGATCAGCATTTATCTGAAATAAAAAGCTTTTGTAACACTATACACTATACCATTCAAAAGCTTGGAGTCAGTGTAATTTTTAAGTAATTTTTAAAAAGTTCTTAATTATAGAAACAAATACATTTATGTAGCAAAGATGCTTTAAATTGATCAAAAGTGACAAAGAAGACATGTAATGTTACAAAAGATTTCAGATAAATGCTGTTCTTCTGAACTTTCTATTCATCAAAGAAACCTGAAAAATTCTGCTCAGCTGTTTTAAACATTATAATAATAAGACATGTTTTATGAGCAGAATATTAATCAGAATATTAGAATGATTTCTGAATGATCCTGTGACTGGAGTAATGATGCTGAAAATTCAGCTTCGCAATCACAGGAATAAATTAAATTTGTAAATATATTCAAATAGAAAACAGTTATTAGAAATAGTAAAAATACTTCAGAATTGTACTGTTTTTGTACTTAAGATCAAATAAATGCAGGCTTAGTGAGCAGAAGAGACTTTGTTGTTTACTGTTCAAAAACTTATGACTGGTAGTGTAATTAAATAACTGACACAGAATATGGATTTGTTTTAATATTTTATTAGCCAACAAAACGCAAAGCTTCCACAAAGAAAAAATGGTCTTAGCAAGGATGAGCCTGTGTTGTTAGTTTTTACCAGTTGTTGGGGAATAACATGCCTCGGAATGTGGTGATTGACCAGTCAGAATCAAGTATTCGGTGTAGCCGTGTAATAATCAATGGTATCTATTGTGACTCGCACGTTTTTTTACTAACAAGCAGGAAACATCTAAAACAAAATAGAGCAGGGGTGCTCAACCCTGGTCCTGGAGATCGACTTTCCTGCAGAGTTAAGTTCCAACCCTGACCAAACACACCTGAACTAGCTAATTAGGATCTCAAGGAGTGCTTGATAATTACAGACAGGTGGGTTTGATTAGGGTCGGAACTAAACTCTGCAGGAAAGTCGATCTCCAGGAACAGGGTTGGGCACCCCGAAATAGAGTTTTATGACCAGTATGAAATACTCGTAGCCATGAAATTGGCAAAACGTTAATTGTGGACCCTGGTAGTCAGCGTAAAAGTTGAATAGGACTGTTTTTGCAGTACCATAACCGGCCTGCTGGCTTCAGCAATTACGTATTGCACTTTTAATTACTAGCGGCAGCTTATTTATGTTCCTGCCGCTACACAACTGTGCATCTCTGCAGGGAGGCGTCAAAGGCTGTCTGGAAACTGAAGCCTACTCGTGAAGATTGTGCCATTATATTTCAGCATTAGCAGACTAGAAATTCAGTCGGGCTCTTCTGCAGGCCTCTCTAAAAGCAATCAGACAACAGCAGTTTCTTTTAAACGTATATAACCTCAAAGTGTTCTACTCAGCCAATAACTGTGCAAACGTTTCAGCAGCACGCGGCTGGAAAATGTTGTAGCATTGGGAATTTCTTCGTCTCAGCGAACGGGAAAACACTTGACAATCAGGGTGATGACGTTCCAATACAAAAAAAAAACCTGTTGGTGTTTGCCCACGTGTCCAAATATGGGGTTTCTCTGGAAAGTGATGATAGCTAATAACCGTTATTTCCGAAATTAAAGTGGATTTAACCACTCTAATAAATATCCCATGTTTGTTGAATAATCACAAAATGTCACTTTAAGGGGGAGGGTTATGGTGCTTTGGGTTCTTTACCCCAACATATGTATTTTTTGTTTCATTTATCTGGTACTGTTTCAAAGAAAGAAGACGAGAGGGATGGACTAGTTCAGGTTCCTTTTATTTGTGCTTCAGAATTATGGTGCTTGTTTTAAAAAAAGGAAAGGAGATACTAACCACATGCCCTCTCCCACCTTTTACAGTTTTTCCTCTTTGCCTTTAGGAAGCTGCTTTCTGTGTGTAATGCACATCATTGCAGTCACAAATAAGCTTTTTTTAGACGTATCAAAATAGCTATCGGATGACAAACCTGTGAAAAGTATCAGCTGCTTCAAAAGTTCTCTCAGAATGTCTGAAATACCATTTCAACTCATCAACACACCTTTGTTCCTCTTGAGCATAAGATTTCGGTCGACGAGATCGCCACTAGCTCGTATTTAAAGAGTCGTGAATTTCAAACCGTGGGCTTCAGCCTTAATGCAAGTATTTTTAAGCACTTAAATTACAGAATGTGTAAAATCTGTCAACACGTCATTTCTGTGAAAATTAACTGTTGATGACGCTGTTTAAGTTAACGTTACGGTAATATTCCTGGATACGTTTATTCCATGAATCTGCATAAGCTTAACATAAATGTACCAAGTCTATTTGCTAAAATATGTATCGAAAGAATATTGTATGTTAGGAGAGAATATTAATTGGAAATTAAATTTCTCGCTTTAGGAAATTCTGCCAAGCAGATAAATCCGTCGAATGAGACTTTTTTTGTTTGTTTGTTTCTCTAGTTACGTCTTGTAATTTGGTTGAACTGTCAGTTAAAACGTTATTTGAGTTCTCAAATAAATCAAATGCAATCTCTTCCTTTATAAGGGTGACCGGGGCTAGTTGACTTTTTTTTATTTATTTATTTTTTTTAACTTAAGTGAAGATCTGGCAGGGTGTGATTTTTGTATTTACTGTATATAAACAGATTTGAGTAAAACACCATTTGCAAAAAAAAAAAATGCTCTCTAAAAAAAGAATAATAAACATTAATTCATATTTGTATTTAAAATAAATTATTATAGACTGGCTTTTCAGGGGAAAAAATACTAAATAAAAATTGAAATATCAAGCAAATTCTAGTAGCTTTGGCTAATAGAAATTATAATTAATTATATAAAATAATGTAATAACACATAAAAGTTGACAATTTGTTCCAACCTGAAACTTGAACCTAAACATTTTTAATTCAAGTTCTAAGTTTTTATCCATTTAATAAATAAATAAATAATAAAATATAAATTAAATGTAATAAATATTTGTTTATTAAATGGATAAAAACTTAAAACTTGGATATACACATACATATACATATCTATACATTCAAATGTATATATACACATATACGTGTGTGTGTGTGTATACATTTGTATTGATAGATGTATAGATGATGTGTGCATATACACATATATATATATACACACATAAATATGAGTGTATATATACATTTGTGTGTATAGATGTGTGTATATGTAGGTATGTGTGTTTGTGTATGTATGTATGTGTATATATATATTTATATGTATGTATATGTATATATGTATTTATGTATGTATATATATATATGTGTGTATATATATATATATATATATATATATACCCACACACACACATAATATTCTGTTTGGTTAACAGAAATTTACATTTTATAAAATTTGTTTGCTCCTACTAAATTCTTGATCTAAAAAAATGTTTTTTTGTGTTCAGCAGCTGTTTGAAAAGATATTGCAATATCAATGCAAAATCAAGCATTTTAACTCAATTTTTTTGTAATTACTGAAATATAATTCTTGTGCTAACTTCCCTATATGACAACTAGCCCCGGTCTGTTTTATATTTCGAAGAAGTTTTTCCATTAAACCTCTTTCAAAATATTAGATGCTATTATAGCGAGACAACGAACAGTATTGCAAACTGCCAATCATACTTTCAGCTAAGAAAAGTGTAGAATCGTCCTTGAAATGCGTTTTAAGTCAGCAGGCGTCGCCAACCCAAATTTGAGCGTGACGTATCATGAGCTTGCACAGCAATCATGTAGTCTTGTATATTTTATTCTAGGATACAGAGAGTCCGATCTTACTAACACAGAGTCCCTCAGTAAACACTTTCTTAGAAACAGTATTGAGGCACAATGTGACGATGGACTAGTGCCCAGTCAGTTACCCAGAAGTCTTTATTAAGCTAGAGTTGGAATGTGTTTGGAACAGAAATGTGTCGTGAAAGAATGAGGGAACACTTTGACTGTGTTTTTAATCTGTCCATGTTCAATATGTGAATATATTAAATATATATAAATATATTCTATGAGTATAAAAAATGAAAAATATATCACTGTTGTATTAACTTGAAATAGTCTAATCATGTATCTCTTATTACAGAATTTAGTGCCTTTTTTGGACAGTAGACTGTTCTGTAATTAATATGTAGTATAAAACGCATATGCTTTGTTACTTTTTTAAGTTTTGTTTTGACACTCTTTTGTTCGTTTTCAAACTTTGTTTTTAAGTTGTTTTTATTTTAGAACTGTACCTTCTAGAGAATAAAGACATAATGAGCTGAAAGACACTGCCTGATTGTACTTCTTTACTTCTTTTTTACTCCAGAATTATTAAACGGTGCAAATTCTGAATTCTATTCCTAATTCTGAAATTGTAACTGGATTGTTTTTTTGAAGACAATTTGATAGAAATGTGTGCAGCTGCTCTTTTTTATGGAAGCCCGTTTCCATAAATTTAATATCTAACTAATTTAATATCTAACTTAACTTAGAGTCAGGATCCTGGACCATTGAGACAACCACACACAGAAAAGGTGTAATTCACTCAAAGGCACTTTATTAAGGAAGACTTCAACATTTATATGGTAAATATGAAGAAGTGAAATCAGACATCACACCCTTCAGGAAACAACAGTACATCATGTCCTATGATTCTGTAGGCTAGACTTATGTCATGTCTGCTTTTCAGGTTAGTATGAGAAGGGCACAGGAGGTCAGGATTATTACAATCTCACAGCCACTGAATAAAAAAATTTTTAAAAAAAGATTTTTTTTTTTTTTTCAGAATTGCGTGATACAGAATGGCAATTCTGACTTTTTTCTCAGAACTTATATAAACTCGCAATTTCTTTTTTTTCTTTTTTTTTCACAGAACTGTGATATAAACAATTGTGAGAAATAGAATTGTGAGATAACTTGCAATTCAAACTTTATCACAAAAACTTTTTTCTTTTTTTTTTCCAGAATTATATACAATTATGTATATATATATACAATTGTGAGTTTATATAAAAAAAAACACTTCGCAATTCTTTTTTCTCCCAAATGCGAGTTTATATCTAGCAATTCAGATTTTATTTTTTTTTTATGCAAATGCAAGTTTGTATTTCGGAATTCTAACTTTTCTTCTAGAAAATGCAAGTTTGTATCTCGGAATTCTGACTTCTTGCTAATGCAAGTTTGCATCTTGGAATTCTGACTTTTTCTTCCTGTTAATGGAAGTTTGTATCTCGGAATTGACTTTTTTTCTCATAAATGCAAGTTTGTATCGCGGAATTCAGACTTTTTTTTCTCACAAATGCAAGTTTGTATCTGAATTCTGACTTTTTTTCACAAATGCAAGTTTGTATTGTGGAATTCTGACTTTTTTTCACAAATGCAAGTTTGTATTGTGGAATTCTGACTTTTTTTCACAAATGCAAGTTTGTATCTTTGAATTCTGACTTTTCTTGCTAATGCAAGTTTGTATCTCAGAATTCTGACTTTTTCCTCAAATATGAGTTTATATCTCAGAACTCAGCCTTTTTTTCTTGTAAATGCAAGTTCATATCTCACAATTCAGATTTTTTTTCTTGCAAATGTGCGTTTATATTTTGGAATTCTGACCTTTTTTTCCTTGCATATAAAAGTTTGTATCTTTGAATTCTGACTTTTTTTCTCGCTAATGCAAGTTTGTATCTCAGAATTCTGACTTTTTCCTCAAATGCGAGTTTATATCTCGGAACTCAGCCTTTTTTTTGTTCTCGTAAATGCGAGAAAAAAAAGTCTCACAATTCTGACTTTTTTTCTTGCAAATGTAAGTCTATATTTTGGAATTCTGACCTTTTTTTCCTTGCAAATGAAAGTTTGTATCTCTGAATTCTGACTTTTTTTCCTCATAAATGCAAGTTTGTATCTCAGAGTTCTGACTTTTTCCTCAAATGTGAGTTTATATCTCAGAACTCAGCCTTTTTTTTCTTGTAAATGCAAGTTCATATCTCACAATTCAAATTTTTTTCTTGCAAATGTGGGTTTATATTTTGGAATTTTGACCTTTTTTTCCTTGCAAATAAAAGTTTGTATCTCTGTATCCTGACTTTTTTTCCTCATAAATGCAAGTTTGTTTCTCAGAATTCTGACCTTTTTTTCTTGCAAATCCAAGTTCGTATTTTGAAATTCTGACTTTTTTTCCCTCTCTAATGCAAGTTTGTGTCTCACAAATCTTTTTTTGGAAATGCAAGTTTGTATCATGGAAATTCATTGTCAGTTCTTTTTTTTGTAGCTTTTTTTTGAGTTTTAAAGTCCAATTCTGAGGGGGAAAAAAGACTTGTGTTTTGAGTTTATATCTCAATTATGAGAAAAAAAAAGTCAGAATTGCAAGTTATATCTTATACTTTTATATCTTATCAGTTATACTCGTAATAATTCCGGGTCAAAGTCAGAATTGTGAGATAAAAATTCTTAATTACATTTTTTATTCAGTGGTGGAAACAGGCTTCCTTACTTTTCCATACAACCCAAAAATAAGGTTAATTTCTTTGAAAGAAACAAAATCTAAATTTGATCAATGGTCCTTAAAGTACAATATTTTTCCCCACTTCAACTCAAAGTACAAACGTAAAAAAAAACAAACAAAAAAAAAGTAATAAGACAAATGTGTAAATCAGTTCACGTTTTATTTTTTCTTTACAGCCAGATTATTGTACAGTCAATATAAAAGAAATTATAAATGAATTATTATACATGATTATTCTTTGGATATCAGCATAGAATTGCAGATAATTAAATTAATCAAACCCAGCCTTGTGCTCAGATTGAACTCTCAAGATGCAACTATATACAAAACACACATACACACGTATACTCTGGGTTCTAACGTTCCATATATACGGGACAACTTTCATGACATGAAACCATTAGGACGAGGCACAGACTAGTGGTGAAATACGGAGTCATCCACTCGCTGCTCAGAAAAAGGGAAAAAAAAAAAAAACACTACAGAAGTAGAGCAGCAACTTCCTGCCAAGAGCTTGGTCTGACATCTGTGTAAACAGCAGGGCCCAAAGCTTCCTTCAAAACCTCTTTCTCCTGATGCCCTTAATGGGAAGGATTTCAAACAGGAGGAAAGAACGAGTCTCCACACCTGTATTTAGTATTTGACTTCAAAAGGCCACTGTGTGGTTGCTCAGATATGGCTCTGGATCTAAGCCATTTATGACAGATCAAGGTGTCATGACTGCTACTAAAAGACTTGCTGACGTTGAACAGAATGGGGTGCATTCAACTGTTTTAATGATGAAGAAAAATAGCAAATTGCACTTAAAAACAAAATAAACATAGTAGTTAAAAGCAACTATGATTGAAACGTTGGGCCGTGGAGATCAGCTTACCAAAAACGATGTCTTCAATAAGTTCATTTCCCCTTTCTTTTTAAAGTAACTCATTAGGTTCAAACCAATGAACCATCAAATTCCTACAAGCGTTTTTAACATTATTGCTACAACAGAAATGCATTAAAATAAACTTCAAAACTTGTCAGTCTAAAGGCAATCCATCTGTTCTTGCATTACCTTTAAATGAATACTTAATGACTAGTTACTACCGTGACCCAGCAGGCCTTAAAATCCCACCGCCTCACAACAAAGACGTGCTCCATGTGTGCGTTTGTTTTTTTTTCTCATTATGAGTGAGGCACAGATCAAGATACATTAAAAAAAAATAAAAAATAAACATGGGAAGATGCTAATTTTGACAGCACAAAGAGGAAAAATGAAAGGCAACTTCAAACTGTGGAGAAATGCATCTTTTCTCAGATGAAAATTTAAATGTTTTGACTTTCGAGCACCAAATCCAGTGAAAAGCAGATTTACAGTGAATCATCGGTTAGTTTAAGTTAATTTACAACAAAACTAAGTGCCCTTTGGGCACATAAGCTATCTACTATAAATCAAATGTGCAAATTAATTTCCATTTATGGGATTTTCACACTTTATAAATTCAATTTACATACCTACAACCATTAAAATAGATTTTAATAATTTGATATTGCATTAGACTTCAGAAATCACAATGATTTCTATGAATAAGAATATAAAAGGAATGAAATAACACGTCTTTTTTTCTCCATCTGATGTGAGCAAGCATCATATCCGCATGCTTCTTGTTAAAAAACTATATAAATGTGACCACTTTGCCCATACAGTATGCTAAAAATATTTAAGGAAATCGCTTTTCGATCTTTTAATTTGAATAAATAAGCTGAAGGTATTGCCAGGAATTGGTCCAATACGCAAAACTGGAATGTGCTTTTACCGTGACCTTCTTGTGGAAGACAGTCTTTTAGAAACCAATCAGCTACTTTAAATTGTAGCACAAAGTTGAGTTTAAAGTAGTTTCAATAGCCCAATTCCAATTAAAAGGCTGCTTGCTAAAACATGCCCTAACCCATCAGACTGTAAATAAGCCACTCTAAAATACTTTCTATCCAGTCCAATCATCAAAAGCATTAAGAGAGAGCCTAATTAAGCCGGTCAATTAAGCCTGAATGTGCCAATTCAGTCAAATCTACATGCATTTAAGGATACACACCAAGCAGGCAGTTTCCGGTCTAAAATACTGATAATACCAAATAAAATATCTCATCTTGTGGATTTAGCTGTCCAATCACTTGCCAAGTGGTAGTGGTACTTCACAACATGATGAAACTCGCATCTAAAACCTGCGTTGACTTCCTCAGGGCGACACCTATTGCGAAATACACGCAACCCTTCTTTGATAGTGGCTTACAGCTGAAAACCCAACTGGGCATATTCAATACCTCTGATCGGATCCCTGAGTTAATCTCTTACGTGTCTTCCATTTACGAAGGTGCAATGAGGGATGCCAAATAAAAAATGGGTTGACTTAAAAGGCACATTCAGGAAACTAAAAATCGATTACTAACTGTGCAGAGAAGACAAATCAAGCATTGTAGTTTCAAGTCCGGGGGCACGAACAAAAATGGTTGATCTCAAAGACCCGGAGGATTCATTTACGGTCAACTCAAGGAGACTTGCTTGAGATGCCAAACCAAGGAACACAGCCGAAGCAGCATGTTAAAATTCATAGCACTCCCACATGCTACACATTAGCATAGCACCGAAACTGACAGAGGGGTTTGTAAGGGAATGTTGGTACCACCTCCATGCAAAGTTGGGTATCTGAATGCTCCATTAGCCCCAAGCACAGTGATGGATGGAGTTGACCTCCTCGACCTCGGTTAGGTCCTGCTCAGCTCATTGTCAATTAGCTGGTCCAGGATTTGCGATTCTCTCCTTTCTGAATGGTAGTGCCGGCTCCTCCCCTCAGTTGCTGACTGAACTCCCCGCTGCGGCGATTTTCGGTGTGCCTTTTAGAAGCTTCCCATCGAGTTAGTCGATCTGGACGGACTAGCACCCCGTAACCAGGGTTGCATCGGAAGTACTGGTGGCCCTCGATGGAACCATCATTCTTACCTAGTGGATACAAAAGGAACACTGTGAATAGGTCTCGCCAAGGAGGTGTCAACTTGAGCTGGCACGAACGATTTTTTTTGTAATCGAGTAATTGATTTTTCTGACAATTAACTGAGTAATTTGGATAATTATATATATGAAGAGTTCAGATGCAAAACCCTCTAAAAGCCACTTTGGTCAAAAATGAGATATTGATACTAAGCGAATGCTCTTGACACATAGTATACGTCCATCAAATACTTTTACTTTAAACTCGCTAAATCCCAGCCTCAGCCTAATCAGAAGTACCGGTACTTTAGGTAGACACCTTAAAAAAAAGGTTATTTTAAGGAAAAACGTCAGGTGGACTTACAGGCTTTTGCATGTGAACTCTTCATATGTATATTTGAGCTGTAACTATTATTTTGGTAATCGAGTACTTGGTTGTTTATTCTGACAATTGAGTAATCGGTTGATTATTCTGACGATTAATCGAGTATTTGGATATTTATATATATTTTTTGTGGTAATAAAAACAGACCTAAGTAAGCAATAGCCTTTAAAATACCTGAAATACATATATGAGTGCAATGAGCCAATAATAATTAGTTCAAATTCTGACAATTAACCAAGTAATCGGTCGATTATTCTAACGATTAATAGACTATTTTTGTGGTAATAAAAATAGACCTAAGCAAGCAATAGCCTTTAAGATTAAGTGGTCATTTCAAATAAATGTTTAGTCAATATTAAACAAGGTTTCGTCAGGCCTTTGGTGCCCTCTACAGTCATTTGTTATATTGTTTTATAATACTTACATAATTACTTGCTTTTGATACTTTATTTGAAGGATTATTACCTCATTGCTATTATATTCATATTTTAAGTCATTTTTAAAGGCTATTGTTTGGTTAGGTCTATTTTTATTACGACACAACAATTTATTATAATTCTCAGATTAATCAATTAATCGTCAGAATAATCAACGATTAGTCAATTAATTAAATAGTCGTTAGTAACAACCCTAGTTTGAACTTTTATTTTATTTTTGGTGTTTTTGCCTTTATCGTGATAGGATAGTTAAAAGCTGACAGGCAGCGAAGTCGGAGAAAGAGAGGGGGGCGAAATCGGGAAAGGTCCTCAAGCCGGGATTCAAACTCGGGACACCGGTAGCGCAACAGTGCTTTCAAAACTCAAAACAGTGTTTCACAAGACTATCGGTGCTGACTGAATTTTTTTTTTTTTTGAAATCGCAATGAACAGTTAGCATATTGAGAAAGATGCTAATGTAGTCTCCTAAAATGGTGAAATGGTGCACATTGCGTTTCCGGATGAACGAGTTGAGATGCTCCACACATGTAGATAAGAGTTTGTGTGGAGCAGCATTTACTGTAAACAGAGCTACTCTGAGACACACGTACATAACCTCTAGGCAATTAAAGTGCGTATGTTAAAGCTGCATTGCATATGTTTATTTAATTGAATCAAAGCATTTGTTAATTCACAATAAAATTATGCATTATTATGATTTTAAATATATAGTTTAATATATCATGCAGCCTTGGAAAATGGTGTAATATTACATTGCATGGACTCTCGTCTGTGGATTGGGCCACTTCCGTTATTTTGGTGGTTACTCGACACAAGCAAACTGCAGTTGAGTAAAATCGAGTACTCAAATTGAATCGAGGAATCGTGACAGCCCTAATGTCAGCAACTCCAAAAACATAATATTGGAAGATTTGACTCACCTGAGGGAGTGTCCAACTCGACCCCGACCCAGATGCCTTCTGAGAAGTGCGTTGGGCCGATGTAGCGGACCGTGCCAGACTTGCTGGATCCGACAGTGACTCTCCCTCCCACCTTGAGCCAAACAAGTTCCTTGGGTTCCACATCATCAAAGGTTATCTCCAGCTTCTCCAGGCTGTTAGTTTGCGTCGCGGTTGCTTTTCCATCTCCGAGAATGTTACTGAAAGACCTGAGTTCATTGGCTTTGACTTTCTGGAGGGAGAAAGGGCTGTCTGTGGAGGTACTCAAAACAAGAGAAGGGGTCGTATTTAGCTGTGCTTCCTGCCGAGAGGTGGTGACACCATTCCTGTGGGCCGTCTGGGTGTCTTCATCTTTTCTAGGCTTGTCAGATCTTAGCCCAGCTTCTACAGGAGCAACAGAGGCATTAACAGGGGTCGGTAGAGAGTCTTCGTTGTCGTGCCTGGATGCTACGGGAGCTGCTTGGGAATTGGGAGTAGGGGTAAGGTCCCCGCAAGCTATGGAGACGTCGGAAAGGGTGGCAGTGGAGACGCTAGTAGAAAAATAGCCACTGGAGGCCTCGCTGATGGGGCTCAGGGGCAGGTCATGCGGATCATGCATAGAGGACGGGGCATCTGGCCCATCTGAGTGTCTGTCTGAAGCGGGACTCTTCCCCATTACTGCAACCTACGAGGAAGGACGTCCAAAACCACAAGGAACATTTAACTACACCTCAACCTATCATCTGACTCTCACACAGAGAGCACATGCTAGGAAAACCACAGATTTAATAGCATGCAATTTACATCACATGCAGGAGAAAGACTGGGCTCTTAAAATATCTTCCTAGGCTATACTTTCGCAAAATACAAGTCTGTAACCCAATTCATCATTCATATTTATTTAATTTCGCCAAAGACGGAGCATGAGATCAGAGTGGAGATCTACTTACCGGTTCTATTCTTACTCTTCCTTCATCAGGGTTGTTGGCTGTTTGCATCATTATTCGTGGCATATGCTGGAGAGATGAATGGAACGTATTAAATTTGTTTTTACGATTTCGGTAATGGTTTTCAGAGAGGCGGCACAAAGCTTGATTTAAGTGTCACGAGTTCATTTTTTATGTTGGGAGCCTTTGGATTACGTTTGATCTAAAGTACTGACAGATCAAAAGTCTGCGTGCAGGGGAGGAGTGATGTACACAATGAAATATCACTGTCATATTTTTTTTCCCCTCTACGCCTCTGTCGAAAGCATGCTGGGAGATATGATGAAAGGGTATGGCTTGACAATTAATCTTGGGGAAATTAAACACTGGAGTTTATCTATGGACTCCTGCCTAACATATAATCAGGTTTCCCTGACATGATTTACTTTGACAAAATGAGGACACTGTTTTAATCATGGAAAACCAAAAAAGCCTGTTTCCTCGCAAAAAAAAAAAACCCACTACCAAGCAATAAGTCTTAATTTAAAGACTTAATTTTCCTCATACGAGATGGATAATATATCACAGATATATGGGCAATGTAATAGTAGCATATGGAATTTCTGTCTATATGGAAATGAGGAGGCATGAAAACAGAACGACATTACACTAGAATCTAAAATTGACTCAAATTAAATCGGCCAAGAGGATTTGCATCCCTCTTTGATTACCACATATGATTTACTCATCTAAATGCGGCATATTTCTGACAGGCTTTGTAGGCGCTAAAATGGCTATTTTTATGACTGATATTTTACATCTTTTTTTGCATTTATGCATGAAATCACCCCATGGAAGTACTACTGCAAACCATAGGCGTTGCATGTCTTTTGAATAAATTTAATAATCTGAGCGTTCTGCATGGGAACAAAGCATTGGGTGAATCTCATCAAAAATGACAAGAAAAAACATTATATAAAAATGCATACAGAAATAACAAACATTTATTTTTTTATTCATTTATTTATCCCCTAAAGTCCAGTATATTTATGACATACTAGACTTTAATTTACTATTTTATTTCACCTTAAAAATGCAATATTTATAAACAATATTTATTGTTTATTCATTATATTTTTATTTATGCACATACTCTTCTTATTTATCAATCCTCTATGCACACCTTGGCAACAGAATCGCCATTGGCCAATACATTTTTTAGTTTACTCGCCAGACTGATATACTATACACACTACCAGTTGTTTATTATAATTTTTACATTTTAAGGTTTTAGGGTTCAATGTGACCTTGAAATTTCTTGACAATTTTTTAATGAGGCTCACCCAGACAGACAAAGCAATGTTTTAGGCATAGTTTACAAATTAAAAATTCAAAAACATGACCAGACCTGTTGGGAGTGTGGAGAGGGTCTCAAATCTTTCTTGTCGTCGCGCACGGGGAACAGGGACTTTAGCAGCTTGGGCATCTGAGGAACCAGGACCTTGACTGGGGAGATATAAGAAGCAGCAAGCCCTGAAAAACCTGTGGGCGGGTTGGGAAAGGAGGCAAACAGCAAGGTAGAGGTGTGGAGAGAGACGACAACGAGGGTGAAACAGAGACAGATGTAGAAAAGATATGAAAGGAGTGCATGAAGTCACAGTCGCACAAAAATGTCACACCGACATTTTTTGACAGATCTCAAAGTGACTAGGTGAAAACAAACTGAAGTTGAACAAGACTGGGAGAGATTTTCAGCGGTAACTAAAAGGTTTTAGGTTCAAACCCCAGATTTTCTCTGTAATAAGCATTTGTTAATTCATAAATCAGGTTAGAAATGAATCACAGTAGAGAACACAGAGTTGAAAATTGAAAGGACAGTCAAATAAAGAGTGGTTCATGCTGGAAACAGAAAAGGATGATTTTATTGGAGACGAAACAGTCCACATCCTGTATAGCTCACTTTAAAGGAGAAATCCACTTCCAAAACAAAGGTTCACATATAATGTACTCACCCCCTTGTCATCCAAGATGTTCACGTCTGTCTTTCTTCAGTCGTAAAGAAATTATGTTTTATGAGGAAAAAATTTCAGCCTTTTTCTCCATGTAATGGACTTCATTGGTGCCCCGATTTTGAACTTCCAAAATGCAGTTTAAATGAGTCTCCAAACGATCCCAAATGCGGTTGTAAAGGATCCCAGCCGAGAAATAAGGGTCATATCTAGCGAAACGATTGGTTATTTTCATAAAAATAATTTATATACTTTTTAATGTCAAACCCTCGCCTTGTCTTACTCTGCCTGGACTGTTTTTCTCTGGTTCATGACAGTTAGGGTATGTCGAAAAACTCCCATCTCATGTTTCCCCCTTAACTTCAAAATCTTCCTATTTCCTGTTTTACCTTTTTTGTTAAGGGTCTTTGCATGTTCACTTTGCAAAGACTGGGTCGGTACTTCTGCAGCGATGTTGGATGATTTTGAAATGATTTTTGAAGTTGAGGGAGAAAATAGTTAAGGCAGCGCAAAGCAATATGAGCGTTTGAGATTAAACAGTATTTAAATTGTATTATTTTAATGAAAATAACCGATCGTTACACTAGATAGGACCCTTCTTCCTCAGCTGGGATCGTTTACAACCGCATTTGGGATCGCTTGAAGCCGCATTTAAACTGCATTTTGGAAGTTCAAACTCGGGGCACCATAACGGTCCATTATATGGAGAAAAATCCTGAAACGTTTTCCTCAAAAAAACTATTTCTTCACGACTGAAGAGAGAAAGACATGAACATCTTGGATGACAAGGGGGTGAGTACCTTATATGTGAATCTTTGTTTTGGAAGTGGACTTCTCCTTTAAGAGTGACCGTCATGTCATACCTTGCTCTGGGTCCTGATTCTGCGTAGGTGGCGTAGGAGGTCTGGATGGTCGTGGCAGTGTTTTGCTGAACTGAGAGGATGTCGCGAAGATATCCTGCTGACTCTCCCATCGATTCTTAGATAAGTAAATTGGATATCAGAAGTTACATAAAAGGTCCCATTTCATGTGGTGGACCATGTGTCTTATTTTCACCCTAGAATCTTACCTTGTTGTCATCCAGCACTGAGTTTAATGACAGATCCTGTCTGCTTCCAGATAACTAGAAATGAAAAAGAAGATGTGTGAACACAGAATGTGCCAGGCTCTGATGAGGCAGAGTTTTCTGTCTGTTAAGATGACTTTAAGGCTGCAGATGTGCTTACCCGGTGCACGCTGGGAGAGCTGAGACTGCGTCTGCTGCCCTTGCCTTTACCTGCCAAATGCTCCTTCACTGCCACCTCCTGTAGCACAAGATAAAAAAAAATGATTTACATTTACATCATAACTAGACAGCATTGGGAAGTCATCATTCAGTTTAGTGAAATGATTCACAGGACTGTTCGTTTTAATAAACTGTTGCACCGTTTTAGTGCACTGGCAGCTTTCATGTCCCATTTATAGTATAAAATATCTTTGTTCAAAACCTTTGTTCATCTTCAGAACACAAATTTAGATATTTTTGATAAAATCCAAGAGCTTTCTGAGTTTGCATAGACAGCAACTGACACGTTCAAGGCCCAGAAAGGTAGTAAGGACATTGTTAAAATAGTCCACGTGACTAGTGGTTCAACCTTAATTTTATGAAGCTACAAGAATACATCTTTGTGTGCAAAGAATGGTAGTGGTGTTGCTGTCTATGCAGGGTCAGAAAGCTCCAAAGATTTGTGTTCCAAAGATGAACAAAGGTCTTACAGGTTTCAAACAACATGAAGGTGAGTAATTAATGACAGAATTTTCATTTTTGGGTGAACTATTCCTTTAAGATTCAGATTAAAACAAATAAACTATATACTCAAATGGATATAACATTAGAATGAGATGAAATGCAAAATGCAATTTTATCAGTTCAAATTATATTAGCGGCTCTAGCTGTGTGACCTGTCTCAGACGGTCCAGTGTGAGGATGTTCTCCACAGCCAGGACGCTCCGCAGGTACTTCTCTATGGCAGCTTCATTGTCTGAAGATTTGGGGTTCTCAGCACTGGTGGCCACACGGGCCAGCATCTCCCTGTCCTCTGAGCTCTGACTGTCCTGCTGACGTACATAGCCGAGAGAGACAGGTGATCGTAAACAAACTGACTCAAGAAACCAGGTATGCAACTTTAACAGAGCAGCTTTCTCGTAATAGCCAACTAACACAGCCTTTAAGTGTTGCTGAGAGTTTTACAGTAGTATATACACTGCAGTTCAAGAAGTCTTTTCTGCTCATCAAGGCTGTTTATTTGATTAAAAAATACAGAAAAAACTGTAATATTATGAAATATTATTGCAATTTAAATTGCGTTTTACTATATTAATATATTTTAAAATATAATTTATTTCTGTGATGCAAAGCTGAATTTTCAACATCATTACTCCAGTCTTCAGTGTCATATGATACTTCAGAAATCATTCTAACATGCTGATTCATTATCAGTGATGTTAAATAAATGCTGTTCTTTTTCCTTTTAAACTTTTTTTTTATTCATCAAAGAATCCTAAAAAAAAAAAAAAAAAAAAGTATCACAGGGTCCAAAAAAATATTAAGCATAAAAAAAAAACTCTGCATCAAATAAATAAATAATATTTTAAAATATATTAAAATATAAAAAAAAAAAAAAAAAAAAAAAAAACATTAAAATTACATTAAAAAAAATATTTAAAATATTACTGATCCCAAACTTTTGAACGGCAGTGTATGAGCTAATAATATTTAGATTATTTAATATTTTAGGATTATCCTAATAGTTTTGGTTAACATACTATTATGAATTTTAATTATTAAATTATTATCATTGTTCACTGAAAAACCCATATAATTCAGTGCATTGTTTATTATTCATATTATGCATTAATAATAATATTATATATATATATATATATATATATATATTTATTTATTTATTTTTTTTTTTTTTCAATAGCATATTTTGTATGCTTACCCCTGGGATGTTTGAGACGACTTCAAAGGTCACACCACAGCCAGGAATAGTGCTCCTGGTGGACATTCTCCTCAAGAAATTTTGAGCAAAACCCTGTTTAAACCAAAAAAAGAATCAAAAATATGCAGAGATAAAATATAAAAATCATGGTTTTTATATCTAAAACTTGAAATTCCTTAAGAAGTATAAGGTTTATAGCAACTAAGCACCAAAAATATCTGGCACAGATGTATGTAAAAAGTGCAAAAACACTTTTCTACAGTTCTGATGATAGTATAGGTTATATAAAGTAGGCTATCCCGCACCTGTCGTCCAGTGAGGTTCACACAGATGCGTTTGCGCAGGACTAGCTGCATCTCTGCAGGGTGGCTGAGCTGCACCACAGTGCGGACAATCAAGTAGACTCTCTGATCTGGTGCAGCACCTCGACTCAGCTGTGGACATTCATGAACCGTGGAGTCCCAAGAAGCTTCGGCTTTTACCTGGAAGAAAAATAGTTTTTAACACATTCCCTTAAATTCAACCAGGGGGCCTCTGAGAGCCCTGAGGATGCGTAGGTCATATTCTCACCTCTCCATCATAGTGTTTGACAATCTGAAGGTCAAAATATTCATCCTCATCTTCCGAGCTGAGCATGGCATCCCAGCCGCCCGCCTCGGGAACGTCTAGGTTCTCCTGAGAGCTGAAGTCATCAGCTGCAGAAAGGAAGAATAGAAACACAGGAAGAATGAGTGTAAAAATGATTGTTAGTGCTTGCAGAGGAAGAAAAGGTCGCAGAGAGGACATTGCATTTTTGCAAAGAACATCGCTGTTCTTCAGCAGGCAGAAAAAACATACTGCTCAAATCGAGGAAGAGCACTGGAATGTGAGTTTCCATCCCAGGTACTGGAACCCTGCCAAGAGAGACACAAAAATCAACCCATGGCCTAAATACATGACTAAAAATGTGTAAAATTGTTTAACTGATGTTGACATTCATTTAGCAAACAAAGCTTCAAATCCAAATATTAATTTATTAAAACACACACTGTAATTTAAGGATTGTAACAACCTCCCTAAAAAGCAAACTGCATAAAACTAAGCTGAACTGTTATTAAATATCATTCAAACCTCTGACAACATGTTTGCAAGCTATCTATAACATACATAATTTAAGTGTTCAGTTTAAATGCAAATTGTTCAGTATGGTTGTAGCAGGTCTGTACCACTCAGCAGGAGCTCCTGGTATTCCACTGCCAGCAGAGGGCACCATCACTGCATTTCTCTCCTCTGTGAGCGTCAGACGCCACTCAAGCAGCTGGGCCTCCCTCTCCACATCATCCTCAGATTTATCTGTTCATAGAGAGCAGAGTGTTTAGTCACCAGTGTTTCCCCTTTCTCTTATGCTCATTAAGGCTGCATTTATTTGATCAAAAATACAGGAAAAAGAAAACTGTAATATTGTGAAATGTTACTACAATATAAAACGGTTTTTATTTTAATATACTTTCAAATATAATTTATTCATGTGATGCAAATCTGAATTTTCATCAGCCATTACTCCAGGCTTAAGTGGCACATGGTCATTCAGAAATCATTTAACATGCTGATTAATTATTAGAATTATGTATGTTGGAAACAGCTGTGTTGCCAAATATTTTTTTGGAACCTGTGATACTTTTTTCAGGATTCTTTGATGAATTAAAAAAAAAAAAAAAACAGCATTTATTCAAAATATAAATAAGTCTTTGCTATCACTTTTCATCTATTTAACACATCCTTGCTGATTAAAAGTATTAATTTTATACATTTTTATAAGAAAGAATAAAAATGTACTGACCACAAACTCAAATGGTAGTTTATTTAGTCACAAAAGATTTCTGTTTGAAATAAATGCTGTTCATTTTTAATGTTTTATTTATTAAAGAATCCTGGGGGAAAAAAAAAAGTTTTACAGGTTCCGATAAAAAAAAATTAAAAAGCCAACTGTTTTCAACATTAATAATAAATCTGCATATTACAATTCTTTCTTAAGGATCATGTGACATTGAATACTGAAGTAATGGTGCTGAAATTTCAGCTTTGATCACAGGAATAAATTAGATTTTAATGTATATTAAAATATAAAAACATTATTTTACATTGCAATAATATAAAAAAAAATATCAGAACCTGATCAGCCTATAATATATAAATAATATATATATATATATATATATATATATATATATATATATATATATATATATATATATATATATATATATATATATATATATATATATATATATATATATATATAGCACAAACGTCAAATTATATATCTAAATACATTTCAATTTATCTATACAATTATTATTTAATTTTATAATAACATTTAAAAAAAAAAAAACATTAAAATCAATGGACAATTAGTGTAGATCTAATTCAGTCAGTTTTTTCTCCCACCTGTTTTTGAGTATGCATTATTCCATTTTTTGGCCAGCAAAAAAACAAAAAGGAGCTATGCTGGATTTTGGACCAAGGCATCGTGATACAAACAGAAACATACAAAATCAGATCCACATTTCTTCTGCCTGCTTCTATATTTAATCAGTCTGCTTTTTTCTCAAAGACTGTGACGGGTAGCTACATGAGCCAGCCAAACAAGGACAAAACAAAGCTAATTAACAACAAAATAAAGAGAGGAAAGCACAATTTTGTAGCCCATTACTGAGCTGAAACTACAAAACAGTACATGTGTCTATTTGTTTTGTTTTTTGTTTTTTTTTTACCTGTTTTGCTGACCAAGTTCTGAAGATGTTGGTCCAGATACTCTTGTCTCTTAGTGAGAGCAGTGAGCCACTGACGCCGCAGACGCTCCAAATCTCGCTCCTACAGGTTGATGGAAAAAAGTATAAACACAAATGCTTTTTTGCTTGTTAAAGGGCTTTTTATGCCTTTAATGGGCAGGACAGAAGAGAAAGACAGGAAAGAAGTGGGAGAGACAGGAATGGGATGAGGAAATGACGCAGAATGGATTCAAAACCGCACCTCAGTGGAAGCACCATGAAAAATAAAATAAAATAAAACAAAAATGATCAATTACTTAAATTTATTAACAACTAAAAATCTATGTCATAAAAGTACTGACAACCAAACATACCTGATAACTGTCCATTTCATCACCCTCAGGCTACAACAGTAAAACAAAAAACATTATAGACTGAGACATCTAGACGTCGCCCTGCTAAATTCTACATGTTTAAGTGAGAAAAAAAAAAACAAACAAAAAAAACCCTTTACCTCCTGTGGCTCATTGTTTTTAGTCATCCGCACCTGCCTGATCTCCACACAGCCGACGGACACTCCCAGAATAATCTCTGCTATTAAAGGCATTGTGCCAGAGTCCTGCACTGAACGCACCTCCACCTGAATCCGCCGAGACTGGCCCTGAGAAAGAGAAACACAAACAGTTTAAACCCCATGACAAAAACCCTAAAGCAAAACGTTAAACATATTCTGTTGATAGAATAACAGAGCACAAGTCAAAATACAAAGCTCTCATGCCTAGAAGTCGAAAACAAATCTGTATTGGGCATATGACTGAAAAATAGCCATAAGGTATTTCATGCTATGGTTTTTCAGATCGAAACCAACAAGTATAGACAGCAGCTGTGGGCTAACAGACTTACAGTGGTATCATTTATAACCATGCAGGAACATGTGGTTTCTGACCTGTTTGAGCTGGAAGATGCCACCCGTGCGAACGTCTCGTGCTGGAACCACCTCCACGGGCATGTATTCTCCGTTCTCATTCAGCTCCAGAATCTGCACCCACATCTCAAGCTTGCGTGTTACCTCGCTCCACCTGAGCACACGTAAGAGTCAAACCAAAAACAGGAAACCACCCTAATTTTCTCTATATTTCTGAAAGTTTGTAGCGAGTTAGGGTTAGTGGTCGAAGCTCAATTTTGTGCTCACCTGTCACGTAAAGTGCGTGTCTTGGCCTGGATGATGCTGAGGTCCCACAGAGCGGGGTTCCTGCCTGGATCGGCCTGCCTGTGTCCGTAAACCTCGATGGCTACGGCGCCCTCTGTTAGATACTCGATAAAATCCTCTGTTACAGTCACAGCATGCTCCTACAATACAGAAAGTATAGCAAAAGTAATCGCTTGTTAATAGTTTCTTGATGACACCTGTGTTAAAGGAACAGATTAAACAAAAATGAAAATTTGCTGAAAATGTGCCCTCAGGCCATTAAAAATTTTGAATTACATCGTTTGCTCACCAATGGATTCTCTGTAGTAAATGGGTGCCGTCAGAATGATATTTCAAACAGCTGATAAAAACATCACCATAATCCAGATAAAATATGAGTCCCCCATCCATAATATTTCCCTCTGTGTTGATAGTGTTGCCTCCTGAGAGGACAAAGGAGGACAGACTTTTTCACTGGAGGAACCCTTATTATAGATTTTGGCCAGAAGCGACAGTTGAAATTAAAAGTCTTGATAGATTTGTCTTTCTACTTCACAAGATGTTAATTGATGGACTGGAGTCATGTGGATTACTTGTGGATTATTGTGATGTTGGATTTTTATCTTGACGGCACCCATTCACTGCAGAGGATCCAGCTAAATGTGACCTTGGACCACAAAACAAGTTATAAGGGTACATTTTTAAATTGAGATTTATATAACATCTGAAAGCTGAATAAATAAGCTATCCATTAGTGATATTTAGTTTGAGAATGAGCTGACTCTAAGATCCAATTTTTTGCAGCAAACGAGAAGAGCCGACTCCCGTCGAGGAGAGACGAATCTTCAGCCGCAGGCAGGGGTGGGACTTCATTTGGATAGGCACACCATGTGACCAATCACACTGGAGGACAGACTAGGATCATTAAGTGAAAGGAGGAACGGGGACACAGGCTCCAGAGATGGTGAGTGTAGTGGTACAGGTCAGGGCTGTTTTCCCAAAAGCATCATAAGCTTAAGTACATCGTAGACCCATTGAAACCAATGGCGCTATGATCAACTTAGACTTACAATGCTTTTGGGAAACAGAGAGAGGCAGGGGACCCAGATTTAAACGCAAGCGTGTTGGAAGAAAGTGAAGAAATGAGCGAAAACTGAAAAAAAGCAGCATCTGGCTACATTTCAATGATATTGGAGACTGTAAAGCTGAGTGCAGAATTTATAAAATTAAATTTTATAATGTTAATAAAATATAGTGTTCAATTGTAAATATAGTGTTCAACTGTAAATAAAATATAGTGTTCAATTGTTCAGTTAAAGTTTTATTAAATTGTTAAATAATAGTAACTTGCTTACCAACATACAAACCTTTCACAACTGCTAAATTTCGAATCTTTGAAAAGAGCCGGACTTCCCATCACTACTTTCCATTTATGTATGGTTTGTTAGGAGAGGACAATATTTGGCTGAGATACAACTATTTGAAAACCTGGAATCTGAGTGCGCAAAAAAATCTAAATATTGAGAAAATCACCTTTGAAGTTGTCCAAATGAAGTTCTTAGCAATGCATATTACTAATCAAAAATTAAGTTTTGATACATTTAAAGTAGGGAATTTACAAAATATCTTCATGGAACATGATCTTTACTTAATATCCTAATGATTTTTGGCATAAAGGAAAAATCGATCATTTTGACCTATACAATGTATTGCTGGCTATTGCTAAAAATATACCTGAGCTACTTAAGATTGGTTTGGTGGTCCAGGGTCACAATTTACACAAAAGTAAATTTTCATTTTTGGATGAACTATTCCTTTAATGAACAAAGATGGACATTTACCCACAGTTTTAAATGCTAAAAGTTCACAATTTGGACTATGATTGGTTGACAGAATTTCCAGGAGTGTAAATCACATTGTGCCTAATTTACCATCTGCTTGTAAATGCATCTTGACTCGTACCTTACAGCTGTCAAACACCACCATGCAGTGGGGGTCTTTGCTACTGGAGAAGGAGGCAGAGGGATCCACTTCTGGGGCAACAATGACAGGCTCTGCTTGGTCCCAGAAAGAGTACTGAGAGAAGACAAAATTGGAAAGGTACTGCGGGAGACCAGTAGCCTGCAGGATCTTGATCTGTTTGAGAGACATGAATAAAATAAGTATGAGGTAAGATTTTTTTTTTAAACATAATATGTTACTTTTAAATCCAAAAACCCTGACAGAACTTCAGTTTCTCAAACCTTACATGCACAAGAACTGCTTCTGTGAACTTCAGTACTCACCATACAGACCAGTTTGCGTTCCTGTACATCTCCGTCCGGGCTTCCATCACTGTCGTCTCCTCCAGCTACACTGTCATCAAATCCTCCACCCATTCTCATCACCTCCACGTGCAGCCGCCCAGCAACCTGACACCAGCAACAAGTAAACACAACACTTCACTGATCCGCTAGAGATGAACTGTGTGTCTCATCCTTAATATGATGACTCAATTAGATTCCATTTCACAGATGAAATTGCACTTGATTTAATTTACTTCCCATTTCATCTTCTTGAAGAAATTTCATTCAGAAATCAAATGAGTTAGTCACCGTGAAATATTCATTAAGAGTCAAACCACTGATCATATTTGCCTGACTGCGGCAGGCATCTCTGAACACATCATCCTCACCTCTCCTTTCTGATTGATGATGGGAACCGCATATTGGAGCTTCACGTCATAGAACAGGCAGGAGAGGAAAACGTTGGCCACCCCGATTAAACTGTGGTTAACCTGCTCATCGAAGAAAGGGTCGGCTCTCTTAAAGTAAGAGCGCATCACCTGAGACAGACAGAAAAAAAAAAACTCTTAATGTAATATTTTCATTTTTAATTAGACAATAAAGCATCTGTGATGAATAAGAGCTTACAGGGTTGTCCTCATCAAAGTCTTTCCACTCCTGATAAAGCTCTCTCATGTCCACCAGCCTGTTTTCCATCTTCTCGAGGGCCCATATTTGCTTCCCTTTCCCTTTCCTTCTCACTTGAATGGCAGGTTCGCTCAATACAGCGTCTCGCTGCATACACAAAGACAAAAAAAAAAAAAAAAAAAGTCAACCGAATGCACCACCCATGCTTATCTCATGGTTATCCTGTGTATATCCTGTCATTTCTGCAAGTCTCATGAAGGTAAATTCAAGACTTTATGACCATTTTAAAACCAATTTAAAGGAAATTTAAGTTGACAGGAACACAACGCATCAATATGAGCACACAATGAGTTGTATTAGCAACATTTTGAAAATACAACTTCCAAAAGACCTCTATTATTTACTTTCACTGTACCTTATGATCATACTGCAAAAATATGATGTTCTTCCTCACTATTTTGTTTTGTTTTCCAGTGCAAATGTCTATTCTTGAATTAAGACACAATCAGGAGCAAACTGACAGAAGATGAGAAGTCTTGTTTTCTGTCATATTGAATCAAGTAAAGTTTTCAATTAAAACAAGAGCAAATCTATTAAAACAAGTTTTCATATCCCCTTGATAAGTATTTGTTCTTGTTTCAAGCACAAACTCGCTTAATTTTGTTCAGTTTCTCATAAAACAAGACTTCAACTATCCTCACTTTGCATCTTAAGTAAATGTAAATTGATTTAAGGATGTTTAGATCTTGAACTGGAAAACAAGACAAAATTACTGATGAAGATATTTATTCTCTTCAGTGCATGCAACATTTAATGCCATAACTAATAATTCATGATTTTTCTGCTCCAATTTAGGACCTCGTAACCTTAAAGGAGAAGTTAACTTTCAGAACAAAAATTTACAGATAATTTACTCAGCCCCTTGTTATTCAAGATGTTCATGTCTTTCTTTCTTCATTTGTAAAGAAATTATGTTTCCTGAGGAAAACATTTCAGGATTTCTCTCCATATAGTGGACTTCTATGATGCCCACGAGTGTGAACTTTCAAAACGCAGTTTAAATGCAGCTTCAAAGGGCTCTACATGATCCCAGCTAAGGAAAAAGGGTCTTATCTAACAAAACGATTTTCTAAAAAAATAAAAAAAAAATAAAAAAATAAAAATTACAATTCATATACTTTTTAACCTCAAATTCTTGTCTTGTATTGGGTTAGCTCTGTGTCTATTCTGTGTATTTCTGTTCAAGAAATAGGTCAAAAAACTCTCATGTCGTTTTCTTTGTAAAGGGTGTTTGATCTTCTTTGCAGGCTCATTCTGTAAACACTGGGTCGGTACTTCTGCAGTGATGTAGGACGATTTTGAAGTTGGTGGAGAAACTGTATTGAACTGGAGGTGCACATTGCAGAACTAGACAAGACAAGCATTTGAGGTTAAAAAGTGAATAAATTGTACATTTTTTTTTTTTTTAGAAAATAAAATATTGTTTCGTTAGATAAGACCCTTCTTCCTCGGCTGGGACTATTTAGAGCCCTTCGAAGCTGCATTTAAACTGCATTTTGGAAGGTCAAACTCGCGAGTACCATAGAAGTCAACTATATAAAAATAATTCCTGAAATTTTTTCCTCAAGAAAATTTCTATACAACTGAAGAAGGAATGACATGAACATCTTGGATGACAAGGGGGTTTGTAAATTATCTGTCAATTTTTCTGAAAGTCTTCCAGAAGACTTATAGTTCAACCAAAAATGAAAATTTTGTCATTAATTATTCACCCTCATGTCGTTCCAAACCCATAAGACCTTCGTTCATCCTCACAACACAAATGAAGATCTTTTTGATGAAATCCGAGAGATTTCTGTCCCTGCATAGACAGCAATACAACTGACACACTCAAGACCCAGAAAGGTAGTAAGGACATCATTAAAATAGTCCATGTGACATCAGTGGTTGAAATGTACTTTTTTGAAGCCACGAGAATACTTTTTGTGCACAAAGAAAACAACAATAACAACTTTATTCAACAATTTCTTCTCTTCCGTGTTAAGTCTTCGATATATTCACAAGTATTCACAAGACTAATAAAGTCATTATTTTTATTTTCTTACAAAAAGTATTCTCATAGCTTCATAAAATTATGATTGAACCACTGATGTCACATGGACTGTTTTAATGATATCCTTACTACCTTTCTGGCCCTTGAACACGTCAGTTGTGTTGCTGTCTACGCTTGGTCAGAAAGCTCTCGGATTTCATCTGAAATATCTTAATTTGTGATCTGAAGATGAACGAAGGTCTTACAGGTTTGGAAGAACATGAGGGTGAATAACTGATGACAGACTTGTCATTTTTAGGTGAACTATGAGACCAGCAGAAACCCTGGCATGGGTCTAAAATGTGTCTGACCTTTCTGTTGGCATTAAGGTTTGCAGCAGGTATCTGTAGAGTAACTCTGTACTCGGTTCTCTTGTCCAGCTCTTCAGCGATGAAGCTTGCCTCCTGCACTAACAGGTTAGCCCGTACGATCTGCTCCCTCAGTTTCCTCAAGCTCCGCGTCAGCACCACCTCCCTGGTTCCATCACAACAAGAGTGTTAAAACAAACTCGCCATGTACCAAATTTCATATTTTGGGAAAAAAACACATTTGTTTTCCACCTCTCCTCGCTCCACTGGCGCAGGCGGTGCTGGGCGCTGGGTGATGATGACATTCCTCCCTGGCTCAGTCTCTCCCAGCTGCGGTACTGTGGCTGCAAGGGCTGCGACTGCGGTATCTGCATGCTCTGTCTGTCTGGAGTCAGCTGTTTGCGCAGCTGCTGCAGCTCTTGCTCATACATCAGCCGTTGGCGCTCAAGAGCAGTCCGCTTTTCCTCCTCATGTTGGCGCTCCAGAGACTGCAAAACAGCCTGCATTGGGTCTGTTCGACAACAAAAACAGTTTTTACATCATTTTGGATTGTGTTTTGGCTACTGTACCTGTAGACTAAATTACCTGTTTTGACATGTGAAATGAGTAACATGCCTCCTTAAAGTATTCATATTTTTAGGAGCAGCAATGCTTTTTACTTTTTATTACAGCTACAAAGTTTGGGGTTAGTAAGTTTTTTGTAACACATTAATTCTTTTTTATGCACTTAAAAAATTAAAGCAAAGACATTTCAAATAAATGCTGTTCTTTTGAACATTCCATTCATTCAAAATCCTGAAAAAAAGTCATATTTCATATACATTATGTTTTATAAGGTATAAATGTGGCTAAAACTCACCGTTGCTGCCCAAAGCCTTCATCATGACTTCAGTCTGAGCAAACTCGTAGCTGAAGCTGACCTCACTGGACACTTCGCTGGCCGAGTCTCCCTCTCCATCCAGCTGCTCACTGCTATTACTGTTCTTCATGTTCCCTCCCTCACCCTCCTCTTCCTCACCCCGCAAGCGCCGCTTCGGTAGGTTTATCCTGAAGAAGACACAAACATAAATAGTCTCCATAAAGGAAGATAACCTTAATGCACTTTTAAGTACAAATACAGGAAGCCGCTAAGCGACATTCTTTAGTCTAGGGTAATAACACTGACCTGAAGAAGTGATTGTTTCCCCAAAGAATACGGTCACCATGGTGAAGCTGCTGCCGGCTGGTGACTGGAGATCCATTCACACATGTTCTGCAACAGAGGCAACATTGAGTTACTTTATAAAACTTACATTTAACATATTATGATTTGGCTATTGTTGTAATTCAGCACATGCTTTTTTAATTCTTTAACTTACAGTATTAACTTTATAGATAAATGCACCTGTCACATGCATAAATATAAATGTACATGTGTCAATTCAAAGAAAACCTGTGGCTAAGTGCTCTCCAGATTATTGATTAAACTGAACCTGAGACGTTTTGGTTTGCCCATCTCATACATTTATGATATTAAGCTCGATGCATTACCTTGAGTTTCTGTAAGGGTTGAGAAAGACAGCTCCCTCAGGTGTGATGTTAATGACACAATGTTCTGCTTGGATGCCCATTCCACACAGCTGAATGTCCTGTGAATCTGCTGATCCAACCTTAGTGTGTTCCTGCAAAACATCCCAGCATTAACTGCTGTTATCACTCAGACTACATCGATAGCAGCACAGTCAACAGTTAATGGATGCCACATTTTTAAGCACCAAATTATAAATTATTATACATTACTGCAACATGATGCCCATGACATCAGACAGCAACTAAGGGCCAGATTTACTAAACAGGGCAAATCAGCATTAGAGCGCAATTCCATAAAAGCACCAATGGGAAGGGAAAATTCGACGTGTGATTTACTGACAATGCACACATTAAAGAACACTGACGCAGCTGGATCATTTCCATAACAACCAGCGGAATTTACCAAGAGCAGCGCAAATTACCACCTGCTTTAAGACATGCTCTTTTTGGCCATTAAAAAAAATGGTGCAAAGACCAGTAATTTGACGAGCGTAAATGTTAGTAAATTGCGATGCATGATTTATTTTAATACTCTCCTCCCATGAATTTAGCGTTTGAAAAGGAAACTTTTCAATGCATATTCAATAAGGTTAGGTGATAATTCTTCACTGCGTGTCTTTAGTAAATCTTCACAGTACTATTTTAAATCGCCAAAAGATAGTTTGCGCTGACGCAAGCTGTAAGTAAATCTGGCCCTAAAAGACATTTATTGCTTTTTTCTGTACTACTTCTAAAGAATTAAAAAATAAAAAATTTAAAAATTAAAAAAAATTGTTAAAAACAACCCAGCATTGGGTGAAATGTCTACAAACTCAGCAACTGGGTTGTTTTGACCAAGCAGTTGGGTTAAATGTTTAACCTAGCTTTCTAGGTAGTTTTATTTAAATCAACTATTGTTTAAATATATGGCTGGCTTAAAATGAACCCAAAATAGGTTGTAAATTAAAAATCAGACACATAATTACTAGAGGCATAAGCAATAAAGGGTGAACATTTATTAATAAGCACTTAAAAAAAGTTTGTTAGTTAATTATTTTAAATATAATTATCAACACTCAACTTAAAAAAAAAATAATAATAATAATGCAATTTTTAAATTAACTTATAAATTATAAAATTACTGTTTGTTGTTGAAATATATTTAATTACTCAGTGGCTGTCATAACTTGTTGCATAACAGATCAGTTTAAACATACATTAAATCATTAAGACATCACTATCAGGTAAAGTAAAATATAAAAATAGTCTAATATTTCGTAAAATGCTCTTCTCTAGACTACATTTCTCTAGTGAAGCACAGTGCACATTTTACTTTCACTTTCAAATTAGTGTCAATTCGCCGTCAAGCAGTTGTTTGTTTTTAGTTTGTTTGAGTTTTCCCTCTTTTCTTCACTTTCCTTTGGTTTTAAGTAGCCTGTAAAAGCGCTGTGCACATTTTACTTTCACTTTCAAATTAGCTGCAATTCGACGTCAATCAATTTTTTGTTTTTAGTTTGAGTTTTCCCTCTTTACTTTCCTTCGGTTTTAAGTAGCTCGTAAAAGCGTTTTTTAAATTTTTAAAACAGGCGCTTTTGCATTTCAATTTGAAACTCTTCTGACATAGTCTTGTATTCCTCACCTCTCTCTTCTTGTCAGTCAGCTCCACTCACTCTCTTCACGTGATAAATGAAATGTGATGCGACTGTCGTTGGGTACACTGCATTGAGCAGCTACGTTCGGTTTTAATTGTACTGTCTGAACTAAATTATTTTTATTACTATAAAAAGAAATCAAAACGTTCTTCTTCGGGTGACTGACGGAGGAAGCAGCACATACCGCCATCTACCTCGTATTGTTTAATAAATATTGAGCGACCTAAGCCATGTGGCGCAAAAATTATGCTTTTGCTTCACTTTAAAATAAAACACATGAGGAAACAAATTCCTCACGAAAATTAATGCCATCCATGATCATACGAATTTGACTTGCTGCTCTGATTTAAGACCTTTTCAAGGCCTTATTTCACGGAAAAGCGATTTAAAACTTTTTAAGACCTGCGGAAACCCTGCATACAATATACAAAACACTTATCAGAAACAATACCCAAAAAACAACAAAAAGATTGTGCATTACCTTTAGATAATAAACCAATAGCTCATTAAGGGCAGGGTCAGCGTTGAGGTTGACCAGGAAGCACTTATCTTCTCCAACCTTGATACCAGATGACTGCAGAGAGATGCCAAGACTCTCCAGCTGTTTTTGTCTCTCCTGTGCAACAAAACAAAAACCAATGTGAGAAGAACATTAGCGTCCTTTTCTGTGTTTGACGGATGGTGCTCTGGAACATGAGCTACAGAACATCCAGACATAAACAAAATTACAGTCCAGACAAAACAGTGCAAAATATTGTTGCTGTTACTTGTGCAATTTCTTCAGTCTTCCTCAGCTTCTCTTCCCAGGTGACAGTCATCTCCTGTATCAATTTTTCAGATTCCTCCAGTCTCTCCTTCAGCTCTGGCGCCTTCATTGACTGTGGAGGAACATGACAGGTTCTTAATATATTGGTTTTGAGCTTTTGCAATGTCACACTAAGAAAATGATAAAAAGTACCTCAGCCTGCGTTAGTTGATCTCGCAGCTTCTCCACCTCTTCTCGGAGCTCCCGGATGATTCTGGCGTTGGGGTCTTCATTGACCACAGCGTGGTTGACGATGCTCTTTGCTCGGTCTGCATAGCGCAACGTCGATAGCGTCTCATCATAATTATCTGCAGCAGGGCTTACAGTGGCAACCATAGCAGTCCGACTGTTTCCACCCAGAGAGTCCTGCGGTTGCACCAGAAGGACAGACATTAAACATCAATGCACTGGGCAGAGCGGTCATTTTCCAGAGATTATATATTCAGAAGTGTGTGGATGGAACTGGATTGGAAAACATAAAAAATATTATGGAAATTCCCTATCCCAGTGTTTACCAGAGAGAATGAGTGATCGTACCTTGAGCAGCCATGTCAGCACCGAATCTCTGTAGGGCACAAACTTGTTCTTGTTCTTTCCAGCACCCTGGTCTGCCAGAGCTGAGATCACCAAACCCAGAGTGGTTAAAGACCTGTATGGTGTGGGGAGGAAAGACAGAAATGAAAAAAGTAAGAGAGAAAAACAGACCAAAGAGGAAAAAGACACACTTCACAGACAGAAATATGCACTTGCAGGCCAAAAAGCCTTCACCAGATTTATAAAGCTTTCTCAGAACAAACTGTGCCCTTCGATGTAGCTATTTTAACAAGTCTGATTCTCCACAGTATAAAACCTCTCTCTCAGAAAAAGTAGTATCACAACGCACAAATCACATCAACTAAAATACATTCTTGGGTGACTAAAACATCCAGACACAATATTATTGGAGAGCTTCGCACTGTAAATAAAGATTGTGTCTACACTGTTTTGAAATAAGTTTGATCTTCTGTGATTTTCCATCACATGTCCCCTTTAAAAGGCAAAGCACCCATCCAACAGAAAAGGAAACGCCTCAACTCAGTGCCATAGGAAAATATTCAGAGGTGACTCAGACATTCATAGACTAGATTAAGCAAGAGAATCTCATGAAAGCACATCTGTGTCACATTTTACCCCAAAACTGAAAGGAAAAATAATGATAAAATTAAGCATGAGGAAAATAAAGATACTTTTGAGTTTGTAAATGCTATTTTATTAAATTGTATTATTACTAATTATTAATAATTTACAATATAATATAATATAATAATTTAAACCATCCATTCATTCTCCACACCGCTTGTCATTGGTAGGGAATGTAAAAAATATATAATAATTATTATTAAATGATTAATAATTAAACATTTTATAAATATAATTAATATAATATTATAAAATAATTAATAATATAATAAATAGAATTAAAATTTTTTTACTAATTATTATTATTAAATGCTTTATAATTATTAAAGATTTTATAATACAATATGATTAATATAATATTATAAAATAATTAATAATATTAATTATATTAAAAAAATATAACAAATTATAGCATAACATATAACATATAACATAACATAACACAAAACAAACATTAGTAATAAAATAATGCATTTAATTGTCAAAAAAATGTTTGAATGCAGAAACAGAAAAATACTTTTAGGCTTCCTTTAAGTTTAATATAATTTTGTATTTTTTGGGCCGCAATATCAACTAGACTTTTTCTTGACAGGTTTCGTAAGATTCATGCAAAAGTTCTAAGACAAAATAGACTAAAAAGAAAACCCAAAGAAAGGTATCATGCAGAATGAGTCGAGTTTTCACACACTTGTTAATGTTGCTGCCTTCTTTGAGCCGCTCGCCTGCAGCACCAGTCTTTGCAGCTCTTTCACTTCCTGCCAGGTCCACCAAACTCAGCTTACTCACCTTTTCCCCACTTGTCTATAGAGAGAGAACAAGACAAAAATAGATATGAGAGACTCTAAATTCAAAATTGAATACTGCTCACTACATAATATACACTGCCTACTTTTTTAATAGCATGACACATAACCTCATTACGTGTACATTTCCATGATTGGCGCCTAGTTATCCTGGAAATAAACAGTGAAGTAGCGGTGGCGGGAAATAATGAAAAAACCAACATAATAATCCCTCACTACTGAACATTTCCATGGTTGTCAATCCTTCCTGTGCTTGTCCTCCCTAGAAACCCAGGGAAACGGCTTTAAACGTTAAATTTGTGTATGAATGACTACGCTGGACAAATTCTGTTGAGCTGTCCTATATTACGAAGGAACAATGACAAGAGAGGCTATAGTGGGCCCATAGACAAGCATCCATTGTTCTCCACTCTATTGCACAGCATTGGAGCAGTATGAGGGGTGGAGCTCCTTTATGTACCCCAGCATCAGACCTTACTGTACACAATCCCCCCCGTCTGAGCATCAGAGACGAGGTTTAATTGAGAGGAGAGGCAGAGAGACGTGAACGCGAGCTGAGAGGATACGGGAAGTGAGGGGGGACTGAGCTGGACCAAGATTACAGTGCATTACAACAACAAAGAGAGTCCTTGTGCTGCAAAGGCTTCAGGCTCCACATGCACATTGGCTGAGAATACTCAATTATATAGAGCCAGCGTTCTTTCGTTAATCTAGAAACAGCTATTTAAAGGAGACATATTCTGCACTTTAACCCCACATACATCGCCTCAAGTTACTTCTTTATGACCCATTTCCACCTTCTCTGTGACCTTTAGAACAAACAGGCTGTACTTGGTACTGTACCTTTAAGACTTCTAAATATGTGAGTGACCTCTGCAAGCACATCTTTAGGAGTTAACCCCTCAACTACACTGCAGCGCCTTGGAAATCACCAAGAACATCATAGAAAATACATAGCAACAAGCAGACTTTTCAGAATACCTTAAATCTGCATAGTAACACCCTGACAACAATCCAGAACACCTTATTGACCTTTTAACCATATATTCACCTTTTCAGAACACCTTAGAAATGACATAGCAACACCCTGAAAACCACCCAGAACACCTTAACTTTTTAACCATATATTAACCCTTTCAGAACACCTTAGAAACTACATAGTAACACCCTCACAACCACCAGAACAGACCTTTAACCATATATTAGAGAACACCTTAGAAACTACATTGAGAACACCTTAACTTTTAACCATATATTAACCCCTTTCAGAACACCTTAGAAACTACATAGTAACACCCTGAGCAACCACCTAGAACACCTTATTGACCTTTTAACCATATATTAGCCCTTTCAGAACACCTTAGAAACTACATAGCAACACCCTCACAACCACCCAGAACACCTTATCGACCTTTTAACCATACATTAAGCCTTTCAGTGCACCTTAGAAATGATACAGCAACACCCTGACAACCACTCAGGACACCATAGCACTCTTATAACTATGCATAAATCCTCACAACACCTTAGAAACTGTATGGCAACACCCTGACAACCATTCAGGACACCATAGCTATCATATAACCATGCACAAGTCTTCACAACACCTAGAAACTATATGGAAACAACACCCTGACAACCACTCAGGACACCACAGCAATCATAATGCATAAGCCCTCACAACAGCTTAGAAACTGCATAGCAACACCTGACAACCACCCAGATGTTTTTAACTTTATAGCCATCCATTAAATCCCTTATCACACCTTAGAAACTGCATGACAACACCTTAACAACAACCCATAACACAGTACAAACCCTATAGCTATCCATTAACCCCTCAGAACACCATAGAAACTGCACAACAATGCCCTGAAAACCACCTAAAGCGCCCTAGCTTCCACATAGCTAAGCACTAACTCTTCAGAAACCTAAGAAACTGCATAGCAATGCCCTGACAACCACTCACAACATCCTAGTAACCTTATAGTCATGCAAGTACCCTTCAGAACGTCTTATAAACTACATAGTAACACCCTGTCCCTGACAACCACTCAGGACACTCTGACAACACACCCTTGCAACCACATAGCTAAACACTAACCACATAGTTAAGCACTAAAAATACCTTAGCAGCATAGTAACACCCTGACAACCAACCAGAACACCTTAGCAACTGCATAGTTATGCAGCAACTCCTCAAAAACTTCAGCAATTGCATAGCAATGTCCTGGCAACCACTAAGAATATTCTGGCAACCGCTTAGGCACATATTAGCACCGCAAAACATCTTGGCAACTGCATAACAATACTCAATACACTAGTGTTGGACAGTGGTGAGTTTACACAGCAAAGCACGGACAGACAATGTGAAAATCTAGTTTTAAGGAGCTGTTTTCCATAATATGCTAAACAGAGATTTTAATACAAAAGGAATAAGGAAATCAGAGGAAATCTATTGCCTGACATTTCCCCACAGTGCTGTTTGCATGGAAAACCACAGCATGCAAAAGACAGCACTGATGACTGCACTGGAAAAATACACATATCATTATTTATCGATGGCTGAGATGACAAACACCACCTAAGGGCTGGGTTCGGTGCACGTGTGCGTGTATGCAGGCTAAAACTTTATCATTGCTCAGTTTTAGTGACAACATGCTAAGTTTAGATCTCTGCTGTTGTCTTGCACCTGTTGAGTGACCAGCACAGTCCAGGTCCTGATGAATTATAGATTAGGGACCAGACACGAGTCAAGTCAGGTGATCATGACATACGGCACAAAAGAAAAGCACAGTGACACCAGGACAGCGCAAGAGAAGATCAGCTGACGTCTAAACTCGGACACACTATAATTTATTCATCAATTTTCCTGCCATTTGCATGAGCTCTCTCCATGCGCACGATAAAGGCGATAAGGGAAGGTTTGTTTGGTCCAGTGTGCACTTAATGATACTAAGATCTTTGAAGATGCATAAATGAAACTACTTATGCAATATTACAAACAGGAAACAACCTCTAATGATCTTAAGTGGATGGAACAAAAGCAAGGGTGGTGTAAAAATATAACCTAAGAGGAACATTTGAGACTTGACACTGGACCATGCCAACACAAGCCCACATCAGCTGATAAAAGGTATTCAATACATCCATCTATGAGATCATCAGGGCTGGACACGATGACTCATCTCTCAATCTTCCCTTTCCTGCAGTACTTGGCTTTGTTTCAGGAGGACCTTGCAAGAACATTCATGGTCTGAGTTTTATCCAGAATCCAGACTATTCCCAAATTAAATTACCTTAACATGGTTTTCCTTGCTCGTTTCAAACAAGAGCATTTGAGGACAGAAACTGATGCTTTTAACCCAGGCCACCCAGATCATTTAGTTGCAAATATTTTAACATATGACCACCCACATTTGCATTAGCCATGTTTATTCAGAATTCAGAAACTTGACCCAACCTAATAAACAAACTATGCTGGTATGCAAAGTTTAGCCAATTATAAAGAAGATAATTTACATGCTGTCTAAAAATGCACAGAAGTAAGCCTAAGGGTGGAAAATGGTAATGGTTATGAGTTTTTTGGTGCAAGAAACATAAATGGACTAAAATTTAAAAAACATGTAGGGTGTGACCCATTTAAGTGATTTAACACTTTATTATCTTGCAACTAAATCTTAATCTATGAAAATCAGTTTTGAAACAGTGTAAGTGTGTCCTTACCCCTGACTGCAGATCCTTTAGCGTGTGTGTGAGGATGATATTGAAAACCGCATGGGAGCGACTGCTCTCCTCATTCATATTGGTGGCCGCCACAGTGCGGGATTTATTCCCCTCAGACATCAAGGACTCGATGTCCTTTGGGTAGAAGAAGGGACACGATTAGAATCTCAGACATGCTTTAAAGGTCACAAATACCGCACACTTATGCTTACAAAAAGGAATAAAGATGTCCTGAATATGGCCTCTAAAAATAAGGCAGGCATAATGCTGATGAATTATAGCTACTGCAAAGTAACTTGTTTTTAGGTTCTGAACTGAGTTAAATAGGACTTCAGCAATGATCATGTATGGAATCTGTGGAATTCTACAGAATGGATTTAAATTTGGAAAAACATGTTAATCCAAAGCATTTAACACATTAAACCCAATTAAACTCAACATAGTTTAGTAGAATTAAAAGAACAGGTGACAAATTACACAATTCCATGCATTTAATTCTGCAAAAACCTACAGAAATCTGCTTTAGAATGACTAATGGTATGTTCACACCAAACATGAATTTAATAATTTGCGCGAGTAGATTACATACAAAGTCAATGAAAAAATGCAAATAGACGAATTTGCAAAGGCAGATGTGAATGACACAAAATGCACAACGCATTTGCAGCGAAAGCATCATATTCGCCTTAATCATGTCTTCTGCACAAGTTAAAAAATTTCAACTCGAGTGAAAAAAATTGGTATGACACATTCTTGCGCAAGCCAATCAGCATAGAGCTTATTGACATGTCTGGCTTTATCAGAAAAATTAAAAAGAGCATTATTGTAGCCTGAAATTTATGATGTAGGTATCTGGAGCTTAGGAAACAATTAATATCAGTTGTAGTGGTAGTTGTATTTTATTAGCATGGCTACAGAGATGCTGCTATCAAAAAAAAAAATAATAATAAAAATGCCGGTGTATATATAACAGTAAAATGTGACACACATTAATGCAGGATTATTTCTCATCCGCCTCTGGTTGGTGCTGTGAAGACACATCTGCGTTTGACTTTCCGGTGTATTTGGGACTTCCACAACAGGTACAAAGCAGTGCTCGCAGTTATCGCCACCATGGTTGATCACACCTTGTTATTTGCGTGAGCGCTGCGAAAAACATCCCGTGATGCGCATATTCGCTTTGCGAATTTAAAATACAAAGTCAATGCAAAGACACGAATAGAATTGTTATTTACGCGAGTGACGTGAAAAACATCCCGTGAGTAATCTACAGTGAGTGATGTGATGTGCATATTCGCTTCTCGTTTGGTGTGAACACACCACAGAAGTTCCATAACTTCAGCAGTGACACATATTGCATATTGTACACACATTGTAAGCAGACTACAAACATTCCTACAGTGGAATTTGCTAAGCATCAAATGCAGACCCTAAAAGGGGATAATTGAGCCACATGATCAACTGATGACAGAATATTTTGCAAAAAAGAGGTGAAAGTTCAATCATTGTGTAAAGTGCATGTCACTCCACCGTAAAATATATTTTTCTCCCATTTGTTTACCTTGTAACTTTCTACCGCAAGCCTTGATAGACCATCAACATAAGGCCCCAAAACTTTATGTTCTCTCACTCTCAAGGCCTGCCGACTCCTGTGGGAACAAACGGATACTGTGTAAGATCGATGTCTAGAGCAGAGCAAAGCTCAGAGATTAAACATGGGACACAATAGGCTTCACCCTTTGGGGTCCAACAGGTCTCGAACTTTCTCATTGTAGATTTCCATATAAGAGACTTCTACGGTGAAGCTCTCTTCCTCTCGCTGGTGTTGTATGGTCCGCTCAAACAGAGAACTGCAGAGTCTGGGGATCAAACCGGGCTGGTCCACCGAACCCATCATGGTGTATGACTTCCCCGAGCCTGAGGGAAATTACATGCTCTCATGTTAAGTAATTATAGTACAAAAGAGTGCTTTGAAAATATCAGCAAAGGTCACTATGTTCAAAGCATTACTCACCAGTCTGCCCATATGCAAAAATACAGGCGTTGTAACCCTGAAAGGCATTGTGCAAAAGACTCTCCCCAAGGCACTGAAACACTACATCTTGGCCTGTTAAAATAAGATTGAATGACAATTAATTTGGAGGTCTTCAAATGTGAATCTAACAAAAATTTCTAAGGAATATGTCAATTAAGCTAAGCTAAGTTTATGGTGCTAAAAATAGGCTTCACTGTGGCTTTAAAGATGATTCACCATGTGAAGGAAAGAAACCAAGGGAAAAAAGAAGAAACCATGTAAGGCTGTGTTGAAGTACATGATGACATCTACACAAAAAGAGTTTTAAAAAAATGCTTTAATGAAAAAAGGGCCCTAAAAAGCAAAAGTACTTCTGGAAATATATTTAAATAAATACAGCAATAAATATAAATAAAAAAAATAAAATGTGTGTGTGTGTATATATATATATATATATATATATATAAATTTGTTTTTTTTTCTTCACTTTACTGTAGACAGAGTGCCACGACTTGCAATTGTACTGTAAACCTCAAGGTGACACACTGTAGATTTTCTGGAAAAACCTTGTTAGTACAAATGATCTTGATGTGTAAACAAAACCTTATCTTCACTAGCACCACCAGCACCAGCGCAACAACCATCCTAACAAGATGATACACATGAGATACTTGGTACTGAACCAAGAAATAAACAAAGTGGCTTCTTCAATAAGTGTTTCCAGAAACTGACCAGCAAACTTCTCGGTCTCCGACTCATCCATCGACCAAAAACAGTAGTCATAGGCGAAGGTCTTGATGAAAGAGAGACAGATAGGTAGAGAGAGAGAGAGAGAGAGAGAGAAAGATAAATACAGTTTGTGTTTTTCCTTTGTTCTGTTCACATAAAACTTTTTCTATTTTCTATGATGTAAGCATGTTAATTTTAGACAGAAATGAGAGTCATACCTTTGGCTGACCCCTGCTGCAAAATGATCCAAGGAGAGTGTGCATAAGGGAAAAGAGAGAAAAAAAAGCTTGTTTAAAAACAAACCACTCATGTATTTTAGAAGAACACACAATTACAATGTGGCTGTGCTCACGATGTCAAGTACGATTTTCTGAGTGTCTTATGCTCACCAAGTCTGCATTTATTTGATAAAAAAAAAATAAATGCAGACAGTAATACAGCAAAAATTAATTACAATTTAAAATAACTTTTATATTTTAAATTCAGCTTTGCTGTCAAAGAAATAAATTATATTTTTAATTATACTTAAATAGAAAAAAATATTTTAAATTGTAAAAATGTGTCATAATTTTGGCATGCAATGCATACAATAACAGTATCTGAGCTTTAATTATTCCAGGAAGTTCAGACAAGCTTTAAAAAAAATAAATAAATAAATAAAAGCACTGATTGTCCAAATTCTGTGGACCCACTGACTCACAGCTGACCAAAATAGCACGTCATCACCATGAGCGCACTCAAACGGGGACTAGAAACCGGCGGCTCTACACACAATCACACATCCTGAGTGAGTCCATGTCATCAGCTGTACTTTGCTCAGTGGACCTGAACACAAACAGACCGTCTCTCACTGAGAAAGCCCTGCCGTTTACAGGGTAAATATGCATTTGAAGCCCTGACTCGAAGTTGTGTTATCTGCAGAGGGCACCTCAATGGCTTTGCACGGCACTCTGTGAACACAATGACCTATATAAGCATTATTGACAGACTGTGGGAGCGTATTGAAGGATCCTAATCGCTCAGAGAGCGCCGTGCCTTTCCAGGCCAAATTAATTCAATTGAATTCTGTTGTTGTTCTCGGGGTAATTAAAAAACACAAATGCAAAATGCAAAGCTCTGCTCCAAACCATAGTGAGCTGCCTAAACAACAAATAGAAATGGAAAATTCAATCTCTTCTACTCAACATTTGTTTGTGCAATTACTAAATTATTTACATTTAAATTAATTTAATATATACATTTGTATTATTTTTGTTATATTAGAGTTTATTGTCCTTTTCTATGGAAATGTGTCTAGACATAAACTATATATATATAAAAAAAAATTATATATATATATATATATATATATATATATATATATATATATAATGTTTTTAAAAAGGATTCGATTAAATATACAGAAAATGTATTACTGTGAAATACTGTGAAATATTATTGCAATTTAAAATAGTGGTTTTCTATTTTAATATACTTTTTAATATACTTTAAAATAGAATTTATTCCTGTGATGCAAAGCTGAATTTTCAGCATCAAGTCTCTGGTCTTCAATGTCAAATAATCCTTCAGAAATCATTCTAATATGCTAATTTATGTGCTACTTAATTTTTTTTTTTTGGGAACCCGTGATACTTTTTTCAGGATTCTTTGACAGATAAAATGGGGTCAGTACATTTTTTTTTTTTCCCCTTTGAAGGAAAATGAACACTTTTATTCAGCAAGGTAATATAAGTGATAGTAAAGGCTTGTATTGTTAGAAGAAAATTCTATTTTGAATAAATGCTGTTCTTTTTAACTTTTTATTCATCAAAGAATCCTAAAAAAGTATCACAGGTTCCAAAAAATATTTAGCTGTTTAACTTTCTAACATTAATAATAAATTGCCATATTAGAATGATTTCTGAAAAATCATGTGACACTGAAGACTGGACTAATGGCTGATGAAAATTCAGCTTTGCATCACAGAAATAAATTATATTTTAAAGTATATTTAAATAGAAAACTCTTATTTTAAATTGCAATAATATTTTCATTGAACTTTAATGAGAGACTTCTTAAAAAAAAACATTTAAAAGCTTACTGATGCCAAACTTTTACACACACAAATGGCAGTGTATAGGATCCAAATTATGAAGAAAAACATCTTTGCAATAACATGAAACATACAAAATAAGCTGGAAAATGTGTGCAAAAGTAAACAGAGATAATTTCAATTTTAAAAATGACTTTAAGCTAAATAAAAACATCTTGGAATTATTGCAAATTTATCCATATCCAAAAAAAAAACACTATAATGGCCATCTTTAGCAATGGTGACCCTTTTTATGCTTCCAATCTATAAAACCTACATCCATGAGAGCTTATGGAAATCACCGAAGCGTGTAGAGCCATGCAGTTACACAGCAAGCAAACGAACAAGCGAGGGATGGAAAGCTGGGGCAAAATATGCCTGGATTCAGTTCCAACGACCCCGGGCTCAGCTTGTCGTTTAAAATCAGGCCATGCCACACTTGTGGTATAATAAGTTGCACGATGACGTCCCCCCGTCACACCACGCTGAGAACTGAGAGAGATGTCGGCCCCTGAAGGAAGTGTCAGAATGAGCTTCATCTTGAGTTCCTGGAGGAGGTCTGGCAAACGGGGTGGACAAACACACATGGCGTATATTCGGAAAGCTGTGGAGGCAGCTGTATATCTGTAACACTAAAAATAACATTTCTGACAGACGGTCCCTCAAATCTGATGTGGATATTTCTTAGAAAATGATTCTGTCTTCATATTATCTGTTTCTCAAAATCTAGCCTTGCTATCCGTCGCTGCAGGGCATAAACTGCACATTAGAGATAACAGATATTTAGAGTATAACAAATCAAATTTCATGCATCGTAGGAACATAACACATGCTTTCCAAGACATCTAAAGAACAGATCCCTAACTCTTCAGAAGGAAGTCTTTACCAAACCTCCTCAGCCAAGGGTGTAGCTTGTAGTAGGTATGTGTGTAATGGCAATGAAAATGAGTTCACTGGTTTGTGTGCTACACCCAGACTACTGCTCATGCTCGCAGATGCTGCCGCCGGCACCTCCTTTCCCAAACACTCGTTACAAGCCCTAGTGACTTTGACCTTGTACTATCTGGCACAGCCTATACTAACTATACCCCTGGTCACATTTTATCATATCTGATTCGCCAACATGACAAACATAATGACGTACAGTCTCTGAAGGAAATGGACAAAGTACTGAAATGAATCATTTTAAACAAATGACTCTACTTAGCAATGTTTCTAATCTTATCCGTCTTCATCATTCAGAGCAAAACTGTAGAGCTGTTCCAGTAAGCTACATGGCTGCCTTTTTTTCTCATGCAATGTTCATTAAATATGCTCTATTAAAATAGTCTTGTCTTATTTATGTTGGGCTGAGAATCTAAATCATTTTAAGGAATTGCTTGGTTTGGATGATTGGTGTGAACGAACTAACTCAAATGTATGATTCAGTGATGCACCTGCAATGTCTTTTTTGAAGCAAAAGATTCATCGTTTTGACTCGTTTATATAAATTAGGGTTTTTTAATTTAGTGCAGATTTAAGTTTTTTAATTCATTTAATCAATCGATATACTTTTATAGTTTCGGTGCCAGAAAAATACTGCTTTCTAATAATCTGATATAGCATAATAAAAATAAAAACAAATAAATGAAAATCAAATAAAATATTAACTAAAGAAATCTATTAAAACAAAATAAAACAATTATATAAATAAAAATAGAAATAAACAATTAATTAAATTAAATTAAAAAGGAAGTAATAAAAAATAAAATAATCAATTAGTCATTAAAAATAAAATAAACAGGTCGTATTAGGTTTAAGTTGGCGAAAATGCTGTGTTTATAATAACATTGTTAGCAAAATAAAAGATTTAAATAAGTTATTATAAAACAAAACAAATTACATAAAAATAAAATAATTGAAAAATAAAATAAAATAAAAATAGACAGGTGTTTAGGTATTTGGCAAAACTGAATTAAATGCTTTATTAGAACATTGTTAGTAAAATAAAAGAAATAAATTATAAAATAAAACAAAATACACACAGGTAGGGCTGTCAAACGATTAATCGTGATTAATCCCATACAAAATAAAAGTTTGAGTTTGCCTAATATAATGTATATGTATATGTACTGTGTGTAATTATTATGCATATGTAAATATAAATAAAAATATTTTGTACATAATGTATTTCTCTTAAATATATACATTAATTTGTGTGTATTTATATATACATAATTAAACATAGTACACACACATATTAGGCAAACTCAAACTTTTATTTTGTATGCAATTAACCACGATTAATCATTTAATCGCCCTACACACAGGTGTTTAGGTATAAGTTGGCGAAACTGAAATGAATGCTTTGTTTATCAGAACACTGTTAGAAAATAAAAGATTAATATAAAAGTTAATATAAAATAAAACAAATAAAATTAAATAAAATAAAATAAGTTTAGGTATAGGTTGAACAAAGTAAAATGGCTACTTTGTATATCTGTTTTATGTTTTTGACTGTCCAATGACGGCAGCCATGACAACCCAATGACAACTTAAGGAAAGCTGGCAGCTGCTCCCAAGTTCCCAGTCTGGTTTCCAAACATTGCTGGACTAAACCCACAATGCATCACTCTGCGTTGTCCTAACACGGCTGTCCTGTACATCTGCGCAGACTGGACTCATCCCTGAGCCAACTGTATAAATGAAAAATGCTTATGCTCTGCCTCAACGCCTGTGCCTGTTTTCCCTACAGGAGACGGAGGCATGTGGTTGTTATTACCCAAAAAATGCCTCAGTGACAGGTGAAACCAATCGCTGAGAGACACTGAAGCTAGAACTGGGATCAGCGCTGCGGTGCTGTTAATCACACAAGTTCTCTCATGATGTCATCGAGTTGCCTCGCGAGTAATCCTGTACGTTGCTTTATGACATTGTTTTTGTGGGAGTGAGTCAGAGGCTTCCTGATATAAGGCAGCACTGACTGAGCAGAGTCCTCAGCTGCTGGGGAAGATACAAACTCTCACTTTCTTTAGCAATCGTGTGCACAAAAACATTCATTTAGAAAGTGCCGGTTTGGCAGCGTGCAGCAAAGAGCTCACATACGACCCTTCCCCCAAACCAGAAAGAATCTTCCATTTAGGACTGAATGAACAAGTTAAATATAAAAGAAAAAGCAAGCATGAAAGCAAAATGCATGCTTTTTTCATGCTGTTTTCAACATCAATAAGAAACGTTTCTTAAGCACTAAATCAGAACATTAGAATAATTTCTAGAAAGATCATTTGAAACTAAAGACTGTAATAATGATGCTGAAAATTCAGCTTTGCCATCATAGGAAAAAAATAAATTTCAAAATATATTCATATAGAAAATAGTTATTTTAATCTGTAATAATATTTTTGATTTTTGCTTAAATAAGTTTTGACTTTTTTCTGACTTTTCAGAATTGTGAGATATACTCACAATTTTGAGAAATTAAGTCAGAAGTGTGTGATATAAACTCGTAATTGCGAGTTATAAAGTCAGAATTGTGAGATGTAAAAAAAACAATTCTGACTTTTTTCGGAGAATTGCGAATTTATATCTCGCAATGGTCATTTTTTTCTCAGAACTGCGAGTTTATATCTCGCAATCGTTACTTTCTTCTCAGAATTGCAAGTTTCTCCTAATCGTCACTTTTTTTCCGAGAATTGCGAGTTTCTCTCACAATCGTGGCTTTTTTTCTGAGAATTCTCTCACAATAATGACTTTATCTCAGAAATGCACGTTTCTCTATCGCAATCATGACTTTTTTTCTGAGAATTGCAAGTTTCTCTCACAATCGTGACTTTCTTCTGAGAATTTCGACTTTCTTGCAATTGTGACTTTTTTCTCTGAATTGCAATTTTATAATCACAAATGAGACTTTTTTCTAAAAATTATCTTGCAATAGTAACTTTTTCTCAAAATTGTGAGTTTATCTCTCTCAATCATGACTTTTCAGAGAATTGCGAGTTTCGCTCTCGCAATCGTGACTTTCTGAGAATTGCAAGTTTGTATCTCACAATCGTGACTTTTCTCAGAATTGCCAGTTTATATCATGCAATCGTGACTTTTTGCACAATACAATTTCAGATTCACAATTTTCTTCTGACTTTTCTCAGAATTGCGTGATACAAACTTGCAATCGCAAGTTATATTTAGAGTTGTAAGATAGAAACTAGCAATTTTGTGAAATGAAATGACTCATAATTGTGAGATTTTAAAGTAAAATTGCGAGATAAACTAACAATTCCGATTTTTTTCGGCGAATTGTGAGTTTCTCGCAATTGTGACTTTTTCTCCAAATTGCAAGTTTATATCACGCAACTGTGACTTCAACTGTGACACTAATTAAATATCTTATTTATTATATAGAAATATCTTATACTACTCTAATGTTCACAAGCAGTAATATAGAGAAGAATCGTCTTCTGGGATATAGAGAGGATAGTTTTTTGGGAATTTAATTACAAAAATAAACACTTTAATATTAATGCAATGTTCATGACCTAGATTAACTCCATAGTTGCAAACAAAACATCAAACATACAAAAAAACATTTATCATCCAGCCCTACCCACAGTTACAGCATATAAATCACTTCCGCTCAATGAAAGCGTGAAGTAATGATATGTCAAATGACAAAATGAATAATTAAATGTTTACCACGCGTACAAAAACAAGCTCTGGCAAGTTGTGGCAAACAGTGCCACAAAGGTCATTGGTTTGTAAAAATTAGACTTTGTTCACCACACATTTACCACACAATAACAGCAAGTTCACAAACTGTTGCTACTTTTAATAGTTGCACTTTTATCACCCAAGGAACTGTCTATAGGGGAGGAGGCTGCAATGAAAGACTGTGTCAACAGTGTCGTCCCTTCCCCCACTCTCTGTATCACTCCATTGGTGCTGCAAACAATGAGGAAATCACCACTCTGGCTTGGTGCTATAATAGTACACAAATGAAACCAAGACCAAAGCACCACAGGCGGAAGATAAAAACCACACCGACACCACCAGAGGGAAAACCCTCCATTTACAGGCTAAAAAGTGGTGCTTGATACAAGTCTGCAGTCTAGCAAACAACCCACTGGCCTCAATCTGTCTTTGAAGGGCATCAAACACACATTTATTTCTGCCGCATTCAATCAGGCTTTCATGCAAACGCAGAGAGCATTCCAGAAACATGCTTGCGATTTCATTTCCAGCTAGTTAATGGATTCACTCGTTGCCTCATCAGTCTATCCTAATATTCCTAATAGGCTTGAGGAAAGCATTTCCTACAGAGAACGGTTTAAATCTCTCCTTCGAGAGTGTATCGACCACTCCGGAGTAAAGTGTCGACTCAAGGCCAGGACTGTAAATCCCTATGTCTTTGTCTGCATTCTTGCAGGGGCTCAAGTCTGAGAACAAGGGAGAGGAAGGAATGAACCTTGATTATGGTCCACTGCAGCTTTCTCATGGGTTAGTGACGTACGCTACGGTGACAGCTGTCAGTGCGAGTATGCCAGAGAGCGAAGGTTGTGCCAAACGCTGTCTAACACCTCATGGTTGGTGTTCGCATGACAGGATAGTCAGAAAGACGACCTGACCGTGCACATGGACACACATCGACTACAGCTTTTGGGCTCTGAGGGCCGAGTCATTTAAAAAAATGTGATTCCGCTTCGGTTGCTTGCAAGTACGCAGCCCGTGACTTGGAAAGACGATGTTCTGGACTCTTGACCTAAATTACGATCCACTAGATATGTCCTAATGAATGTATGCGTACTGACAGACACGGTCACGTGCTTGAATTTAATGCTCTTGAGCAGGCCAAGGGCAACACGACGCACTCTAGGGCACATTTTCCACATGACGCAGAGATGATTTTTCTCAGCTGAAACTGCCCAACTATTACTGAAAGTTCTGGTAATTAAAACAATAGTGAAATGACAAGTACAATGTGAGTACAATTAAACTTCTCAGCGGTGCTAATTAAAAGGACAGTTCACCCAAAATTAAAATTCTGTCATTAATTACTCACCCTCACGTCATTCCAAACCTGTAAGACCTTCGTTCATCTTCAGATCACAAATTAAGATATTTTTAATGAAATCGGAGAGCTTTCCGACCCTGCGTAGACACAAGTACCACGTTCAAGGCCCAGAAAGGCAGTGAGGACATTGTTCAAACAGTTAAAATTTGTTTTCTTTGTGCACAAAAGGTATTCTTGTAGCTTCATAAAATTATGGTTGAACCACTGCTGTCACATGGACTATTTTAACAATGTCCTTACTACCTTTCTAGGCCTTGAACATGGTAATTGCGTTGCTGTCTATGGATCAAAAAGCTCTCGGATTTCATTAAAAATATCTTAATTTGTGTTCTGAAGATGAATGAAGGTCTTACAAATTTTAAAGGGGTCATCGGATGCTAAGTTCACTTTTACATGTTGTTTGAACATTAATGTGTGTTGGCAGTGCATGTACAAATCTACCCTATAATGATAAAAATCCATGCAGCAGTTTTTAATTAATCTGTAAAAATAATATCCCCTTTTTCAAATTGAGCCGTTCTCAGATGCCTGTCAGTGTGGCGTCACACCGACAGAGGCCGCTCCCACAAAAGTTGATTGATATGAGTGTTTTATCTCAGATCAGCTGTAACAGTCTGCCCTCTTTGTTTATGCCACAGCAGGGATGTAAGTTAGACAAGAATATCTCAGATTGAGCGATTGAGGTGTTGTGTTGCTGGATGTAATAATGAACATAGTGGTCGTCATTTACTCCCGACATCTGAGCCGCTGAAGATGCAGTGGATTATGTTTGTTTGTGAAGGGAATGCGCCTCTCGATCTACATATATCCGTCTATGTTCGTGCGAATCATTCGTGATCCAGCTTCACTTACAGCAGAAGTGAGTTTAAGGGTTTTTTTATGAATCTTTGCGATCGCCTTTCCTAATAATGTGCTAGTTAGCAATTTTAGCAGCAAAATGCGGCTAAAGTAAACAGGCTCGTCTCTCCACAGAGAGAAGAGAGAGGCGGGGGCACCAGAGCTCATCTGCATTTAAAGCAGCCTGACTTTGGCAAGGTAAAAAGAGTGTTGTTTTACACAACCATTGAGAATTTTTAACCAAAGTATATTACAGACTTTTCATTAAGACCCTAAAGAATCATATCAACTCGTGGAAAATGGGCATCCGATGACCCCTTTAAGTAAGTACTTACTGACAGAATTTTCTTTGGAGCTGTGAGGTTTCTCTGAATAACGATGCAGATACACGTGCACAGCTGGCTATAATGAGAGGTGTGTAATGTGGATCTGCACTGAACATGTTTGTTTGAACTAGTTTTGAGAACTGCACCCTTGGCTTTGCTCAAGGACCATTCTGTACGTCTCTCAGATAAGAGCGTGCCTTTAGTGAAAAGGAAATGTTGTGCGGAGATGGTTTGTGAGTGTTTTATGCAAATGACTAACCTCAAGCTCATTTAGAATAATTCAAATTCATTAACATTAGAATGAGGTTTAGAACATATTCACATGCATACACATGTGGTGTGAATTAGTCAGTATAAATACGAATAATTGCACAATTATCATTGAATGAGAGCTATTGTTTTATATAAGGTTTTAATAATCATTCCTATTCTATGAGAATAGCAGAGTCAACAACACATCTGTAACTGTAATGACAGAAGAACATCATTATTGGAATCACTTTCGGAATATTTTTTTCCAGCAGATGAGAAATAAAAACACTGACACCTAATCAGAGTCAATCCTGCTTTAAAGAATCTGATCAAAAAAGGGATAGTTGTAACGGCATCTCATGACCACTTTGTACATATTTTACGGGGTGGCTAATTTGTACGAATTCGTACGACTAAACTTATTTTATGCAGTGCTGCTATAAAGTACTTTCGTCTTGTTTTAAAGATATTTCAATATTTTGTACTGGAAAACAAGTTTAAAAATGCATATTGTAAGATCTGAGAATCTAACCTAGGATGGCTAAGTGTCTATGACTTAACGAAAAAAATTATAAAAACATCTCACAGCACTGTTCAGTGACCTTTTATGACATCCGTCATATACATTCCTATTCAACAAGCATTTGTAACATTTAAGATACTGAGGGTATCTAAGGGTGTGTTCACACTTGTAGTTCGGTTCGTTTGGTCCGATTGGTCCGGACCAAAAAGGAAAATGATTGGTCCATGTTGTCATATTTAGTTCGAACCGCACTAGAGTTCATTTGGAAGTGGACTGAGACCCATCTTTTTAGTGGTCTCAGTCCGCTTGTTTGGTGCGCACCAGGGTTCAGATGGCAGTGTTCACATTTACTCAAATGAACCGCAATAACAGAGCAATTGCACCAGGGTTTTATTTTAATCGAACCAAACATGACAAGTGTGAACACATCCTGAATCCCCTTTTGAACATGTTTCTATACAAATATGAGAATGTGACTATTGCTTAAGGCAACTGTGCATCACTGCATACACTAACAGAGATTCATGTAAAGGCACTGTGATAAACAGAGTAGCATTTCCTCTTAGAAACAGTGCAGTGTCCTCAGCACACCTGAACTCATTCTGACTGGTGCATGTCTGACTGATTTCCTGTCTGCCAAAAACACACCCTGTCTCTCCAGTGCTGCGCTTAGGTGGGTTGGTCATAGCATTGATGTGCTGGCAACTCCTTAAATTAACAAAATCTAACATGTGCCTTACACTAAAGGGCACAGCTGTGCAAAATACTATTAATAATACTGAAATAGTAGGGAGCGACAAGCAATTATTGATCTCTATGAATGATACAGGGATTTTACACTATTTTTATCCTAATTCATAAATACAGTCATAAATACGCTGATTTGCCAGGCATGTACTAAATTGTGGTAAATATGCTTATTGCTCATGCCAGGGTGTGTTCAGTGCTCAAGCCATCCAAAACACCCCTAGGAGTTGCTTGCAAACATAAAACCTTTCAAATGTCATTTTCTTTCATTAAAGCAAATGGACAGGCACTAAGATTCATTCAGTTTGAGCATGTGATGCCATCGGACATGCTGAGAGCAGTACGAACGCACAAAGGATTGAAAGACGAATATACACTGACATATAAACACGGCATGTGCAGACATCATAAAAAGATGGTCTGGAATGCGTTGTAGTGCTTGACAGGTCATAATTAATAAGAAATGCCAGCGATAATCTGCATAAATAAGGCTATTTTGGTCATGTGAACCTTGCCATTTGAGGCATCTGCATCACAGGGGCCATTAACGGGGCCGGAGATTGAGCGCGGCACGACACATGAACTCAACGCTGCAATTAAACTGTCTGTTGTGCGAAGGCAGCAGGCGGCTCGACCATTCACTTCCAAGTTTAAAACCTGTTCAACCTCTGTCATTGTTTGCACTGCACGACAAGAGAAAAGCAGAGGGGAAAAAATAATTGCACTCTGTTGTTTACCCGCCATAAAAGTCAGAGGAAATGTTTATGGCCGACAGATGCTAAAGCTAGCTTGCATTTTCCCCTTTTTCCAGACACAAGAGCTCCTCAGCTATGGATGACCTAGGGTTAACCCTCCTTGTGCGTTTCCGTGACAACGGAGGGCAGAGAAAAAGAGAGGAAGTCAGACGGAGGAGAGTTATGCCCCGACACACGGCAGGACGGAGCGAACAGCAGGCTGCGTTAAAGAGAACTGCACGTCCACATTCCTGTTTTCCCTCAGCCCCCATCGAATGAGCCGACCGACCAAAACCGTCATACACACGTTCTCAAAGACCCTGATCTCATGAAGGTCCAAAACATATAATATCTGATCGAGAGAGGAGGAAAAACAAATGCTGCTCTTGTCTGAAACTGAAACTAGTGTACAGCATACTACATGTGTCTTGGTATACACTGAATATTACTATTTAAAAAGAAGTTTGTGAAGAAATAAATATTATGTGGTCATAACATTTTAAATAAAGGAGTAATAAAACATGGATGTTAAATTTCTCAAATGCCTTAATTCTTCATCTTGGACAGGAAAAATAGTTTTTTTTTTTATCCATTTTTTGCATTCTTAAACTCAATCCGAAAGTAAAAGATGTTATAAACAGCAGAAGACGTTACTTCTGCTTCATTACTCTTGAGAAGGAAGCCAAATTGAGTGAAAAGCATTGTGGGATACAGTAACCACTGCAGTATGCAAATGTGGTAGGTCATTGGGTATTTCACATGCTCGTAGTATGCTTTTCTGAATAAGTCACAATGTTAGTAAATATACACCATTGTGCAGTTTGGTGTGAGTAAGATTTTTAGTGTTTTTGAAAGAATTATGTTCACCAAAGTGGCATTTATTTATTTAAAAACAGCAATGTTGTGAAATATTATTACACCTAAAATGTTTTCTGTTTGAATACTTTATAATGTAATTTATTTCTGGGAGAGCATAGCAGATTTTCAACAGCCATTATTCAAGAAATCAATCTAATATTCTGCTTTGGTGCTCAAATTTTATATTTTAATTATCAGTGTTGAAAACAGTTGCTGCTTAATATTTTTTGAAACACTGACACACCTTTTAGGACTTTTTTTTTAGGAAAGTTCAAAGGAACAGCTTTTATTTGAAATAGAACATTTCTTTATCAAAGTCATCTTTGATCTGTTTAATGCATCCTTAAGAATAAAATTATTAATTTCTTTAAAAAAAAATAAATGTGACCCTGGACCACAAAACCAGTCATAAGGGTGAATTTTTGGAAATTGAGATTTATGCTTCATCTGAAAGCTTTCCATTGATGCATGATCTATTAAAATAGGACAATATTTGGCCAAAAGACAACTATTTGAAATTCTAGAATCTGAGAATGCAAAGAAATCTATATATTGAGAAAAATCACCTTTAAAGTTGTGCAAATGAAGTTCTTAGCAATGCATATTACTAATCAAAAAGTCTTGATATATTTACGGTAGAAAATTTACAAAATATCTTCACGGAACATGATCTTAATATCCTAACGATTTTTGACATAAAAGAAAAAAAATCGATAATTTTGACCCATACAATGTATTGTTGGCTATTACACATGGTAATTAAGACTTGTTTTGTGGTCCAGGGTCACAGATAAACTGTATTGCATTTTAGATTTTCCAATTCAACTTACCTGGCATCTTTTCCCAGGTTTGCCGGGTACAGATATGTTTGATTCCCCTCCATTTCCACAACGCATTTTGTGTTCAGGTCCTTTTCTGTTGGGAAAAAAAAAAAAAAAAAAAAACACACAGTAAGGACCAAAAAAAAAAGTAATTTATTTTCAATACATTTTGTGCTGTATCAACTCAAAAGAATCAGGTTGTTTGCATATTAAAAAGGATACAATACCTCTAAACTGATCAGATGAAGCATGTATCCTATGTAACTGCTACTCTAAATATGGTTGGATGTATCTAATAAGACAATCTTACGACCTATTGAGTTCCCATCCTGATTATGCAGAACAAAAGGTTGAAATCAATAGCAGGAGTTTATTTCCCAGCTTGAAAAAATGCTTTAGGACTGAAATCAAACCAGCTATAGAAAGCATTCAGGGCAAAACCAGTTTTACAGACTCACGTCCACAGATGGGATATTAAAGGCCATTTCAGGACAATCAAATTATAATCTCCCTTGACAGCCTGTTAACTACATTAACAAAAAATCTGTGAAACTAAAGCAATGATTTGACATGCTAGATGCCATATGGGAATCTTATTAATAGCCCTTTTAATCAATCATTTTGTCAGCTAACCAACTATTTCCAAAACTAGACGATTTCATTGTAAAAGAAAGTGCAATAAACTCATCAGCAGGTCATGAGATGCCACAGTTTTCGCAAGCTAAAATAAAAGTAAAAATCAATATTTCATGTCCAATTATACTACCAGTCAAAAGTTTTTAAATGTTTTTTTTAAAGTCTCTTCTGCTCACCAAGCCTACATTTATTTGATCCAAAGTACTGCAAAAACAGTAAAATTTTGAAATATTGTTACTATTTAAAATAACTCTTTTCTATTTGAATATATTTTAAAATGTTATTTATTCCTGTGATCAAAGCTACATTTTTAGCATTAAAAATAATAGTTAATAAAATAATAGTTATTTTAAATAGTTAAAATATTTCAAAATTGTATTGTTTTTGCTGTACTTTGGTGCAAATAAATGCAGACTTGGTGAGCAGAAGATACTTCTTTAAAAAAAAAAAATTTTTGACTGGTGGTGAATTTGTTGAATTTATCAGTTCTAATTATTTGGAAAGTAGCCACATAATAAGTGGGATAATGCATGATCTAGTTGGGTTTATTTTGCTGATTTGACCAGATCATGGTAAAATGTGGCATATACTGTCAGTTAAAAGTGTTTTCTTGTCCTTCTTTAACTCCTCACAGAAAATGTTTAGTTTAAGTTTAGTTTAGGTTGTAAGACAAAAAAAAAAAAAAAATACAAAAATATGATCAATGAATGTAAGATCAAGAGACAACACAACACTAGCTGTATAGCTCAAGTGACACTTCCATGAACTGGCAGGAAACTCTCTTACACTGGCCACATGCCATAGGGCCTTCCTTAATGTTGAACCCTGGGATTGGCTCGGGTCTCTCTCTGACAGCAACAGCGGGAAGAACCTACAACAGCATTCCTTCAAACACTACGTCAGCAGCAGCCTGTTGCTAAAGCAGCTTCCGGTCCAACAAATGGATTCCATATAAAGTTTTGCGGTTTGGTCAGCTGAAAGTTCATGATGCACTGCTGACTGCTGACAAACAAAAGAAACGGCCTATTACCAACACACCCAATCCGACGTCGGCAGGCCAAAGCATGTCTGAAACCACCACAACTCTCCTACAGACAACAACGGGGAAGTGGAAAGCATCTGCAGCTGACTCAGAAATCCTTGGAAAGGATGCACTCCGAAGCTACACTAGCTATAACAACTTCCTGTTAGAGCAGGAAACAACTGGTTTCCTCCCAGCATTGGTGGCCAAGGTCCAATAAGGAGACCCATCTGGATTTACCACAGCTTGCCAGTCCAAAAATCTGAATTTCCTGCATTATGTCACTCAGGCGAGAGTGATAAACTCATGTAATCTTGGCAACTGGAAAAAATAACAGAATCCTGAACACAATAACACAAAAACCAAGCGACCATTTATCTAAAGTGAACAAAAGGCTGTGACAATAACCTGAAGCTCATTTCTATAATTATTTGCCCATGTTTATGGAAGCAAAACTCTTAACAATGCACGGTTCAGTTAGTTACACGAAACTGCATTTCAGGCCATGCGAAAAGCGAATCAGCCAACTGGTGAACTCAACTGTTGTGGTAAACTGGTAAATCATTAACTATTCAAACCTCTATATTCCTTTGTTTAGCTAAATTATCTTTACATACTGTTAGGATTTAACATTTTCTTAGAAGGACCCAAACTCATTTAGCCATGGGAACATGTTCGGTTATGCAACATTGGCAAATAGTCCATTCAGACTCCCTTCCTGCCTTTGTCCAAAATAGAGAGAGACAGAGAGAAAGACAGCGCAAGTAAAACAGAAAGTTAAGTTTCATTTAGAGACTTTCAAATACAAGCTCTCTGTGTCCAATAACAATTCCAGCATTACAAATGGAGACTGGGAAGTGTTTAAAAGGATATGTGACTCAGAAAGCTCACATAGGCTGTCAGCACACAATCAGTGCTTGAGTCTTGTGACCGAATGTTACGCTCCAGTCGGACACGTGACCGCGTCACTACAATGCAGGAAATATTTCACGCTTCGGTGGATTTACCAAGACACATGTTCTCCCACGGCAAGACCTGCTTTAATGTCATGCGTTCATGTGAAAGACATGCAAGTAATCACGCAAATAATCTTGGAAAAGAAGAAAAGGGGAAAAGGAAAGAGGAAATGTTATTAAACAGTATGTATGACATTGATGGGGGTGACCTCTAAATTTAGTCACCCCCTTGTCATCTAAGATGTTCATGTCTTTCTGTCTTCAGTCTTAAAAAAATTGTTTTTTGAGGAAAAAAAAAATCAGGAATGTTCTCCATATAGTAAACTTCTATGGTGCCCGTGAGATTGAACTTCCAAAACGCAGTTTAAATGCAGCTTCAAGGGTCTTATGTAGCAAAACAATTGGTTAATTTCTAAAAAGAAATACTTTAGTTTATATACTTTTTTTTTTTAACATTAAACGCCCATCTTGTCTAGCTTTGCATGAACTCTGTGTATTACGGTTCAAGACAGTTATGGTTTGTCAAAAAACTCCCATCTCATTTTCTCCTCCAACTTCAAAATCATCCTACATCACTGTTTTACCTTTTTTGTAAAGGGTGTTTGACTCTCCTTGTGCGTTTACTTTGTAAACACTGGGTTGGTACTTCTGCTGCAATGTAGGACAATTTTTAAAATGACATGGGAGTTATTTGACATACCCTAACTGTCTTGACCTGGAATACACAGAGTTCACACAGAGCTAGACAAGATGAATAGAGATAAGACACTTCTTCCTTGGCTGGGATCATGTAGTGCCATTTGAAGCTGCATTTAAACTGCATTTTGGAAGTTCAAACTTGTGGGCACCATAGAAGTCCACTATATGGAGAGAAATCCTAAATTTATTTACGACTGAAGAAAAAAAGACATTAACATCTTGGATGACAAGGGGGTAAGTAAATTATCTGTATATTTTTTTGTTCTGGAAGTGAACTTCTGCTTTAAGTATTCAAATCTTAGATGTTTACTAAGATCCTTCTATTACCTTTTGAAACCCACAATAATATTTAAAATATTAGTAAGCTTAATATATATAAAATCATCATTTATTGGGTACTTTAAATTGGGCAGTGGCTGTCCCAAACCCTAACCCTTATGAAAATATTTACTTTTTTTTTTTCAAGTGCTGTTTTTAAAAGTCTCTTTCAAAAAGTTTAAAAATATATATATATTGTATATTTTCTTTATAATCTTTATTATTTTAACTACACCCCTACATTTATGGTCAGGAAATATTTGTGTGTCACTCTCATAGCTACATGCTGAGTGCATGTGCCCCATCCTTTTGAGGTAAATGTGTTCATAAGTCCGAGAAATCTGTGTGTAACATTAAGCAACGTCACTACCAAAGAGCTTACTGTTTTTTCAGCAATTAAGCACATTTTTTGGGAGTTATTCAATGACATTTAGTTTTTATGTGTACAACTGTTCAGAACTGTGCTACCTAACCATGTGCTGATTAGCACCAGGGTTCAAAAACATCTAAAATTGTCACTACTGAGAAAAATCTGTGGAGTTTTGGCAGTGAAATCAATTATTTGAGTGTTATTTCATAAATTTGTCACTACCGAAACAGTTACAACCAAAACACATCATCACTGTTTCAGTAGTGACAAAAGGGAACACGTAATCCTCATATATGAGGAAAATAAACTAAATTTTAGTAGTTTTGCAATTTTGTTTTTTCTATTTTAGTATGTTTTAGTAGTGTTTTAGTATGCAAGTTAAAATTCAGTTCTTTAATGTGCTGTGGTCTCTACCAAGAGCATTACTGTCATGGCCAAAACATGGGATGTTTTGTCAAAAATAAAGTATACTTAATTATCAACTAAGATATTATGATAATTTTGGTTCAGTGCATATTCACTAATGAATCCTTAACTCTGAAATCAGTATGATCAACTTTTTGCCTTTTACAAAGAAAAACTGGATTCAAAATACAACAAGTCTCATAAATTACAATTGAAATACTGTTAAAAAGTGACTTATTGATTTAGCTCTGAAAAATCAAACACACACATATACATACATACATACATACATACCCACACACATATATATATATATATATATATATATATATATATATATATATATATATACATATATATATATATATATATATATATATATATATATATATATGTAATATATATATATATATATATATATATATACACATATACACACACACACACACATATATATATATATATATATATATATATTTTTTTTTTTCAAGAATATATAAGCAAAATCTTAATAGGTCAATATAACCCTTCTAATTAAATTATATAATGTTGTGTTTTGGTAGTAACAAATTTGGGGAGAGGACAAAACTTCCTTTATTAAAATACAATATGAGAATTAACTGCACAATTACTAGAAATGTGTAGCTTGGGTATTATACAATTTGCATAGATATACATTTTTTGGAAAACACATTTTTTCCCAAGATGTTTACAAATTCTGCCTTTGGACCAATTCTGCAGAATGGCCCATAGAAAACCTGGAAACAGGTAGTTGACAATTACATGCAGTGTTTACATGTCACCTGACCTACAATAAAGTTTAAGACAGATAGATAGACAGATAGACAGACAGATAGACAGATAGATAGATAGATAGATAGATAGATAGATAGATAGAATCCAGTTGGCATGGCCTGATCAAATGGACTTTGAGAACTTTGTCAAACACCATTACTGACCACAAGATTAAAAGGTCGTGTCACAAAATCTAGTGTGCTGACTAGCTAGACAGCTTTTTGAGGACCACTGTGACGATTCAAACGTCTAGGAAACAACCCTACACCGCGTATTGAAATACAGCCTGCATGTAAACTGTGATATCAAGTGACAGAATGGAAACTCAACTCACCTCTCCGGTTCATGGGCCGGACCCGAACCGCCACCTTCACGTTAGAGTCGTTCAAATTAGTGTCGCCCATGTTGAATGTCGATATATCCACGAGAAGACGTGTTATAAACCGAAATGCTTCCTGACAGCCTCCAGTTCATAAAATAAAACTCATCTAGATATGCCTGTCACCGGAGTCCCGGAAAATTTGAGATATCTGCAGCGTGTCGTGTCCAAAAATGGCCAGCATCGTCCTTACTGGGTTGTTTTTCTGCGTTTTGAACGGCACAGTAAAGACATTTTCGCTTTTAATAATGTAAAAGAAAAGTTTGGCGGAATGTCTTGACAGCTGGAGATTTAGTTGGATCAAAAACAGAGTCGAGAGCAAAGCCAACTCCCTCCTGGATTCCTGTCACACTCACACTGGGTCAAACTGCAAATGTCAAGACTTTTGTCCAGCAGGAAACCGAGTAACTAATAAGTAAGCAGGGTTTAAATAATTCATGCCTGGCTGTGACAGTCTAACCACCACATTTTACTTGGACAAGATTTTGCATGTAAAAAAAAGAAATATCCCTGCAGGTGTTTTAATTCAGGGAAACACTGCAGAACTATTTAAATAGCGGTTTTATCTGGTTAAAGTGCAATACAGGCAGATCTGTATAGTGTTTATCCAAAAATATATGTTCGCAATGTACAGGATTGTTAGTCTAATGTTAGGCTATCCAATTCAAATCTGTCAGTGTAGCACTTTTACATGCGTAAAATGGCAAACAAACCGATTTTAGACAGAAAGACCCTAAACGTAAATGTCAACGACTGGAAAAAAAAAACATAATATTCGAAAATCCTAATCTGGCAGTTATTTCCAAAATTTGATCGCGAATTATTGATGAAATGTCAGGAGATCCCACGGCATCTGATCCCGTATTTGTTGAATTTTGGTTTATTTTCAGGCTGGGTCCAACTTCACGAGCTGATTAAAACAATGGTGCTGCTCTACATTCCCATCCAGCTCGGCAAATCTCCTGGGTTAATATCCAGTATGGCGGAGACAAGACACGCGTCTTCTATAGAATTAGCGAATCCAGGAAAATGAAGATTGGACTGATTTAAGGACCCCAGCGTGGATGTTACGACCGTAATAAGCAGCCGCTTTATTTCATGACCGAGCAGCGTGAAGCCAGTGATGTTAGCGGTGATCTATGTGACGCCCAGCGGAAGTTAGTATATCAAAGTAAAAGTCCCTAAATAATATCAGAAAATTAAATGTATTAATAGATAAAATCCATATATTCACCAATAATTATCATTAATTGTATTATTAATGATAATAATAATTATTCGACAAATCACCATAAAATAATAAAAAGAATGACAATAACAATAATAATAATAATAATAATAATAATAATATATTTTTATTTTTATTATAGCAGCAGTAGTCGTACTCTAAGTTTTTTTTTTTTTTTAATTACATGTATATTTCTCGAGTCAGAACTGAAACCATCCATTTGCGATCAGCTGATCTCCTGGAACAGCCTTTCAACCTCCGCTGAGGAAGACCTGATTGTGTTTGGAAGTTCATGCCATTGTGGTGAGGTCAGATATATTTCGGTAGTTTTCCCATTTATGTCCACCGTTTTCATCGTTTACAGACATTTTTGTATCTTATCTATATAAAGTTGAATGTTCTGAATGCTCACATGCGATATAGTTTTAGAAAAGGAAAAAGGTTCTTCAGTATAACTTGTTTTGAGGAGGTTAAATACTACCGACATATGATGACTACTTTTGCTGGTAGCACAAATAAATGCAGAAATGTACATTCTGCGAATTTAATTTTCTTGAAACCCGTTAAACGGTCTAGTTATTATTTGTTCATGTTGTGCGACACCTGCTGGTCGTATTTAGCACACTGAACCACATGTCCCATAAAAATAAATAAATACGTAAATAAATAAATAAACAATACCAGTCAGAAGTTTTTGAACAGTAAGATTTTTTTATGTTTTTTTAAATAATTCTCTTCTGCTCACCAAGCCCGCATTTATTTGATCCAAAGTACAGCAAAAGTAGTAATAATGTGAAATATTTTTACCATTTAAAATAACTGCTTTCTATTTTAATATATTTTAAAATGTAGTTTATTTCTGTGATCAAAGCTAAATTTTCTGCATAATTACTTCAGTCTTCAGTGTCATATGATCCTTCAGAAATCATTCTAATATGCTGATTTGCTGTTCAAGAAACATTTATTATTATTTGTATCATTTTTTCAGGATATTTTGATGAATATAAAGATCCAAAGATCAGCATTAATCCAAAATAAAAAGCTTTTGTAACATGATTCATTATACTATTCGAAAGGTTGGAGTCATTATCATTTTTTTCCTCTTTTTTTGGGGGGAAAAATTATAGAAATCAATACTTTTATACGGCAAGGACACTTTAAATTGATCAAAACACGATAAAGACATTTATAATGTTACAAAGGATTTCCATTTCAGATAAATGCTGTTCTTCTGAACTTTCTATTCATCAAAGAAGCTTGAAAAAAAATTCTACTCAGGTCTTTTCAACATAATAATAATAATAAATGTTTTTTGAGCAGCAAATCAGAATATTAGAATGATTTCTGAAGGATCATGTGACTGGGGTAAAGATGCTAAAAATTCAGCTTTGTAATCACAGGAATAAAGTACATTTTAAAATAGAAAACAGTTATTTTAAATAGTAAAAATATTTAAAATATTTACTATTTTTGCGGCACTTTAGATCAAATAAATGCAGGCTTGGTGAGCAGAAGAGGCAACTTTAAAAATATTACTGTTTAATACTGTTTTGACTGGTAGTCCATATATTTATTTATGTATAAATGTATTCATTAATTTATTGTGTTATTATTCAGGTGTGAATTTTCAGTATTTCAGTTAAAAGTATAGTACAAAAAAATGTAACAACAATAAAAAAGAATAACAGTAGTTAAAAAGAACATTAAAAACAATATGAAAATCCATAGCTCAAAACAGAAACAGAACTGAACTTAGAAACAGATGAGAAAGTAACAAAAAAGAAAAAAGAAAAAAAGGAAGAAAATATAGGAAGAATAATATATGTAGAGAGGTCTTAGAGACATGGTATTTGTACGTCAGATACCAAAAGAGAAGGATTTTCGATAATGTAGGTCTTACCTTAAATGTATTAAAGCTAATGTTTTGTCGTCCCACGGTCTCTTGGTTATGTAATACTGTGATATCCCACTAGAGGGTGCTGAATTCCTAAATAAAACCACCCAAATTTACTTTCTTGAGACCGAAGGGATACAATGGCAGATTCTTAAATGTAATTGCATTACTTTCATTTTATAATTACAATTCACTTATATTAAAAGTATTTTGTATTAGAGCTGAAAAGCAAGCATAATTATTAAACTGTCAAAAAGTGCCAAAAAAAAAAAAGTTTGATGAAGATTTGTTGAACTAAGTTGTCTTGAAGCTGAGTCACTTTTCTTGTACAATCACACCCACTGCACTTACATGAGTAAGTCGTCTGTAACGGAAATGTCATGGTCCACCCTATACATAAAGGTTGAAAATAGGTACAATAATTGTAGATGAAAAAGTGCCTGCACAAAGTGAAAGTTTAATTTGTTCAAGTAAAGGGAAAAAAAACCGCACAAGTTCATGCATCAGCGTCTGCTGAAGAACAAAGAATCACAATATGGAGAAAACCCAACACAATTAATACAGCTGCCTATGGTAATAAGTGCTCAAATGTAAATACAATTTGACGTTTGCTGATTGTATCATTTATTTGGGGTTGCCGCAATTGTGCAATTATTGGAAAAGACCCTATTAAAGTCTAAATTAGATTTAGATCAGCTTTCCGAACAAATCACATCCATTAATCACAATGTAAGCAAAATTCCACAGTGAAATTGAATCCTGCTGTTTTTTTTGGGATCTATGACTTAATCATTTCAGTCTGGGTACATACAGTGCACTTTGAAGCTTGGTAATTTAGTGTAAATGTTAGAGCGTGAGGGGTCTGACGGGGACTGAGAGGGAACTCCTGTGATCTGTGTGGCGACGAGAGGAGGGGCCTTCCAGGGGAAAGGGCATCTGCTTTGAATCCCGCCACGCGGGTCGCCTCCACCCCACTGTTATGCTTTCGCCTCCTTTCAGACCTGAAGATACTATTAGATCAGTAAACCACATCCACTTCAGACCAATATTAATGAGCTAAATATTTGTTTGTTGTATAAGGTTAGGCAAACCCCTAATCGTAATGTCAGAAATATATGTGGTGGTAACAAATGTCAGTACCCAGTGAAGTCTAAAACTATTAGTCTCTAAAAGCTAATAGAAGACAAACTTATTTTGCAAGGTTTTCCTCTATATAATTTAGTGCTCGCTACAAAATTCACATTTGAGTAATAGAGGCCTTTTCAACCATATTGCAAATTCTGAAATTGAGCTTATGTAGCTAAAAACACTTGCTTTCTGATATTTATTTTTGTACTTCAGGCCTAGATATTGAACATTGGAATATAACTCTTTCTTGAAACCTCAGATTACGTGGTTTTGTTGTTAAGGAGAGCTGAGCTATTACTTTTCTTCAGTGTTCAGACCAAAAAAAAAAAAAAAAAAAAAAAATTTCATGTTTGTCAGAGCAAAATTTCATTTTCACTTAGTTTAACTTCATGTATTTTATTTTAAAAGAAATTAATACTTAATAATATTATTATAATTAATACTTTATAATCCTGCACAGATAAATAAATTGATCAAAAATCATAGTAAACAAAGTTTTAATGTTACAAAATTGCTAAATTAATACAATTAAAATGAAAATGGAAAATATAAAAATAAAAACACTGGTTCAGACTCAAAAGTTTCACAGAGTGAACAATATAATTAATGGAAAAATCCCATACGCTACCATTCAAAAATGTAGGTTATTTTATTTTATTATATATATTTTTTAATTTTATTTTTAAAAGAAATTAATACTTTTATTCTGCAAATACGCATTAAATTAACCAAAGATCACTGAACAAATTTATAATGTTACAAAAATGGCTAAATTAATACAATTAAAATTAAAATGGAAATAAAAATAAAAACACTGATTCAGACTAAAAAGTTGGACAATAGAATTTATGGGGGAAAAATCCCATACACTACCATTCAAAAATGTGGGTTATTTTATTTTATTTTAGAAAGAAATTGTGTTTTAATTTATTTTATTTTATTTGAAAGAAATTAATACTTTTATATTTTGCAAAGATGCATTAAATTAATCAAAAATCACATTAAACAAATGTATAATGTTACAAAAATGGCTAAATTAATCAAATTAAAATGAAAATGGAAAACATAAAAATAAAAATAAAAAAAAGTTTCACCCAGTGGACCAGTGTGGGGTCAGTATTTTATTTTATTTGATTATTTTATTTTATTTTAAAGAAATTCATACTTATTTTATTTTATTTTAGAAAGAAATTGTGTTTTAATTTATTTTATTTTATTTGAAAGAAATTAATACTTTTATATTCTGCAAATATGCATTAAATTAATCAAAAATCACAGTAAACAAATTTATGTTACAAAAATGGAAAATATAAAAATAAAAACCCTGATTTTATTTTGTTTCATTTTATTTTATTTTGAAAGAAATTCATACTTTTATTCTGTAAAGATGCATTAAATTAATCAAAAATCACAGTAAACAAATTTATGTCAAATGTTTTACCCAGTGGACAATATAATTTGTAAAAAAAAAAAATCCATACACTACCATTCAAAAGTGTGGGTATTTAATTTAATTTAATTTATAAATTATATAAAAGTATTGTATAAAAAAATGTTGTTTCTATTTGTGCATTGCAAGCTAGCTATTCACTCAGCATTACTCAACTTGTTTTTTTCCCAACATTGTTTTTCCACACATTAAATGCTGCTTGGTCATGATGATGATTTGACTCCTAACATCTTGATTAGATAAACCATCAACTGTCACTGACAAACATGCGTAAACACCCGCAATGGGAACTTTATGTCTTTTCCTCAACTTAATTCATCTTTATTATGAAGGGCGATAAGGGACAGTATTCCGTGTAGGCGAAGGACTTCTGGATTACTGGCCCCAAGGCGGCTTATCGTGGGGGTTCGTTAAGATGACACGATTAAGATAATTGTTCCGGCAGCTAATCAGACGGAAGCGTGGCAGGCAGAGGGTTCGATTTCAGGGACGACACTTATCTTTACAGAGAGGGTTCAGAGGGGGTAGGTGGCATGGGTAATCAATTAACTGTTCCCAAGCTTAGAGAGGTGCTGCCTTATGAATGGTCCTGTCCACAACATTACAGAGACGAGAAGATCTAACGCCGAACATCTGACGAAGACAGCGTTCGCTGCGAATGCTGTCAAATTGGAGTTTAATTACTTTTCACAGCTTAATAATTGTTTGTAAATGTGACTCTTTGGGCTATTGACATAAACATACCTTTTTTGCCATGCAAAAGCCAGGCCTGAAATCATAAACCTGAGAAGGTGAAAGCAGAGGTAAAGAGGTGGAAATATACATCAGCAGTTTTTCAGGAAGAAACTCCAAATTAAATGCGGTCTCCTGCCCTTCTTGCCCCGTAAAGAATGCAGCTGGAGCTGCACTGCTCCGTGTGTTAGATGACTCATACTGTGCGAGAGCAGGATTAGTAGATTGGAAATGGGTTTCCGGAAAATCGGAGGTGAGCAACCATCTTCTCTCGCTCAGCATGATGTTGAGTTTCATTTCTCAGCTTTGTCTTCCTGAAAGTTTTTTCTCCCCTTGTGCAGTCAAATTACAACCTGAAAAAACAAAAGAGACATCAATGTCAGAGAGATCACTTTGCTGCTTATTAATAGTTAGTATGGTAGTTGTTTAATTTAGGTTTAAGATTAAGGGAGCTAAAATAAAGCAATGCAAAATAAGGCATTAATATGCGCACTGTAAAAACATCTGTGACATTTACAGTACAATACTGTCAGCTGTGCCAGAACTTATAGTAGCAACATTGTAGGTTTTACAGATTTAACTTAAATTTACAGTAAATGCATTTCATTAACTGATATATGTTAAAGAAGAAGTCCACTTCCAAAACAATTCACAAATAATTTACTCACCCCCTTGTCATCCAAGATGTTCATGTCTTTCTGTCTTCGGTCGTGAAGAAATTAAGGTTTTTGCCGAAAGCATTTCAGAATTTTTCTCCATATAATGGACTTCATTGGTGCCCCGGTTTTGAACTTCCAAAATGTAGTTTAAATGCAGCTTCAAAGGGCTCTAAACGATAAAGAAGGGTCTTATCTGGCGAAACCAGATTTTTTTTTAACTTTTTAAGCACAAAAACTTGTGTAGCACAGGCTCTGTGATGCGCGTTCACGGTGCTACGTACTACTGAATCATGTCCAAAGGTCACGCGGAACGTAGGCAGAACCACAGACCGAGTGTTTACAAAGCAAACGCGAAGACTAAGAAAGTGCAAGTAAGTTTGTAAATGCTGTTACAACGATGTCCTCCTCTCAAGTTGTAGGACAAAATAAGACGGAGTCTTTCGTCCATACTCACTACACAGACTATGAACTTACACGTGATTCGTAGTAGTGATGGGAAGTTCGGATCATTTTACCGACTCGGACCTTTCAGTCTCGTTCAGCAAAATGCACGAATCTTTTTTCAAAGTCATTTCGTTCATTTTATCAAAATATAATTAAAATGTTACGTGTTACTTCCCTAACACATCTACTGCTTACACAAACGTTGATTACGCTACAAACAAGACAAAACTATAATGCTATAAGAAACATAAAAGATGAATTCATTGTTTACCTGGGTCTTTAGTCTATGATTAGCTCACCTCACCTCTTATCTGACAAGTTTTCGGGTTTGAGTCGTTCGTTCATCACGTGACAGCCCCATAAGATGAACGAACAACTTGAAAAACCCGAATACTCGAAACAGGTGAACTAATTCCAGTGCAGAACCTAATAGAATGTTGCGCATGCGCGACTGAATGAATCATTCCCCCAGACGACTTGTTCTTTCCGAGTCACATTAAAGATTCGTTCAAAATGAAAGTATCGTTCAAGAACGACCCATCACTAATTCGTAGCATCATGGACGAGCATCCCAGAGCCTGTGCTACACGAACGTTTGTGCTTAAAAAGTATAAAAATTTTTATTTTTCGAAAAAAAAAAATAGTTTCAGTCGAACTAAGCCAGAGATCTTTTGAAAAAAATACCTTTTCAGAGCTTCTTAGAAAAAACAACTTTTTCATGGGTCCTTGGTTCGCTTGTTTGGTGCGCACCAAGGTTCAGCTGGCAGTGTTCATGCTTATTCAAATGAACATTGTTTTAATCGAACCAAACCTGCCAAGTGTTAAGACATCCTGTAATAGTGTATAGATTACTAGTTTGAGGCATGATTAGCCATATAGGTGAATCTCACAGAAAACATCAAACAATCTCTGGCGTTGCCTCCTCTCATGTGACTTTTCCACATTCATTCTCAATTACCCCCCACCAAACCCACTGCATGCTTTAGGGAGTCTGTTAAAACTCAATGGGCTCAGGGGAGGCGAGAAAGTTGCTGACTCCTGCTGTAACTTTACTTGCTGTTGTCGCTGTTGGACAATGTTTCTTTAAAAAAAGTGATTTATACACTTTTTAATGTCATGTTTTTGTAATATTTTTTTCTCATCCAAAAATTTGAGGAGACACTGCCCGCCCTGCCCGAAATTTCCCTGATATATATAATATTCATTATTCATCAGTATTTCATTATTGAATGGCAACCTAGGTTCATTTTTGAGGCATTATAGAAAACAGCCGCTGCATTAGTGATGGTGTACATATGGAGCTCTCAGTGGTGCAGGTGTATTGCTGCGTTTTTATGGTCTTTTCTAATGAGTACTGTGGCAGAATATTGTTTCACATTATGCAGGACTCTGTCAAATCAAATGAATTGAGCGTGTTTATGGGGAGGGGTCATTGGCTATGACAAAGAACCTCATCTGGGCCTTTACCATACGCAAAATGACTCAAATTAGATTGTGGGTGATGTAAGCTCTACTAAAATCAGCGAGTAGCCCTGTGGGTCCTTTTGCATATTGTGGTGATATTGAATGAGGTGATAGAGAGGTTACAGTGTGGTTTGTTATTTGGCTTATTATATAAGTTGGTTTACTATCAAACTTACAATTAACTAGTTTTGTCATTCCAATGGCAAATAAAGAGCATTTTTACCCTAACTTCATGTTTAAAATGCACTATTCCCATGAAAATGTAAACCAGTACAGTAAGGAATTCATTTTGGAATTAATATGATCTGAAACATGCAGTTGAAGTCAAAAGTTTACATACACCTTGCAGAATCTGCAAAATGTATTTTACCAAAATAAGAGGGATCATACAAAATACAGGTTATTTTTATTATATTATATATATATATTATATTTAGTACTGACCTGAATAAGATATTTTACATGAAAGATGTCTGCATATAGTCCACAAGAGAAAAAAATAGTTGAATTTATAAAAATGACCCAGTTCAAAAGCTTACATAGACTTGATTTTTAATACTGGGTTATAACCTAAATGATCCACAGCTGTTTTTGTTTGTTTTGTTTTTAAGTGATAGTTGTTCATGCGTCCCTTATTTGTCCTGAACAGTTAAACTGCCTGCTGTTCTTCAGAAAAATCCTACAGCTCCCACAGATTCTTAGGTTTTCAGCATTTTTGAGTATTTGAACACTTTCCAACAATGATTGTATGATTTTGAGATCCATCTTTTCACACTGAGGGACTCATGTGCAACTATTACAGAAGGTTCAAGCGCTCACTGATGCTTCAGAAGGTAACGGGATGCATTAACAGCTTTTTGCATTTGAAGATCAGGGTAAATTTAACTTATTTTGTCTTTTGAAAAAAAGACAAAATACCCACTGTCTAAATACCCACTAATGGACTGTTTCAACCATGTGGTCAGAAATATGAAGCTAGAAAAATCTGACTAAATCTATGAAAAAGTTGACCACGTTCAGCGTCCTCTTAATTATATCATTTTAAGTCACGGGGACAGAAAGCAAGCACAAATGGTCAGTTTCCTGAGAATTACCCATAAGAGGATGCATTATTAAACCTTGGAAATTCACTTTTCTCTTGGACATGAAACAAAGCCAACTCACATCCTTTCCTTCAGCAGTTTATCAGGAATATCTCCCCTTGACCAGGTGCATGGAGCAATAGGGCAGCTCTCTCCATCAGCTGAGTTCAAACCTCAAACTGCCTTTCTTGTGAATCACTGCAGTGATAAAGAAATCCCATTAAGCGCTTGCCAGTTTGCACACCCCATCAATCTCACTTGTAGCAATGAGGAAGCCAAAGTGTGTGAGAGGCAAGTGAATGATAGTTGGACACAGGTTGTTTAATATCTACGGAATTCTCCCTTAAAAGTCAGAAAGGAACATGGAATATTCTTCACTTTGGCTTTGAATTTTATTCTTTCAACAAACTAAAACATATTAAAATATCCTGAGAGTAATGGGTGATAGAAAATAGCAAGAACACCCAGAATGTCCTCTACCTGCAGCTGTGAGATCATCATCAAGCTGCAACAAGCAATGATAAGACGCCATTGACATTTCATTGATTCAGCCTCATCTCATTGATTTGACTCCCGTCATGTGCGTCACAGAAAGGGACAGGAACCTTTGGATCTGTCTGCATCTTTCGGCTCCTGCTGGCCCACTGAAGAGAAAGGATAGCAACAAGATAATAATAAAAGTATAGTTCATCCAAAAAATAAAATCTGATGAAAATTTGCTCATCCTCAGGCCATCCAAAATGTAGATGTTTGTTTCTTCATCAGAACAGATTTGGTGAAATTTCGCATTATGTCACTCACTTACGAATCCTCTGCAGTGAATGGGTGCCGTCGGAATGAGTCCAAACAGCTGATAAACCACCATAATAATCCACAAGTAATCCACACAACTCCAGTCCAGTTTTGTGAAGCAAAATCTGTTTGATCATTAAGACATTTTTAACTTCAAACCATTGATCCAGCTAAAATAATGAGTCGTCTGTCCATAATATTGCTTTCTCCAGTGAAAACATTGTCTTGTCTGAATCAGGAGAGAAATATGCACGTCAAACAATGTTTACAGATGAAACCAGTCTGAAACAGTTCTAAACAAATATGTCAGTGGATTTTGATATGAGTGGACAACAGAACAGACTTTTTCACTGGAAGAGGAGTTATTATAGATTATGGACCAATATTTTGGCCAGAAAGTGCTTTAATGATAGATTTGTTTTTTACAAACATGTAGCTTTTTGCTTCACAGAATATTAACTGATGGGCTGGAGTTAATGTGGATTACTGTAATGTCTTTATCAGCCTTTAGGACTGTCATTCTGACGGCACCCATTCACTGTAGAGGATCCATTGGTGAGCAAGTGATGCAATGCTACATTTCTCCAAATCTGTTCTGATGAACAGAACATCTAGGTGAGATAAAAGGAAAGTCACATTTGTAGATTCCAGACAGCACGGCGCTTGTCAGTCGTGCACAGTCAGAGCAGCACAGCGGGAGAGAAAAAGCTGTGATCTGTTCAGTGACGTCTATGAGCATGTGACTGAACCTTTACTGTCACGCAGAGACCACTTGTAAGTCACAAATTTATTTTGGGATTCAGATGTATGCACACCTGAAGGTTAAATTACAAAAACACACTAGCATAGCTCTAAAAGTCACATTATTGGTGAGGATAAAAAAAGTACTTTTTCAAAAAAAAGAGATGTGCACCTGTGTGTGTTTACTTAGCTATAGTTTAGGGACAAAACTGTCCCCAGAACTTAATTAAATCCAACAAAAGTTCCCAACATTGTGAAGACCTAATGTCCCCAGAAGGATAGTTAAACTTGAAATCACCTACATTGTAGAAACCAGTCACCATAAGGACAACAGCTTAATAGGCATGCTAAATAATATATATATGTATAGCTGCAAGCAGCGATTACCGGGGTTCAAGCGCTTTAAGGCATGTAAGCACATATGAAAAAAAGACTCTTTTGAAAAAAGCATTTTTGGCAAATCCAGGTTATATACCATAGAAATATTATGGGTTTTTTTTTAACATTTGTGAATGTTACAGCACCAGCTGTGGTTCGATCTTCTTAAAACTTTGCATGCTTGTTTAGAATCACCTGTTTAAAGTTTTGAGTTTTCCTTTAGGCTTTATAGGATTTTGGGTAAATTTGGACAGGCCCCTTTTCTAAAGGAAAGGAAGGAAAGGAAAGGACGTGACGTGTGGCCAAGTATGGTGACCCATACTCGGAATTTGTGCTCTGCATTTAACCCATCCAAGTGCACACACACAGTAGTGAGAAGTGATCAAACACGCACACACACACACACACTGAAAACACACACCCGGAGCAGTGGGCAGCCATATTGCTATCGCTGTGGCGCCCGGGGAGCAGTTGGGGGATCGGTGCCTTGCTCAAGGGACTCACCTCAGTCGTGGTATTGAGGGTGGAGAGAGCGCTGGATATTCACTCCCACCACCTTCAATCCCTGCCGGACCTGGGACTTGAACCCGCAACCTTTCGGTTACAAGCCCGACTCCCTAACCATTACAGAGTCCAGAGAATTGTATTGCAGCATTTTTTTTTCAAATTGAGTGAAAAACCTTGGACTAGTTCACAAAAGTAGTTTTTTTTTTTTTTTTACATCTCAATCATTTAAGGATTTGAATGACAGCAGTGGTTCTAGAGGCAAAGTTGTTCAGAACAAGGAGTTCTATCATATGATACAAATATTGTGTATATGTTCAAAAAAGTGTGCAATGTATTAAAAAATGCGATATCACCCCCCCAGTGGCTAATTTCTTTCACAGACCTTTGGGGCTGCGAGACAAACAGGTCCACAGAGTTTCCTTCTGACTGGCCTCTTTTAACCTTGTAACCTTATAAGGATGCTCAAACTTCATCGGCCAATGGTTGCCATTTTGTTTTGAAATACGCAAATGTCCTACAGACACTTGTGGCACTTTCGACCAAGACCGCGCACAGCGATTTTCATGTCGATAGGACAAATAGTTGCATAGTTATAGCCACTTTTATGTTTTTTCCTTCTTATAGCGCCTCCAAGTGGCCAAGCTCCAGGATTTTTGTCCTTTCAAACGTTTTGCCATCCCTTTGTGATGATGAGTCGAAAGTTCAAAATTTTTTTGATAATTATTGATATTCACTCTTCAGACAATCTTCTTGTGCTGGTTTGGTTCCAATCAAGTAAAAAACCTAGAACTACTTCGCAAAAGTAGGTTTCTCAAAAAATCTGAAATACCCAAAAATTTCGCCAGGCTTACGATCAAATCTGAGGCATGCATTTTGTCCAGTGTGAGCCAAGGACACTTGAGTCTGCGACGGACAGTTTAGGAGTTATAAGCGATTTTGTACCTTTGATCGCTGCAGTGCCCCCATCAGGCCAACTGGGGTGAGCCTTGGTGATGTTGTCGGCGGTGTGAGTACTACCATCCCTCCAAGTTTCAAGTCTCTACGACTTATGATTTAGTCTGCACAACCACTTTTACGTGGAGATTGCTGATCCTTGGCCATTCTAACAATTACAATACAATACTATGCAGCTTGAACCCCTAAAAAAATCTGAAATGTTTGGATGAGTGTTAGGTTCGGAAAATAAGAACAGAAAATATTAGAAAATGTAATATATAAATTTGCAAGGTGACCAATCTGATGGACGTTCTGTGTTTTGTTGGGAAAGCTCCTAAATAAAATATTTATAACTAAAATTTAATTCAGTCCTTGAGGTAGAATGCTTAGAGAAGTATAATTCAAGGCCACAATCACTATGATGTTTGAGTCTCACAGGCCCCAGACGGCTGCCATCTGTGTCGCCAGCAGAAATGTTTTTGACCCCAATTAGCTCCCCTGTCTCTCCCCAGCACCTCAATGACAGTCTACTCCACCACACACAGGCAGGTCCTTGCTTTTACAACTCCCGTGAAGTCACAATGGCTAACAACAGGTAAATATATTACTCCTCTCATACAAAAAAAATAAAAAAGTCTAATATCTGAAGCTTTGAAGATGCATAGCTGGATAGCTTTGAACATTTGACTGTTAGATCAAATGCTTACTTCCTAGTAAGTACAACAGCCCTGATGTTCAGTGCACCCTTTTAATTATTTCCATAATTTTTTTATAACCAAAACTCTAAATAGCAATTACCACTATCACAGCACTTGTCTAAACACTGTTTGATATGCACTCCAATATGCACTCCACTTGCAATTTCATCTAATATATATTTTTTAAAATGCTGACTTTTTTTTTTATTTATTTATTTATTTATTTTTTTTATTATTTTTTTTTTTTTTTTTAAGTATTTTGCCATGTTATTGCCCCCTTATCACTATAGTCCACCAGGGGGCGTTTTGGACATTTGGCTGCCTTTATATTTGCATAGTTTTAATCTAAAGAAGCCTCTTTTAGCATTTTGTTTTACATAATTTAGCTTCATCAATATTCAATAAAACCTGCTTTTTTAATTGTTGAATTTTAGGACCAGAAAAAAACACCCTTCTTCCCTTGTCTAGTAGTTTTGCTTACCATTTGCAAATCCATGCACTGATTTTGATTGACATCAGTGCAATTATGCTAAAAATGCAGTAACTACATTTTCACTTGTTTTTCACTGATAAGCATGTTGCTTTATATTTGCTCTCTCTAAATTTGGAGGCAGCACCCTGACCCTCGCCAGCTGTCCATCATTACCGTGTTTAGTAAGCCAGTTAATAGACTGCCTCTCGGATCACAGGTCAGCAACTCACATGAATTTTATCTGAATAGTCTCATTACCTTTTTTTGCAAGTTTCTGAGAGGAATTCCTTGTACAGACACAGTAAGCAGAAACAGAAATGCATGACTGATTGACTTGTTAAACTAAAGTTTAAATAAATGTAAACATATTTCTTTGCCTCCCTCAAATAGTTCATCCAATTTTTGGCATGCAAACTGCTTGTTCCATCATTCACTCACCAGTAAATGGGTGCCGTCAAAATGACTAAACAACTGATACAACATCCACAAGCAATGTGAAAAGTTGCATGTTTGTAGTAAACTATTTATTACAATGTTTTTAACTTCAAACCACTGCTTCTGGCTAAAATAAAATCTGAATCAGGAGAGAAATATGCACTGTCTACAAGGGAAAACAACACAAAATGGTTCTAAACAAATATTTATGAGGATTTTGATGTAAGAGGACAAGAAATGGCCCTTTTTTACTCACGGAGGCATTGTGGATTATGGACTTACATCTGAGGTCAAGTTTACATACACCTTGCAGAATAAGCAAAATGTTAAGTATTTTACCAAAATAAATGGGATCATACAAAATTTATGTTATTTTTGATTTAACACTGGCCTGAATAAGATATTTCACATAAAAGACATTTACAAATAGTCCATAAGAGAAAATAATAGCTGAGTTTATACAAATGACCCCGTTCAAAAGTTTGCATACGCTGGATTCTTAATACTGTGCTGTTACCTGAAAGATCCACAGTTGTTTTTTCGTTTTGTTTATTTTTGTTTAGTGATAGTTGTTCATGAGTCCCTTATTTGTCCTTAACAGTTGAACTACCTGCTGTTCTTCAGAAAAATACTTCAAGTCCCACAAATTCTTTGGTTCTTCAGCATTTTTGTGCAGTACTGCCATATTTATGGCAGTACTAAATGAAAAAAAAAAATTTTATTTAGGCAAAATAATACAAATGTACACATCTTCATTCTGTTCAAAAGTTTTCACACCCTGGCTCTTAATGCATTGAGTTGTCCTCAGTGTGAAAAGATGGATCTCAAAATCATACAGTCATTGTTGGAAAGGGTTCAAATACACAAAAATGCTGAAAAACCAAAGAATTTGTGAGATCTGAAAATTTTTTCTGAAGAACAGAGGGCAGATTAAATGTTTAGGGCAAAACAAAACAGCTGTGGATCATTCAGGTAACAACACAGTATTAAGAATCAAGTGCATGTAAGCTTTTGAACAGGGTCGTTTTTATAAATTTAACAATTATTTTACCTTGTCCCATCTTATATGTGAAAAATCAAACCAGTACTAAATAAAAAATAACATGCATTTTGTATGATCCTGCTTATTTTGGTAAAATAATTAACATTTTGCAGATTCTGCAAGGTGTACATAAACTTTTGACCTCAACTGTATTTTGGTCAGAATCAACAGTTTAAATAGTTTAAAAATGCTTTTCGCTTCCCTTTTCGCTTCCCAAGAAGTAAATTGATGGTCTGGAGTCATAATGATGACTTGTGGATTATTGTGATGTTTTTATCAGCTATTTAAATTCATTCTGATGGTACCCATTCACTGCAGAGGATCCAATGGTAAGCAAGTGATGTGATGCTTAAGAAACTCATCTACATCTTAGCTGCGTGGGTGGACTATTCCTTTAATGCACTTGTTTAATTCACTTGTTAATGCACTTGTTGTTTAATTAATCAATAGTTCTTTATTCAAGCTGCTGGTTTCTTGCAGAAACTGATGTTGATTTCAGCTTCAGGTGATTATCTGAAACCCATTTGCTCTCTCACGCATCACAGAGTGCTCATTTGTTCGCTGGTCTTATTCACCTCACAGCCCTCGTCTTTTAGCCTCTGCAGTGCAGCAATAGAACGGTAAAATGCATAAAAATGCTTTCAGGTCCGTCAGCTGCCGAGTTCAGTCGATTGGGAGTATTTATCATGGGGGTGCGTTCTATCTTTAGAAAGCCTATCAACACGTCAGAGCGGTCAGGACAAGCGTCCACAGAGCACTGTCATCCGAAGACGTCCGTGTCTTCCGGCCAGGACGCAAAGAGAACTGGTGCGTCCGCTCGGTTCAGCGAGCTGATGATTGCCTCAGCGAGAGAAAGACCCACGCTACATCTCAAATGGAGGATTCAGTCAAGAGGAACAAGTTAAAACAAAGCTTTTTGTTCAATTTCATCATAACACAGACATCACAGGCTTCTCTGATCATTGCAGTTGAGCATGTTTCAACTGTAAAGTCAAAATAACACTCATATTCATATTCTAGAATCTACATCATACTTAATTTCAAACCTAGTTTGTCTCCTCTACCCAAATCCTTTTCCCCCCAAGCTGTTTATAGCCAGGATACATGTGGTGGGTCATTTCCCATTGTTATTTCTCATCTCATAATTTCTTTGTTTTCAATAGCCAATTATGCTTCCATTACGGCTTTCGTGGCACCACACGTCGCAAACAATATGACGTACAGCTCTTGAAGATAAAAGCCATAAACGAAAGATGATCTGCAATAAAACCAAGATAGTCTTCAATATCTATTCAATACGTCTGCAGCTCTCATTGAGAAGATAATGGTGATGAAGGATCAATGTGTACTCATCTCTCAGGGTCACAGGCCAGTGTGTTCAGAACCATTCAAATATGGAATGTCTTAAAGGGACAGTTCACACAAAGATGAAAACTCTATCATCGTTTACAAACCCTCATGTCATTCCAAAACAGCATGACTGCCTTTTTTTCACTAAACATGCAAGAAGATATTTTGAAGAGCACTGGGGTACAAACACTGACCCTACTAAAAAACCCTAATAAAAAAATAGGACAAAGTACTGTAGTAAATACACTGACCTTTTTACAAATACACTACCAGTCAAAAGTTTTTGAACAGTGAGATTTTGTAATGTTTTTTAAAGAAGTCTCTTCTGCTCACCAAGCCTGCATTTATTTGATCCAAAGTACAGCAAAAACAGTTAAATATTTTTACTATTTAAAATAACTGTTTTCTGTTTGAATATATTTTAAAATGTAATTTATTCCTGTGATCAAAGTTACATTTTCAGCATCTTTACTCCAGTCTTCAATGTCACATGATCCTTCAGAAATCATTCTCAGATGCCGATTTGCTTTACAAGAAACATTTTTGATTATTATTAAGAACAGAAATTATAGAAATGAATATTTTTATTAAGCAAGGATGCTTTAAATTGATCAAAAGTGATGATAAAGACATTTATAATGTTACAAAAGACTTCTATTTCAGGTAAATACTGTTCTTTTGAACTTTCTATTCATCAAAGAAATCTGAAAAGAATTCTATTCAGCTGTTTTCAACATAATAATAATAAATGTTTTTTGAGCAGCAAATCAGAATATTATAATGATTTCTGAAGGATCATGTGACTGGTGTAATGATGCTAAACATTCAGCTTTTAAATCAGGAATAAGTTACATTTAAAAATATATATATATATTTATATTCAAATAAAAAGCAGTTATTTTAAATAGTAAAAATCTTTCAAAATTGTACTGTTTTTGCTGTATTTTGGATCAAATAAATGCAGACTTGGTGAGCAGAAGAATCTAACCGTTCAAAAACTTTTGACTGGTAGTGTAAATTGTCTGTATTTGTAAAATAAATAAATAAATAAATAAATTCAAATAATTTGAACTGTCAAATGACATGGGAAAAAATTAATTAAAAATACTATTTCATAATATAATTCCATAGGAAATGCATATTGTACAAAGCCTTGAAGTAATGACACAATATAAATCCTTTAAAACTTTACATTACATTGTTGAGGTTCACAGGATTTTTGAGTAATGCAAATGATAAGATTTTATCAGGTCAACTTGTCACCTATATGCATTTTAGGGTTAAAGTGAAAAATTCTGTCATTAATTACTCACCCTCATGTTGTTCCAAAACCCATAAGACCTTTGTTCATCTTCAGAACACAAATTAAGATATTTTTGATGAAATTCGAGAGCTTTCTGACCCTGCAAGGACAGCAAAACAACTGTCTTCAGGGTAATTTTTTAAATTTATATCTGAAAGCTGAATAAATACGCTTTCCACTGATGTATGGTTTGTTAGGATAGAACAATATTTGGCCGAGACACAACTATTTGAAAATCTGGAATCTGAGGGTGCAAAAAAAAAAATCAAAATATTGAGCAAGTCACTTTTAAAGTTGTCCAAATGAAGTTCTTAGCAAAGCATATTACTAATCAAAAATTAAGTTTTGATATATTTACAGTAGGACTTTGGATTACAGTTTACAGTTTGGATGATGGTTTTGTGGTCCAGGGTCACATATGGTTAATTTTTGGTGTCATGATCTCTTTGAAATCACTTCTGTGTTTTTTGTTTTTTTTTCGTCAAAAACTTGCCTGCAATAGTTCCTTTGGGAGGCATTATGGGAAGCCAGATAAATTATAGCCACGCTGGCCCGCGAGATGTATTTACGCAAACAGAGGGCAATTATCAATTATGCTCGAGTCTAATGAAGCTTTCCTCTCATCTGAATTCAGTCCCAGATGAAGCACTGATATCTTCTGTCTGATACTGCAGCATTGTTACATCTGCATTTTAAGCGAGTATCTATAGGCCTGTATTAAAAAAAGTAATTACGACACAGTCCTGAAAGGTTTTTCCTTTCAAGATTCTGTATCAGTGGCAGAACAAATTGATTAAGAAGGCTTTTTTCTCTTTAAGAAGGGAATCCCCATTTAGGCCTGCTGTGATTTCCTCCATTATTCTTTACTGGCTCATCTTGTTAAGAAGTTTACTTTAGGAGAAGTGGAGCGCTAAAAGGGGTCTACGAGTGCGAAAGTATTGAGTTGTACACTTTAGATGCACAATCAAACACTTCCATCCTCACTCCGAATATCTGTCAACACTGGAGAACTGGAAATGTGCGCTACATCACGATGGGTCCATTAACTTAATGGACAGAGGGTGGTTGTGAAAAGAAAAAAAAATAGATGGGGAGTGGGTTAGAGAGGCAGGAGGGGGCTGGGACAGTAACCTTTGGGCTTTTTATTAGAATGAGATGACACACTCGAGCGGCTCTTAAATGAATGGCATCTGTAGTGCGGTTTCTGCTGAGAGGGTTGCCCTTTTCTTTGCAGCACGGTCCAACTGAAAATGAAACACTGCCTCTTTTCTCTGAACACCTCAGTGTCGACCTCCCAGCCTCACCGTGTCCCCGCCAGATGTGGCATCAATGTACCTTTTCAGCTACGTTATCGAACTGCCACGCTGAGTCTGATCTGTGGTCCGACGCTTCCTGTTCAAAAGGTTAGCTTCAGTTTCACAAAAAGACTTCTTTCAATAGCGGCATTGTCAGAATGACGCAATTTCATTACTGCAAGCCGCGACTCGTGTAGAAAATTCTCTAAACGCAATTACCAACATTCTTATCGTTGTTATTGTCCCATTTGAGGATTCTAATGTTCATTGGTTCTTTTTAAAGAGTCGTCTCCAAGCAGTTAATTATTTAATCATTTTTAACATCCACGTGCCATGCATACGGATGAGCTATGCTTCCACAATTCCTCGCTCCATTGCACTTACAGAGATTGCTGTTTTAGAAATTACACCCAAATTGCTCTCAGCTTTCCGGCCAGATAACACCCAAGGACCTCATATCCAGTGCGGAGGATTTCCTTGTATCACCTTAAATGAGAAAGACAGGCGTCTTAAAGTGGACTTATCAAGAACGTACAGGGAAAATTTCACAGTTGGCCTACCAGCATAAACACACACATTCGCAGAGTTCCTGGTCCGTCACAGTTTAAAAAAAAACAAACTCCTCAGGGATTTTCAAATTACACACTGCTTTGTAAATCTCTGTGGCTCAAAAGAATGCTTAGAGAGTGCTGATGTCATTCCTTCCGTGCTTACGATTTAATACACACACTTTATCTATATCCTGCTCTTTTGTTCTTTAATGATTACGGTTTAAATGACAGGTATTGTGAAATACCAAAGCTTCTGAGTACAGGCAGAAAAAAAAAGAGGCTCAAAAAGGGGTCATTGGATGCAAAACTCACTTTTACATGTTGTTTGAATTTAAATGTGTGTTGGCAGTGTGTGTACACAACCAACCTATAATGATAAAAATCCACCCAGTGCTATTTTTTTAATCTTTATAAGTAATACCCCCTTTTACAAATCAAGCCGTTCTCAGCATCTTGTCTGTGTGACGTCACACCAACCAAGGCCACTCCCATGACAGTCTTACCTTAGACCCGCCCTGTGTGAGCTGTAAACAGTCCGACTGCCATTGTTACTCCTGACATCTGAGCTCCTAAAGACGCAGAAGATTAACACTACTTTTGTTTTTGTAGGAAATGCGCCCGGGGATCTACATCATTCATGAATCATTCGTGATCCAGCTTCACCTACAGCAGAAGTGAGTATAAGGGTATTTTGTGCATCTTTGCAAATCGGCTTTCCTAATAATGTGCTAATTAGCAAGTTTTGTGGCTAAACACGGCTAAAGTAAACAGTACTGCTCGTCACTCCATACACTGTAAAAAAAAACACAATTTGTTGAGTCAGCTTAAAATAATTTGTTACCCTGCTGCCTTAAAATTTTAAGTTTAGTCAACTAAAATAAGTTTAGTCAACTTGAAATATTAAGTTGTACTAAGTAACAACTTAGATATTTGTGTTTGCTAAACTTAACAGATGGGTTAGTAACCCAGCCGCCTTAAAATTTTAAGTTGATTCAACGTTGTCCCTTAGTATAATTTAACATTTCAAGTTGAATACATTTTTTTGAGTTGACTGAACTTAAAATTTTAAGGCAGCCAGGTTACAAATTATTTTAAGTTGATCAACAAATTGTTTTTTACAGTGTAGAAGAGAGGGGCAGGGTGAGCAGAGCTCATTAGCATTTAAAGGCAAATGCAAAAAAACAGCTCTGAAAAGGGGTGATTTTGACAAGATAAAAAAGGTGTTTTTTACACTACCACTGAGAAATTTTAACAAAAGTATGTTATAGACTTGTGGAAAATGCATATCCGATGACCCCTTTAAAGGAGAAGTTCACTTCCAGCACAAAAATTTACAGACAAGCGTTTGAGGCTAAAAAGTATATAAACTGTTAATTTGTTTCGAAAATGACCGTTTGTTTTGCTAGATAAGACCCTTGTTCCAAACTTGGAGGCACTATTGAAGTCCATTATAGAGATAATTCCTGAATTTTTTTTTCTCAAGAAACATAATCTTATCAACTGAAGAAAGAAAGACATGAACATCTTTGATGACAAGGGGGTGAGTACATTATCTGTACATTTTTGTTCTGGAAGTGAACTTCTCCTTTAAAGAGGCTGAACTTTCTACCGTCCTTTACTGGGATTACTGGTTGAAAAGAACTGATCTCAATAAAGTTTACAAACATTTTTAATCCATGAACTGGATCTCACTCTGAATACACGCTGTCCGAGTGTATCAAAATGCAAATCTCATTTGTCAACTCTGCAGCATGTATGTGGTCAAAAACAAACATTTCATTCAAATCCTCAGTGGATTATAGCCTAGAAAGTACACAAAGAGTGCTCCTTTTAAATCTCTGAATCTTTGTTTTGGAAGTGGACTTCTCCTTTAAGATCGGGACACACCAAGCCAATGGTCGGCCGTTGGTCAACGTCGGGCCAGTTTGTTTGGTGTGTTCCACTCGTTGTCCTTCGTCAGGCTAACATCAGGCTCACATCAGCAGCAGTTTGCCCATTTCAACATGTTGAAATGGCATCGGGGCTGTCAGAGAGACTGACAACTCTGATTGGATGTTCAGTTTAGTGAACAACGTTGAATATTTTCATAAGGACATTGTAACAGTGCAAATCTTAAAATTGTATTGAATAGCACAATACTCTTACTATTTCGGCTATTAATATTATGTATGTTCATGGGTGCTTGTTTATTGATACTGACCCTTTTTAAGCCAATCAACTGAGCTGTAAAATCCATGTGATTAATCACTCTGGAGCTGCAGGAAAACATTTTGACATCCCATAAAAACATCAATGCAGCAGACAGGAAAAAAGCAGTTCATTTCATGCTTTAAAGAGCGCTGTTTTTTGAATAATAAAATAAATAAATAATCATTCACTAGTAAAACATCTACTATAGTATGATGAAATGTGATATTTAGAAAAATGTAAAAAACAGTTAAATATGACATATGATAAAATATAAAATATATAGGTAACAATTACAATAAGGCGTCATTTGTTAACATTAGTTAATGTTAACTAATATGAACAATGAACATTTATTACACTATTTATTAATCTTTGTTAATGTTAGTTAAAAAAAAAAAACCCTAACCCTAACTAATGTTAACCAATTAACCTTATTGTAAAGTGTTACCAATATATATTATGTTGTACACAAAAATATTTTTAATTACGAGATTTAGTCCGAATACACAGCTACTTCTAAATAGTAGCTGGTTAGGGTTAAATGAACCATATTAACCAGTACCCAATAGTCCACACCACAATGGAATATGAGTAATAGATATATATATATATATATATATATATATATATATATATATATATATATATATATATAAATAATCAAATTAACTAACAAATTAAATTAATATCAATCACAACAATTTTCTTGATTCACTGCTTGACTGGACTGCCAAGAGTTAAGGTGTTTACATAAATTGGATTAAAATGCAAAATAAACATTTCTGTTTAAGATGATAAGCACACTTGCTGAATAAAACATGCAAAGTGATAAGGTCATCTAATAATCTAAAGGAAATTGTAGGCAGAGAGCAATGTTGCACAGTATCCACTAAGCAGATACCATTCCTTTCAGAATAACATATTCTGAATAACTCATTCAACAATCCTGTCAAAATATAAGCATATGTAGCACCAATTCTTTTCACACATACCTCGATTAAAGGAATTAAGTTACATTCTCATGCTAGACATCTCACACTGAAATGACTGCCTGCCATATTAGAGGATCCAAAAAAGATTGAATGCCTTTTATTTTCTCACAAACATACTGGATCTACAAGAGTTCAAGAGTCAATGAATTCCTTTTGAAATTCCCTGATTGGATCGCAGACTCAAACACCTGCAGAAAGAGAGATAAGCTACTTATCTTCACAATGTTCCAAACCCCAGTGTTTCCGCATCCTTTCACACTGGATTACGGGGAAACACACATAAAAAATATAATTGCTTGTTTACTGTTATAATTACAGCATCGCAGAGCTTGGCAAAGTGTTTCTTATAGTCACAGCATTATTAAATGCAAATCAAAATCGTCAAATGAACTAAAGCAATGACGATATTCGTGTTGATACATTCTAGTGTGTTTCACCGTGCACTAAACTGGAAAAAAAGAAAATAATTGACTTAGTTTATTGCTGTTTTCTTTAAATATAGCCTGGAGCCTTCAAAGTCTCTCTGTCATTCCTCCTCAGGGTAATCATAAATGAGCTGCAACTCCTAATGACTATTTAATTAGCGGCTAAAATGACTGAAATAATGAAAGGGATTTGTCATGGCTTGACCGTCAAATGAATGAATTAATTTACAGTGTTTATACGTTTATATTCTGCTTGCAGAATCGATACGATGCATTAAAAATAATAAATAAATGCTAAATATTAAGACCTAAGGCTAGGTAAACATTTCAAAATGTGTCAAAATAAGAAACTAAATACTTAAATTCTACTAAAGAATAAATTCAGCTGCAACTTTATCACTTTATTCACCAGAGCATACCTAAAAGATCTCAAAAACGTGTTCTAACTAAACCTTGAGTTCTCCTCACATGTCTGGCAGCATCTGTTTTGGCTCCTACAGGCAGAACGCTGAACATCATACAGGCAGAGTCACATTCATTTGGCAGAAACGCTCTCTGACTACATAAGTGTGTACTTTTGTTGCACAATAGTGATTCATTTTCAAGGAAATTTTGTTTCGGCAATAAGTATGGCTGCCTTCCATGATGTATCATCTGTTGACAACAGTCTGCTGTGACGTCGTATGATTAATTAAATGAGTACTTTACTGCCTTCAGGTAATTTCATAAATGTTTAGATTGACAACATCTGTACACAGATCGTGTCATTTTGTGCAATTTAATCAATAAACGACCTGTCAATGTGACAAATTACCTTTTATTTAACAGTGTTTACTAAAGCAAACGTCAATATTTTTGCAAAACCGCTAACCCCAAGTATTAAACCTATGGCTTGTAATTCAGCCTGCTCTGTTTTGCAAGCTTGAATCGCGCAGTTTATTACAGAGAAGGTGTGTTATTACTTTTCCAAGAATTCAAAATTATGATTTTAACCGGTAGATGATAAAACAGATCAACAAATCCCACTGGCACACTTAAAAGTTGGGACTTGAGAGAGATCTAAAGACCAAAGAGGAGTGTTCTTTCGTGTAAGAAACCACCAAGCAAGCACCCAGAAAACAATAAAAACTACCCATAAACACCATAACAACCACAAGGAATTTCATAGCAACTACCCTAAAAATAACACCCAAGTAACTACACTCGTTCCAAAATCGTGTTGTTGCAGTGATGCTATGAAGACACATTTTTGGTTCCCCAAAGAAACTTTCAGTGAACAGTTCCTTAAAGAACCATTCTGAAGAACATTTAAATCTAAAAAACCTTTATCAACTATAAAGAACCTTTTCTGCATTTAGAAGGTTCCATGGATGTTCACGGTTCTTCATAGAATCATTGATGCCAATAAAGAACCTTTATTTTTAAGACTGTAGTGTTGTCAAAAACATACATTTTTCAATATTGAAATATTCTAAAGTGACATTTTCCCACTCTCTCTTCTCTCTGACAGCACGTTTACATCATAGACTGTAAAAAACATGGACGTAGTGTCCGTGACGTCACCCGTAGATTTCTGAAGAGCATTTCTGAAGCTCTTAGTGGGCGGGAGTCAGCCATCGCCATCTTGGAATCGGGTCATTGCACGTCACTCCCAGATAATCGAAAATGGGCAAATAGGCAGGACGCGGGTTGAGCTGGTTGCTGAAACCACGCTCGCCATGCGTGACGGTGGTGACAGCAGCGGCAATCCACCTGTCACTTAAATGGCCACGCCCTAAATTATGCAGAACTTTAAGGCTTGATATAAATTAAACGGATGAGTTATAAAAAATTCACCCCCCTCACAGCTGACATGAAGGGCAAAATTAGCTATCTAGACCAAAATCACTTTTTGTACCAGGCTGTAAACATATTTTTTTCTGCTGTGAAGTTGGGCATTTTAACATGGGGAGTCTATGGGATTGACTCCCTTTTGCAGCCAGTCTCTAGCGGCCAGTCGATGAACTGCAGTTTTAGTCACTTCCGTGTTGGCTTCAAGAGGGAGACCGGGAGGTTGCCACTTGGTTTACACACACCAGTGTAATGAGAAGCATTTATAAACCCGTTGCCGAACAAAATACACAGTTAACAACATATTTTTACTCCAAATTCACTTTATAACATCAACTGAGTGTTTGAAATAACTTCCTTTTGTTATCTGTTGTGGCTTCTTTTCATACAATGAGACCAAACATGCAATATTTTATGGTATTTTTTACAGTTTTTCTCTGTGGTATCGAAAATAGTATCAAACATCAATGTTTTCCAAGATACCATATCGAAATTAGAAAATTCAGTATTTTGCGACACTACTAGCAACTGCATAGCAGCATCTTGGCAGTCGCCCTCAATGTCTGCCATCATTTTTGCACAATAATCAGCAACCGCTGCTACAAACCAAGTTTTATATTCACTTTTATACAACAGTTCTTTCTGGTCCTTGAATCTAATTGGCTAAGAGGAGTGTGATATTCTAGTGATAACAGAGCTCTAACCATCTGACTGTTTGTATTACTCCACTTGTGGTATTTCTCACAGTGAGTGTCATAGCTGATACCCAAATCCACTACAATTTTACAAATAATGCTGATTTGTGTCACAGAATGTAGTTTTAAGAGTTTTTCAGGCTTAGTGGGTTTGCAAAAATATTGACGCTTGCTTTAAGAAACACTGTTAAATAAAAGATAATTTGTCACATTGGCAGGTCATTTATTGATTAAATTGGTCTCATTAATCTATTATTTGTTCCAGAGCAAATTGTTTAGGCTGAGGGCAAAACTCATCACATTATATTATATGTAATTGTAATGCTGTGTATTCGAGCGCTTCCTTGCGTACTTGCCTAGCAACTTTTATTATGTCTGTTGTTGCTGTTGTTTATTCAATATAATTAATGAATAAATAATATTTCATATAAAAATATTAGCATTTAATACTATTAGTCTACTTAGTATTGGGAAATGGTGTGTGCTCGTGGTGGTGATTTTGGTTACACAGTTCTGACATTAGATGAGGTTATCAAGGAAGTTGTTTTTACTTTCAACGACACCTTGTAAGATGCAGCCAACAAATGCACTGAGCAGCAATGTCATCGAAAATCACCCTTAACAAATAAAAGGATAGTACGACAAAGATATCACTTTCCTCAGCGGACATTCAAACTAATGTTTTATTGTGAAGACTGATGATATTGATCTGAAGAATGAATGCTTTATCAGAAGCAGGTAATCACACTCACTTAATCTATCTCATAATACTTTAATACAGTGAGCTTTTAATACAGGAATTCAATAAGCTTTCAGTGAAGCAACTTAACATTCCTTTATTACTAGTTCTAAAGTGACATTTTCGAATTAGTAATGGAGGCTTGGGTTCAGCTGTTAAACCATCAAATTGAGACTCAAATCCACGGCGGAAAGAAATTTGGCATTTACTTATTTGTGCCGTCAAATTATTGTATAAACGCAATATCGCACTTGTAGCCGTGCAATATGGCTGCATATCGGCACGCTGTGATTACATACAGCCGAATCACGGCTGTGCCGATATATAGTCATATCGTGTGATATTGTATATAAAAAAATGGTCTATGGTACTGTGAAGAACTTAAACATCCATAGAACCTTTCAATTGCATGAAAGGTTTTTCATAGTAGAATAAGGTTCTACAGATCATTACAATGTTGTTCACACTACAAGAAAGTGTTCACTGAGTGGTTCTTTTAGAAAACTAAAATGGTTACTCTATATCATCACTGCAAAACCCCCTTTTCGGAAACTTTTTAATGGCATATTTTATGCTGGATTTTTTATATTTTAAAACATTTACGTATTGGAACGCTTGTACAATAAGGATTTATTAGTCAGTCTGGTGAGTCAGTAGCCACTCTAAGGCCATGTAGAGTCCAAATATACTGTAACCCCATCTGTTTATTGAGCAGTGATGAAATAATCAGCTGGTAATGTATTCTGATGCAGTTTGCTGTGGTGAATCACAGCGAGTAGCCGTCTAATGCCTGCTGGTGGCAGCCTGTTTAGTGCAAAGCGCAAGTCAACCAATGTTAGCCTTCCGTCTGGAGCCGGCTTTAGCGCACATGCTGTTGCCCCGATCTCCAGCTCTCACGGTCTCTCAGTTTCTAAAGCACTAAGCATGGTCATTAACCATCAACATGGTCACTTTCCTGTGTAAGTGCACAACGGTTGATTTGGTCAGAATGTCCTGTGTATGGACTTAATATGCCCATGGGGAAGAGGATTTAATGTTTGACCACATAGTCCAACTATTTACTCTCATGTTGGAAAACATGTTTTGTTAAATAGCGAGTAAGCTTAAGCTGTGGCAAGCATAACTGATCCTATTTTTCTTAACTGAGGAACTGTGTGACAATTAATACCTAAACAATGTTCTTAATTTGTCGGCTTCTTTAAGATGCTGCAAATGCCCTTTGGCAACGGCACCCTACATAAATATCATGAGATGAATTTTTCAATTAAGTTTCAACATGACGCTCGTACTCTTTGATTGACAACCACTCCAAAACCATTTTACTCTTTTGCAGTTCGCCCTTGGCGATAGAAATTGATATGACGTTGTTATACTTTGGCTATGCTAAGTGACAAGGGCAAATTAGAGCTGTCTTGAACTTTCTAATAGTTCCATTGCATTCCAGCATCCTAAAAATAGCAGGTCTAGACACTCAAAGACAAACTTATCTGATTCCACAAATAACATCATCTAAATATGAAACGCATGGATAATTTCCAGAAAAATTATTCTGAAGATGATTCATTTGCATCTATTATTTCTAAAGTATGCTATGCAGTTATAGTTATTTTCCATGAATTAACAAAAGAACAATTTCAAATGTAGAAATTACTTCAAATGCACATAAATCTGAACCAAATGTTCATTGTTCGTTGGGCATTTGTGCAATATGAATCCCACTTGCTGAAATAGTTCCAGGTATTTCAAAGAGCTAATCTGAACTGTTTTTGATTTATTATTGTGTGCACATGCAGACTTGTTAGGTTCTAGTTTAACTTCTTTATTTGTTTTAAAACCCCATAAAACTTTCAGTGCATCTTTATCTCTTCTAAGAAGTAGAAAAATATAAAGTAATCTGTTAACGCCACATAGAGCCAATCCCGAGGGATTCTAGCAGTGCAGCGCGTCTCTATTAATCAAACTGATTGCATATGATACATCTCTGTTCTCTCTCATGCTTTTAATGATACTGGGGATTTCTTGGGGCCTTGATTGATTGCATTCATTGTTGTAATGCATTCTTATCAGTGACTCTGATTTTGCTTGACTCAACTCGGAAATGTTTGCTTTACAATCAAGCTGATGATGCCAGGAAGGAAATACAGCTGTACAAGGACCTTTGGGAGGGTTTCTGAAATTGCACAGTTCTGACATTCCCAGAGTTGAATCAACAAAATGGCTGATTGAGTCTTCAGATACAAGTTTGTAATATCATTATGAAATTGACAGATCTAACAAAGCACACTGCCTTCATCAACAAGTGAATGTTTTGTTGTAATTCTATGAATGTTTTACACTTTGGGGTCTCATTACTTTTTTTAAAGCACTAGAGGCACAAATCCCAATTTTTTTTTATTTTTTTTTTGTGAGACTTTTAGATATTGGTAGTAAACTACTATCTTAAAAAAAAAATTATGAATCTTTGCAATCACCTTTCCTAATAATGTGCTAGTTAGCAAGTTTAGCAGCTAAACGCGGCTTAAGTAAACAACCTTGTCTCTCCACAGAGACAAGAGAAGGGCGGGGCGAGCAGAGCTCATTTGCATTTAAAGCAGCCTCGACCAGAATGAGATGATTTTTGCAGAGCTCATTTTGACAAGGTAAAAAGGGTGTTGTTTTACACAACCATTAAGAATTTTTAACGAAAGTATATTACAGACTTTTCATTAAGACCCTAAAGAATCATATCAACTTGTGGAAAATGGGCATCTGATGACCCCTTTAAAACTGGTCATTTGAGCCTGTGTATGTATTAAACAAATAAAATCATACAATGTCATTCTGCCATAATTTACTGACTTCATATTCAACATATTTGTTTAATTATTTTGTTTAATTACCAAAAACATAATATTTAGCTTTCTCACATTATTTCCACCCATCATCACAGACACTGAGATTTACTTTAAATTTCACCAAGCTGATTACTCACTAAAAACTCCCACAGATCATATTTTCATGACATTTGAAGTCTTATTTTGACATAACAATGTGGTTATATCTAAGTGTGTGAGTGTTTTAATTATTTTTTTAAATTAGTCTTCCCATTACCGCTATTATATTGTTAATTCAGACTGATTAATAAACACTAAACGGGCACGAATACAAGAGGCCGGATTTATCGCATGAACCAATCACAGCCGAACATAACCAGTCATGTCCAATCATATAGCAATGGAGGCATCGCCTCCTCTCACATGACTTTTTCCCCATTCATTGTCAATTACCCTACACCAAACTTACAGCATGCTTTAGGGGGTCTGTTAAAACTCAATGGGCTAAGGGGAGGCGAGAGAGTCCCACTGTTTTATACACTTTTTAAATGTTATATTTTGTAATATTGGCATTTTATTTTTGTACTACAATTTTTTTTCCCATCCAATATTTTGAAAAGACACTGCCTCCCTTGCCTCCTTGAAGGAAACAACCATGATACATATATACATACATACGTGTGTTTATATGTAGGAATTTGGCACACTGAAGTTGACAATAAATATTTTTTTTAAAGTTAAAGTTAAACACCTCCTTTTACTAAAAATTCATTATTTTTCTACCATTAATCGTAGAAGGTGCCATTAAAATGTTAAATCATGATGAATATTCTGCTGGGGGATTCTTTTAAAGGCTTTCCTTTGTTTTTCCACTGCATCTCATGGCACTTAGACTTCTGTAATATGCACATTTTATCTTCCACACATCATGCCCCGAGTCCATAGCACAATAATCAGCAACCAGTGCAGATGCAAACTAACAATTCTACCCATGGCAGATTCACCCTAGAGCTGATCCATAGAATATCTCACAAAATGCTTTCTGTTCTCTCAGCATGAGTTTCGTCTCTGGCCCCATTTCCTCAGCATGGTGACACGCTGCAGCCAGATGAGCGAACACAACTCATCCTGTAACACACTTATCAGATCTCCTCCTCCATGCCATCCAGCTGAGAGCTACAATGATACATCATTTGGGCCAGAAGCCCTTGTTAGCATCACGAGATGGTCATCTCAGCGAGAGGCTGTTTTGACCATCACCATAATCAGAGGATTTCTATATATCTGCCCAAGGACAAATACATGACTGTTTAAACTCACTTTATAAGATCTGGCTTAAGCAACTGTGGAGCCCACAGCTGGGAGGGCCAATTTTCTGGTCCCTTCACCTGTAGACAGAGTACTGGCCCGTTCTGATTTGGCTGTTTTGGACTTGCCAGACAAGACTGGGTTTCAATTCACAAGATGCTCTCCACTAGAAAACCAATCTCAACGCTTTCAAGTCCTTACATTGGATTTTGGATTTTGTTTCATCGCCATGAAATAGTTTTATTTTAAAACTGCCATTCATTGTGAGACTATGCAAAGGAGCTTTCGCTATCCGACAGGCACATTTATCTATGGGCTACTTTGTGTGAAAACACACACTCATTTTTAGACATGTTCTGACTCTGAGTGCTGTGAATTTCTCACCTCACTGGTGTGACTGTTGGTACTCAATAATTGAGATGTCTTAAAGATTGATTTTTACAGAACGTGTTCAGGGAATGTTGTGTTTAGTATAGCCCCAGCTAACAAAAATATTCTATTATATATATTAAGTTATGAAAATGCTATTTCTTTTTTTTTTTTATTAGATCTATTTTTTTGGTATTTTTTGCCTTTATTGTGACAAGACAGATCAGAATTGACAGGAAGTGAAGTGGGAGAGAGAGGGGGGGTGGGATCGGGAAAGGTCCTCGAGTCAAGATTATGTAGTCGTAAAGAAATTATGTTTTTGAGGAAAATATTTCAGGATTTTCCTCCATATAATGGAGTGCTATGGTGCCCCGAGTTTGAACTTCCAAAAGGCGGCTTCAGATGATCCCAAATGCAGTTGTAAACGATCCCAGCCAAGGAAGAAGGGTTAAACGATCGGTTATTTTCATTTTTAAAAAATACAATTTAAATACTTTTTAATCTCAAATGCTCGTCTTGTCTTGCTCTGCCTGAACTCTGTGTATTCTGGTTCAAGACAGTTAGGATATGTCGGAAAACTCCAATCGTATTTTCTCCCTCAACTTTAAAAATCATTTCAAAATCATCCTACATTACTGCAGAAGTACTGACCCAGTATATATATATATATATATATATACACACACTACCTTTCAAAAGTTTGGGGTCAGTAAGACTTGTAATAGTCTTTAAAGAAGTCTCTTATGCTCATCAAGGCTGCATTTATTTGATTAAAAATATAGAAAAAAAACAGTAATATTGCAAAATGTTTTTACCATATAAAATATGTTTTTTTATTTTAATATACTTTAAAATAGAATTTATTCCTGTGATGAAAAGCTGAATTTTTATCAGCTGTTACTCCAGTCTTAAGTGTCACATGATCCTTCAGAAATCTTTCTAATATGCGGATTTATTATTAGAATGATCAGTGTTGGATAATATCAACAGTTGTGCTGCCAAATATTTTTTGGAACCTGTGATTTTTTTTTTCAGGATTCTTTCATGAATAACAAGTTTAAAAAGTACAGTGTTTATTCAAAATATAAATATTTTATAACAATGTAAATTATTTATTATTAACTTTTAATAAACTTTTAATTATTAACTTAATACATCCTTGGTGAATAAAAGTATTAATTTCTTAAAAAAAAAAAAAAGAAACAATAAAAATGTACTGACCCCAAACTTTTGAACGGTAGTGTATATATATAAAATTTTAATGCATTTAAACTTTTGGAAGTTCAAACTCGGGGCACCATAGCAGTCCATTATATGGAGAAAAATCCTGAAATGTTTTCCTTAAAAAACAATTTGTTTACAACTGAAGAAAGAAAGACATGAACATCTTGGATGACAAGGGGGTGAGTACATTATCTGTACATTTTTGTTCTGGAAGTGGAGTTCTCCTTTAAGAGAACATTCCATTTTATTACTTTGCAAACATTGCGTCAACGCTACTTTTGAATGGTCTCTGAACATTCTGAAACAAGTAACAACCAATAAAATGTTACATGAATTTCCAACTAATGAATGTTCCATTAAAGTTACTGGAAAAACCTCAGTTTAAAATTTTGAGAGAACCTTAGCCCAAGTTCTGAGAATTTTCCCTGTTAGATGGGAGTATGGATTTCTAGATGCCTGTTTGACACTAAAGATGAAAATCTCATGACTAAAACATACCTTTGGGAACTTTTTCGCAAGGCGTGAAATACATACACCAATAAGTACATATCATTGCAGTTTCCAACACAAACTAGAGGTGGTAAAATAGTGAGCGCTTGTAAGCATTTTCATACACAGTTATGATTACAGCTCCATATGTTTTGCTTTCCGGACATAACAAGCTTGCTTGGTAGCTCAGCCGGGACGGAACTGGACTTAGGATGTGGAATCCTTGGGGTATGAAACCTATGAAAAACATGACTCATGATGAGCTGAAAGATGAGAGATCGAAAAACAAGCTAAAACGACATGGTTGCGATTGTGTTTTTACATCACAAAAAATCCAAATTGGATTTTTATAACTCTGGATTCTTTATATTGTATTCACTTTCTGTCAGTCTCTTCTGTGAAAGTCTTCATTTTTTAACTGTTCTATAAAAACATTAGATAAAACTTCTCAAACTCTTACAGAAAAAAAACTTCGGAAAACTTTAAAATCTCAGTTGTTTCACCTTTACAGAAATATAACTAAATTGAGAACAAATGGAGACTTGCTCATGCTTTACTTTTTATCCTACAAAAAACTTTATCTCATGCGTATTATCTAGAGTTTCATAATGACATTTAGATCTGCCAAGAATATGAACTTAAAGATTAAAATAAAATGTATTCAAATAAAAGCTACTAGCTTTTATAAAGCAACTAGCCACACAGAAAAAAATGGTGGTGTATCAATTTTCACTCAAATTTCACAAATGAAAACAAAGAAACGGCAAGTATCAGTTAAAGTGTCCCCAATCATTTCCAGTATTGCCTTTAATGCAGTGAATGTAAATGATCTGCAAAGTTGTAAAGCCGAAAGTGCATGATAAATAAATTTACTGTCTCTCAAAATAAAGAATTGACCCTGAACAGCCTAAACGAGTCGTTAGTGATTTGAATACCATTTTTGTGACGGCAACACGTCATGAGGTAACACATTTCCATAATTCCTGCCTCACTCCCAAGTTTATTTGAACCAGCTGGCTCCAATAAATCACAACCTGTAAGTATGATAAATAATAGATGTTATTTTCTTTCAAGCGTTCAAAATACGTTACTATGGCAGTGGCCGGTTCCGACACACTCTACGCAATAGACCAATCACAACAGACCAATCAGAGCAGAGTAGGCTCACGGAAAGGAGGGGTTTAGAGAGACTGAATCTTTGAACTGCTTCAAACGAATCAACTTTGAATCATTGGAACATGAGGTGAATTTAAATGCATATTTTGAGAAAATTAAAGCATTTTTTGACCTTGCATGCAATATTGTAGGGGACTCTCAAAACAATATTAGGAACCTTGAAAAAGGCATAATAGGGACACTTTAAATGTGAAATTTTAAAGTAAAAAGACTCTAATTATCTGTTTTATTTCCAACTTTGAAAATCTTTTACAAGACCAACCTATGAATATAACAATAAAACATTTTCTTTTTGTTTGGGTTTGTCTTTCAGGATGTTTGGTTTAGCCTCCCTAATTTCCATGGTTTACCATTAAATTCATAATTTAAAGTTTTTATTGCTTGATCAATATTCATTTTAACTTTTTAGATTGCGAGTGAGATATTGAAAACAGCACAAATTGAAGTTTAATCCATTGCAATGCCAATAGTCACGCTTTTTGCACAAAGCTCTCAAAGCAACATCACTTCATCAGAGGATGAATGGACAGAGGACACACTGTGAATGACTGTGTGAGTATTCTGGGAATATGTCTGCTTGTATTTTTAGTTTTCTAGTTTGTTCTGAGAGACTGCAATCCTTGACGTAGAAGATAAGTCTTGACGTCCACCCATCCCAATACGCAAGTCTTCTCCCATGTCCTCTCTCTCACTCTCTCTCTCTCTCTCTCTCTCTCATCCTACTCTCACGCACACACACACACACACACTTGTAAAACAGGGGGTTAGGGGTTGGACCACAGGGAGGGGTGTGTCTCTATAAGACGACCGAGCAACAGCATCCTCTTAGGAAACAAACAGAAGCAGGCGATAGGAGAATATAGCCGCCTTCAGTTTCAGCAGATCTGCTCAGGACAGGTGCCTGAACCGCACACAGCTCAGGTAGGCTGACAGAAGGGGAGAAAGACTTTAGACTCACATCAATTTACTCAGATAACTTTGCACGAATCTGTTTGCTGATTTTTTTTTTATTTCGAGTTACTTAAAAGGATAGTTCACTCATTTAATCACCCTCATGTCCATCCAAACCTGTATATGAAATATTTTTTTCTGTGTTATATCATCTTTTGAAAGAAAGTCATACAAGTTGTGAAAGACATGGGGGTGTAATTGAGAATTGTGAACTTTCTCGTAAGTGTTTGCAGAATACCTTAAGCTAAGTAACTATTTTGTAAATTCATAATTGACCACATGCAAGAAGTTTTATATTTTTTCACATAATCAACTGACACGAAGCATTAAATGATATATAAAATGATGGTCCATGGCTGTTATACATCTTCTGAAACCTATTTATGTGAATGACAGGGACGTATTTTTCACTTTGCTCTCATAATTGTGTCATCGATTGATACGTAGTGAAATCAATGCATTTCTTTACAAGGCAAAATCCTGGCTACTATACACTTAATTTTAGGGAGAAATTTACTGTACTCTGGGGTGTTTCATTCAGCTGAGAAGAATATTGACAGTATTGTGAAATATTTTAGAAAGGGAGTTGACATTTAGTGCACAAAATGCCTGGCAACTGCTCCATTCATGGACCATTACAATGCAATTTTCAACTATCTCCAGCCAGTGCCTATAAATGTCTTAAATCTGCTAGAGTTAGTTTGGATTTAGTGCTCAGGTTTTGAAACTAAAGAGTGGCACATAATTGTTCATTGATTTCACACAAGGTTATAATGAATTAGACTTAAACATTGTGGTGCATCTGTCTTGGATAACTGAGAATGTAACTTTTCAATGTTGCACTGAGATAATTTCATACTTAACTTGTTCTATATCACAGAGCGCCACCGAAAAGGTCAGTTAGAGCTGAGTTTGCAAAAATTGTGGCTATGACTATAAAAAAAGGGACCTGGATGCTCTAAAACTCAAAAAAAAGAAGTGTTTTGAACAGGGCTAAAAGCTATTGGTGACCCTGGACCATCTGAAAGCTGAATAAATAAACTTTCCACTGATGTATGGTTTGTAAGGATAGGACGTAGATACAACTGTTTGAAAATATGAAATCTGAGGGCGCAAAAAAATCTAAATATTGAGAAATCGCCTTTAAAGTTGTCCAAATGAAGTTCTTAGCAATGCATATTACTAATCAAAATGTAACTTTTGATATATTTACAGTAGGAAATTTACAAAATATCTTTATGGAACTTTTGCTTAATATACTAATGATTTCTGGCATAAAAGAAAAATTGATCACTTTGACCCATATACCCAATGTATTGTTGGCTATTGCAACAAATATACCCGTGCTACTTAAGACTGGTTTTATGGTCCAGGGTCATATTGATTCCTTTCATGTTGTATGTTATATAAGAACCTTATATTTAAGGGATTAACAATGACGACAATTGCCTCCTCTTTTAAAAACTTATGTAAAGAAATATCCACATGATGATTAATAGCAATTTTTCACAAGTATGATACAAAATTCATTGAGGTCAAGTGCAGATAAGATATTTGCAGAATTTAAGAATAGTCAGATTAATTTTTAGAAGGCCCTGAGGCAAATGTATTGGCTCATCCAAAACTCATGGCACAATTTTAGCCACTGTGAAATTGACTCCTGATTAGCTGTCCTTGCTTTAAATATCCTGATGCACAGAAAACATAATCAGAAGCATAAAAGTAAAATATATCAGCATAATCACAATTAATGCATGGAAATATTTAAAAATTGATGTATAATTCAGTGATCTAACACATACCGAAGCACATATTGGCTAAACTATAAAGAAGTTCAAAATCTTTTTAAATTAAAAAACTTTGAATTTTTTTTAAATATATATATATATATATATATATATATATATTCTTATATTTATATTATTTTATATATATATTATTTTTTGTTAAACTCCAACTCAAAATATGAAGGACATTAGGTGCTGAATGCTGAGAAAGCAAGCATTGTTTAATGGGGGATGTGCAGTGCAGTATAGCAGTGTGATGTGACTCAGATTTATGCTTCATTCTTTTAATACAATTATTAAAACGTGTTAAAAAAGTTTTTTTTCAGACTAACATGTCTATTTGATGCTGGACTATGAAAAGCACTGTTAAAATGCATTGATGTGAAGGACTGCACTGCAGGTGGAGTTAAATCATTAATAATATTTCATCAAGGACTTTCTCTGCCCTTAACGTCAGTTTAACAGCTGCCTTCAATACGGCAGATGAAACAATTACTTTCACATCACAAGCATGAAAACAACCTTAGGCTGTTTGATTAGATAATCTATCCTTATGTCATGGGCGTCAATGCAAAGGCCGTCTTGACAGCTGTGTTTAAGTGTGGTGAATCCTTCCATCCCAGCCATTGATTACGTACCATCAAAGTAACAGTTGTGGCTATTGGGCCAATTTTGCGTTGCATTTATCTGCTATTGAGTTTGTAGGTGTATGTGTATGTCCGCACAAATTTGGCTTTGACCTTCATGGGCTGCGGCGGCCCTATCAAGACATACAGGTGAAACTGTCAATCTTTGTGTTTGGCACTGATTTGAGGTTTTAATTGTTTCAGAAGAGATCAAAGTTGCAATCAAACATTAGAGATCATATTCGTCTACAACCAATTTACAGCTGCACTGTTATCCACCTTCATTTTTAAGCTCTATTTTGTCTCCTTTTCATTTCTCCTAAGGAATTTAAGGAGAAACATATATGACTCTTAAGTGAAGCCTAACTGAGACTCACCATTGCTATTTAGGTGCAATGTATAAGCAATAAAATTCCATCACTGGTCATTTCATTGGCATTCACTACGTTTATAGCCAATAATAATGACACTTTTACACATCAACTATTGGATACTAAAGGCTCTTAGGGTTAATAGTGGATTGGTATTAATGGCCATTGATTTCTTCTTTTCAAATTGATCTAATGCGTCATGCTTGAAGGAAATTGACGTCATTAATCCAAACCAGGTACAGCAGTAAGCTTCATATAGTCTCCACTCTAACGGCCAGCCCATTATGATCATATTCAACTATTTCTTTACTTTAAGGTCCTAGAAATGTCATTGAAATAATGTATTTGCAGCAATTTCTTAAAGCTTTCCATCTGCAGTTGCACAATTCTGGTCTAATTAAAAAGAAAAACCCTCCGGTATTTAACTTTGATTATGTTGCGTCTGATTGAGAAATGAGCTGTGCGAAACCAGTCCCATTTACCTCTGGAGTTTAATTGAGCCATTGAGTGTTTTAGCCAACCGTGTTTGGCATACATTCGAAATCTCGGGAGATAACACGTTTGAAATGATGGACAATATCTCCACAACAGCAGCGACTGGTGATGGAGACGGGAAATGAAGCAGAACATGGAATTCTTTCCACTTGCTTTGTTTACTGGACAGTGTCTGTCATTTCCCATCATGATATTTATGGGCAATGACAGAAGTGTTTCATTGTACTCATTAAAAAGCCGTTTGCAGAGTCTTATCTCATTTTATCTGATTTGAACATGAAAAAGAATCTGACAGTGGAAGGTGGATTCAATTATGAAAACAGGACATACTGAAATGTATAGGTTAAGTGAACACTTAGTTAAGGTTTCTGCATAAAAATTTCTTCTTTTCGTCTGTAAATGTAAATAAAACAGTAGCGGAGCAGAAGGAAACATCACTGTTGTCATAACAGAGTATTTATTTAATTTCTGACCCTGGACCACAAAACCAGTCATAAAGGTTTTTCGAAAGTGAGATTTATAAATTGTCTGAAAGCTGAATAAATAAGCGTTCCATTGAAATATGGCTTGTTATGATAGGACAGTATTTGGCCGAGACACAACTATTTGAAAACCTGGAATCTGAGGGTGCAACAAAATCTAAATATTGAGAAAATGGCCATTAAAGGTGTCCAAATGAAGTTCTTACCAATGCATATCACTAATCAAAAATTAAGCTTTGATATATTTACAGTAAGAAATTTACAAAATATCTTATTGGAACATGATCTTCACTTAATATCCTAATGATTTTTGACATAAACGAAAAATCGATAATTGTTGGCTATTGCTACAAATATAACAAATATTCACAGAAAAACTGGCAAATGTGGAAAAAAAATTACATAGTACAATATTAAGTCCCAGTTCTGAGAAATAGTAATGTTTGGTACTATAAAGTTGCAATTATGAAAAAGTCACAATAACAAGAAATTAAAGTGCAATTCTGTGATATAAAAGGACATTTTGAAAAAAGCAATGGTGAGATCAAATTTGAACTGAAATAAAATGCAATTATGAGAAATTAAGTCACAATTACAAGAAATAAAGTGCACATTTTTTTAAACTGAGGCAAATACACTACCAGTCAAGATTTTTTGTTTCTTTTAAAGAAGTCTCTCCTGCTCTCCAAGCCTGCATTTATTTAATCCAAAATACAGCAACAAGTAAAATATACAAGTAAAATTAAAATAAAATTAATACAGTAAAATTTTTAAATATTTTTACTGTTTAAAATAATGGTTTTCTATTTGAAAATATTTTAACATTTAATTTATTCCTGTGCTCAAATCTAAATTTTCAGCATCATTACTCCAGTCTTCAATGACACATGACCCTTCAGAAAACATTCTAATATGCTGATTTGTTGCTCAAGAATTTTTTTGTATTATTAGCAATATTTAAAACATTTGAGTACATTTTTTTTTTTTATTAATTTATTTGATGAATAGATAGATCCAAAGATCAGCATGTATCTGAAATAAAAAGCTTTTGTAACTTTATACACTATACCATTCAAAAGCTTGGAGTCAGTATAATTTTTGTTGTTTTTTTATCTTCTGAACTTTCTATTCATCAAAGAAACCTGAAAAAAAATTCTACTCAGCTGTTTTCAACATAATAAATGTTGTTGTTGTTGTTTTGAGCAGCAAATCAGAATATTAGAATGATTTGTGGCTGGAGTAATGATTTTAATAAATCAGCACTGAAATCACAGGAATAAATTACATTTCGAAACATATTCACACAGAAAACAGTTCTTTTAAATAGTAAAAATATTTCACAATTTTACTGTTTTTACTGTACTTTGGATCAAATAAATGCAGGTGAGCAGAAGAGACTTCTTTGAAAAATAAATAAATAAAACTCTTACTGTTCAAAAACTTTTGACTGGTAGTGTAGGTTTTCATATGTTTAAATTATTTCATATTTAAAACATTAATTTCATAAAATTTCTGAGCAAATGCATTTATACAACCTCCGTCCAGCATTAAACCGTTAAAATAATTATTGTTGTGGTAAAAATGCCACTCCAGATGCAATTTAAAGATGGCATTAAACAATATGAAAAAAAAAAAAAAAAAATCAATAAATGTTTTGCTACTGTAGGACAGATTATGAAGCACTGACATTCTGTAAATAAAGCACTTAGTCTTTCCTTTTCAAAACAGAAAAGCTTTCTTATGATATAAAATGCACAGTTTCTCAAAGTGTACCAATTTCCTCCCACTTATTCAATGAGAGATTGTTCTTTCCTTTGAGTATATGAGATAATTCCAAAGGTCAAAAGTTAAAATCACTGTGTCTATCTTGATTAAGTCTTTTTTATTACATAATCGAGTTAGTTAATTAAATCTGGAAGGCCTGCCAAGCTCTGCATCCCACATGTATGGGTGGGTCTGTACAAACACAAAGAAAATCTGAGGCACCTGAGGTGCACAGAAAGCATACTGGTAATATAAATTTAAATGAGAAACTTCAACCAGAAAAAAATAACTGCTGAAAAGGAAAAACTGTAGTTGTGACAAACAATCCCCACTTGAAATATCACCTCTAAACAATGCTGCACCCTGGCCCGAATCCATTTAGGTACATCATCTTGTAGTTCCTGTGAGAAATAAATAAATAAATAAATAAATAAATAAATAAATAAATTCATTAACTAAAGGGAGCGACAAAAATCAATATCCAGTTTGTTCCACCCTGCATAAAGTTGTGCGTAATTCACTCACACACTTATAATTATGTGTCTTTCCTTGTCTGTTACTCGTACAGTGACTGAATTCAATAAAACTCACTCGAGGGGTGCCTATCGATTCTCCGTGACTTACACCTTTGCTTTTGTTCCTGGTGACACCTTTAGTACAAGTGTAATGCAGGCGAAATTGATTTATCTTCAAGTTGCTTTTGAAGCAACTAAACAACGGACGGTTTGGCGGGCAGCATGTCACCGGCCAACCGTCAATGCTGAAACGTACATTCATGGGTTCTTTATTTGCCTGACAAGGAAGCCACAGAATAAGGTTATTATTCTTAAAGCCTTGGCATGAAAAGGATTGAAGCGCTTTATAGACCTTTCTATTGTTTGGACTAATGTGGTGACTAAGACTGCTTAACCAGCGTGCATCACGGCGGCTCAAATCCTCCTCCTCTTCTCCATTCTGCTCCCATTATGCCACAAGCACTAATTCTAGCTTCAATTACTACAGATGATGAGTTTCGCTAATGAAGTACTGGCAAATGCTAGGCCTGACTCAAATACATTCAAAAAGTACCTTTAAATACGGTTAGTTAACGTCATAGGACACTTTTTTTGACCAAATATAGCTTAGATTATGTGAGGGATAACATTCAGACAGTCATTATCGCAAATAATCTCACTCTGAAGGAATTTATTGTGCAATAATGACTGTACACTGCTCATTACACAGCTACTTGCCAAATAAACAAATAAAAGGATGTTAAATATTGAACTGAGTTTAATCTGCTATCAACCGTTTTCTAGGTAACATATTTAGCTCTATTTTAAGTTTTTTCTAGGCTCAGTCAGTACTTTTCTGGTTCTTATTTCTTCTAAACGATGATTCCATTTTTTTAACTGGATATTCTTGAGCTTCTAGTAATATATCAGTGGTTTTATGCTTACCGTACAGTACCGTTCAAGTTTGGGGTCAGTCCTTTAACAGTCCTTTAAATTGATCAAGTGAGAATATATATATTATAATAATATATTATAATAATAAAAAATGTTGTAATGAAGCTGAAAATTCAGCTGTGCAATCACAGGAATAACTTACATTATAAAATATATAAAAATAATAAACAATATACACTACCAGTCAAAAGTTTTTGAACAGTAAGATTTTTAATGCTTTTTAAAGAAGTTATATCTGCTCACCAAGCCTGCATTTATTTGATCCAAAGTACAGCAATTTTCTGTTATTTAAAATAAATGTTTGAAAATATTTTAAATATATTTGAATATATTTTAAAATGTAATTTATTCCTGTGATTTTAAAGCCGAATTTTTTTCATCATTTTTAGCATCATTACTCACAATTGATGCATTAGTCACATGATCCTTTAGAAATCATTCTAATATTCTGATTTGCTGATCTGAAAACATTTATTATTGTTACTATGTTCAAAACAGCTGAGTAGAATTTTTTCTGTTTTTGTTTTTTTTTGATGAATAGAAAGTTCAGCATTTATCTGAGAACAGCATTTATCTGAAATAGAAATCTTTTTAAACATCATAAATGTCTTTATCATTACTTTTGATGAATTTAAATAATGATTTTATAATGATTTTTGAAGGATCATGTGACACTGAAGACTGGAGTAATAATGCTACAATTTAGCTTTGTTCACGGGAATAAATTACATTTTAAAATACATTTAAATAGAAACAACTTATTTTAAATTGTAAAAATATTTCAGACTTTTACTGTTTTTGCTGTGCTTTGGATTAAATAAATGCAGACTTACTGAGCAGAAGAGATTTCTTTAAAAAAAATTAAGATTAAAAATCTTACTGCTCAAAAACTCTTGACTGTTAGTGTATATATTTCACAATATTACTGCTTTTACTGGATTTCTGATTAAATAAATGAAGCCTTAGTGAGTAAAAGAGCCTTCTTTCAAAAATATAAACTTCCAGACCTCAAGCTTTTGAGTATGTATACGTAACACTGAAGAAATCAAGGCCATTTACAGTTTAATTTATTAGATTTGAGTCACAAAGATGGCTAATGATGCTACACTTGACCAATCAGAAGAATTCCAGAAATATTTTATTATTAATACATTGAACTATTGTCTGCACATACTGCTGTGGTCAGACTTACTTCCAGGAATCGTAACCTACTTTCTTTCTCACACCATCATCTCTGTCTCTATCCTCTCTACAGACTGCACTCCAGCCGTTAACACACTGCGTGATGAAGACTCCACTGTGGACGCTACTGTTGCTTGGACTGTGTAACCCAGCGTGGTGTGACTGCCAGAAGGATTGCCTCTTCTGCAGCCAAAAACTGCCTAATGAATATGCCTTCAACAATTTGGTAATTCCCTACAGTGTCCATCACTTCACATAGGAAAGAATACCACACATGAGATCTCTTACTATCTTGTCTATACAGCAGTGAGATTAAATCAAGAGCAACTGGAGACTTTAGCATAGCTTCTCAATTTTACCCCTGGAAAAAAAAAAAAAAAAACAATAACGTCTTGACTAGGGTTTGAGAAGAGATCTCAACATCACAGATTGTGCTCAGATTGTGCCAACAATCAGAGAGTTATGAGCTCAAATATTTGTAACAAATTCTCAAACCAAATATACTGGTTATGCCAGCCATAGTAATTTTATAGCTTTATGTTTTTATATCAATAATTCAATTCAATTTGAACAGGAAGATTTTTTATGTTTTTTAAAGAAGTCTCTTCTGCTCACCAAGCCTGCATTTATTTGATACAAAGCACAGCAAAAACTGTAACATTCTGAAATATTTTTACTATTTAAAATAACTGCTTTCTATTTGAATATATTTTAACATATAATTTATTCCTGTGACTTCAAAGCTGAATTTTTAGCATCATTACTCTAGTCACATGATCCTTCAGAATCATTCTAATGATTTGCTGCTGAAAAAACATTTATTATTATTATGAGTAGAATTTTTTCTGTTTTCTCTGATGAATAGAAAGTTCAGAAGAACAGCATTTATCTGAAATAGAAATCTTTTGTAACATTAAAAATGGTTTTGGTTATGTTAACTTCAACTAAACGAATATGAGAAACCACCCACAACAGTCACAGGGAAGCAGAACTTTCATTTTCTTTAGAAAATGTCTAGTTTTATATATTACTGTGCACAGATCTTCTACAGCTTCGTTAATCTTATTTAATTTTCCATACTGTCCAAGACCTGTGGCCTCAATTGTATCGAATTTCCCTGAGACTCGCCATTAGTCGACATAATTATAATGATCATAACAGTGGAATGTGGTTGTGTTCTGCAGCTGATTATAGCTCCGAGAAGGAGGACATACTCTCTGATTCATGTCAATAACACGCATTTGAGGGGGCAGAAGTGCTAATTTGGTTAAAGATGGCCCTTTGACTCAAAACAGCTGGGGTGATTCAGTTATCTTGTTGTGTAATTAAGTAGAAACACAATAACATCATTCGGCAAGGCTGCTTACGGAAACTGATGGGCCCGAGTAGCCCCTCCATAACGCAGGCTCTCTCCCTGAGGTGTTCTTATCATTTTTCAGCATGAATGAACAGATATATCCTTCCCCTTTTCTGATAACTAACCAACTCCCTCGAAACTAAACTTTTAATTTAAAAAGGTTAATTGATTCAAGCGGATTACAAGAAACAGCTCAAGCTCCTCGTATTTTAATACGAGATAGTCGTGACTTTAGTTCCTAGATGCTACTTAAGTTCTCATCAAATTCATTTTTCAGAAGAAAAAAACGTCACTTAAAGATAAAGATAGCCAATTAGCAATATCCACGATCAAGAGATTTGTTTTTCCAAACAACGTTAGCCCAAAACCAAACAGCGATTCAGAGTGTGATATTTCTTTCATATGTTCAACAAAAGGTTAAAAATTAAGTAATACTGGGTAACTTACATTTTACATACTATATTTCCGGTTACACTGGTCTATTTTTCTTCCTCCAAAGAAAATAATTCCACAGAAAGCCAAACAAGATCGACCGTTGCCGTTGCCTGTGTTTTCTTACAGATCGAATCAGTGTTTTGGACGAATCGGTTGAATCAATGATTCAATGATTCACTTGTAACGTGCAAAACGAGTCGTGGCAGTGAATGGTAGAGTACCACAAACATATTTTTTGCATTCCCATTCGCTCAAATAGCAAAAGAAAAACTACACGATAGTGTTTTCACGACTTTCAATCAAAGGAAAAAAATTGAGAGAGACTGATGTCAAATGTACCGTCCCTCCCATAGACGCGGCATTACAAACACCCTCGCATAGCGTTAACTAGTTTTTTTGTAGCTTGATGAAAAGGTGATATAATACAAAGTATAGTGTTATAAATGCACGTACATATTTTTAAAAATCAAAATATAAAAAAAGTTTAAAGGATTTATGATGATGATGACAGTTAAAACGCGTCATAACAGGCTTGTGAAAAGGGTCCATACCACTGATCTATATCAGTGGTCCATACGCATGTCCAGTCAGCGTTTTTTAAACTAGTTTTAAAAAACATAACGAAGTGTTTAAAAAACAACAGAAGTGGTCGAAAATTATTTTATTGACAAAAAAAGATTTTAAAAAATATTTCTCAAGTAAGCAAAAATTAGTATTAGGAGGATAAACAGGAACAATTCTAATTTCACTTTAACTTACTTTGCTATTCAACCTATTTTTCCATAAGACTGGGCGCAGCTATTTGTAAATTGTACTGATCTGGCTTCCGGTCTTATCTGGATCCGGCTATAACAGCGCGTTTTGCCGCTTGATATTGCAAATTGGTGTCTTTACCGTATTATTTTAATGTATTATCTTAATAATGAACACACTGGTTTGTAGTGCAAACAGTTTTACCTTTTACTGCTTGTTGTTTCTTCTCTTTATTTCCCTATCGTGGCTAATGAACCGGAAGTCTCACCCATAGGCTTACTTCCACGTTGAAGTAAAAGGTGGATACTCTGCTAAAATAAAGAAACAGCTAAAATCAGCCTAAGCTGGTCTTAGGTGGTCTCCTGGTCTGGTCAGCTTTTTTGACTGGTTTTATTCGTTTATTTGGGGCACTTTTCAACTGGTTAGACTGGGCGATGACCAGATGAGGTATAAATGATTGTTGAAGATAAAGTTACAAAACATTCTACACATTTTTATATTGTGATTTAATACAATGTGACTGTATTAGGCCTAAAGCATGAAGATGCTGACAGTGTAACCTGTGTCTTTGTGTTGGTCTTTCAGGTGTGTCTGGTGGAGTGTCATGGTAAACTTTCTCCAGGCAACACCTGGGAGATGTGTCGCAGAACCATTGTGGATCAAAACCCAAAGGCCTTGCTATCGGTCAGCAATGGCATGCTGAAAAGAGCAGATGAGGAAGCGGACACCTCTCTGCCTGTGGACCAGGATGATGAGCAGTATTCTGAAACCCTCCAGAGATTCGACCACATAACACGGGCCTTGGGAATGGATGATCAGGACCAAGACATGCAGCTCAGTAAAAATTACAAGTTCCTGCAAGTACAGTCAGCACAGGAATCAGAGGAAGAGCGAGACGGAAACAGGGAGATGGAAGGCGATGAGGAAGAGGCTGCCGTCCACCTAATCAAACGCTTTGGAGGCTTCCTCAAAAACAAGTATGGCTACAGGAAGTTCATGGATCCTGGAAGGTCTTTGCAAAAGAGATATGGGGGTTTCATAGGTGTCCGCAAATCCGCCCGCAAGTGGAACAACCAGAAGCGCTTTAGCGAGTTCCTCAAGCAGTATTTGGGCATGAGTACTCGAGCTAGCGAGTTTAATAGTATGTCTGCTGATGTCACCCAACAGAATGAGTAAGCTTTGACCTTTGAAGCGAATAAACTTACCCAGCAAACCATTTGTTATGCTCATTCGAAATCATGCACCGTTCTCCTCAAACACAAAAAGCTCTCATAGTGCCACAGGGTTAGATGTGCATTTACTGAATGAAGCATCTAGTCTGTGTCAAACAAGCTTACAATAAACGATATTAGCTTGAAGTTTGAAGAAAACTCTTCAGATTCGATTTGAGACATCTATATGTTGCATTAGATGATTGGTATTGTAATGTTGGCCCCTGCAGTTTAATTATATATTGTGCAAAGACCATTCGAAAACGTTGGCGTTCTAAATTCATCTCCACTACGACACTGCCACCTATTGGTCAATGAGAGTTCCCATGATGAAATCTTCATAGAAAATACTTTAATTTGAGGTGGAATATTCCCTGATGAAAAAAACAATAGACACCATCACAAAATTTGTAATGGTTTTACTGGTTATAATGGGATTTGTATTTGTTTTAATGAAGCCTGTAATGGACCCTGTTGGTCTCTACTGGTTATTGGCCACCTTCTATTGTTGGCTTGTTAAAACCAATCAATCCAAATGGAATATGTCCCAAACCACACTACAGAAAATCATTTTTAATGGTTTTAATGGTTAAAAGTTGATGGTATTTATAGTGGAAACCATTAGAATTTCCTGTGAGGGTTCTTTTGTTTTTTTTCAGCAGGGATGTCATATAGAGAGGTAATTACAGGCTAAATAGAATTACTAAAAGAATAGCTCACCAAAAATGAAAAAAAGTTGACTCACTCACACTTGGAACATAAATTAGCATTAAACTATAAGACTAACATTTAGGTTTTTAACCTTACTCTGTGCAATCAAACCTAATTTTTGCTTTTAAATCTCATATGCATGCATTAAAACGTGTTAACCCTGCAATTTTTTAGCTCACATCTATGATGTGGCTTTATAAACTTTGGAATATAGTGCACAAGTCATATGGACTATTATTTATGCCACTTTTGTAATTTTGGAAGCATAATGTGCCACATAAATCCCAATCTGCTTACACTGTATGGAAAAAACAACCCCATCTCACAGAAAATGGCAATTTCATATGAATTTGTACAACATAAATGTTAATTTTTTAAGGAAAAAAAAACAATATCCACCCCTAAACATAACCATTATGAATGAGATGGTACAAAATCATACAAATCAGCCACCGGTTCACCAAAACATTCATTGCCATGAGATTTACGCTGGTTAAAGAGCAGCTTTAACAATCTGCTCAACGTCTCCTTTTGTGTTTTAAGCACAAAATAAAATAAAATGGGGTCAGAATGATATGAGCATGAGTAACTGATACATTTTCATTTTTGGCTGAACTATTCCTTTAAGGGAATTTTGAAAAGCTAATCTGTGTTTACTCTCTCCCAAAAAATAAATAACGCCAGATTTCGCATAAGCCATTCCAGCAAAGACTAATCACTGTAATATGCCTATACAAACATAACAAATTCTGTCATGCACATAGATGCATATCATGCACAGAGTTTGCATCCTCATCTAACAGTGGGAAACGAAAAGCTTTAATTTTATTTCTATATGTTTTGAAACTGACAAAGTTGATTTGTATTTGTGCAGATGAAATGATGTATTTATGCAAACATTGCAGAGTCATGCTTTTCCCTTTATTCTAATGATAAAAATCATGATGTTCACTAAATGAACTGTACATAGTAACGGAACTATGTCAATAAAATAGTTTACTATTTTCTGTGGCTTGTCATGCAGCAAATGATTGTGTGTCCTGAAGTATTTTGTTCATCACAAATTTGGATGTCGTCCTCAAAAGGACCAATATTAAAACGCAACACTTGCTGTTGTACTTGTTTGCACAAAGGTTTATTTAAAAAAGGCATGAAGCAACATAAGTTTCATGAAAAGAAATTATACTTTTATCTTGAACAGATCTCAGACTTTTCATGACTTTTCATAAAAGGAAATACTTTGGAAGTACTTTACAAAAATGTACAAAAAGATTGTTCTCCATGAGGTTCATCGAATGTCTCCTAGACAGGCTAGGATGTTCTTAAACAGCTATGACCATGACTTTCGGAAATCCATTAAGATTTGCAGGGTAAGGTACATTCAGTTTTATGTTGTCAAAACATCAAGCTTTGCCATTGTGGAGCGACACATATAAACAAAAAAAGATGATGTATGGAAGTGTTATACAATGTAAGAAAATATTTGGACCCAGTATTAAGAGTACGAACCAATCAAACAGCTGGTTACAAGTTTCTTATAAATGGTCAACAGATTCATTTCACATTACTTTGCAAAGATGTATATGAAGAATTATCTTGCTGAGATTCTCTTTGGCAAGAACACAATCCAAACAGACAAACAGCCAGTGAGCAGACTGGGGCGAGAAGCACAAAAACTAAACGAGTAATTGTATCAGATCATGCATGTTTACACATACTTCCTTAATATCGATGTGACAGAAAATCATCTCAATCCACAGAAGTATAACCTGTGACACAGAAATACACTGATAATGGCGTATGATTTCACACATCGCAAATATCAAAATCGTAATACAAAATCCTTTTTTCTTCCTTTTGCACTTGAAATCGAAGAAAAAACTGCTTCTCAGCAGGTAAACATGGCATATATGAACATAAACGTTATATGCTATTGAAACACTTATTCTGCTTTCTTGTTTATCTACAATTAATCATAAGCTGCCAATTTTGCCCCTGAAAGCAATGGATCGCGGTGAAGACCTCCTGTCTCATCATAGCAATTAAGTTGGAATGATAAGTAAACTTTCCACCACGTTTAAACCACATCAGACAAAAAGTATATGGCTGCTGCTGTTGTATATGGCTGTTTAATGCGTGTAAAAGGAAGATTAGACTTCATCAGTTCTTGGTATAAATGCAGGAAGACTGCAGGAGTTTGTGGTGCAGGGGCTGTCCTTTTTGCTTTATCATTCTTCCAGCACCAACATGGTTCCATTTTAAAAAACACAAAACGCGTAATCGTGATAAAAAGTAGAAAAAGTTTTAAGTCACAAAGGTGCTCTTTTGGATTCTTCCAACCATAGTTCCAGGAAAGATCCCCTGTTTAAGGGTCTCTATAAGGTTAGTGTTCTGTTTCCATCGATCTAAAGAAGGATTCAGTCGAGGAATCTCTGACAGGCCTTTTTCCAGCGGCAGGCGGTGCACCACTGGTCTCGGTGCTCAATGCCGTACACCTTTCGGCATTTCTTGGCTTCGCCTCGAATCCTCCTGTTAGTATGAAATAAATTCAAAGTTAAATCTGACATCTAATCTCAATACAACAAAATAATACCAACAGATATTTTAAAGGTGAACTATGTAATTTAGTGCTGTCACTAACAATTATTTTGGTAACTGAGTAATCGTCGATTATTCAAAACATTATTTGAGTAACTGGATAATTGTTGTAATAAAACTAATTACCTAAGCAATTAAGTTACCTCACCTAGCAATGAGACAATAATAATTAGTTCAAATGAAGTATTAAAAGCAAGGAATCATATGGTTTTATTGAACAAAACGGTTTAAATACATAATTATAAACAATATGCATTTGACAAATGACTGCAGAGGGCGCCAACGGCCTCACGATTGTTTTTACACTACTGCGTGATCTAATCCTTGTTTAATATTGGCTAAACCATATTTTAATCAAATATCAACTTAATCTTTAATATTGGGCCATTTCTTTATGACAGTAATGCTACAGCCACTGTCGTTTCTTGAATATTTGGACATCAAAACGAGTAAACTGGTGAGTGAGGGTTTGAGCTTTTATTTTGAAATCGCGACGAACAGTTAGCATTAGCATAAGCATTAGCATTAGTTTTTAGAAAAATACTGATGTAACTTATCCTCTTGTGTTTGCGTAGGTTTATAAATGATTTATTCTAAAATATGATAAAATGGTGCACGTTGCGTTTCCAGATGAATGTTATAATAAACCCAAACTCTTGAGTTCCAGATGCTCCACATATGTAAATGATTACAGTTTGTGTGGATTAACCTTAGTATTTACTGCAAGTTATGTAGTAAATTACATAACCTACAGGCATGTAAATAATTAAAGCGCATATATTAAACCGGCATTGCATATATTTATTTAATTTAACTGAATATGTCATTTTCGTATTTTGTCGACTATTCGACAGGGGCAAATTGCAGTGAGTATGTTTTAAAATCGAGTACTCGAATTGAATTAAGGAGTCGTGACAGCCTATATATATGACATTATTCAGCAAGGATGCATATTTAATCAAAATTGACAGTAAAGACATAAGATTCTTACAAAATATTTCAATTTAAATAATACGTTCTTTTGAATTTTTTCTATTCACTAAAGAATCCTGAAAACAAAAGTATCATAGTTTCCACAGAAATATTAAGCAGCTGTTTTCAACATTAGCCTTATTCGGACAGTAACCGTTTCTCATGGGGGGCATAAGGTATTTCCAACATTTTCAGGGTCTAGTCGGTGGTTTTATTGACATCCAAACCCATAATGTCTGTGATTTTCTCCTACCGCCCTTGTAAAAAATTCCTGCCTGAACTGGACTAGAATTAATCTATTTGAATTTAAAATGTACTGTGTACAAGTTTTGTATTTTTATAGTTTTATATATTTATTACTACAATGTTATTAGTTGCTCTTATTTTTCCCTGCCAACAAAAAGTCATTACAGGTGGAGAAGTGTACTACATTTTAATTGAAAAAAGAAGAAAATATTTTTTTTCTTTTCTTTCAAAATAATAAGTAGTCAGTTGTGCACAAAAATGCCAATTATTTTTCAAGTTTTTTTTTTAATCCAACATAAAGTTTATAAATGAAGACTGACATCAAGAGTACAAGATTAAATAATTACTAAAAACACAATCAAATCTCACCTTGAAGTGCAGTGGTTTCTTGGAGGTGAAACACTGGCAGGATGTGGCCTGAAGGTGGCGTTGTTATTTTGGAGCCACTGTTCACCAACACTTACTGAACGACGGCGGAATGGTGAGCCCTGGGGACGAGCAAAGAAAAGAGAGAGAGAGAAAGACCACCATTAGTCACAGAATGACGCACTGCAGGTTATATTACAGCTGCAAACACTACGCTACAGTACAAACAATGCATCAGTGCAGCAAAACTGTAAACTGCTGATAGACATACAATAACAAATTATTCATTAAAAAATTGTAGTTAATCTACATGCATTAAAGTCATTACATGACATATTATTATATTTCTTACATGTTTTTTTTAATCCTAGTGACAAGCATGTGTTCAGACAAAGAGAACACAGTGTTCTCAACTCCACTAGGTGGCATTGCAACACCATCCACATTTCTTGTGGGCGGAACAAAGGACACGAAAACAACATGTGCATGTCACTCCCATTTCCAGTGCAAAAACACAGAATGCCTTTGAGACCATGTGGTGCTTTGTATGTTCTAAAGGCCTCAGAAAATGTTGCATAATCAATGTATTATATATGAATACTGTTAGTGAAAAGGCCTCTTTTAAGACATTTTTCTCATATGGAATCAGTTAATGAAGAAAACTCTCACCTGTTTGCTCTGGTGAACTGTGAGAGATGGAGTCCAATGACAGGACACAGGAACAGACACTGGTTTGCTCTGAGTCACAACCTGAATGGGTGGAGGAGCCTGAGGAATCCACATCAACACATTGAACAGTCATGTTAGTTCCATAAATGTGAGTTACATGCGATACTGATCAGATCTTTAAAGGCACTAAATGCCCTCAAGAGAAACACGTTGTTTGATTATGTTGCAAAAATCTTAAGCATCTTACTTGGTAAGAGTGCTCAGAATGGACCTGCCAGAAGCTGCCCGGGGCGGACTGGCTGAGCGGGCTGGGCTGAAGCATCTCCGGGGTGGAGGGAGAGGGGGGCGTGTGCCGGCTGGGACTGGATGGAGAAGTGCAGGAAGGCCGGTGGCCACCAGAGGGAGTGGTCTGTTCCAAGTCCTGATAGACTTCAGTGTAGTAGAAGTCTTCTTCCCTTTGGGAGTGCTCATCACTTTGCCTGCAGTAAACATAATACAACGTGTGATTACGATAAAAATCTAAGATTGCTACATTTATTGGTTTGCACCTATTGCGCTTGTGATGCTTACCCAAGATGAGAATTTCGGATGTGACGTTTGATGCCCACTACTGTGGTCAGTATTTTTCCACAATTTGGCCACAAACACCGATATGCAACTTTAACTGAGTTCTAGAGGGTGAAAAACAACATGAAAGATAAGTTACATACTTTATATACCAGCACCTAATACACTAATTTTATTAGGTTTTACAACGTACCTTGCGTTTCCTTGGCGTTGGCTCATTGAACAACATTTGGTCCAGTTCCATGTCCAGGCCTTCATCAGCGAGAGGGGCGCTCTTGTCGATCTCCGCAATGGGTGGGGATGGGGCGGGGCTTCCGTTTCCATGGTCACAGCTCCAATATCCAGCATCAGACAGTTCGCCACAACCATTTTCCATTCCACACGAAGCTAATATGAACAAAACCAGAGAGGTTAATGAGCAGATAAATAACATAAATGTCTTTTAAACCAGTAGAAAAGTATCCAACATTATTCTAAAAAATATACATGTATCCCTGAACCACAAAACCAGTCTTAAGAGGCACAGGTATATCTGTAGCAACACCCAAAAATACACAGCATGGGTCAAAAATTTAAATTTTTCTTTTATACCAAAAAGCATTAGGATATTAGTAAAGATCATGTTCCATGAAGATATTTTGTAACTTACCTACCGCAAATATTTCAAAACTTTTTTAATTTTTGATTAGAAATATGCATTGCTAAGAACTTCATTTTGACAACTTTAAAGGCGATTTTCTTAATATTTAGGTTTTTTTTGGACCCTCAGATCCCAGATTTTCAAATAGTTGTATCTTAGCCAAATACTATCCAATCATAACAAACCATACATCAATGCTTATTATTAAAGCTTATTTATTCAGCTTTCAGATGATGTATAAATCTTTAAAGTACTTTTAAAGTACAAAGTAAATTTCAAAATACTGACAATTATGACTGGTTTTGTGGTTCAGGGTCACAAACGCACACACACAAATAAAAAGTAAATATTATATAAATAATCCAAATAATTAATACTATACTAATGCAAATTTAAAAAAAATAATAACTATATAAATTGATTATAAAATAAATGTCATATAAATTACACAATTTTTACTATATAAATGTAATACATAATAAATTGTAATGTATAAATACACTACTGCTTGGGTATCCAATTTTTAAAAAAAAAACAACGTTAATGCTTTTATTAAGCACAAGATGCCATAAATTCAAAAGAGCAGTATAATATTACAAATAATATTACAAAAGATTTCTGTTTCAAATAAATACTATTATTTTGAATTAATTTGAATTCCACAAAAATATTTTGCAGCAATGTTTCTAGAGCACCAAATTAGCCAATCAGACTGATTTCTGAAGGATCATGTGACACTGAAGACTGGAGTAACAAATGCTGAAATTCAGCTCTATCGTCACAGAAATAAATTGCATTTGAAAATACATTAAAATAGAAAACAGTTTTCTCAAATTGTTACAGTATTCCACTTTTTTTTTTTTTTTACTGTATTTTGGGTCAAATGAATAGAGCCTTTTTAAGCATAAGAGACTTATTTCAAAAACAATAAAAAAAAAAATCTATTTTACATGATTGGTAACACTTTACAGTAAGGTTCATTAGTTTACATTAGTTAACTACATGAACTAAGAATAAACAATACTTCTACAGCATTTATTCATCATAGTTTGTTAATTTCAAGCATTTACTAATGCATTATTAAAATCACACATTGTTTGTTAACATCAGTTAATGTACTGTGAACTAACATGACCAATGACCAACTGTAGTTTTACTAACTAACATTAACAAAGATTAATAAACAGTGTAATAAATGTATTATTCTTTGTTAATTCATGTTAGTTAATACATTAACTAACATTAACAAATGACATCTTATTCTAAAGTGTTACCATATGATTTGTACATTAAATATGTGTTATTTATATTTTATTCAGAAATTTCAGTTTAGGCAGTAGGATCTTATTTACTCTGGTAAGATCCTTCAGGGGTTCCAAAAAAAATGAGAGTTTTACTAATGAAAAGTGTACGTGCAGTTGTAGGGATTTCTCCTTAGTGACTAACACCTCAGCAAGCGTTGAGTAAACTCAGCTGGTTTATGCCAGATTTGTGCATTGCATTGCTGCTTTTGACTTTATGAAACAAACAAACATTAATGTAATGTTCTACTAACCTTGAGTTGCGCTCCCCGGAGCACAGTGTTGGATGACCGGACTGCACGACAGACTTGTAAGCACCATTGCTGCCATAATCTCATCCATGTCCACTGTCTCTGGACTCCTGAGTAGCAAAGTAGCGTTATAAAGGAGTGCTTCTCATTCAAAAGGTCAGCATTCATCATTCAGTCAAGTATAACACGACGTACCTTCTTGGCACATCAATGGACGAGGACACTGAGGAGGTAGAAGTGGACGTGGGGCTCGTCCACACGTCTTCCAGCTTGCGATGAACGTGCTGGTTGAGCTGCGGCAGGAAAATAGACACCTCATTGTCCACGTGGTTATGCTGTTCAACCACACCTCCACATTCTTGGCCTCCGCAGTGCACATACACCTGAAACATAACAGGTAAAACATCATGGCTAAACGCACCATTGTTGACATTGTGTACCGCGCCTAACTAAGAATACCTTACATATTTTGATTTAATCGATAAAAGCTTACCTTCTGTCCCGGGTAAAGCTTGCTTCTGTGAAGCCCGCTCTCCGGACATCCATGGGGTCCCATTTCTGTCAGGCCCTCTGCTGAGGAACCACACACCAAGGTGCCCAGTGGGGACCGTTTCCCAAGTCTGGTCTTCGGGACCATTTTCTGTTTCTAGCACCTTGTATCTTCTTGACTGCTTTGAAGAACTCCTGATGGAGATTCAGCAGCACTTTTCAAACAATGAACAGGAAGCTGAGAAGGGGAAACAAACAGATGATTACTGTTTGGGCCACTCAGCACATTTTACTGCCAGAAAAAGCGCCTGATGTTTTGTAGATAGCAATTTTGTGTATGTCTCATTTGGTGTTTTTATTGTGTATATATGAGGAATAGGCCAAAAAAAAATATTATCTCCGTTTGGACACCCTCCTCTTTAGATATCAGTATCAGCACTGAAAACGGTCAAAAAGTTCTAACCAAACAGAAAAGTATTATTTAAGGCATACATATGATTTAATTATATATCTAAATCTTTAACAAATGTATAAATATATCAACCTTGCAGTTTTGCAAATTCAGGAAAAAATAGCAAAAAAGACAGGACACTGGTGCACAAATATATTAGTATTAGTCTCAACGTTGTTGTCACCTGTTGAATTTGATCTGTGAAATCAGTGTGAGTCATCAACCATCCTTATATGAAACATCCTGCAACTAAGTGTTAAACTATTAAGACATCACAGGACGAATGATGCAAAATCTGCAGTTTACGTGCAACTGTGCACAATGACTGTGAGTCACTGTCAGCACACAACGAACCAGGCGAAAACTACTTTAAACTGATGCAAGTCATAAAACTGTTATAGTCATGCTGGCCTGTAACGTCAGAATGTTCACCAGTTTAGGGCACAGAGGAATTAACCATTATTACCAGCTGCTGCTGGGTATTAAGTTTCCTCAGTTCCAGTAAAGGATGATTCAGAGTAATTCTAACTGATTTAAACGAAAATTTTCCTTGGTTGCCAAATACTACACATTTAACAGCACTGAAGAGAGAATACATCTTGTATACACTACCAGTCAAAACTTTTTGAACAGTAAGAATTTTCATGTTTTGTTTTTTTTTTTTTAAATAAGACTCTTCTGCTCACCAAGCTTGCATTTATATGACTCAAAGTACAGCAAAAACTAAATTTGTGAAATATTTGTACTATTTAAAATAACTGTTTTCTAGTAAATATATTTTAAAATGTAATTTATTCCTGTGATCTCAAAGCAGAATTTGTAGGATCATTACTCCAGTCACATAGCCCTTCAGAAATCACTGTAATATTATGATTTACTGTTAAAAAAAAACATTTTTTATTATTATTACATTGAAAACAGCGGAGTAGAATGTTTTCAGGCTTCTTTGATGAATAGAAAGTTCAGAAGAACATCTTTTGTAACATTATAAATATTTTTAACATTACTTCTGAATAATTCAAAGCATCCTTGCTAAACAAAAATATTAATTTCTATCATTTCTCTGACTCCAAGCTGAATGGTATAATGTATAATGTTGCAAAAGCTTTTTATTTCAGATAAATGCTGATCTTTGGATCTTTCTTTTCATCAAAGAAACCTGAAAAAAATATACCCAGCTGTTTTAAATATTGTTAATAATAATAAAAAATGTTTCTTGAACAGCAAATCAGCATATTAGAATTCTGAAGGATCATGTGACACTGAAGACCAGTAATGACGTTTTGATAACAGGAATAAATTACATTTTAAAACATATTCAAATAGAAAGCATTTATTTTAAATAGTACAAATATTTCACAATATTACTGTGTTTTGGATCAAATAATGCAGGCTTAGTGAGAATTAGAGACTTCTTTGAAAAACATTAACAATCTTACAGTTCAAAAACTTTTGACTGGCAGTGTATTTTGAAATGTATTATTTATAAAGCCGATGCAAACAGAATTATAGAAGTGAATGAGAGATGCAAAAGGTAAATACCCTGTAAATCAGTGAATAAAAGCTAGAAAAGTGACAGCAAAGACATTTATAATACTACTAAAGATTTTTGTTTCAAATAAATGATGTTCTTTTGAACTTTCGATTCATTAAAATAAATAAAATAAATATTTATTGAATACTACATAAGAATAGGAACATGTATTAGCAACTGGTGTTAGACTAAATGAATAACAGTGTAAACTATTAAAAATCACTTGATATTGCTATGATTTTCTTCATATTGTGTTTCGACCTCGTCTTGACATGTCTATGTTGCACAATATGCAGCGGTTAGATAAAATGTACAGTATCCAAAGCAGATGTGAATGATTAAAATGCTCGTTTTAAGAAGTCTAATAAAAACTAATTTGTTCTCGCATGTAAAAAAAAACAACATTTAAAAAAAATGAAAAAAAGTCTTCTATTTACATCCAGCCTTCAACAAAATCCACTTTCCTTACGTAAATCTGTTAAAAGTCGCAGTCTAATTATAAAAGAGTGATTATAAAGGTTGAAGAAAATATAATATGCATGACGTAATGAATTTGGTACATGAACGCGATAGAAAGTTCCATTTATTTCCACTAACCGGTTCTTTGCAAAGAACCGGTTCGAGAATGATTCGGTTGTTCAATGACGTCATAACGTAATACGTCATAGCGTGTTCCCCGACAGACCGGCGTGGCATATTGCATGTTTCTGAAACATTCCCAAGACGCCATACAGGCACGTAGCACTGTTTATTATAGTTTTATACGAATAAAGGTGCTTACTGTGATTTAATGTATCTTATTCGCTTTGTTGCAATCATGATACAGCTCATAAAAACAAAGTCAGTTATAACTCATAACTTCAGTTTGCACTGAACAATCTCAGAGCTGATACTTTTTGCACGTTTTAATAAAATGTTATTTATTAAATCGACTCTGCCTAGTATAAACTTACGTACAGAATACGCATAAGTGTTTTATTTGTAACATTTCTGCTGGCTATTACAACAACATATGTCGGACATGTTCGAAAAGACAACCAGCCCGATTCAATCACCGGTTTTGTGAACCGGCTCAATCAACTCATTGGAGGTACATCCAACTCAAAAGAATCGTTCGTTCAGGAATCGGACATTCAGAACATTAATAACAGCTCATGAGTTGCTCCCCACATGCTCGCAACGGCGCTGCGACTACAACACAGCGGGAGCAGATTATCTATCCAGTATTCATTCAAAGCATTAAATGCTGTCATTGCAAAACTGAACAAAATGTAGCAGCTGGACACTTAATCTCTTCCAATGCGAAAAAGTTCGTTTTTGCACATTTTAAGATCGAGTTAATCAACCAAAACTCATTTTTTCTACTCTGCTTTTTCATAACAAATGCAAAAGTTCACAGTTGTGTTGATTTTGAATCAGTACAGAACAACAAAAAACAATCTTCCCCTAAACGGTTTAAAATCGAAGCACGACGTTGCATAAACAAGCCACAAGTATCAAACATCCAAGCGCCTTTCCATAATAATTCACTGTACTAACCTTAATGGCTCCAAACAATGCAGTCTTCACCGAGAATCACACAGAGCAACGAAAAGACACGAACGCATTTAAACAGAAGAAAAACTTTCAATGAACGCTGCGCACGTACCTTTGCCAAATTTCAACACACCCCCTTTCCACAAGGCTCGCTCTGACCGGCTGTAACTTGAAAATGTCCTTTTTCAGAGCCCAGAACGGCTTGTGTTCAGGTATTTAAAATCCCGGCCTGGATTCGTACAGTTATACGTGACTGTGCGTGCTTGATAAAGCACCAAAACCTTAAGAACACCGCTAATAAAGCAGTCTAATCTAATCTACAGTGTTCACTTTACATGTCACAGGTGAGGCGAGCGTTTGTTGAATTTCGTTTTAATCCGCATTGCTTCCGTCTTCACGGAGATGACGCGTTCCACCGCGATCCAGTGCCGGGTTTTCTCCTCAGCGCCTTCTAGCGGGCTTCTGCTCTTGTAGTAAACAACCTGACCATGTGGTAGGGACGTCGACGCGGATTGGCTAAATACCGCTTTCCAAGACACACGCCCTACAATTCCAACTTGTTTACACAGAAGTTGAGGAAGGGTCAAGAAACACAATGGACACACATAGGGTACTGTATATCATGTACTCATACACCACTTTTATTAAATCTCTGCGGCTTTCCAGTACTCCTGTAAAATGCATTTAAGCAGGAATGCAGAGAAGCAACGTGCAAAATGGCTGCATTGTTGCAGCTGTGCAAATAATGATTTAAAACGTGAATTCCTGCATATTTGTATGCTTCTTATTTCATGACATGAAGTGTGCATTAAACCTGCAATCATATATGTGACCCTGGACCACACAACCAGTCTTAAGTAGCACGGATATATCTGTAGCAATAGCCAAAAATGCATTGCATGGGTCAAAATCATCGACTTTTATGCTAAAAATCATTGGGATATTAAGTAAAGATCATGTTCCATTAAGATATTTTGTAAATTTTTACCGTATATATATATAGAAACTTAATTTTTGATTAGTAATATGCATTGCTAAGAAATTCATTTGTACAACTTCAAAGGCGATTTGCTCAACACTTTTTTTTATTTTATTTTATTTTATTTATTTATTTATTTTTTGCACCCTCAGATTCCAGATTTTCAAATAGTGCCATATCGGCTAAATATTGTCCTATTCCAACAAACCATACATAAAGCTAATTTATTTCAGATGATGCATAAATCTCAATTTTAAAAGCCTAACCCTTAGAACTGGTTTTGTGGTCTAGGGTTACACACAGTATGTGTCTGCAAAGTGCAGGATTTGTGTCTGTACATATGTGTACATCGTGTACTTGTGGCTGGCTGATGCACTGTATGTATTTCCTTTATAGGATTAACCCTTGGGGTCATCTCTGACTTGTTTTCAGTAAAGAAATACATGCTGTTAAACACAATATGCCAATTTCATGCTAAGATTTAGCTTGTCTTCACGTTTAAATCAGTCAAAACAAATTGTGTTTTATTTTCAACCACTTTCCAAAATTATTCAGTATTATTGTTATTTTTTCTGTCATAATACATTTCGGAACTTGCAAATGCACTGTTTTTATAGGGGTGGGGGTATAATAACAAACGATAGTTAATTACTTGCAATGGTTTACTATGAGTGGGGTAATAAAGTGTCAATCTGTATGTTTACCTAACAGCAGGTATGTTTTCTTTAAATGTACAGTAGAAAACATCTTAAGTTCAGTAGCTGTGTTTTCTTTCTTTTCTTTTTTTTTTTCCAGTAGCTGTGTTTTCTGAAGGGGGATGGTATGAAAGGGTTACATAATACGAGTTTTCCCAGTCCGGTGGCGTCGCAGTCGCACGCCATTGGTTGAACGCTATGACGCAGCTCCCCACGCGCTGTGCTCGTGCAGCAGTTGAGTCCAATAAACGCGTACGTGCGCGAAAGCACATCCAAGTAAAAGAACATACAGAACTCGCGTTCTGCACGTCGGCCACAGATCCTTGTGCGTTTCCAAAAGACAGCAAGAACAGGCGTCACGTGAAGAGGGGCTTTAACCATGACAGTGTTTTATTATTGTTATTTATTTACTCACCATCGAACGTGAGTATGAAGCGCTACACAAAATAGGTCAACGACAGTAGGTCAAAGAAATGTATTTTAATGTGTTACAACAACAGTTCACGATTTCGGTTTTGGCAGCTACGTGTGACTTAACAGACAAATGTGTTGATAAGTATGATAAATGCATGATGCAAGCTTTTCGATTTTTTTTCTTATTTTCATTGTATATTATTATTTATATATTATTTGATTGTGCATAAGAAAAAAGCAAAAACATTTAATAACACATTATTAGAGAAGGTATGCAAATTTAATATCTAACATCAATAAATCCACAACATATGCTTAGCATTAAGTATCAGGTTGATTCATGAGGTTTTACTAATCTTGAAATAACTGGTTTAAAACAAAATGTCCACCTGAACATGAATCAAAACACCCTCAATAATGTTTGGAGAGACAGAGACCCACAGATGATATTAATAAATGCAACACTCTGTCATGACTCACAATGCGAGGTTTGTGGTCACTTTATGTTATCTAATATTTGATGTATTAAATCATATTTTATTTTAGATATAGTTATGAGTTCAAAATAGTGTCAATTTAATGTAAAGGTCAATGAAAACTGCCATTGACCTTTGTGAAATGTCAGAAATTACATTTAGTTTAAAATCACATGTTCTTAGAAATGTGTTGATTTTATGTTTTTTTTGTTTGTTTTTTTTAATTCTACAAAATGTTTGACTTAAGTTCTATTTTCCCAGTCACAAATATTTTACAAAAATCATTTCAAATTGTTTCTTGCATGCCGTTTGCACTATTCAGACTTTAATTTAGCAGAGTGTCTTAAATAAACATTTTACATACAATTTTCACTTCTTCTTATTTTATATATGTATATACACATACAAGCAGAAAAAAAAAAAAAAAAAAAAATCACCAAACATTATTGAGGGTGTTCTGATTCATATATATATATAATTTATTTATAAACAGTATATATATATGCATATGTGTGTGTATGCATGTATGTATGTATGTATCTATGTATGTGTATATATATATATATATATAAATTACAGGATTTCAGCCTCTAAATGTCTTCATAAAAGTTAAAGTACATTTTAAATACAATTTTCAGTGCTTCTTGTTAAATTCTACAGAGCAAATATTTCCCCTAAATTAAAGAATAAAGCCAATCTCACCAGAACAGGAGGGTTAATTCTGAAGAGTCTGTTACTTTAATTACATCAGCAATGCCCACTGAAATTCATACATTTATTCAAAACCTAAAACTTTTCACTGCTATGCTGCTATTTAAATCCATAAAGTTAAACATAAATAGACCAGTCAACCTGAGAGATAAAGTTTATATTGCACCCCTAATAAGAATGAAAATTAATACAGAATAATGTCTCAATACTGGGCTTCTTTAGAAAAAGATAAAAGGAAAATCTTCATTTCTTTTTTGGGTCTCTCATTTTCACCTCTTCTTCAAACAGAGATGCAACACCTGATTTTCTTGCTTGTGTTGCATTTAATCTGTGACCACCTGAATAGAGATCCCTATTTGACACAACAGGTGTGGCCAGAAGATCAGACTTCCTCTCCTGAGGGATGCCAACCATTCTTGTCTGAATCTCTGCATAAGGATTCAGCTTTGAATCAGACCAGTCAATGCTGAGGTAAAGTAGCACTTATGGGAGTCAATTCCACAAAGGAGGACCTCAGCCTGGCTCCAGAGGGATACAGAATTTTTTTTTTATCTCCAAACAGTGAAGGGTTGTGTTTAGTATAAGCATTTCAGTTTGCATAATAAAGATGGTGGAACTGTCTGCAGGCTTGTTTCCATCATTCAAAGTTGGTGGTGTTAGGCCTACAGCAGCGACACTATTTTTGTCATCTGAGTTAGAAAATAATAAGAGAGATACTTATATGTTTGCATTGTCATGTGAAATTACACTCAAAGAGTATTTTAATTTAGAAATAGAATCAGGTCATCCATTACATTTTCTTAGATAGATTGAAGTGTTACAGAACGCTCATTCGTTGTCCCAACGCTGCCATTTATTTGAGCTGGTAAAGTTGAACCTGCAGAAACATAGATATATATAGTCATATATCAGACGTAAGGCAGTTTTAATGGGATTAAATAACTCTTGTGGTCAAATTCCTCGCAATTATCTTTTTTGTCCTGGAGAGACGTACCGTGAGTGAGAGTGTGGCTTCTCCAGGGTCTGTACGCAATCCCACCTTCCACAGCCTCTAAACCTTCAATGACAAGATTAAAGTGCATCTGCTGAGTGGGGTTGATAGCATTGCTAAGAGATAAACAGCTATTCAGATTCAAAAGAAATTCATTGTCATTGACAACTCAGTTTACCGATTTCATCTTCTGTGATGTCATTAACAGCAGGGTTGTGTCTGGCACCACTTGAATTGTCCATTTTTGCCTGTATGATTGAGAATTACAAGTGAGCACAAGATT